>CM062804.1:1544362342-1544962342 GCA_031772625.1 Pinus tabuliformis | reverse complement strand
GGGTTGACCTTGAGGTATAAATTGATACTGGGGTTGACCTTGGGGTACATATTGAGTCTGGGGTTGACCTTGAGGAATGTACTGTCCCATAGGTTTGTACTGTCCTTGAGGTTGCCCCCTAGATACAAATTGTGTACCTTGAGGTTGCCCCCCAGGCGTTAATTGAGGCTGCCCCCTAGGCGGTAACTGGCCACCTTGAGGTTGAGGATTGGGAATAGAACCTGACATCATAAGAATGTCTTCTACGCTCAATGGCTTAGTACCATTGTTTCCAGTTAATAACCCTTGCTCAATGGGTTGAGGAGATGCTCCCGAAAAAGTACCAGAAAGTGACTGATACCCGGAGGGAACAGAAGGACCGCCGTACAAAAACGATTTGGGCGATTGAGTAAACATGGATGACTGTCCTGCCATATTGATGGGAGTATAAAAACCTCTAGGTGTTGGGTGATAAGGAGCTCGAGGTGGTGAAAGACTTAACCCTGAGTTTTCTAGAAAATTAGTCAAAGAAAGATACCAAGAACTACTCCTAGGTGGACTGTAAAAAATTGATTCACACTCGCTTAGCTCAATAACAGGTTGATTTTCAGGGATAGGGATGCCTACTTCTTCTTCCGGAGCAAGTTCTTCAATAGCAATAAGTCCAGAAGGAAGATCTTGGGTGATTACTCTTTCTACCCTAGGTGAACGAGGACCACTAGAAGTTGGAGAAACAAACCCCGATGTCGGAGTAGCAGAAAATTCACTTTCGAGCTCGGATATTTCGGGTTCTTCACCTATATCACTAGTAGATGAAAAGCTACCAGCAATTTCAGAGACAAACACTGACTGTGGATTATAATCTACTATTAACAGTTGAAAATCAGGATGTACTATCAAAGAAGATTCTCCTTCCTCAGGTGACCCAACTCTACTGTCTCTAGGAGTTACGAGGACTTTCAAGCCTTCGCGTTGGCTCGGTACTTCCTCAGGAGGTTGGCCCCGAAGTCTACGAGACCTCCTCAATAACTCAGCCACGTTTACTAACTCAGGAGACTGGCCCCGAAGTCTACGGGACTGTCTTGGTAATTCAGCCATAGTTAAAGACTTTTAACTACTTCACATGCAAACAAAGTAAAATCTCAATAAAAAGCACCTAAAGTCTCTAAAGAACCAAACAAATTTGAATCACATGCCTAAAGAATCTAGGAGATCAAACACACAAAAACAGTAACTTTCCGTACCGAAAACACTAGTTGGTGATGAAATCCAACGTCGCAGAGTTCAATACAGAAATGGTGGTTGGAACAGTTACCCCGTCAACCTACTTAATGAATAGACTGGCACAAGTTCCTCCACTTAACCGTCTCGAGTGAAGTGAAACCCCCAGAAAATCCAAGTGAGTCTAGTCGATGTCTGCTCTAGGTACAATGGGATCTTCCCACCACTGTCACCTCAGGAAGAGTCCTAATGAATATGGCCACTAAGGTTACCAACTGAGACAAATACACCTGGGGGAACAGTCTACGATCCAATACGCACGCAAGGGTAGTGTAGCAAGCTCAATCCCCTTGAAGGCTCCTTGACATAATCCAAGGTTTACCAACAAGTGACCCCAGGCTCCTCGACAATGGTTAATCCGAGGATTACCGTTTTTAATACCTGAATATCTGGCATCGTTCCCAATGAGGAAGGATTGATTCCCACACTGGTTCGGACATGATCTCGTGCTTCTCCTTTAAGAGGAGATTTCCCAGAGCATAAATGCAACAATTGGATTTCTTCCCTACCACAAGATACAACTACTTGTTTGTTTTTACTGTCTTGGAGAGTTAATTACTCTCCTACTCCAAGACACTAGCCTAACCTAATTTGGTGTATCAGAGCCCTAGAAATAAAAATGTTACTAGGTGAATTTTACTTTAAGCGTTAATTTTAGTGGTTTTTATTTAAGTCCAAAGGTGTGGAGATGAAACTTGTGGTATGAAGACTCGACTCAAAATCACTAAAAATGCACCTAAGATGATCTAAACAATCTTTTTCTCTTCGATGAACTTCTAAACTAAGAAAGAGTTTGAGAATGCAAATACTTTGTAGACATAAATCTTTCTCAATTAAATAAATTAAAAGAAGAGCTTTTCCTTTCCAAAGCACTCAAAACGAGACAACTAGTTATTTCACAAAAATTTCCCTTTTTCGTTTCAAAACACTCAATCACTACAAAAAACAAACTTTTTTCCAAAATAGGTTTTTATATTTTTTAATAAAACACTCAAAACTAATGAAAATGACTAACTTTGAGAGCTACAAATTATAAAAACCTATTTGAAGTCAAAGCCTACTAAAAGTATTTTTTAAGGATGTTTTACTTAGCTAGATGTAATCTAAGGACTAATTTATGCATAATCACAAATAAGTCAAGAACAACCAATTTTGTTTTCTTTTTGAAAATGAAAATCCAAACTTTCAAACACAAGCTTTTCGAAGTTTTGTAAAGAGAAAACTCAAAGCGGATTCCTCAAACAAGGGGAGATTTCATCAATGGTCAAAATCATAAGAAGGCTGGTAGACACTAAGGTGATCTGAAGTCCCTATAGCTTCTAAGCTCAGAGCCACTACACAACCAAAATGAAAAACAAACCCAACAAGCAAAACTCCTAGGAATTTCACCTAAAACCCTAACACTAACGAAATCAATCCAATGAAAGCTTCTGACAAGTTATATGTAGGTCTGGGTAGTGGATAACAATTTCTAAACACAAACTAAGCTGACTAACAGAGGAAATCTTAGGGTTTTCAAAATTTTGACAGGGTCCGCATGCCCACAGTTGGCACAGGTGCGGTCCCGCTCTGTGCTAAAAGCCAAGCTGCAGGTAGGTACACACTGTGTCAAACGGCTAGGGTGCAGTCCTCTCCCAAAGCTATGAAAAATGAAAAATAACCCTGGATCTACAAACTCTACCCAATTTTACACACAATAAGCGAAAAATAGAAACAAAAATAGAGTTTCTCAGGTCAAAGTAAAAACAAGGAAAACAATCAAGTCCCCAGCGGAGTCGCCATTTTGTCACACGGAATAGGTCGATCTTGCAGACAAGATAGACCTTCCTAGAATCTAAAGAAGACCTAATGACAAGCAAACCAACCAGACACTATCTTTCTCTAAATATGCTTTGATAAACAATAGCAAACAAGTGTTTTTAGGGCCTACCTTAGGTCCAACGCAAGCTTATGGATGCCCTCACTCCTATGATCCAAATGAGCTCCTTTTCGCGAATCTGCAAACACAAACAAGGAAAACAAATTAAATAGCACCTGAAAATCCAATTGCATAAAACAAATTTAACATGAAAGTCAAGGAGTCCATGAAACAAATAACATAAGATACTTGTTGAGAAAAATGAGTTTGATTGTATTAATTCAAAAGAAGAAGAACTTTACAACCTTTGCCTTAACGTTGTACAAGCTCCTCCCAGGGTCCAACAAGAAGTCTCCTCTACTTTGACAAGTTTCACTCACTCCCCAATGAAGCCAAAAAGATGTGTGATCTCTCCTCTTAAGCTCAACTAGGAAGTCTTGATTTCACCAGCATTTACCCTGAAAAATGTTCAGCTTCTAACCTCCTTAGCAACCAGCCCAATGCCTGTATATATAGTGCAATGGAGGGAGGTTACTAGGTCCTCCTTCAAAGGGATAAAGCCCTCCTTCAAAGGGATAGCTCCTCTCATCAAGGGATTAGCTCCTTCTCTTTTGGGATGCATGAACCACCTCAGAGCGAACAATCCACGTCAAAATTCCTTCTAGAAACCTCTAGAATTAACCCAAAGTGAGTTTTTAAAGATAAAACTTGTGCCTTTTGACTTTCACAGGGGTCCACACCTACACCGTTAGGGACAAAGCAGGTAGGTCCGTACACAGAAGGTGCGGGACCGCAGGTGACCATGAGAGAAAGTGCAGAACCCGAGTTACATTGATTTTTAATGTCTTTTTCTCATTTTCAAAGCTTGATTTGAAGAGCTGAGGTCTGAGACTTTCTTAGGAGGATAGTACAAGTGATGATAGACCCATATTGACTGCAAATAATCATGGTGACGATATTTTTGTGTAACACTTCCCCATCATGAAGATATCAACTGTTGAATAGAAGTATGAAGAAGTAGAATGTGCATCAACATCCAAACCCTCTGTCATTGATAGTCAATGATTTTAAGAGGGTGAAGAAGTAGCTTGTACTTATTTGCCATTGATGTTAAATGGTGATAGAATATTATTAGAGAGTAAGTTGTGATGCCCCATGCAGAGGAGGGAAATTCGTTGGTGGCTCATGCAAAGAGAAGTGTGGAATCAACATGAGGATTGGCCATCAATGTGGAGAAGTGATGAGGCATTTCCATCAATGCAAAAGGGGGAGATTGTTGGACAGTTAGCATTGCCTAGATGACTAGTGGCAACAAGTGTGTTGGCATTGATGTCAACGGACTTGGAGGATATTCTACCTTAATATATCACCTTAAAGGCTCATGGAAGCGGTATAGTTAGTTAGTGATCAGAAATATCTTTCCAACGGTATGTGGAAGTTTGAAAATGGCCTCTTGGATCATAACTTATTGCAAGTGAAAGTTGAGGTACCGTGGTGACCAAGCTTGGTAGCTGGATAGAGTTGGGAAAGCCTTTTAGCAATGTTTCTAAAGGAGATCCAGATAGATGTGGCTTGGATAGTGAGTAGTGGGGAGCATGGTCATTGGACATAAGGTGGAGTCCCCATTCCAACACATCTCGATAGAGGCAGCCAGAGGTAACACCTTGGAGAAACCTTAAGGCGCACAAGGGAATATAGGCAAGATGATGTGGAGCAGTTGTGAAAAGGGGAGATTTTCCATTCGATGTAGGCAGAGCCCACCTACATCTTAGCCCAACAGAGGAAGCTTGATAGTATAAGCCCAAAATCGTTTAGTGTGTGCATAGAGGAAGTGTTAGAAGGTGGGCATCAGGACACGTAGGACTATGCAACAATGTAGCAGGAAACAATGATACCCATAGAATGAAGCCAGAGGACCCCACCTTAATAGCTCATCCCACAAAAGGTTTTCCCATAGGATTTTAATGTAGCAGGTAGAGGAGAGTCTGCCTCAAGAATTACTAGAGCAGAATAAATGAAATGGTAGGGAACCCTTTAGAAATTTTATAAAGGAAAAACATGACAAACCAAGTCACATGACTCTTCTCTATTCTCTCTGAAAATGAGACACATCGAAACATTTGATTAGCTCACGTAGCAGAGAAAGGTGATTTCAACTTAGACCAATCTCTAGACAACATGTGGCATAGGTGATGTTAGCAATACATCATCCTACAGGTTTTGGCCCAGGAGGTTTGAGTAATGTGCAAAGAGGAACCAATAGGTTGACTCGGCATTGGGCATACATGGCCATGTCAAAGCATATACTAATGGAAAATACACCAAGAGAACCCTATGGGATGCATGAGTCCACGAGGCTCATCCTGGTGGAAATAAAAAGATGCACAAAGTGTTTAGCCAGGGTGACAAATATGGGAGAGGAAAATCTTATCGGCATTTAACAGTCCCATCAAACAACATGAGGTGTTCCCAGGTCATGGTCTTGTATTGGTTTTCATGCGTTATGGTGACCAAGAGCCTTTTGGCCAAATACAAAGGAAAAATTCACTAGGATGGGTTGCTGGAGGCTAAGGTTGGTCTATGAGTTGGTCTTGTGGGTGACATGTGACCAAGAGTGCAGAGGATAAACACATGGAAATTAAGCCCTTCGGGATTAAAGGTAAAGAGGCACCCAGGATTTGTTTTGTGGTGTTCTCACATGTTAAGGTGGTTGAAGGCCTTTGGGAAGTTTTCAATGTAAAAATACATGGTGGGAAATCATCCAAAGGGCCTATGGGCTAATTTTAATTAGAAAGGGTCGTGTTCTAAATAGAGCCTTGGATTAAAAATAAATCTATTGTGGGCTTGGGCTATGAAGTTAAAGGCATAGAATGGGTCAAAATATCTTTGGAGATAAGCCAATTTGGCTATTTTCCATAAGTTGTATGCAGGCATGGGTGGGTCGACAAATGGATTAGAAAAATCCTCAGGAAGCTAGGTAAATAAGGTTGGTGACATTGGTTTAATGGTGACCACAAAGTATTATTGGCTCAAGATAGAAAGGACCACGATTTGTAGAGGTAGCAGTTCAGTCCATAACAACCATACTTTAGCTTCCTTGTAATTTATGATGAATTAAAGGGAAAGTATGACATGTTGCAATGTTCTCTTCTAGTCCTATATGACTTAAAAAGAAATGGAGAACTATGTTGTGTGTACATGAAAAAATTAAAGGAGGAGCTCTTCGATTCTATAGTTTGACTGAGATTTGATTCTTAGTATGGAGAAACGCATAGGTTACCATTCCCTGAATTGACAGTGCTACAGTGAGGAAGTAATCATATGTAACAGAATAATGGAGTCTCATGTAGAAGTATGCTTTCGTCTAGCTTGGATGAGAGTAGAGACAACATCGTTCACTCAATGATAGTGTCACAAAACCAAGGATTGTGGTTGTGCAATTGGGGAAATCATGGCACTAATGAGAGAGATGAGTGGAGAGCTCTAAGGTGAGTGTTGCTAAGACAAGGTCAAGTGTGCCTATGTTGTTGTGAGAGGTCGAGAGAGTTTGTGCGCAATAGGAAGGGTCAAGTGATGACTATATATGTTGAGAGAATAGAGCCGAGAATAGTGTGTTGTTGTAGAGAGAGCAGAGAATAGAGTTTTGCATGGGATGAGTATGAATAGAAGTTCTTCAGCAGAACAAAGGGCCAAGGGTCAAGGAGAACAAAGAGATGAAATCAAGAAGAGTGGTTTCCAATTGCAGAGAGCAAAGATTTCCTTATTAACTATGGGTTGGAGCCTGTAAACCAGGGAGTTGTGCTTCCATCTTAGTGGGTATCTGAAGAAAGCCTGGGGATTGGTGGCCTCTACAATTTGGTGCTTACATAAATCCAACGAGCTGCAATTTGGTGCTTACAACAAATTCTTGAATTTGGTTCTTCAGTTGGTGCTTTTGGTAAGTTGATCAGTTGTCTGTAAAAGAAGGGAATTGGTGCTTCCTACTAATGGGTTCTAGAAAACAATCAAAGGGAGTTAGTGCTTCCTGTGAGTGGTGGCTCACAAACAATTTGACGTAATAGAATAGGTTCTTATTATTACATCTAATAACGAACAATCTTTCATGGTTTTTCTCTTGGAAGCATTTCCACGTTAAACCTCTATGTCCAATTTGTATGCCTCTCATGGTGCTTGTGTTCATGTGTTGATTTCTATTGTTTCACATGATATGTTGTTGATTTCTCACATGGATGATTACCAAGATTAAATGTTAAATATGAATTGGCAGAAAAGTAAAACTAGCCTTAATACTATTTCACTGCCCCCATCTCAGTGTTATCATTTTTTCCATCACTTCTATGATTATGAGAGCAACATTGACGAGGTTGGGCTATGAAACAACGATGAAATCGACAAAGGGATTCATTTGAAAAAGTGGAGGTTGAGCTAAGGAGTAATTGCATTGTATGGAAAACAAGAAGCCCAAAAAGAATATTGATCAAGAAGTAGGAGTTGGAGTTTGAGTCCTCTTAGGAATAAGAGGATTGAGATCTATATTATAGAAGAAATGATAGAGAGAAGCAACAAAGCAGTATTAGATGGATGTGGAGTTGCAACCATAGGAGAAATGGAAAGGTGAGATCATAATATGGATCAAGTCAAATAAAGAAGCAGAGAGTGGAAGAAAATAACAGAGATGGACACTTTCTTATATGGGCTTCAACAAAAAACTGAATGGGATCAAGTCAATCTCCCAAATTTTTACGGTTGTTCTAGTAAGCATGACTTAGTCAAGTTGTCCATGGTTTATGGGAATCCATAGTTTTTCCCACGATATTCATCTCCAATGAATCTGTTAGAAAATTATATATTATGGAGCAATGGAACACATAAAATATTGCAGAAATATAAACACAGAAAACGCACAAAACAAGAGAGACACAGATATACGTGGTTCACCCAGTTTGGGCTACGTCCACCCCGAACAGCCAGTCCTTCCTTTTTATTATCCATCAAAATGAAGAGACACAACCTACAGCAAATCCGCTGTAATATCCTCTGTTTTCTCTCACAGTCTCACCTCTCTGTTTCTCGCTCACGGAATACACATCTATCACACAGCCTCAAATACAATACCCTCATACAAAGAGAGGGGTTGCCTTCTAGGGCAAAAAAACCTAAATTAAACATAAGTTCTACCGTCAGATCATCCGCCTAATGAATGGCCCAGATTGACGAGAAATTACTATACTTTTACAAGGCAATTTTACAGTTGTTTTTAGCTTCGGGAGCGCTGCCCCCGAAACCCCCCGCCAGGGGGGTCTCCCAAAGGTCGCAGCCGCCCCCCCTGGACCCCCCCTGCAGCGAATATTTTACAGGCGGCGTTGCTGCCCCCATTTCGAACTGGGGTCCTATGTGGCTATACCTTTGAATATAGAAGATAATCGGGCTCCACACCCAACAATCTCCCACTTGGAGACTGATTGTAGCAACTCCACCGCTGCTCCATTTGCTGGACAATGACTCCTCTTTGGACCTGGCTGTTTCTCATCTTCATCGTCATCCTTGAAGACCAACTGAAACTGAGCATACTCTCAGTTTCTCCCTGGTTACAACTTTTGTTAGCATATCTGCAGGATTCTGGCTAGTGTGTATCTTTTCCAGCTTCAACTCTCCATCTTCCAACACTGATCGTATGAAATGGTACTTGAGCTGTATGTGTTTAGTCCTGGAGTGAAATGCTGAGTTCTTTGCAAGATGAATGGCACTTTGGATATCACTGTATAACGTGCCCATATCATGCTCCTTACCCAATTCACCCATAAACCTTTGTAACCAAATCATTTCTTTACTAGCCTCTGTAGCAGCAACATACTCTGCTTCTGTTGTTGAAAGTGCAACAACACTTTGGATTTTTGAAACCCAACTGACAGCTGTTCCTCCAACAGTAAATACATATCCTGTAGTGCTCCTCCTATTATCTCTGTCACCTGCCATATCTACATCAACATACCCTTGTAGGGAGATGTTTGAACCACCAAAGCATAATGCTTAATTTGTGGTACCTTTCAAATATCTGAGAATCCATTTCACTGCCATCCAATGTTCCTTTCTTGGATTGTTCATGTACCTGCTTACAACTCCCACTGCATGTGCAATATCAGGCCTTGTGCA
Source organism: Pinus tabuliformis (assembly GCA_031772625.1). Classification (NCBI taxonomy): domain Eukaryota; kingdom Viridiplantae; phylum Streptophyta; class Pinopsida; order Pinales; family Pinaceae; genus Pinus; species Pinus tabuliformis. Next base: position 1,544,953,071 of record CM062804.1, on the reverse strand, counting down.
GACCATTGCATACATTAAGCTTCCAACTGCTGATGCATATGGAACTTTAGACATATAATCCATGTCTTCTTGGGTCTTTAGGCACATTTCCTTGCTAAGTTTGAAATGGCTAGAAAAAGGTGTACTAATTGGTTTTGCATTGTGCATGTTAAATCTTTTCAACACCTTTTGTATGTACTCATTCTGAGACAATGTTAATTTACGATTTTTCCTGTCTCTAGTTATTCTCATACCAAGGATTTGTTTCGCAGCTCCCAAATCCTTCATTGCAAATGAATTTGCCAATTTTCTTTTGAGCACATTTATTTCCTGCATGTTAGATCCTACAACAAGCATGTCATCTACATACAGTAACAATATAATATAGCTGCCATCATTTTGCTTTTTCAAGTAAACACAATGATCAAAGTGACATCTAGTATAACCTTGTTCAGACATAAACTTGTCAAATTTTAGATACCACTGCCTTGGAGCCTGTTTTAAGCCATACAAGCTCTTCTTCAACCTACACAGTAGTTTCTCCTTCCCTTTCACCTCATATCCTTGTGGCTGCTGCATATATATCTCTTCCTCCAAATCCCCATGGAGAAAGGCTGTCTTTACATCTAACTGCTCAAGATGCAAATCTTCAGCTGCTACAAGACTTAAAATAGTTCTGATTGAAGTCATTTTAACAACAGGAGAAAATATTTCATCAAAATCAATACCTTTCTTCTGTGCAAACCCCTTCACCACAAGTCTAGCTTTATACCTCTGTTTTCCTCCATCTTCTTCCTTCAGCCTGTAAACCCATTTATTCTTCAACGTAGTTTTTCCTACAGGCAACCTGACTAAATCCCAAGTCTGGTTATGCATTAAGGAGTCCATCTCTTCTTCCATGGCTACCTCCCACTTCTTCCTGCTTTCAACCTGCATTGCTTCTTCATAACATTCGGGTTCACCGGAATCAGTCAACAATAAATAATATAATGAAGGAGAGTATCGTTCAGGGGGTCTACCTATCCTGGTAGATCTTCTAACACCACTTTCAGGTGTTTGGGGTGCCTGTTGCTGTTGTGGTGGTTGCTGTTGTTGTGGTTGTTGATTATTATTATTTTCAGGCACCTTTACTTTTTCAGTGATTTCATCAAGAACTGCGTATTCCTTGTTTTCCTTTTCCTGTTTCTTTTCCTGCAACTGATTCTTATACAAGACCTTTTCATTGAATAATACATCTCTGCTCCTAGTGATTTTGTGATTTTCGTAATCATATAAGCGATAACCAAAATCATTAACACCATATCCAATAAAGGTACATTTCTTTGACTTTGCCTCAAGCTTTGTTCTATTTTCTTTATCAATATGGACAAAGGCCTCACAACCAAAAGGCTTTAAAATAGAGTAGTTTACCTTTTTACCTGTCCATGCTTCCTTTGGAACACCACCATCCAAGGAACTTGAAGGCCCTCTATTTATTAGATAAACAACAGTATCTACAGCATCTGCCCAAAACTGTAAAGGCAATCCTGCATGCAATCTCATGCACCTTGCACGCTCCATGATTGTTCTGTTCATCCTTTCTGACACACCATTTTCTTGTGGTGTTCTTGGAACTGTCTTCTCTCTGCGAATTCCATGCTCTGAATAGTACCTATCAAACTCTTTGCTGCAATATTCACCTCCATTGTCTGATCTAAGACACTTCAATTTCTTTCCTGTCTCAATCTCAACCAAAGCTTTCCATTTCTTGAAAGTATCAAATACATAAGATTTATTCTTAATACAATAAATCCAAGTTTTTCTAGTTGCATCATCAATAAAAGTAACATAATAACGAGAGCCACTGAGAGATGATACCTGAGCAGGTCCCCATACGTCTGTATGCACAAGCTCTAATTTTTCGTTCTTCTTTTCTTTCCCAACTCTGAGAAATCTGACTCTCTTCTGTTTCCCATAAATGCAGTTCTCACAGAAGTCCAAATCAACATTCTTCAAACCCGGCAACAAATTTCTTGAGTGAAGAATCTTCATCCCCTTTTCACTCATGTGTCCGAGCCTATGATGCCATAATGCTGCATCTGCTCCTCTGGAAGTTAAAGCATTAACATAGTTAGAAATACCATTCCATAAATACAATGTACCAACCTTTTCGCCTTTTGCTATTACCAGGGCTCCTTTAGTGACCTTCCAAGCTTTATCTGTGAAAGTTGTCACACAACCTTCACCGCCTAACTGCCCTGTTGAAATCAGATTTTTCTTTAGATCTGGAACATGCCTTACCTCCTTTAATAGCCATTGGTTTCCATTCTGCTGTTTTACAAGAACCTTACCCATTCCAACGATTTTACAGGGTTTATCATCACCTAGACAAACTTGTCCAAAATCTCCTTGAACATAGTCATGAAAGTATTTCTTATCAGGTGTGGCATGGAATGAAGGCCCTGAATCTACCACCCAGGAATCAGTAATATTTTCAAAAGAAAGAATCAAAGCATTTTGTAACACCTCACCTGTCACATTTGCTTCATGATTGTTTTCTTGCTGTGCATCTCCTTCTTTTCCCTTCCGAGATCTACAGTCTTTCTTTAGGTGTCCTTTCTTTCCACATTTCCAGCACACTATCCCCGATCTGGACTTGGATTTGCCTTTCCTTGATTTACTGCGATATCCTGAGCTCTTTCCTCTTTCCATTTTTCTTCCTCTAGACTCTGCACTCAAAGCATTTCCCGATGTCTCGCCGGAGCTTTTCCGTCGCATTTCCTCGCTAAGGATAGCACAGACAACATCATCAAACTTTAAAGTACTAGATCTAGAAACGGAGTTACTAATGGCCATTACCAAACCATTCCAACTTTCTGGTAATGAGCACAAGAATAACAGAGCTCTAACTTCATCATCAAAGTTTACCCCTACAGAACTTAACTGACTTGTAACTATATTAAAATCATTTAAATGGTTTGCAATAGATCCACCTTCCGACATATTCATATTAAATAACCGTTTCATAAGAAATACCTTGTTTGAGGCCGAGGGTTTTTCATATAGTTTCGACAATGTCTGCATCAAACCCTCTGTCGTGGTTTCCTTCGAAATGTTGAAGGCGACTGACGCAGCAAGGCACAACCGTATTGTTCCGAGTGCCTTTCTATCGAGAAGGTTCCATTCTTCATCTTTCATACCCGTCGGCATCTTTGTTTTTCCGCCCAATGGTAGGTATAGATCTTTCTGATACAGATAATCTTCCATCTGCATCTTCCACAGCGAGAAGTTTTGGCCGTTAAATTTCTCGACCCTAAACTTACCATCTTCCGCCATTGCTCCCACTCGAACCAGGAACCCTTCTTTCCTGCGAGTTTATCAGCCAAATAGACCTTCGTCTTTGATACCAGTTGTTAGAAAATTATATATTACGGAGCAATGGAACACATAAAATATTGCAGAAATATAAACACAGAAAACGCACAAAACAAGAGAGACACAGATATACGTGGTTCACCCAGTTTGGGCTACGTCCACCCCGAACAGCCAGTCCTTCCTTTTTATTATCCAACAAAATGAAGAGACACAACCTACAGCAAATCCGCTGTAATATCCTCTGTTTTCTCTCACAGTCTCACCTCTCTGTTTCTCGCTCACGGAATACACATCTATCACACAGCCTCAAATACAATACCCTCATACAAAGAGAGGGGTTGCCTTCTAGGGCAAAAAACCCTAAACTAAACATAAGTTCTACCGTCAGATCATCTGCCTAATGAACGGCCCAGATTGACTAGAAATTACTATATTTCTACAAGGCAATTTTACGGGCCCCCCCCTGGACCCCCCCTGTAGCGAATATTTTATGGGCGGCGTTGCCGCCCCCATTTCGAACTGGGGTCCTATGTGGCGATACCTTTGAATATAGAAGATAATCGGGCTCCACACCCAACATAATCCTATTTAAAGGATGTATAAATCAATGGGATATTGTCTCATTGGCCACTGGGAACAAAATAATGATGTCTTTAGACACCACCATCTCTTGGTGTTTTGTGATCCTAACATTAATTTATACACAGAGAAAAATTTCTTTTATTCTTCTACACCAGCTTCACCTACCTTCTATACTGACTATCTGGAGATGCATATCTTCCACTGCCTACCTATCGACATTCTAAAAATGTTCTTCATCAACTTTCTAGAATAATTGTGATTATTCTAACACCTCCCCTTAATCATAACCTCTATGTTGCCTTTCCTGCTGGTCTGAGTATTAGCTAGGATTACAACATAATTTTGATTTTATACAACACGTAACCTACTGTTGAAGCCTCAAAATTCACTGTGACAACATGGGGGATAACCACCAGGTCTGGACCTTCAAAGCAACTCCCTTTCCGTTTGGTGTGGTGCCTCAAACTGGGGATAATGGGACCAGTTTCCCAGCTAGGATTGATATGATAATGATGTTGGGGTGATATAAGATATAACAAAAAATGATCTGAATAAAAATGACCTATTTGAGTCGTGAGCACATGCATATATCTATTCTAAAATTATCTTATTATATACCTGGGAATTATTCAAATTATAAGATCTACAACGATGTCTTAAAGCAAAAGATAATAAAGATCATTCAATTGCTATATGATAAGAAATCATTTAAAGATAATTATTTTGACTAAATAGATAGGCAAAATAATTATGGAAAATATATCACATATATCAATTGATCATGTATTCAATAAGAAACTACAACTAAAACATTTATACAAAAGTTCTTTGATGTTTAAACTATAACTCAGATTTCCTACTGTTGTGCTCTACAACAACCCCCCATTTCATATCAATTTTATTCATTAAACTATAATATGAAATGGGTCCCTTTATATTTTAATTGGTATCAACTTTGTATTATTCAAAAAGGTCCGAAAACAAAATGAAAACATTACAAAACCTTTTTGACAAACCAATTATTTGGTATTATAATATAAATGATTAATCTTTTATCATTGCGATAAAGCGATCACAAGATCGCATATTGCAATGACAAAGGAGGTATAACTTAAAGACCCATTGGTTTTCTCCGACGCGACAACATGCAATAGGCTATCGAATATTGGCAATAATAAGTTTCCATAACAAAAATCCCTTTCGCTCCGATGCGATGCGATCAAGTCCCTTTCGTTCCAATGTGATACGATATCACTATCGGTGATCGGGGATGCACCATGCATGCTTTTTAAAGTGCCCATTTAATACTCCTGATGCGATGCGATATTGCTATCGGAAATCGGGGATTCCAAAAGGAACCAATATAATGATTTAAGCTTTCACCCAACGCCCGATTGCGATAAAGCCAAAAGCACGAACTTCAAGAATTGTTAAAGCGGGGATATTACGATTAATTCGTATTAAAGGCCTTATCTTCCAAACAGTCATTCACCTGTGCTCAACCGCCAAAACATCCAAGGCACGCTTAAACAAATCATTCGGCCAATAAAACGATATGATGGGCATTTAAAGGATTGGCAGGTTTTAACGGCCATTTAATGAAATAGTAAGCTTAAAAATCTTTTCACAGATTGTATCCGCGGCCACTTTAAGTTAATCCTTCATCGTGCATTGATCAATATATCTCGCTCGTATTTGATTTTCGCTACCAGTTCTCTGTGTTACGCTTATTTTCACTCCTGTGCAGAATTCTTCCGAAGTAATAGATTCAAGCAGAATGGGGAAGAAGTCTAAGAAAACTGCAATCGCTTCCGCTTCACCAGCCACAGGACAAGTCGTCGCTGATCCAGGAACTAAAAAGAAAGGATTGATATCTGATACTACATGTTCAGGACTCGGCATAACTACTTGGCAAAGTACCTATAATTTGATTGAGGCCGAAGAACCAAAGGTGACAGTAGTACAAGCCACAACGGATACCAATCGAAAGTCTGATGGTACTTTAAAGGACTTAGCCAACTCTTTCCTTCATCGGATAGCGGCTCGGGAACAAATTCTCCCATATATGGATGTAGTGAGGTGGGCAATTGAGGAAATCCCAATCACAGACAGAACCTCCTGCACCAGAGATGGGAGAATCTTCGGTTCATTTCAAGCTAATGATTTGAGGCAAATGTATCATTTGCCTGCGCCAGAGAAGAAGTACAACAAGGCATTTCTGGAGAAATTCCGAAATGAGAACGAAACTGAATTCGAGCCCATTCGGGATTGGAGGCAAAATTTGGGAAACACAAGCATGAAACTTCTGGTAAGTATTCTGTTGATTCCCTGTGTTCTCCTTATTTTTATGCTGGGATAATGATGTGTAGATTGTGGGGGTTGCATGATTCCGCTAATTTCACTATAGAAATGGTTCCCTTGATGGAAGCGGCATGTAGTAGTGAAATAATGGATTGGGCAACTATACTTTCAGATAAGCTAGCAACAGCAGTTCTTGATTTTAGAACTAAAACCCGCGTCACCGAAAGGCTTATTCCCCCATTCTACTACAGTGCTTATATACTAGACACCCTGTGTTTTAATTCTAAATTTCTCGTGCTCGGCTAGAGGTGGACTGCACAAGACTCCATGCCTATTCACATATACCATCAGAAATTGTGGAAAACTTCTTATAAGCACCATTTATACCAAGTCTGCAATGGCTTTATGTTACCCATTCATTACTCTATTTTTGATAAACCTTCTCCCAAAATTTCTTATCAAGCAGGAATTGATTTGACATCAATAGGAAGATGGTTTGGAGAGGAAAAATTTACTTATATAAGAATTTTCGGCAGCCAAGCCGAACCGCATGTCCTTCCTTTGTACATACCTGATAAAATGCTGGGGAGGGAGATAGCCTATCAGATTATTTCCGAAGGAGTTACACAAACTCTAAAGAAAAATAAGAAGCAGGTCTAGCCCTCTTTTCCTCTGAGATGTGGTGTCTACACTTTGCATGATTTCAAACATGCAGAGAAAGAAGCTACAAAGTTGAAATCATTAACTCTAGCAACTCTCCCTAATAGGCGATTTGATCCCAACAAAGTCGCCTATAATGCACTTGAACAGGCCAAATTGACAAAGTTTGACCATAAAGAGGATAAGTTTGATAACGTGTTCTCCTCAGCTGAATCAATGTACCAAGTTAGATCGCTGGCCATAATGGAATACAAAGATGAAGGGTTAGTTGAATTCAACAGACTTAGAGAACAGAGGTTGCAAACTCTGCCTCTAGATCTGTTACCAACAACCTCAGCAACAGAATCAAGCAGGCCTAAACAATGACATACTAAGGAACCTCCAGTTACATCAAAAGAACAGGAGAAAGTGCAAGAGGAATCGCAGACGAAAGAGCAGGAACAGAGCATCATAGAGGTGAATGTAGATACTCAAATTGACCCAAAATTGCTCTAGGAATTGCTACAATTCGATTCAATTATCAGTAATCTTGAATGCTCTAAAGATACCGAGACATCAAAAGCAGCAGATACACTGGAAACCACTTCAAAATAGGTTCCAAGTGGAACCAGCGGCCTACCCATTTCGAAAGAAGTAGAGATAATCCCAAAGGATCCCTCTGGTCAAATTATTTTACAGATAGAAGAAATTCCTCCCTTGGATGTCTTCTATAGCCCAAGACACAAAGCTGTGGTAAAACGACAGAGGAAGAGGAGAAGGACTGATCAACCTTCCCTGTTCCCAGAACAAACGGTGACGGGCAATGTGGTTTGGAAGGAGGAATTTGACCCCTCTGACGACCTAACAAAACTATCACAATATGCTGGAGCCTATTCGGCAGCAACAATAGATAAGGCATCAGAGGTGAATCTTTTATTAAAAACAAAAGACCAGGATATCTTTTTATTGCAAGCACAACTAATCGAAGCACAACAGAAGGCGAAGGAGGCAGAACGAAAATTGTTAACACAACAGCAAATAAATAATCAATTAACTCAAAAATTGCAGGAAGAGAAAAAGAGGATTGATCACAGTGCGGTCCAAAAGCAGAAAGAGTTGTCTGAGGCATTAGCACAACTGAAGGCAGCAAATGAACAAATGTTGAAGTCAAAAGATGAGCAGATTGCTCAACTATCAGCCCAGCTAGAGAAGACAAAGAATCTTCCACATATAGCCGAATTCAAAGTAGAGGCATTACAAATAAATAAGGCATTGATAACAGAGATAAAGCTTTTATGTGAACAAATCGCCCAGGCGGAACCATTATGCGGTTTGACGACATCGATAAGTAAAAAATCAGAAAAAGCTAGAACAGACTTGGATCAAGCCGATGAAACATTAACTGATTTTCTTGAGTGGCAAGATACCGGTCAGGGACATGCAGCTAATTTACCAAAGGTTTTAGAATCACATAAGGAAATATTATTTACAGAATGGCAGTCCCAATTAATGAAAGCAGAGAGAGAAGTTTCAAGATGCAAATCAACCACAAGTAATTTGGTTGAACTGGTTAATAATACTCTCTACTTGTCTAACATGATTTCCCAATGCACTCTAGGTAAATTGACAGCGGCGAAAACATTGGAGCAGTCATGTTATCCAGATCTAGAGAAAAATGGGAGATTAATCGCAGGAATTAACAGTTTAACATGGGATGCTTATTAGTTATTCTTAGTCAAACCACACAGCCAGAGAGCCGCCCTCAAATGCCTTACAGATTCAATCGGGTATATTATTCCCAATATTCAGGATGCCACATATGCCGCCCAACCCAACTCTCGCCTCAACAGACCGCCCAAAGTGGAGCCAATGCTTGCGATATGTTAGCTCAGGTTTAAAGGCAAACAACCTACATGATGATTCATGCCATTGACTGCCAGATTGCTGAGAAGGAGATATTCAAGATCACTTGATACCAATTAAGTAGGATTTCAGTTTCATAGATAGTTAGCTTAATTTAGTATTTATAGACCCTTTCATGTATTTAGAAAGGGTCGTAAATTTTTGCACATGACTTAAAGACTAAAGTTGCACTACTATACTTCCAGCATGTTCTTTTATAAAACTGGACCAATTATTCCGATTTTGGCAAGGAAGCTTTTATGCAAATGTGCACTTCTGTCTTTGTTTGAAAGTATTTCTACATTGGAAGAAGAATCTCAAATAGAGATTGATATTGGGAGTGACTAGCACCTCATATGGTACTATTATCTATGTCTGAATTCATTCTTTTTATATGAATTGTCATTTGATCACCTTTGCTATTATCGGATATATGTATTTGTTTTAACAGCATTTCTTTATTCCCTCCACTATTGGATGTTTATAGTATGCTTTTCTTTTGATCATATATGTATCGATGATATAAATGATAAGTGTAGCAATATTGTGTTAATCACTTTGTTTAACTATTTAAGTAAAGTAATCCTTGAATGAATAAATGTCCATGTCTATTAGATAGAGTCATCTATATGCCTGTCAATAGACATAGATCATCAAGCGCTACATTTCAAAGTACAATAGTTCCCGGGATTAGTAGTAGTTCTTTTACTTTGCTGATAGATTAAGTTATTCGCCTATCATAAGATTAGACAATCAATCATTCATCCACCCCTTTTATTCATTACTAGGAAACTGGTCCCACTATCCCCAGTCGGAGCCACCATTCCAAATGGAAAAGGAGTTGTATTAAGGTCCGGACCGGGTGGTTATCCCCAATGTTGATACAACGATTTTTGGGGCATCAAAATTTTTGGCGCTAGAAGGAGGGCCATCAACTGTGAATGGCAAGCAAACCCAAATCTATAAACCATTCTAAGAGTAATTCTCCCTCCGCATCACCTCGTACTTCCCAATTGCATGCTGGTTCTCTAGTATCCAAACAAGAAGAAGAGGAATCAACTACCACTGCTCAAACCCATCATACTCCAGAACAACTAAGTCTTGAATCTCCTGAAGTCCAATCTCTTATCCACAAACTTTAGAGTTTCTCGATATCACCACAGAAATCTGAGGTATCTCAAAGCAGTGTGACTTCGCAGCTCAATTTACCTCACCCTCTCACCAGACTTCAGAGTGGAAAGCTCGGTACCGAACCTACTGAGTTCCCTTTAACCAAAAGGAAAAAGGCGAAGAAAAACACTGAAGGATCTGACAGTGAAGAACTTTTATCCACATCCTCCATCTCACCTTCCCCAGTGCAAAGTCAACCACCCACCCCCTCATCACACATTGTTGTTCATCAGGGATTAGCAACTTCAACATCCCAACCTGCGCAATCCTTAACATCAACTCCGTCCCAGACTTCTGTAAGTTCAACAGTAATATCATCCACTACTGCGGTTACAATGGTAGATCCATGGACCAGGCCTGGTGCAATCAATATGCCTGCTCCATTGCATGCATTACCTGATGCACCTGAGAAATGGTTACCGAAATTTAATCCAGATGATGGAGCACAAGCTAAGGAACATATTAATAACTTCATGTTGGTAGTTAATTTGAAGGGGGTAATGGAGCAAGATGTTGTCGTTAGATTTTTCCATTATACTTTGCAAGGATCAGTAGGATCCTGGTATTTTTCCTTACCTTCCAGTTCTATTACCAGTTGGAGGACTTGCCAAGAACAATTTCTTACTAAGTATAGTGATGATAGCTCTTTGGCTACACTAATAAATGATCTCTCCAATCTTAGGATAGAGCATAGGGAACCAATTAAGGAATTTAATGCTCGATTCAATAAACTCTTGAATAAAATCCCAACGGCCTCCAAACCAAGTGAGCAAATCCGAAGCGAGTGGTATATAATTGCCCTACCTGCCAATATAGCTATTTTTGTAGACAGGGTTGGAAAACCAACTTTAGCTGAAAACATGAAAGAATCACTTGCTGTGGAGAAACGTATTAATGCTCTAGAGAAGAAAGCTGCTCTTGAGGATAGAAAAACCAAAAAATTTATTTTAAAGATGATTCAAGGAAGAAAACCCCTAAAGATCCATATGACATGGAAGGTCTACAAAAGGTCCTCAAGACTATGTCAAATGAAATGGTTGAAATCAAAAAACAGGTAGCTGAAACCTCAACCAAAAGATCCTTTAGTAATTACAAGAAAAATGAATCAAAACCACCGAATGTTATATCTAATGCAGATTCAGATCTTGAAGAAGGAGAAGAAGAAACAGATTCACCAACTGATGAAGAAGAGGAAGTTGTTGAATGTCATGGAATGTGGGATTTTATATTGCCTAATTCTGACACAGAAAATGAAGAAGAAACGTTTCCTGTCACTACCAGGAGCAAAGGTACCTCTGAACCTGTTCAAACAAATTCGAAAAAAAGGAGTGCAGGTGCTACTACAACAAAGGAAAAGGTACCCCCGAAGAAGCCACCTGTAACAGTTCCACAAAACCAACTGTCATGCGGAAAGAGTCGTTAGTGCGGACACAACCGACCTCCCTAGAAGCAAAAGCTTTCTAGTGACAAACAAGACAAATAAAGCTACCTTTCTCTAAACATGCATTGCAAATACAAGTAATCAGGGGATCTTTAACATATCTTTAGTGCAACGCTTTGTAGTAGTCCAGCCTCGCCGATCCGAATGAGCTCCTCCTTCTCTTCGAAACCTACATTCACTAACAAGCCAAAAGATTAAATAGCACCTGATAAACTCATAAAACAATACATATCTATCATATAGACCAAGGAGTATATGAAACAAACCATGAATAACAATCTGTTGAGAAAAATAAGTTCATTTGCATTAAAAGGTAACAAAAGGAACCATTACAACCTGAGCCTTGGTGTTGTGCAAGTCCCTCCTAGGGTCCAGCAAGAGTTTTCCTTTACTTTTATCAGCTCACCCACTCTCAAATAAGGCTAGGAAAGGATGGGAATCTCTCCTCTCAAGCTTTACAAGGAAGTCCTAATTCCAGCAACATCTACCCTTAGGAATGTTCAGCTTTCAACCTCCCTCCCTTTGGCCCAATGCCTGTATTTATAGTGCTCTAGAGGAAGTTATTCAGGTCCACCATCAATGGGATAAGCCCCTCTTTGGATGGGATAGCTCCCCTCCTGATGGGATAAGTTCCTCTTTGGTAGGGATACATGAACCATCTGGAGGCGCTTCATACACATCAAACAAGCTTCTAGAAGGCTCTAGAAATGACCACAAGTAACTTTTTTGGAGTGAAACTTGCGCCTTTTGACCTTTACAGGAGTACGCACCCATTGATTTACATACAGAGCGTAGAAGTACGCAGGTATTGTGAAGTTGGAGTGCGTACACGCAGGTAAGGCTAAGAGAAACTGCGTACCCAGAGATATATAGATTTTTAATGACTTTCTCTCTTTCTTGAAGTTTCACATGGAGAGCAGAGGTATGAGGCTTGCCAAGGAGGATAGTATGACAGTTGATGGAGCCATACTAACTGCAAATAGTCATGGTGACAAATTTTAGTGTAACAGATTTCCCCCTAAAGTGCGAAGCCTATAGTAGATAATGGTTTCATATCATCTAGGAAGGGTGAAGTACTTTATCATTTTAAGGATTATCTTGTGGAGAGCCCAGTCGGAACCTGCAAGTATTCAACACAAAATACATATATATGATCATATCATCGCTGAGGTAGGCATTCCCATACTCAGATTGAAAACTTTAACTAATTGACTATCTACTGCTCTGATACAGGAATGATTCTGCAGTACATCATAATCATAGACTTTTGTAGACACAGTATGGACGTAGCCATCTGTTTATGATTAGTCTACTGTATAATGAATACAAAACTCCTCGCAGCCTGGATGGTGGAAACTAGATCCAGGGTCTTGATTTCTACTTCCTGACAGGTACGATTCTATCCATGCGAATAAATGAGTTGATGTCGAACATGGTAGAAACCACTTGATTACCAGTCAATGATGTAAACTATTAACAAGCGTGAGAGAGACCACCAGTGATGTCAGTGGTTCTCAAAGTACCCAGTACAATCCATGAGATGTGAATGAATGAGTTGATGTCGAACATTTCACGGAATCCTTCAATCGAAAGTCAATGATGTAAACTGTCGTCAAAGGCGAGAAACCTGCCATTGATGCATGCAGACTTCAAGGTACTGATGATTCCTAGGTCATCATTCTAGATAATGTGCTGATGTCGATAGAAAGCGACCCGTTGCAGGCAAGCCCACAACACGAAATCATAGATCAAGTTGAAGAAATGTAGCTGTAAGGACTGACTCAGGGATGACAAAATGGATGACGAGTATTTTGCAGATGAATGTTTATTGCAGAGACCTCTTGAACACATAACGACACGACAGATGGCTTGGTGACATTTGACCCAAAGTTAATACCCGGCGAAAGACTTTCAATGTGGCTTGATCAACTGTGAGGCAAAGGATTTCCCAACCCAGGTGAATGAAAGGTGTCGTGTTCAAGAGTGGTAATAAGGCTTCTTCTGAGACAAAGGATAACAAATGGGCTCATTTTTCTCTCTTTTCCCCCACCATTTCTGGCAAGTACCTCTTTATTTTTTACAAGCTTGAGGAGGATAACATATGCTTGATTATAAGCTCATCCTTCGGATGAGTCCAACTTAGTTTAGATTCGAACCCTAAGAAGGAGTGGTTAGTTCCTGTTTGTAATCGAACAGGTCCTTTACTGTGAAATTTTAATGAGTCCAGTATAGGAGAAACTCGGCGTTTTTCAATTTTAGAGAGTCTGAAAAAACTTAAGAAGACTCCAGGGTTGAACTTTTTCGTAAATTTGTGTCTCCCAAGCCCGAAAAAGTATAAAATAATACTTGAGAGAACCGCTTAGTCTTGTGACCAAGCAGTACTTTCATGATTAGTGCCTTTGACCTGAAAAGTAAAAAGCGATCAAGGACACGTCGTTTTATTTCCAGTATCGAGTTTGAAACGACAAAAACCCGACAATCTTTTCTTGTTTTTACGGTCAGAAAAGAGCTATAAGGGGACCGTCTTTTAATTCCGTTTTAACGAGTGTAAAAGAAACACTCGGCAATCTTTTCATGTTTTAGGAGTCAGAAAAGGGCTTAAAAGATGACTCTGAGGTTTCACTTTTTCGTAAGTTTTAACGAGTTTGAAAAAGGGATAAAAATGTACTCATGGTTTTCATTTTTTCGTAAGTTTTAATGAGTTCGAAAAAATGATAAAAATGTACTCATATGGCCGAATTTCAATTTAATTTACGAGTAGGAAAAGACGGAAAGGACTCGGCATTTTCATTTGTTTTATGAGAATGAAAGATGGCAAAATAATCTCGAGATTTTCATGAGTTTAACGAGTCTTGAAAATAACTGAAATTGACTCGAGATAGGTTTCATTTTTACAAAAGCTTGAAACAGAGAAAAACTATGCTTTCAAAGTAGTTTCATTTTTAAACAAGCTTGAAACAGAGAAAAAACTGTGCTTGATGCCCCCTAAGCATAACTGCTAGAGCGCATGCCCCCCAGCTTCATTTCATTCAACCAGTTGGATGAAATGAAGGTTGAGTTACGAGATCATTTGAAAGACTCGACCTAAGACTGTAAGAAAATTATGCAAAAAACTGAAATAACTAACCTAAATACTTAACATTTATGAGATCTAGTCAATCTCTCGACTCAAGTAGAGGAGGATTTGTTTCATTTTTTAACGAGCTTGACACAGGAAAAGAACTATGCTCGGATTCGGTTTCATGTTTACGCAAGCTTGAAACGAAAAACTATGCTTGTTACAGTTCACATGCCCCCAGCATAATGACGCAAAATGAGGTACATGCCCCCCAGCTTCATTTCAATCAATGAGGTGGATGGAAAGAAGCTTTACTTTCAAGATCTTGGAAAGAATCGTGGGAGTTGTTTCATTTTTTAACGAGCTTGACACAAGCTAAGGAACTATGCTCGTAACTACTCTCTACAATCTACCTAACAAAAAAATCTACTCTAAAAACGTTGATTCATTGTTTAACGAGCTTGACACAAGACAAGGAACTATGCTCTAAAATCCTTGATTCATTTTTTAATGAGCTTGACACAAGACAAGGAACTATTCTCATGACTACTCTCTACAATCTACCTACTTAACCTACCCTTGTTTCATTTTTTAAAGAGCTTGACACAAGACGAGGAACTATGCTAAAAAATCCTTGATTCGTTTTTTAATGAGCTTGACACAAGACAAGGAACTATCCTCATACCTGATTCATTTTTAAACGAGGTTGACTCAGTAAAAGAGCTATCCTCAAAACCCTTGTTTCATTTTTTAAACGAGCTTGACACAAGATAAGGAACTATGCTCATAACTACTCTCTACAATCTACCTAACCAAAACTTTACTCTAAAAACCTTGATTCATTTTTTAACGAGGTTGACACAGTAAAAGGAACTTTGCTCGGATTCGGTTTCATGTTTATGCAAGCTTGAAACGAAAAACTATGCTTGTTACAGTTCACATGCCCCTAGCATAATGACGCAAAATGAGGTACATAGCTTGAAACAGAGAGAAAACCGGCAATCTTTTCCTGTTTTTACGGTCAGAAAAGAGCTATAAGGGGACCGCATTTTAATTCCGTTTTAACGAGTGTAAAAGAAATGCTCGGCAATCTTTTCATGTTTTAGGAGTCAGAAAAGGGCTTAAAAGATGACTCTGAGGTTTCACTTTTTCATAAGTTTTAACGAGTTCGAAAAAGGGATAAAAGTGTACTCATGGTTTTCATTTTTTCGTAAGTTTTAATGAGTTCGAAAAAATGATAAAAATGTACTCATATGGCCGACTTTCAATTTAATTTACGAGCAGGAAAAGACGGAAAGGACTCGGCATTTTCATTTGTTTTACGAGAATGAAAGATGGCAAAATAATCTCGAGATTTTCATGAGTTTAACGAGTCTTGAAAATAACTGAAATTGACTCGAGATAGGTTTCATTTTTACAAAAGCTTGAAACAGAGAAAAACTATGCTTTCAAAGTAGTTTCATTTTTGAACAAGCTTGAAACAGAGAAAAAACTGTGCTTGATGCCCCCTAAGCATAACTTCTAGAGCGCATGCCCCCCAGCTTCATTTCATTCAACCAGTTGGATGAAATGAAGGTTGAGTTACGAGATCATTTGAAAGACTCGACCTAAAACTGTAAGAAAATTATGCAAAAAACTAAAATAACTAACCTAAATACTTAACATTTATGAGATCTAGTCAATCTCTCGACTCAAGTAGAGGAGGATTTGTTTCATTTTTTAACGAGCTTGACACAGGAAAAGAACTATGCTCGGATTCGGTTTCATGTTTATGCAAGCTTGAAACGAAAAACTATGCTTGTTATAGTTCACATGCCCCCAGCATAATGACGCAAAATGAGGTTGTAATGCTCTGGTCTGCGAAACCAGAGATTCTGGGTTCGATCCCCAGCGGAGTCACCATTTTGTCATGTGGAAAGAGTCGTTAGTGTGGACACAACCGACCTCCCTAGAAGCAAAAGCTTTCTACTGACAAACAAGACAAATAAAGCTACCTTTCTCTAAACATGCATTGCAAATACAAGTAATCAGGGGATCTTTAACATACCTTTAGTCCAACGCTTTGTAGTAGTCCAGCCTCGCCGATCCGGATGAGCTCCTCCTTCTCTTCGAAACCTGCATTCACTAACAAGCCAAAAGATTAAATAGCACCTGATAAACTCATAAAACAATACATATCTATCATATAGACCAAGGAGTATATGAAACAAACCATGAATAACAATCTGTTGAGAAAAATAAGTTCATTTGCATTAAAAGGTAACAAAAGGAACCATTACAACCTGAGCCTTGGTGTTGTGCAAGTCCCTCCTAGGGTCCAGCCAGAGTTTTCCTTTACTTTGATCAGCTCACCAACTCTCAAATAAGGCTAGGAAAGGATGGGAATCTCTCCTCTCAAGCTTTACAAGGGAGTCCTAATTCCAGTAGCATTTACCCTTCGGAATGTTCAGCTTTCAACCTCCCTCCCTTTGGCCCAATGCCTGTATTTATAGTGCTCTAGAGGAAGTTATTCAGGTCCACCATCAATGGGATAAGCCCCTCTTTGGATGGGATAGCTCCCCTCTTGATGGGATAAGTTCCTCTTTGGTAGGGATACATGAACCATCTTGAGGCGCTTCATACACGTCAAACAAGCTTCTAGAAGGCTCTAGAAATGACCACAAGTAACTTTTTTAGAGTGAAACTTGTGCCTTTTGACCTTTACAGGAGTACGCACCCATTGCTTTACATACAGAGCATACAAGTACGCAGGTATTGTGAACTTGGAGTGCGTACACGCAGGTAAGTCTAAGAGAAACTGCGTACCCAGAGATATATAGATTTTTAATGACTTTCTCTCTTTCTTGAAGTTTGACATCGAGAGCAGAGGTATGAGGCTTGCCAAGGAGGATAGTATGACAGTTGATGGAGCCATACTAACTGCAAATAGTCATGGTGACAAATTTTAGTGTAACACCAACCTTCAACCTCAACTATCCCATCAACATCTAAGACATTGGTAGTGTCCGATTCAATGGATTACAATATTGTTGATGACATGAAAAGGACTAAGGCAAACATTACTATGTTTGAACTTAGTAAATTGAAACATCAGCAAAAATTACTTCTCAAAGAATTAAATTTTGTTCCTACTTCACCCCTTCCCAGTGCTAAAGCTACAAATGATACAGGTCAACCACCTTCTGGTATGGTCGAAGCTACTGATGCAGTTCTGATAGGAGATAGGTCAAATTCTCATACTCCACCTTTCCTTCTAACCTACAAGATCTACAATAGAAACCTGCACAACTGTTTGATTGACTCAGGGGCGTCCTCTAATATAATGCCAGCTTCAGTTTGTTCCAAACTGAACATTGAACCCCAAAAGTCCGCTATTCATATTGTGCAGTTCGACAGGACTAAAGTACAAGTCTTAGGAGAAATTAACTCAGTAACTATCAGGCTATCAGCTGATCCTAGAGTAGTACAAAGAATTGATATCTTGATCGCCGATATACCTGAATTTTATGGTTTGATATTGAGTAGGGATTGGTCTGAAAAACTACATGGGTATATTTCTACCGATTGGTCCCATATGTGGCTTCCCTATAAGGGAAAGCCAAATCAAATAAAAATCAACCGGGAGAAACACATGACCCATACAGTTACGGAATTTGAACAAGAAAACCAACCAATAGCATTTAATAACAACATTTTGGGGAATTATTCATCAGAGTCATTCTTTGGCAACTTCGCTGCCCAACCATCTCCTTTCTCAGTAAACCATTCTACATCTCAGATCGAAAATTATTCACAAACAGATAGGTCAAGATGTTTTAATGATACTGAGGAAACTGTAAATAAAATTGTTAATACTTCTTTATTTTGGTCATTATATTTCGATGGGTCCAAATCTAGTGAGGGCTCAGGAGCAGGATGTATTTTGATTAGCCCGCAAGGAGAAAAAACAATGATGTCCTGTAGGTTAGAGTTTGAATGCACGAATAATACAGCAGAGTACGAAGCCTTAGTCCAAGGACTATATAAAGCTATTAGCCTTAAGGTCCAATATTTGTAAGTGTTTGGAGATTCTGAAATTATTATTAAACAGGTAAGGAATACAATTCATTGTCTTTCTAGCCATCTCAAACATTATCAGTCGCTGGTACAGGAACTCACCTCCCACTTTTCGGCATTCAATATTTCTTCCATTCCCAAGTCTCAAAATTCAGCGGCCGACCTGCTAGCCAATGTTGCTTCAAAGCTCCTACCTTCTGAAGATTATAGCCCAGATAGATTTTCAGTTGAATTACTTTTTAGGCCATCCATTCCTGACAATATCACTAATTGGAGAGTATTCAACCACGATCAAGACATTTTACAGTTTTTAACTTCCGAAAATTCCTATGATGATCAAATCATTGAGGAAAACGAGCATGACCTTCAAATGAGAGGTAAACATGAAGGGAATTCAATCCCAAAGCCTGTGGTGAAGCTTGAGGATCTTTATGATATTAAAGACAGGTTTAAACTTGTGACCAATGCAAACCTCCGAAGTTCTACCTTAAGGTTTGAATTGATAAACCTTGGCACTGAGCAAACTCCTCAAAACATTAATTTAGGATTAGGACTTTCCGTGGAAGAGAAGGAAGCATTCATTAGATTGTTACGGAAAAATAAACATGTTTTTGCTTGGAAATATGACGATTTAAAGACATATGATACATCCATTATCCAGCATACCATTCCAATGCTTCCCGAACAGAAACCAATTCAGCAGAAGTTGAGGAAAATACATCCTAACTTAGAGAGTCAAATAAAATCTGAACTCAATAAACTCTTGAAAGCTAAGATTATTTTTCCCGTTCAGCACTCAAACTGGGTCTCCAATATGGTGCCAGTCAGAAAGAAAAATGGCGACATTAGGATTTGCATAGATTTCAGAAATTTGAATAAGGCAAGCTTAAAAGATAATTTACCATTACCTACTATGGAGCAGATACTCCAATCAGTGGTAGGCTCTAAGTTAATGTCCTTTTTAGACGGTTTTTTAGGATATAACCAAGTTTTGGTCCATCCTGATGACCGACTCAAAACCACATTCAGAACAAAATGTGGAACATATGCGTATCAGAAAATTCCTTTCGGACTTATTAGTGCAGGAGCCACATTCCAAAGAGCGATGGATATAGCTTTTAAAGGGTTGATTAACAAAACAGTAGTCATCTACTTAGATGATATTACTGTATTTTCTAAAGAGAAATCCAATCGTTTACATGATTTAAATAAAATATTTCAACGCTGCAAAAGGTATGGTATTTCACTAACCCTAAAAAATCTTTCTTCGCTCTTGACCGAGGAAAGCTCTTAGGCTTTGTTGTTTCTAAAGATGGCATTTATATCGATCCTGACAGGATCAAAGAAATCTTTGAAATCCATTTCCCTCATAATAAAAAATCCATGCAGTCATTTTTAGGCCAAATCAATTTTGTCAAAAGATTCGTTCCAGACTTTTCTCAAATCATTTTGCCACTTCAAACTATGATTAAGAAAAATCCAGTCTTTAGATGGGGAGCAGCAGAAAAGGAAGCGTTTGATTTAATCAAACAATCAATAATCAATGCCCCCGCCTTAAATACTCCTAATTTTTCTAATCATTTCACATTGTATACTATCGCATCCAATTTGTCTTATGCAGCAGTACTCACACAGATTAACGATCACAATTTCGAAGCACCCATTTCATTCTATAGTTCAAATCTTTAGGGTGCTGAATTGAATTACTCTGATGTAGACAAACAAGCCTTTGCTGTATATAAAGTTGTCAAACACTACAGACCCTTCCTTTTAAAAGCCCATACAAAAGTAATAGTTCCTGTCCTTGCAGTAAAGCAACTATTAATCCAAAGGGAACTAGGTGAAAAAAGGGCAAATTGGGTTACAGCACTTCAAGAATATGACTTAGAAATTAAACCATCAGAGATTGTTAGAGGCCAAGGTTTTTGCAGGTTGTTGGCAGGGGCATCCAACATTCCAGAATCAGCTGATACAGATCAAACCGAAGAAATCAACCAGATAAGTACTACTGATTCTGAATCACAATATGCTGGCTTAATCTTTTATTTGAAAAATGGATATGCACCTCCTAACCTGTCTTACAAAAACAAAAGGGGCATTAGATTAAAAGCAAAAAATTTCACAATTATTGATGATGTGCTTTTTAGAAAAAATTATGATTCAATCTTATTAAGATGCCTAGAAAAACCTGAAGCACAAAAGGTTACTCAGGAATTACATGATGGACCAGAAGGAGGAAATTTTGGAGCTGATACAATAGCCCACAAAATCATTCATGCTGGATATTACTAGCCCACTCTGTTTAGAGATGCTCATGAATATGTAAGGAAATGCTGAAATTGTCAAACTTCTAGTGGAAGACAAAGAAAACCAACTTTCCCTTTACAACCAGTCAACATTGAACAACCATTTGAGCAATGGGGATTGGATATCATTGGAGAAATTACTCCACATTCTTCCAAACAACATAAGTATATCCTTACCGCTACCGATTATTTTACTAAGTGGGTTGAAGCAATTCCTTTAAAGACAACAAATTCTGAGGCAATTATTGAATTCATAGATCAATTCATCATTACCAGGTTTGGTGTCCCAAATGCTCTTGTTTTCGATAATGCATCTTACTTCTCAGGCAATGCTATGTTTGATTTCGCTACTAAAAGAGGATTTAAATTAAAATATTCTGCTAGTTACTATCCCCAGGGTAATGGCTTAGCAGAGTCTACAAATAAAAATCTGATTAAAATTATTAAGCGAACTATCGAACAGAATCATAAAAAATGGCACAAATCCTTAATATTCGCACTATGCGCTGATAGGATAACACAAAAGGCTTCCATAGGTTCTTCTCCATTCAACCTCGTATATGGAAAAGAAGCAGTGCTACCAACAAATCTTGTCCTTCCTTCTCTAGCCCTAGTTCAGTTTATTGAGGAAAACCCTTCTTCTTCTATTCAACTTAGACATGACCAAATTTTAAAATTAGAAGAGGAAAGAGAAAAAGCCAAGGTTATTCATGCAAAACATCAGCAAATCATCAAGTCATCCTTTGATTTAGTCTCATACTGTTCAAAACAATTTCAAGTCGGTGATTTAGTTCTGAAATGGGACAAAGCCCATGAGGATAAGGGAAAACACACCAAGTTCCAGAAGATGTGGCTTGGGACATTTCAGATCTGTGAGAAGATAGGCCATTCGACCTTCATATTACAAGATTTATCAGGTTTGAGAGATTCTCTCCCTGTTAATGGCCTTATCTTAAAGAAATTCTTCAATTGAGGAGGTAACCCCTTCTCCCTTTTTTTTATATAGAATTTTGTAGTTTGTAGGATCATTAGAAAATAAAGTTGTGAGGTATCTTCCATTGACCTTTGCTGTACTTGAAAGTTGCTCAAAACAAGTAGGGTTTATATTTACTTTTTAAATAATAGAAGTCTTAAACAAAAGGGATAATTTCTAGGAAACTAGTTGTAATTGCATTCTGAAACCACACTTCAATTTTTGTCAATGCTTCTCAAAGTTTAGAAATATTGTAAATCATTTTATGTTTTCAAATTGGTCACAAAAAGGTTATCAATATCAAGATAGGAACCAATCTAACTTCAACATCTTTAACTCTTACCTTGTCATAAATTTACCCTTAAGGAGAAAATTGTCCATCCCACTCACCAAAACTTATGATTACTCAGAGTGTAATTCTAAAATATTTGATATAAAAGATAAGAGGTCTTATTACAAGCCTGCTTACCATGATCATAGGGAAATAGTTTAACCGACATTACCAATACTGCATACCAAAACAGGGTAATGGCTTAGAACTATAAGACATGGGGTCTCATCACGAGCCAGCTTGTTTGGTTAAATTACTACCAGTGAATGGCATTGTCACTCAGCTGGTCACCAAGCCAGGACAATGGCTTTTTATCTTACAAAATAATAGAAAAGCATGTTTTGAATTCATTCTGTTAATCATACTCTAAAATGAATGGGACAATGGACAATGACGTGGTTAAAAGGTATCCCTATCGAAACTATGAACGTTTGCTCGCAGCAGAGGCTCTACCTATGACAAAGGAGTCAATTCTAAAAGATGATTTGGAAAGGTTTTCTATTTTATCATTATCAACCAATAGAGGCCAATTTAAAACTTAGAATGTATCTAATTTTAAACAAGAGATTAAATTAACAAAGATAGTTTCATTTTACTCGGAATGCATATATACCTAGTTATATTAGAATTTTCCCCTTTAATGAGAACTCTATTTTGAAAAAGTTTAAGTATTTCCGTACTTTTCAGAGATAATTGTTTCTTCCAGCGAATCGCCAATTGTTGTGCTCTACAACAACCCCCCATTTCATATCATTTTTATTCATTAAACTATAATACGAAATGGGTCCCTTTATATTTTAATTGGTATCAACTTTGTATTATTCAAAAAGGTACGAAAACAAAATGAAAACATTACAAAACCTTTTTGACAAACCAATTATTTGGTCTTATAATATAAATGATTAATCTTTTATCATTGCGATAAAGCGATCGCAAGATCACATATCGTAATGACAAAGGAGGTATAACTTAAAGACCCATTGGTTTTCTCTGACACGACAACATGCAATAGGCTATCAGATATCGGCAATAATAAGTTTCCATAACAAAAGTCCCTTTCGCTCCGATGCGACGTGATCAAGTCCCTTTCGTTCCGATGCGATGCAATATCGCTATCGGCGATCGGGGATGCACCATGCATGCTTTTTAAAGTGCCCATTTAATACTCCCGATGCGATGCGATATTGCTATCAGCGATCGGGGATTCCAAAAGGAACCAATATAATGATTTAAGTTTTCCCCTGATGCCCGATTACGATAAAGCCAAAAGCACGAACTTCAAGAATTGTTAAAGCGGGGATATTACGATTAATTCGTATTAAAGGCCTTATCTTCCAAACAGTCATTCACCTGCGCTCAACCGCCAAAACATCCAAGGCACGCTTAAACAAATCATTCGGCCAATAAAATGATATGATGGGCATTTAAAGGATTGGCAGGTTTTAATGACCATTTAATGAAATAGTAAGCTTAAAAATCTTTTCACAGATTGTATCTGCGGCCACTTTAAGTTAATCCTTCATCATGAATTGATCAATATATCTCGCTCGTATTTGATTTTCGCTACCAGTTCTCTGTGTTACGCTTATTTTCACTCCTGTGCAGAATTCTTCCGAAGTAATAGATTCAAGCAGAATGGGGAAGAAGTCTAAGAAAACTGCAATCGCTTCCACTTCACTAGCCACAGGACAAGTCATCGCTGATCCAGGAACTAAAAAGAAAGGATTGATATCTGATACTACATGTTCAGGACTCGACAGAACTACTTGGAAAAGTACCTATAATTTGATTGAGTCTGAAGAACCAAAGGTGACAGCAGTACAAGCCACAGCAGATACCAATCTAAAATCTGATGGTACTTTAAAGGACTTAGCCGACTCTTTCCTTCATCGGATAGCGGCTCGGGAACAAATTCTCCCATATATGGATGTAGTGAGGTGGGTGGTGGGCTCCAGTATTGTAGCAATAATGCTACAATTCCTGGAGCTTCCTATCTCTAATTTTATCAACCCGGTAGTTCGTAACAAACTTGGAAGCGACAGTGCTGTATGCACAAGTACTAGCTCTTGTCGCAGCTGTCACTTGGTCAGCTGGCACAAGTCCGCTAGGGCTCAAGCCAACTTCTATATGTTCTCAGAAGAAGCTTTCTAAATGATGAACGAATACTATCTCAAGGGAAATTGACCTACTTTGCGAGAATGAACTGAAAGCCAACCAAACATGGAAACCCTAGTAAACCCTAATCTGACTAGCTTAATCCTTACAATGCAACGATGGGAATGTAACTCCTAAAAATGATGCCATTACTTCTAGTGATATGAGATGCATGAATTTAAACTACTTCCATTGAAGAGAACACTGTTTTTATATTTTTTCTTAAGTGGTTGGAGTTATTATGACTTTGTTTCTTATTAGGTTTTGACTGTGCAGGGGTAGTGCGAAGGGAAGGAAGGCCTGGAAAAGATCAGGAGGGCTAGGAGAGGTCCCAGGGGGTCCCTAACATCATTCCACAGAAGTCCACAACATTCAGGTGCTTGGCAACCGAGTTTGCAGGCTTCTACAGGATGTCTGCAGGGGATCCTACAGGAAACTCGGGATTTCTACAGGAAGTCTGCTAACTTCTACAAGATGTTCTGTGGTTGGAGTTTTTGGTGATGGGGGAGTCGAGGAGCTGTATGGGTGGATAGGTAGGATGAAAAGGGAGCTAATGATGGCTCAGGGACAGAGAGATGGGATGGAGAGAGAGTGCATGCAGTTGGTTGGTGGATAGAAGGGTGGAAGCAATGCAAAGTCAAAAAAGATGGAGCTACGTGAACAGTAGAAGGGTTGGAAGGCAAACGAGCTGAATAGAGGTTAAGCAGGTGGCTTAGGCGCGGTTGAGAAGAAGAAGAAGATAATAGAACAATGCTGCGCAATGTAAATGGAACAAATCCTCTATGTCTTGCACAAAACCGAGAATTCCATCAACCTATTTTAACTGTGTTATTAAACCAACGAACAACAATGTAAACTTCAGAGAGAAATCGTGCATGGTGTTGGAACGAAGAAGTATTGCTCAAGATCAGAATGCATGGATGGATCTACAATTGAAATGACTGTGTTGCAGCTTGCATGAACATATAAGACTGCGTTTTTTGGTGGTTGGTATGGTCTACACCCCCAATCTCTAAACAGAGATGGCAGTGAGTGCACTGTCAACCTTTTCTTGGAGCTCTAATGAATGCTAATCCTCCTACTCTAATCTAAGCTACTGAAAGAAATTTAACCATAAACTAATCCTACTCAATCAAATTAAAGAAATTAAATCAGCAGACTGTGCTTTCCAAATGCATGTCAAAGCAAAGAAATTAAGTGCTGAAAGGAAAGACAAGTAACAATACAAGGAAAAGGAGGTCTATTGCTCTCAGGTTGGGCCCTAACCTGAGAGCTATAGCTCCCTTAAGAACTCAGAATTGAATCCAAAGTTGCCTGCCTTTATTAAAAGATCATAATCATGAGTCTAACATCATGCCAAAACTGGCTTACAAAAAGCAAAAACGGAGCTGTAGCTCGTGCTTAGAAATTGCAACAGTAGTTCAAAAGTTCAAAAAGCCCCTATCAAAGGCTACGGCCTCAATACTTATACATGATGAGGATCAAGCTGGCTTCCTCAATTAGTTGGGCTTGGCTGTCCAACTGAAAGTAAACTGTTGTTCCTGTAGAATCCGTTGGCTGCCTTTTAGCTCGGTGGGGATAGCTGTTGGAGCTCGGAGTTAGGGTGGAGATCACGAGGGAGGTCATTCAAGGCTGTAGAAAACCTCCCTATAAACCTGTAATGCCACCTTTGCTGTCTCCTTGTCTCCATCTGCGTGTTCTTTGCTCCATTTAATGTCAAAAAACCTGAAATCATCATGTATTAGTCACATAGGAATAATGCCTGCCCTTGTTCCTACAAATAACACGAATATACTAAGAAATGATGCATAAGTGATAAAAGATGAAGGGTTGAGCCAGGTAAGTAGGCCAAATGAGACCAAATTGTTACCAAAAATTGGGGCTCATCATCACCCCCCAGCTAAAATATTTTCTCATCCTTGATCAACTTTTCTCCGGCTCCTTGTCCTTAGCCGGGAACTAGGCTCCGGAATATGCTCTTTCTTTCCTACTCTTGGTGGCTCTGCTTGCTCTGCCCTTGGTGGTGATGAGGGTGCCGCTCCTTCCCTCTTCTCTGTTTCCTTGACCTTGGGCTGGGATTTTGAAGCCGATTGGTCTACCCTTCCTTTCCAAGTAGTTGTTTTTGGGCTCCCCCTCTCGTAGGTGACCTATATCTTCGAGGGGGACCTCTCACTGGGTGAAGTAGGGGCATCCCCTGTAGTGATTTGGCTGCTGGATGGGGGCTGTGGCTTGCCCGTCTTTATTCTCGCACTTCTTCGAGCTTCAAAGTATAGAGGGGTCTCCCTCTTTCTCTTCTCCTTTGGCTTAGGTGGCGTGCTGAGGGCGGCCAGCACAGCTGCTGCCTCCCTTTCACGAATATCAGCTTTCTTCTCCTTGGGTTTCATTTTTTCAGGGCTTCCTGTAGAAAACCCTGTTTTAGTCAATTTCAGGCTTCCTGTAGAAGACCCTGTTTTAGTAATTTTCGTGCTTCCTGTACAAGACCCTTTTCCAATAATTTTTGGGCTTCCTGTAGAAGCCAGTTTCGGCTTTCCTGTAGAAATAGGTGTTGCCGCCTTGGTTTGCTTTGCTGTATCAGTTTTGCTTTTTGACTTAGTTGCGGGTGCTGATGAGGTACTTTTGCTGATGTGGACCTTCTTAGCTTTGTCCGTTCTGCCTTGCAACCTTTTCTCTCTTGTTGTCAAGATGGGTGTGTCATCTTTTTCTTTATCATCCTTTTTCTCATGCTTCTTCTTTTGCTCTTTCTTCTGCACTGTGGTCGGGGTCTTCTGGCCTGTTTCTTTCTTTCCCACGGCCACTGATTCTTTCTCCTCGCTGCTGGAGGAACCACTTTCTTCGGTCAACATCCTTATGTCTCCATCTCTTGTCAAATTTCTGAATGCTTCCCATGAGAGGGGAACCTTGTATGAATGAAGCGCATCCTCCACGAGAAGTTTGATCAATCCATGGTGGGCTACCTGGTCTGGTATGCCTTCTTTTAACTTTGTGGCACACTCAATTAGAGACTGTAGCAGGAAATAGGGGATGCTCAGTTTATTTTCTATAGGAAGATCAATCTGGTGCCTTAATTCAGTGAGCAACCTAAAGTGATACCCGTACACAATGCTAAAACGGCCTTCATAGGTTATATACTTCATGATCTACAGGCTAACTTCATTCCATGGTGGCAGCAAACTGGTTCTACGCACCCCATTCTTGTCTTCCGAGAATTCGTCCTCTGGGGGAAAGAATTCTTTCTTGGCCTGTTGGCTCAACTTCCTTTCTTCCTTATCCCATGGCAAACCCATTGGAAGTTCAGTAATTCGACTGATATATTGCCAGGTGAGCTTGAGGCTTAGGCCCCTGAAGTGCATGGTGGCCAATGTTTTGGATTTCGGCCTCAGAGCCTGCAAAAATTCTTCTGCCACTTCGTCGTCATAACCCTGCAATTTTTCACAGAAGGATATCCATTGTGCTCATGTGAAGAGCTCCACTACCTCAAGATTTTCCCTTAACTTTTTTGAATCAGTGGGCTCCCGTCTAATAAACCCACCCGGCATGATAAAAACGGTTGCTTTAACTAGAGGTGGCAAATGCGGAAGAAATTTGGTATACTGAGACAGAGCGTAGAATTACGCTTCTGTCATGCACATAATCCACGAAGCTTATCTCTGAGGACCTTAACACAGCTTAATTACACTGACATCCTGTAGAACGACAGTTTATGCACAGCAGACAACAATTGCAACAATTTCCTACGACCAGACTGTAGACGACGATTCTGCCACCTTCAAAAGCCAATTGCATGGAGAGTTCAGGTTTACCTTTTTAATCTGCCACCTTTTAACGTGAGGAACCCGCCTTTCTGTAGAAACAGCTTTCCTGTAGGAGCAGCGCGCTATTTCTGGGAAAGGCTGCAGTTGGTCTGCTCTCTCGGGGTTGCTTCACAGGCGTTCTGATAGCCAAAGGCTCGGCGTATCGAACTGCAGAGGGATCCGGATGATCACTCGAGTTCCAAATGGTGAATGATAAATGCATGGGGCGATCTAGCCGATTAGATTTGAATCGGCGGAATCCGTGGCGCGGGGGTGAGCTGTCCCCGCCGGATCGTTGGATGATGTCGTCCCATCATTTGCCTGCGAGTTCACTTACTGCCGCATCATCCCCCCACAGATCCACCACCGTCTCTTCTGCTAAATCCGTTTTTCCTAACGAGATTGCTCTCACGTGTGTGCTGCCCATTACTTTTGTCATGGCCACCACCCAAACATCCGACTAGACCATTAACTGGTCGACGTGGCCAGTCAACTGGCCATACAGCCGCTCAACCCATTCTCTTCACACTTTGAAAACAATTCAAAGTAAAATTCATGCAATCTAACGGAAGAAAGGGTCGAGACACTTACCTGTGCGGCTGCAACACGACTTTTCGGTTTTTGGACGATGATGAGTGGATTCGTTTGCCGCTGATGAATTTGCGCAGGCCTGGAGATTCATGTTTATAGGCTGCCGACGATAGACTGGATGCTTTGGCTGCATGCGCCCGCGTTTTCATTGCATATGGCCAGCGCTGTGATTGGTGTACACTCTAGCGGGCTTAACTGTTACAGGACCCCCGCAGGATGTCTTGTAACAGTTCTTCCTCCTCAGGTGCATGCTGCACGACGAAGGATTTGGCCTCACGATCACGCTTCCTGAGCTCGTGGATGGCTGGGATGGATATGGTATGGCATCTCAGCATTTTTTTATCTTAAAAATTGCTTCCTCTTTGATAACTCAACGATCTGCTTTGCTGGTGCAGGTAACTTCGTTGCATGTCGACAAGGATGGTAGGACGAGGTGACAATAGTGTGCAAGGTTGACAACAGTAGCTTGCATGCGTCCAAACTGATCCTTAGTCGCTAGATCTCCTCATAAAATGAATTCTGGTCCGTCCCGAACTTCTACAGGAAGTTTCTTGTAGAATTACAGAGCTTCCTGTAGAAAGTTTGCGCCTTCCTGTAGAAAATCTGCATCTTCCTGTAGAAAATCTGCATCTTCCTGTAGAAAAGCTGCATCTTCCTGTAGAAATCTCAAGCCGTGATGAAATTGTGCACATACCTTGGAGAAAATGAGTATTCTTGGAGGAGGTGCTGGTGAGGTCTCCTGACAGCATGATAAGGATCCTTGGCTTTGAGTTGAGAGGCTTCCTCTCCTCCATAGAACACCTGCAACCTGCATGCAATTTTACATTATGAACTTGATGTCCTTGTCTTTTGTGCTTATTGTTTTTTTCTTTTTTTTTTTCTTTTTTGAAAGATAACAGGGGCGCCTCAATGAGGTTTTCACCCCTACCACCTGCCTTGGGCGCCTTAGAAAGGTTTTCACCCAAGGATCTTTATTATTTATTCTTATTTTTTATTTTTTTAGATCTTTCAGGGTGTGCCCAAAGCAGAGGCAGAACCCTTCTCTATGACCAACACTGATTTATCCATAGTTTTGATGAACTCTTGTCTTGAGAGAGGCTTCCTGTAGATCTTCAATCGATGCCCATTGACAAGCATGGGGATGGCTTCCTCATCAATGGTCCGAATAAGAACAGATCCATTGTCATGACATTTTTCCACTACATATGGCCCCAGCCATCTGGTTCTCAGCTTTCCCTTGAAATATTTGTACCTGGAGTCATACAACAGTGCCCAATCTCCTGGCTGGAATTGCTTGTCATTGAGGTGTTGGTCATGCCACACCTTTCTTTGAAGTTGAACCACTTCTGAGTGAAGGAGGGCCTGCATTCGGTGCTCGTCCAGTCCATTCAGCTGCAACAACCTTTCTTGCTGTGCATGGATGAGATCTAGGTCCAGCTGAGCTGCCATCCTCAAAGTGTTGTACCCAAATTCAATGGACAACAAAGCTTTCTTCCCATAGACCAGCTCATAAGGTGTGAAGCCGGTGGTGGTCTTCCAGGTTGTGTTGTAAGCCCATGTGGCCTCAACCAGGCGATCTTCCCAGTCCTTTCTGCTGCTGCTCACCACCTTAGTCAAGATCCCTTCTAATGCTCTATTGGTGACTTCCACCTACCCATTTGCTTGAGGGTGATAGGGGGTGGAAGTCCTATGCTTGATCTTGTGATGAGCTAGTAGGTCTTCAACTAGGTTGGATGTGAACTGGCTCCCTTGATCGGTGACCAGCTCTCTTGGGTAGCCAAACTTGTAGAAGATGTTTTCTCTTAAGAACTCGGCCACCTTCTCTTCTGTTGCTGCTTTGATTGCTTTAGTCTCTGCCCACTTTGTCAGGTAGTCAGTACACATAATGATGTAGGACCTTTTCCTCGAAGGAGGGTTGATTGGACCCACAAAGTCCATACCCCACTTCTCAAATGGCTCAAGAGTCACTTGAGGTTGGAGAGGCATCTCATCCCTTTGAGTCGGTTTCCCCATTCTTTGGCATTGGTCACATTGGCTGATATATCTTCTGACATCTTGATGAAGTGTGGGCCAATAGTAGCCTGCCTGCAGGATTTTGAAGGCAGTCCTCTTTGCTGCAAAATGTCCTCCACAAGGCCCATCATGACAGGTGAGGAGGATATCAAAGACTTCCTCCTCCCTTACACAACGCCTTAAGATCTGATCGGGGCCAAGCTTGAACAGATTGCCCCCGATCCAAGTAAATGAGGCACTTTTTCTGATGATTCTGCTCTTCTCTCTTGAAGATAGGTGCGGAGGGAACTGTGCTAAAACAAGGTAGTTTGCTATATCAGCAAACCATGGAGAGAGTGCTGAGGTAGCAAACAAATGTTCATCGGGCATCTGGTCATCCACTATTCCATCCTCATCTGCAACAAATCCAATCTAGATAAAAAGTCAGCAACAACATTTTCTTTACCTGGTTTGTCAACAATGGTCAAATCAAACTGCTGCAACAAAAGTAACCATCTAATAATCCGAGCATTCACATCTGGTTTATTCATTAAATATCTAATTGCAGCATGGTCTGTATGTACAAATGTTTGGTAGCCAGTGATATAATGTCGGAACTTGTTCAGTGCATGGACCACAGCCAAGAATTCTTTCTCGGTTACAGTGTAATTCAGTTCAGCTTTGGACAAATTTTTGCTAACAAAGTAAATGGCATATGGAAGTTTTTGTTCAACTTGTCCTAAAGCTGCACCTATGGCTTTGTTCGAGGCATCAGTGTGGATGTGGAAATGTAGGGCCCAGTTTGGACCTCTCAAGATTGGGGCTGACACCAACTTGTCCTTCAATTCATTCAAAGCCCTCTGACAATCGTCAGTCCATTTAAACTCCACATCTTTTGCCAACAGGCCAAACAATGGCGAGGCTAGCTTGCTGAAGTCTTTAATGAATCTCCTGTAATACCCTGCTAATCCTAAGAAACTCTGAACGTCCCTTACATTTTGAGGAGGTGGAACCTTCTTGATGAGAGCAATTTTGTTAGGATCCACCTGTAACCCTTCGCAAGAAATGGTATGGCCTAGCACGGTCCCTTCAGTCATCAGGAATTCACATTTTTCAGGACTAAGGGACAGGTTCATCTCAATGCATTTGCTGAGGACTTTTCCCAGATTGGACAATGCTTCCTGGAAGTTGGCCCCATAAGGAGTGAAGTCATCCATATAGATTTCCACTGCATCATGGACCAGCTTCGAGAAGATGCTTAAGACAGCTCTCTGGAAGGTAGCAAGAGAATTGCATAGCCCAAAGGGAAGAACTCGGTAGGCAAAGGTACCCCAAGGACAAGTGAAGGTGGTCTTATCTTGGTCTTCCGGGCTGATTTGAATCTGGTTGTACCTGCTAAACCCATCCAGGAAAGAGAAGAACTTCTTTCCTGCCAGTCCATCCAACACTTGATCTATGAAAGGTAGAGGGAAATGGTCTTTCTTGGTAGCTTTGTTTAGTTCTCAGTAGTCCACACAGATTCTCCACTTCCCATTCTTCTTGGGAACCAACACCAGAGGGGACACCCATTCACTATCTGAGATGGGGTAAATGAATCCGACATCCAACAGTTTTTGCAATTCTTCCTTGACAATGTCCTTAAGGGCTGGATTCATTCACCTCTGAGGTTGCCTAACCGGCTTACAATCCTCTTTGATGTATATGTGATGGGTACAGACCGAAGGATGGACTCCTTTCATCTCCTTATAGCTCCAAGCAAAAGCATCTAGATGGTTGGCCAACAGGCTACACAGCTCCTTTTCCTGAGAAGGAGATAGGGAGGAGCTGATCTTTAACGTTCTCTCAGGGCCGAACTCCACATTTTTGACTTTGGGAGTGACAGGGTTGGTTGTACAAAGATCCACTAAGGTGCTGGCTTGGGCATCCTCCATCAATTTCTCTAAGGATAGTGCACTGGAAGGTGGATTCTGGATCAAGGTCTCAATCAAGTCATCCTCGGTTGGGGGGTCTCTTCTAGTGGTATCTAGGGTGCACAGAGGTGCTGAGTACACCTCATCCTCTTCTCCTTCCTCCAACCAAAGTGGTAAGTCATGCTCTAAGGAAGGTTGGGCAGGAGGGTATAGGACTAGCTGCTTGGACATAGGACCATTTTTGATGGTCATATTTCCTGCACGACAACTTATGTAAGCATCTGCGGTGGCTGACCAAGGCCTTCCCAAAATAAGAGGATATCCAGTGAGCTTTGCCTTGGGTTGCAGAACCAAGAAATCTGCAAGGTATTCCCAAGAGTCGACAGAGACCAAGACATCCTCCACAATCCCTTCGGGAGTCACAGTGGAGCGATCTGCTAGTTGCAGTACTGTCGAGGTCTTCCTCAAGGAACCCTGAAGATTGAGTTTTAGCATGGTATCCCTGGTCATCACATTAATGGCAGCCCCCAGATCAATCAAGGTGTGAGGTATGATGGTGCCATTGATGTGGACATCTACTACAGGACTCCCACGATCTAGGTACTTTGGGTAGATGACTTGTCCTAACATAAGGTCAAATAGTTGTCCTAAGACATTGATGGTTGAAGCATCTCTCTTTCGCCTGCCTAGGTGTTTAAAACACTTTTCCTTAACCAGTTTGTTGTATATAGGCACATCCTTGATGGCTTGGAGAAGTGGTATTTTCACACACAACTGCTTGAGCTCTCCCAGAAGCTCATCCTCCTCTGGGTTGGGTTGTGTGGTGCCTGTTAGTCTCTCAGGAAAGGTTGGAATAGCCTTTCGTTCACTTTCCTGTTTATCTTCCTCATCCTCTGGGGGAGGAGGTTGGCGATCCGGAAGAGTCTTTCCAGATCGAAGATTGATCTCCTGGATCTCCACAGCATAAGTAGGGCATGATGTTTCCCTAGTGTATACCTGCTGGGCCTGTCTATTGTTGGGGTTCGGGTTCGGTTGAGCAGGTATTTGAGGTTTCCTTGGAGGAGCAGGAGGTAAGGGTTGAGGTTGAACTGGTGGTGGAGGCAAAATGGCAGGAGGAGTGTTGTACTGGGGCCTCCACCCCGACTGAGGTGCATTCCACTGAGGCTGTGGCTGGGCATGTGAGTGATAGGAATGAGTAGTGGGTTGAGTAGGGTACTGAGGTGGGTAAGACCATGGAGGAGGCCTAGACCAAGAAGGATGAGCAGGGGGACCCCAGGAAGGCATAGGAGTCGATTGGTTGGGGCTGTAATAAGCTTGGGGTGCCCCTTGCATCCCCTGCTGGTAAGGTCTAGGTCCTTATGGCCTTCTTTGGTTGAGGAAATAGAGAGGTTCAGTGGGAGCTTCTGTCCCTTGGTACATGGCTTTAAATCCAGGTAAGGTTGGACATTGGTTTGTGGGATGGTCCTCCTCACAAACGAAACACACTTCAACCGAATGCAATGGGCATTCGTTCTTAGGGTGTCTCCTTGTACATCTAGGGCAGAAGATAGCCAAGGCTCTCTCAGCGTCTTCCTTCTTCTGCTGGATCCTGAATGTGTCCAGTTGCATGGCAATGGTCTGTCTCACCTCACTCTTAAGATCTTCTAATTGATTTGCAAACTCATGTTTGGAGAAAGGGACACGAGTTGAGAGGAGGTTTCCTCTACCTCGTTTCCGAGCTGCCCTGGAATGGTTTCTAAACATAGTCTTGATGTCCTCATAAGGCAGTTGGTAAATATCCCCCCCAGCTAACATGTGAAGGGTATCTAAGAGGTCTTCAGGGACTCCTCGGAGCAGGACCAACTTGAGGGATTTAGGGTCAAGTGTGCACCTGACCCGCTTATAGCTAAGTTGGAACCTCTCCTCATAATCCTCTAAGGACTCATCATTTCCCATGGTCATCCGAAAGATTTCTCCCTTGGTTTCCTTGGACCTACAGTAGTCCCGGTACTTGGTATTGAAAGCTTGCTGCATCTGAACCCAAGTGGTGATACTATTCCCAGGTAAGCCCATGAACCAGCGTAGTGTTGCATCCTTAAGAGTGGAAGGGAAGAGTTTCAGCTTCTGCTCATCTTCAGTATAGTCATAGGTTCTACAAAGGACAACAAACTCAAACAGGAAGGTATCAGGATCTTTAGTAGTCAGTCCATGGAAGTGAGGTAAAGCAGAGGGGCTAATGTTCTTCATTTTCATCTCTCCATTGGTCTCTCGGATGGGGAAGGCACCTTCTATTCTCTCATCTTCTCTTCTATTATCAGCCATAGCTTCAGATGGGATGGTCTCTAATTCTTCTTCTGCTATAGGATCTTCGTATATCTCAGGAGGTTCACCTATAGGTTCTTCTGGATCACTGTCACCGAAGAAGAGAGAAGGGTGACTCAGTGATGTGGTGGGGGTGTTGGGTAAGAATTTGCTTGTTTTATATCGATTCCTACGAGGCATGAAATGGAAAGACTTTTTTGATTGCTTTTGTTTTTCTTTGGTACCTGCAAAACTAAAATAGATTGATCTACAACTAACTATCTTACTGAAATAAAGATGCAGAATTAAATTGAAAGCAGAAAAGAACTAATCTACTTTGCTCAAATAAAATTGCAGGAATGGAAATGCTAGTCTACACTTGCAGAATTGAAAGGCTAATCTACGCTTGCAGAAATGAAATTGCAGAATTGAAATGCTAATCTATGAAAGCGAGAAATGCTAATCTATGAAAGCAGGAAATGTCTATGCTACTTTTGCAGAATGGAAATGAAATAAACTACTTGGCAGAAGGCAAGAGTAATAAAATAGAAGAAAAGCAACAATTACTAATACTCTGACGCTTCCCCGGCAACGGCGCCAAAAAGATGGTGGGCTCCAGTATTGTATAAATAATGTTACAACTCCTGGAGCTTCCTATCTCTAATTTTATCAACCCAGTAGTTCGTAACAAACTTGGAAGCGACGGTGCTGTATGCACAAGTACTAGCTCTTGTCGCAGCTGTCACTTGGTCAGCTGGCACAAGTCCACTAGGGCTCAAGCCAACTTCTATATGTTCTCAGAAGAAGCTTTCTAAATGATGAACGAAGACTATCTCAATGGAAATTGACCTACTTTGCAAGAATGAACTGAAAGCCAACCAAACATGGAAACCCTAGTAAACCCTAATCGGACTAGCTTAATCCTTACAATGCAACGATGGGAATGTAACTCCTAAAAATGATGCCATTACTTCTAGTGATATGAGATGCATGAATTTAAACTACTTCCATTGAAGAGAACACTATTTTTATATTTTTGCTTAAGTGGTTGGAGTTATTATGACTTTGTTTCTTATTAGGTTTTGACTGTGCAGGGGTAGTGCGAAGGGAAGGAAGGCCTGGAAAAGGTCAGGAGGGCTAGGAGAGGTCCCAGGGGGTCCCTAACATCATTCCACAGAAGTCCACAACGTTCAGGTGCTTGGCAATCGAGTTTGCAGGCTTCTACAGGATGTCTGCAGGGGATCCTACAGGAAACTCGGGATTTCTACAGGAAGTCTGCTAACTTCTACAGGATGTTCTGCGGTTGGAGTTTTTGGTGATGGGGGAGTCGAGGAGCTGTATGGGTGGATAGGTAGGATGAAAAGGGAGCTAGTGATGGCTCAGGGACAGAGAGATGGGATGGAGAGAGAGTGCATGCAGTTGGTTGGTGGATAGAAGGGTGGAAGCAATGCAAAGTCAAAAAAGATGGAGCTACGTGAACAGTAGAAGGGTTGGAAGGCAAACGAGCTGAACAGAGGTTAAGCAGGTGGCTTAGGCGTGGTTGAGAAGAAGAAGAAGATAATAGAACAATGCTGCGCAGTGTAAATGGAACAAATCCTCTATGTCTTGCACAAAACCGAGAATTCCATCAACCTATTTTAACTGTGTTATTAAACCAACGAACAACAATGTAAACTTCAGAGAGAAATCGTGCATGGTGTTGGAACGAAGAAGTATTGCTCAAGATCAGAATGCATGGATGGATCTACAATTGAAATGACTGTGTTGCAGCTTGCATGAACATATAAGACTGCGTTTTTTGGTGGTTGGTACGGTCTACACCCCCAATCTCTAAACAGAGATGGCAGTGAGTGCACTGTCAACCTTTTCTTGGAGCTCTAATGAATGCTAATCCTCCTACTCTAATCTAAGCTACTGAAAGCACTTTAACCATAAACTAATCCTACTCAATCACATTAAAGAAATTAAATCAGCAGACTGTGTTTTCCAAATGCATGTCAAAGCAAAGAAATGAAGTGCTGAAAGGAAAGACAAGTAACAATACAAGGAAAAGGAGGTCTATTGCTCTCAGGTTGGGCCCTAACCTGAGAGCTATAGCTCCCTTAAGAACTCAGAATTGAATCCAAAGCTGCCTGCCTTTATTAAAAGATCATAATCATGAGTCTAACATCATGCCAAAACTGGCTTACAAAAAGCAAAAACCGAGCTGTAGCTCGTGCTTAGAAATTGCAACAGTAGTTCAAAAGTTCAAAAAGCCCCTATCAAAGGCTACAGCCTCAATACTTATACATGATGAGGATCAAGTTGGCTTCCTGAATTAGTGGGGCTTGGCTGTCCAACTTAAAGTAAACTGTTGTTCCTGTAGAATCTGTTGGCTGCCTTTTAGCTCGATGGGGATAGCTGTTGGAGCTCGGAGTTAGGGTGGAGATCACGAGGGAGGTCATTCAAGGCTATAGACAACCTCCCTATAAACCCGTAATGCCACCTTTGCTGTCTCCTTGTCTCCATCTGCGTGTTCTTTGCTCCATTTAATGTCAAAAAACCTGAAATCATCATGTATTAGTCACATAGGAATAATGCCTGCCCTTCTTCCTACAAATAACACGAATATACTAAGAAATGATGCATTAGTGATAAAAGATGAAGGGTTGATCCAGGTAAGTAGGCCAAATGAGCCCAAATTGTTACCAAAAATTGGGGCTCATCAGTGGGCAATTGAGGAAATCCCAATCACAGACAGAACCTTCTACACCAGAGATGGGAGAATCTTCGGTTCATTTCAGGCTAATGATTTGAGGCAAATGTATCATTTGCTTGTGCCAAAGAAGAAGTACAACAAGGCATTTCTGGAGAAATTCCGAAATGAGAAGGAAACTGAATCCGAGCCCATTCGGGATTGGAGGCAAAATCTGGCGAAACACAAGCATGAAACTTCCGGTAAGTATTCTGTTGATTCCCTGTGTTCTCCTTATTGTTATGTTGGGATAATGATGTGTAGATTGTGGGGGTTGCACGATTTCGCTAATTTCACTATAGAAATGGTTCCCTTGATGGAAGCGGCGTGTAATAGTGAAATAATGGATTGGGAAACTATACTGTCAGATAAGCTAGCAACAACAGTTCTTGATTTTAGAACTAAAACCCGCGTCACCGAAAGGCTTATTCCCCCATTCTACTACAGTGCTTATATACTAGACACCCTGTGTTTTAATTCTGAATTTCCCATGCTCGGCTGGAGGTGGATTGCACAAGACTCCATGCCTATTCACATATACCATCAGAAATTGTGGAAAACTTCTTATAAGCACCATTTATACCAAGTCTGCAATGGCTTTATGTTACCCATTCATTACTTTATTTTTGATAAACCTACTCCCAAGATTTCTTATCAAGCAGGAATTGATTTGACAGCAATAGGAAGATGGTTTGGAGAGGAAAAATTTACTTATATAAGAATTTTCGGCAGCCAAGCCGAACTGCATGTCCTTCCTTTGCACATACCTGATAAACTGCTGCCGAGGGAGATAGCCTATCAGATTATTTCCGAAGGAGTTACACAAACTCTAAAGAAAAATAAGAAGCAGGTCTGGCCCTCTTTTCCTCTGAGATGTGGTGTCTACACTTTGCATGATTTAAAACATGCATAGAAAGAAGCTACAAAGATGAAATCATTAACTCTCGCAATTCTCCCTAATAGGCGATTTGATCCCAACAAAGTCGCCTATAATGCACTTGAACAGGCCAAATTGACAAAGTTTGACCATAAAGAGGATATGTTTGATGACCTGTTCTCCTCAGCTGAATCAATGTACCAAGTTAGATCGCTGGCCATAATGGAATACAAAGATGAAGGGTTAGTTGAATTCAACATACTTAGAGGACAGAGGTTGCAAACTCTGCCTCTAGATATGTTACCAACAACCCCAGCAACGGAATCAAGTGAGCCTGAACAACGACATACTAGGGAACCTCCCATTACATCAAAAGAACAAGAGAAAGTGCAAGAGGAAACCCAAACGAAAGAACAAGAACAAAGCATCATAGAGGTGAATGTAGATACTCAAATTGACCCGAAATTGCTCCAGGAATGGCAGCAATTCGATTCAATTATCAGTAATCTTGAATGCTCTAAAGATACCGAGACATCAAAAGCAGCATATACACAAGAAACCACTTCAAAACAGGTTCCAAGTGGAACCAGCGGCCTACCCAGTTCGGAAGAAGTAGAGATAATCCCAAAGGATCCCTCCGATCAAATTATTTTACAGATAGAAGAAATTTCTCCCTTGGATGTCTTCTATAGCCCAAGACACAAAGTTGTGGTAAAATGACAGAGGAAGAGGAGAAGGACTGATCAACCTTCCCTATTCCCAGAACAAACAGTGACGGGCAATGTGGTTTGGAAGGAGGAATTTGACCCCTCTGACGACCTAAAAAAACTATCACAATATGTTGGAGCCTATTCGGCAACAACAATAGATAAGGCATTAAAGGTGAGTCTTTTATTAAAAACAAAAGACCAGGATATCTTTTTATTGCAAGCACAACTAACCGAAGCACGGCAGAAGGCAGAGCAGGTAGAACGACAATTGTTAACACAACATCAAATAAATAATCAATTAACTCAACAATTGCAGGAAGAGAAAAAGAGGATTGATCACAGTGCGGTCCAAAAGCAGAAAGAGTTGTCTGAGGCATTAGCACAATTGAAGGTAGCAAATGAAAATATGTTGAAGTCAAAAGATGAGCAGATTGCTCAACTATCAGCCCAACTAGAGAAGACAAAGAATCTTCCACAGATAGCCGAATTCAAAGTAGAGGCATTACAGATAAATAAGGCATTGATAACACAGATAAAGCTTTTATGTGAACAAATTGCCCAGGCGGAACCATTATGCAATTTGACGACATCGATAAGTAAAAAATCAGAAAAAGCTAGAACAGACTTGGATCAAGCCGATGAAACATTAACTGATTTTCTTGAGTGGCAAGATACCGATCAGGGATAGGCAGCTAATTTACCAAAGATTTTAGAATCACATAAGGAAATATTATTTACAGAATGGCAGTCCCAATTAATGAAAGCAGAGAGAGCAGTTTCAAGATGCAAATCAACCACAAGTAATTTGGTTGAATTGGTTAATAATACTCTCTACTTGTCTAACCTGATTTCCCAATGCACTCCAGGTAAATTGACAGCGGCGAAAACATTGGAGCAGTCATGTTATGCGGATCTAGAGAAAAATGGGAGATTAATCGCAGGAATTAACAGTTTAACATGGGATGCCTATTGGTTCTTCTTAGTCAAACCACACAGCCAGAGAGCTGCCCTCAAATGCCTTACAGATGCAATCGGGTATATTATTCCCAATATTCAGGATGCAACATATGCCGCCGA
This sequence comes from Pinus tabuliformis, assembly GCA_031772625.1. Taxonomy (NCBI): domain Eukaryota; kingdom Viridiplantae; phylum Streptophyta; class Pinopsida; order Pinales; family Pinaceae; genus Pinus; species Pinus tabuliformis. The sequence continues at coordinate 1,544,912,863 of CM062804.1, read as the reverse complement.
ACTCAACTCTCGCCTCAACAGAGTGCCCGAAGTGGAGCCAATGCTTGCGATATGTCAGCTCAGGTTTAAAGGCAAACAACCTACATGATGATTCATGCCGCCGACTGCCAGATTGCTGAGAAGGAGATATTCAAGATCACTTGATACCAATTAAGTAGGATTTCAGTTTCATAGATAGTTAGCTTAATTTAGTATTTATAGACCCTTTCATGTATTTAGAAAGGGTCGTAAAGTTTTGTACATGACTTAAAGCCTGAAGTTGCACTACTGTACTTCAAGCATATTCTTTTATAAAACTAGACCAATTATTCTGATTTTGGCAAGGAAGCTTTTATGCAAATGTGCACTACTATCTTTGTTTGAAAGTATTTCTACGTTGGAAGAAGAATCTCAAATAGCGATTGATATTGGGAGTGACTAGCAGCTCATATGGTACTATTATCTATGTCTGAATTCATTCTTTTTATATGAATTGTCATTTGATCGCCTTTGCTATTATCGGATATATGTATGTGTTTTAACAACATTTCTTTATTCCCTCCACTAAAGGATGTTTATAGTATGCTTTTCTTTTGATCATATATGTATCGATGATATAAATGATAAGTGTAGCAATATTGCGTTAATCACTTTGTTTAACTATCTAAGAAAAGTAATCATTGAATGAATAAATGTCCATGTCTATTAGATAGAGTCATCTATATGCCTGTCAATAGACATAGATCATCAAGCGCTACTTTTCAAAGTACAATAGTTTCCGGGATTAGTAGTAGTTCATTTACTTTGCTGATAGACTAAGTTATTCGCCTATCATAAGATTAGACAATCAATCATTCATCTACCCCTTTTATTCATTACTGGGAAACTAGTCCCATTATCCCCAGTCGGAGCCACCATTCCAAACGGAAAAGGAGTTGTATTAAGGTCCGGACCGGGTGGTTATCCCCAATGTTGATATAATGATTTTCGGGGCATCAACACCTACATAACACAATATAAGAAAAAGTATCGCTAGTTAATAAATGAAACACGATCATAAGATAAAAGTACCATATATGAAAGATCCTGCTCATGAGATCAGCAATATTGATCCACTTCCTTCCAATCAAATATACACTAAGAGTACATAAATGTAATTTCAATGGAGTATGCTTCAATATTCAAGAAAAATAGATCTTGTTCCAATTATTTCATCAAAACATTCACAAAAGTACAGAAGTGCAATCTCTTGCAAAGTGTTTTTGATAAAATCCTAGACCTCTCTCTAAATGCATGAGAGAGGTTTAAATACTATAATACATGTTTCAAAAGTAGATTATTGTAAAAAAAGTTGAGGAGGTTTCAAACAACCTTCCTTAGAGTAAGCAAGATAAAACCTAGAAATAGAAAATAAACTAATGACAAGCTTCTTCAAATTGAATTGTTTTAATCGGCGAGTTGGTACTTGAGATTATGGATATCCATCATTGGTTTCACTTAGAGTGACTAACCAATTGTATATTTTAACTGTCCTATGAATACAACATCTGAGAGAGTTGGCACCATTTTTTGTGCAGAACTAGTTAAGCTTTGTAGAGTCATCCATTGGCTATGTGGTTTTACCAAATACTGCTAGTATGTCTACCAGTCAAGTTTGGACCACTGTTTGATTACTTCCTCTTTGGTTTGGGCTGTTTCTTTCCACTGTTGTTCTAGCTGTCTGATGTCTGGGAGAGCCCCTAGTTTGCATTTTTTAACAAGGTTGGAACTGTGAATATTTTCATTCATGGCCTCAATTATTGTATTTTTTGTACATGTTGTTGTTGTCATTGCCCTTTCTTCCTACTTTAACTGTGTGTCCCAATCTGCAAATAAAATGTCTTTATGGTGTTTTTCTATCCTTGGCAGATCAAATTTTCTTCATTCATTATATTCCTACCAGGAAATAAACTCTGACATATTTTTATATATTTCGTCATATTCAAATCTTAGATCAATCACTTGGTTAGTCAATGTATTACTTGTTTCTCAGTTGGGATTGATCTGTGAGATCTTTTGGTCGAACATCTCCTGTTTCTGTGTCAATAGGGAATTTAGATTGAGTACCTCTTTAATGAATTCATTTGTCTGAGGTTTATCTTTGAATATGTCTACCATATCCTACATTTGGAAAATATGTGTCTTTCTCTGACATGCTTTCCTAGTGTTGTAAACCCATTTGCTCAAAATCCCCTTGAATTTGTGCTACCTGCTGTTCTACTTGCTGATTGGTACTTTGTTTAGAAAATCTTCGGCAAAATCACATAACCAATCTTGTGTCGACGCGTTTCGAACCAACCAGTGTGGTTCATCGTCAGGACAAGTTGAAGAACCAATCTGGCTTAGCTCGATTAAATATAGTGCGCAGAGACTCCAACGGCTAAAATTCTAACGGCTAATTTGACCTAATGAACCTGGTCAAATCACTAAAAAAAATATTTTAATTAATATTTTTCTAGAAATAGTTAAAATTGGTAAAAAGGAATTCATTTGTTAATTTAAAATAAATAGATATATTATTAATATTATTTCTATTAATAGAATCTATAGTATAAATGGTTATTATATGTTAAATGATTTATTATTATTTATTATTTAAATAATTAAATAATAATAAATTAATTTAAAAATAGATATATTATTAATATTATTCCAAATCTCTAGTATAATATTAATATTTTAATTATAATGGTCATTATATAATGATATATTACTATTCAATTATATTATTAAATAATTATTATTTAATATTAATAATAAATAGATATACTATTAAAATGTTAGTTTAAAGATAAATAGCTATATTATTAATATTGTTTCACATATTAAGAGAATCTATAGTATGATACTCATATTTTAATTATAATGGTCATTATATAATATATATTAAATGATTTATTATTATTCTATTATTATTTAAATATACGTGAATGGTAATAAATCACTACTCTTTTTATTATTAGGTAATTATGTAATAACTTAATGGTCCATTGGTAAGTTAGATTTCCATTATTTAGTTCTTTAAAATATATCATATTCAATATTTATATATAGTGGTCATTAAAATAAGTTATATAAAGTAAAATATGTTTATCGAATCCTTTATAACTACTTAATGATTTTTAATCCCAAACAAATTGTTAAACCATTATTCTTCCTAGAGTCTTGTTATCCTAGGAAATGCCAATGTTAATTCATAATAGTATCAATAATATTGGTAAATCAAAATTTTTATCCTTTAGACTTAATGGTCAAATAATCAATGTTAGTTCAATAATAGAGGTAACTAAGACCTTAGGTAAATAAATTGTTACCTACAAGGTTGAAACTAACCTTATTGGTCTACAATTAATCCTTTAAACTTAAGGTCAAGTTACCATTAATAATCGATATATATTCAATATTTATTTATTTATTCAATATTTATTTATTTATTCAATATTTATTTATTCAAAAAATATATTAAAGTCAACTATGTCATAAGGTAAGTATTATTATTCATTATAAGGATTAAGAAATGGGGTCTTTATAGACATTGATAAAGGGAAACTCAATGTATAATTAATAAATCTATGAAAAAATAATAATAAATGCCCAATGGTATCATAAACCGGTTAAGGATAATACACTAATAAGCCGAGACTGATTCCTAACTTATTAAAAACACTCCAAAAAAACAGACAAATCTGCCAAAAGAAAATTAAAGGAAGGGGAAGAAAGAAACAGTTGTTTCTCTTGTTCCAGTTGTTGTTCCAACAATTGTATTCTTTGTTCTTTTTCTTTAAGCAAAATTTGGACTTATGTTGCTTTATCAATGGTTGCGGTGGCATAGGAACCTGCAAACTGTGACAAATTTGTAAGGTTCTCAGATGGATCAATAGGAGTGTCTTTCCATACAAGTTCCATTGATTCATTCTCAAGAGTTGCAACTGATGGTGTGTCTAACTTCCTCTTCTTTATTTGTCTTTTTACCATAGACTTGTGTATAGGGCTATAAAATATGTCTAGGGGAGGTATTTCTTCGATTTTTAAGACAATTTCAGAAGTGGAGAAATCAGGATGACCTCAATATCTTAAGTGTTTGTGACTCCTTGCTCTGTTGTCTCTGGATTTGTTACCTGTTGAGTTTGTTTCGGGGTCTGGAATCTAGATGTCCCCTCAAGACTTGCCCCTGTTTGGAGCTTTTGATTCAATTTCTCCCATTTCTTATCTAGATCAATAACTGAAATCTTCTCTGTTTGAGCTGATGTGGAGTTAACCTCTATATGTTTATCGGCCAAGGCCTTTTTGACTGTTTCCTCAGTATTTTATTCTTTATTCTTCTTAGAGCCTTTATTGGGACTTTCTTCTTCACTTTGAGATTGATGTTCTAAATGTTCTAGCCCCTGAGTTGATATTTCTTGTGATTCTTCACCAGAATACTCCTTAAAACTTCTTTCAAAGCTCACGCTAGGAGTAGGTTCTCTTATTTGTTGAATCTATAACAGGTCCAATGGGACCTTCAACAATATTTTATTTATGTATACATGAAAAGCGTTGATGTCATCTGGGCTTAATTTTAGCGATGCTAAATATAAAAATTGTGTAAATGATTTGGCTTCTTGGAAGAGGTCATGAAATGGATCCTCCTCATGAGTAAACTGCCTGATTTTAACCATGGTAGTGAAGTCTTTGGCAACTTTGTTTGGGTCATACTATCGACCTGGAATCGTGGTTATTTTTAGAGATGTAATATTCTCTATTTCTTTCACTGCATTCCCAAAATTTTGCAATGCAAAAGCACCACATTACAATGAAAAGGTTAGCCAAATGGAATTTTTCATTTCCTTTAGGGATTTGGTTAAACCATCCCCTACTGTATGATAATCAATCTCTCTTTCTAGTAGTTTGTCTAGAACATAATATGGAAGGACATGTGGAGCTGCAATGCTCCGGAAAACTTTGATATAAGTAAATGTTTCTTCGCCAAACCATCTTGCAACTGGAAAGATGTTTATATTTGCCTCTTCAGAAATACTGGGGCCTTTTTTATCGAAAATGGTTTTATAAATGGGTAACATAATACCATGGAAAATTCTATAAAAATGGGAACTGAACTGGGATTCCCATAAAATTCTATGATACACATGGATGGGGACAAGGTTCTGTATACTCCACTTCCAATCCATGTTTGGAAATAGTGAGAAAAAATAAATGGCATCCATTACATAAGCGCTCATGTAAAAAGGTGGAATAGTTCGTGAGGAGATAATTCTGTTTTGCCTGTATTCCCTAATAGCCATAGCTAAATTATCTGACAAAATATGACCCAAATTCATAATCATTACATTAACAACTACATCAATCAGTGGAACCCACTCCATAGAAAATTTGGTACTATCATCATTCCCAAATAGTCTACACACCATCGCAACTGTGAAATTATGTGGAATCAAGAGGGATGAAATTGGGTACATATCAGCTTTCTCCCATTTGAATGTGTTGGAGCCTGACCTCTAGTTCTGCATAACGTCCATTGATTCCTCGTTTTCTTTGGAAAAAATGTTCAAGAAAATATTTATCATAGAGCTTTTGTGGCTCTGTTAGATGGTACATTTGGTATAAGTTGTCTGGCGTGAAGATCCCATAGCTTCATGTCTTGAATTTCTGAAAGTATTATACGAAATATTCACATTATAATTTATCCACTTCACCATATCTGTCTATGGTAATATCACGGGCCTCACAACTATTCTGTGTAGAAATGAACATGCTACCTCAAAGTAGGAACCCTGAGATGATTCTTGGGCATCAGGTGTCACCTTAGTTTCTAGTGGTCTCGGTTTTTATCCCTCCAGTAAGTTGTACATGGCTTCCCACGATGTGGTCCCTCCATCCTTGTTGCAGGTGGTATCAAAGAAGAGTGGGTGAATGTCTGATTTCTCAGATGTATTAGATTTTCCTTTCTTCACCTTCTTTTGAAAAGTTGTTTCCTTCGGAGCTTCCCTGAAATTGACCAATGGAGGTTATCAGATAAACACACAGAGTGAAAATGACAACGAAAATGCAATGACACAATTAATTCTGAAAGATGACAAGGAAGAAGCTTTTATTTGAAAATACAAATGAAAGATATCAAATCTCGTTGAGTCGTTTTAAACTTAAATGCTATTAAAATTAATTAACTACGCGCTAAGGTCTCTTCATTATTTCTTTTATGACTCATTTAAACCATCACATCGCAAATTGGTAAGTGATACTTCAAGTTGATGCGTTAAAGGGTGCGATGTCGATGATGTGATTGTGAATAATAGTAATTATCCCAATATCGGTTATGTATCACTTCGAAGTTATTTAGTATTTTGTGATATGTGATGCGAGTGACATACATGTTACCCTTTTGAGCGCATTTTGCTTAAATGAATATTTACTCCATAAATTAGTTGTTTACTATACATCATACCTGATCTAAATTATAACAGTTTTCATAATTCCATCGGGTTTGGAAGACATCGCATTTCACAACCTTTTCATGGTTCACATGTTTGGCATTTCTGTAAAAGCCGTGATGCGATGAGCATCTTGACTTATCATATCAGAACAACGCAAATCACATATCATTAAGGTTTTGTTTGTTTTGTTCTTTTATAGATGCCGCTATGTGATTACGATAAGAAAAGCTTTAAGACTTAGTTTTAATGAAAATTTCAATGATACCATAAGTCTACTACAATGGTCCATTTTATCGCAATTTTCAGATTCTGACTGTCAATCAAACTTTGTTATCTAAGGTCCAATGATTTGTGATAAAGCGAGAATGACTAGTCCTAAAGGGATTTCGGCTTGATATCTTAAGTTTATTCGAAATTTCATTTCTAATAGTTCAAAAAGGGAAGCTCTCATTTGATAATTTTTTGAAAAATTTTAAAGGGTCCCCATTTATTAATCGAATATTAACTAATAAATAAATAAATGGGGGATTGCTCAATAGTACAACACTTACTTCAACAAATTTCAAATTTATCTTTTCCAAGAGGCTTCATGAATATGTCAGCCACATTTTCATATGTATTACAATATGTTAAGTCGATTTATTTTGATTGTACATTTTCTCTTACAAAATGATATCGTGTTTATATATGCTTTTACCTTGAATGATATACATGATTGTTTGCTAATTTGATGGTGTTTTGATTATCACATTTGATCATTATAGGTTCTTGTTGTGTTTCTCAAGCATCTTCAAATATCCTTCTAAGTTATATTTCTTCACAATTAGCACTACTTAATGCTTTATACTCAACTTAAGTTGATGATAAGGAAACAATTGGTTGATTCTTACTGCTCAACGATATTGCTCCTGATCCTATATTGAACACATATCCAATGGTAGATTTCTTGTCGTCTGAATTTCCATCCCAATCAGAATCAGAATGACCTATCAAATCAACATTACAATCATTAGTATATTCAATACCAAAATTAATAGTTCCCTTTAAATATCCAAGAACCCTTTTTGCAACTAGCTAATGACTTTCGTGAGGCATAGACATGAAATAAGTATGTTGAATGTATAAGCAATGTGTAGCCTAGTAGTAGTGAGATAATTAAAGCTTCCCACTAATTTTTGATACAATGTTCTGTTTACCTTTTGGTTCCATAATTATTTATAAATTTGATATTTTGTTCTAATGGAGTACTTACTACTTCACATTTATTCATATGAAATCTCATTAGTAGCTCCTTTGTATATTTTCTTTGTATAATTAAATTCCTTCCATTGCTTCTCCATACTTCAAGACCTAAATAATAATGCATGTGTCCAAGATCCTTCATCTCAAATTTTTGAGATAATTATCTTTTAATATCTTTAATTAATACATGAGAACTTAATATTATTATTACATCACCAACATATAAAGAAATTAATGTTATAATTCTATTTTTATTTGACTTGATATACAAATTAGGATCACTTCTACTTTTGCTAAATCCCTATTGAATAAAAAAATTATCTATTTTCTGGTACAAATATCTGGGTGGCTATTTTAGTCCATATAAGGTTTTATTTCACTTACGGACAAGATGTTCTTCTCCCTTCTTTACAAATCCTTCTAGTTGAACAAGATAAATATCTTCTTTTAATTCTCTATTTAGAAAAGTTGATTTTACATCTAACTGATGTAACTTCCAATCATATTTAGTTGCCAATGCTATCATTATTATGATTGTGTTCATTTTTGCAACTTGGGTAAATGTGTCTTCATATTCTATACCTCCCTATTATGAATAATCTTTTGCAACAAATATTACCTTATATTTGTCTATGCTACTATTTGCATTGAATTTTGACTTATACAACCATTTGATCCTATAGGGAATTTTTTTCTGGTAATTTTATTAATCCCCAAGTTTCATTTTTCATTATAGAGTCATATTATTCTTTCATAGCATCCATCCATTCTTTATGAATTTTGTCTTGTTCAAAATTCAAATGCTTAACAAGAGTCATCACTTGAGTTGCCAAAGAATAATATTTATACTATATGTGAGTTTGAATTTGTCATGTTAATCTTCTCAGAGTCTCATTGTTCTATGAAGTTCCTTCTCCTTTCCTTCTTTTCTATGGAGTACCTTCATAACTTCTTTTGTGCTTTGATTTCTTGAAATGTCTTCTGGGATATCCATGTTGCCTTGATCTCAGATGATTCCACAACTTCTTCTTCTTCTTTGAAGTTGTCATAATAAGGATGCCACACAATATGTTCAACTTCTTTTATTTTTCATTTGCGTGCTCATGTAATGTAATATCTATGCTTGCAAAAAACTTGTGAGTTATACATGGATCATACATTTTGTATGCCTTTTGTTTTGTACAATAACCAATGAAAATGCATTTGATAGCTTTGGCATCAAATTTTGTCCTATCTTCTTTAGGAATATGTAATGCCTTACATTCAAATATTCTCAAATGACTAAATTTAGGTTTAAAACCATAAAATGCAATGGTGTTTTGTACTCAAGAAATTTTGTAGGACTTGTATTCTCGAGATATACAACTATATTAATGGCTTCAACCCAAAAACCATTAGAAAGCCCTTTACTTTTTAACATGCTATGAGCACATTCAATTAATTTTATATTCTTCCTCTCAGTTACTCCATTTTGCTGAGGTGTATGTGGTACTGTAAATTGTTGCAAAATTCCATGATGCTTGCAATATTTGATGAAAGCTACTAAAGTGTACTCATCTCCTTTATTTGATCAAAGAATTTTAATGTTCCTTCTTGTTTGTTTTTCAACCATATTCTTTACTTCTTTAAAGTATTCAAGCACATCACTTTTATTTCTTATAAAATACATTGAGGTATATCTAGTGCTATCATCAATAAATAGAAGAAAGTAATATTCTCCACCAAGGGACCTTTCTTGCATAGAACCACATACATCAATATGCACTGGTACGAATTTCATGTTTTCTTCTAAATCTATACACAAGAAATTCTTCTCTATGATGTTTTCCTAGTCAGGCATCCTTCACATTCAATTCCTTCACTTTTAATAGTTGGAAGACCTTATACCATTGTTTTATTTTGTGGTAGCATTAGGTCATTATGATTCACATGTCCATATCTTTGATGTCAAAGTTCTTCATTTGACATGTTTGTCGATGCCAATGCTTTATGACCTTTTTTCGTTACATCCAACTTGTATAATCTTGTGACTCTAACTCGTGTTGAAACAACCTTATAAGTATCCTACATATTCTTTACCACACAATCTTATTTAACAAATTCAACTTTTAAATATTGATTCATAATAGTAGAAACTGAAATTAAGTTATTTTTTAATCTTTGAATATACATTACATTCTGAATCTTTTTTTCTTTTCCATTAGGTAGAGTAACACTTTTATCTCCATGCCCTTTAATTTCATGTGATCTAATATCTCCTAAATATATATGATCTACCTTATGGTCTTTATGATATGTATCAAACCAATCTTCTTTTACATGGTATCTAAGTTGAAGCGCCATAATCAATGAGCCAAGCATTGTCATCATCAATTTCCGTTGATAAAGCAACATTAGAGACAAACAATTTAACATTTCTGAAATCATGACTCATTGAATCATCTAGGTTAACATAATTCCTTGTATGCCTTCCTTTCTAAATTGATGAAACTTTCTTTTCATACAATTATTAGCAAAATGACCAGGTTTTACATAGTTATAACACACATAATGTCTACTTAAATTGGAATTTGAAATTGGTGATGGGGTACCTTGAAATGATTTTACCCGTAGCATTTTTTCTTTATTTTTCTCTCAATGTTTTCTTTTGAAAAAATACTTCCTTTCAGCTACAAATGCTAAATCTAAATGGGGAGATCTTTGATTAATACTTCTTCTCCATTCTTTTTCCTATATAAATATACCTGGAAACTCATCAAAAGTAAAAGCCTTCTCTTTAACAGCTAGACTCACAATGACAACATATGTTTTACCTTGAGTACCTTTTTCAAGATATTACAACATAGTCATGTCATGCGAATAGAACCCAGATGAAGAGATTATCATTAAACCCTCCCAACCACCCAAGATATACATCAATGACTTATACACAAGTTTTTCACACATCTTTGGTATATCTTAAACAATTCACCCCATACAAATCACCTCAATATTTAGCATAAACAATGATCTGCTCCTCTACATCATCTTGTGCACTTCAAAAATATTTTCACACTACAACTTACCCAACGATATATGCACACAAATGTAGCTCCACGAAAATTCATACACAAACCTAGTTTGTTCTCTTCACGCTACAACAATCACTCTTCCAATTCAGCTCCAACACAATTATTTTACGTAGCTCCACACAGATTCTTGTGCAGCTCTGACACAATGCAATTCCAACATGCTTCATTTATTTTATGCATCGTCCAATGTAGACCCTACACAATCTCATTCACCCTTAATGCTCTGATACCGTATTAGAGATTGCACAATCAAAAAACTACCTATGCTCTGATACCATATCAGAGAAGTTTCTCTATTCTTCTACAATAACAACCTACCTTCTACACAACTATCTGGAAACACTGACCTTCCACCCACAACCTAGAGACATGTCACCTACCTTCCACAACTCTTTCTTGGCAGGCTACTTCACGTGGTCGTTAAAAGTAGAGTAAACAAGGGTAATGGCATTCCATGGTCAATCCCTTTGGGGTGCACGACCATGGCCAAGCCATGGTTATGGATAAGAACCCTAAAAGAGTTCGTTGTGCCCCTTGTTTTCTGTTAATATATTTATGCCAATAGGCGTCCTTCCTACTCGACTTGGGCACTTTTTATGCCAAAAGGTGTCCCTCCTATTGGATTTGGGCACTTTAATCATTTTCTTAATTAATCTTTTTGATCGGATGGCCTAAATTGAAAGATGCCAATATATTCTCCTGGTTGCCACTATATCAATGGATAGAATTCACACCACTAACTTACTTGCATATCTAAGTCACATGTTTAAAGCATACTTAAATTAATTTTTTGCAAATAATGATTAAAAATTTATTGTACCTCTTGTTGATAACCACATATGTTCATTAGTGAGAAATGTATTTCAAAAAATTATAAAATATATATTCAAACTAGAATTGATTCTAAAATGTATGTCTGTTTACATTATTAAACTGATGCCTCTTCAACCATTTTCCAAGTGTTTTTTCCACACTGAGAAATATATTTAAAACAAATTATAAAACATATATTCAAACCCGCATTGATTCTGAAACTTATGTCTATTCACATTCTTAAACTTATGCCCCTTCAACCATTTGCCAAGTGCTTTTTTCTAGTCCATTAGCTAAACTGAGTGGTTGTGTATGTGTTACTAACTCCCTCCACACTGAAGAAATTTTAATTTGTTTAAATTTTAAATTTCAACACTACTTTACAAAGATAATTATAAATCGTAGTTATAACGATATATTTGAATGCAAAGAAGTAAGTCATTACAACATAAATTTGAGATGCCATATTAGATCACATCGTTTTAGGTTTTTGAAAGCTCTAACAGTCAAGACTGTTCAGAACCAAAGTCGAAGTAAGGATGGGATAAAGCCTCGCTGGCTGAAATTCTCTTTGAAGGATCGTATAGAAGCATTTTCTGCATAGAAAAATCATAGTAAGACATTTTAATATAGTTTGTTTAATTCTAATATTCTAAATTGACAATATTTATAAATTTGAGAGGAGTACTTACAGATAATAAATCTAAGCCACATTCATCTAAATTAGGGATTTTATCCTGGATATACATTGATTTGATAATAATAATTTTTAATTTAATATACATTGGTTTTATAAAAAAATACAATGTTTTAATGGACATTGATTTTAATAAAAAACATAGGTTTAATTTTATTATTTCAAAATTTGTAATCTAATAAATTGCAATTTCACTTTGTGTTGATGGCGATTTCAAACCGGAGCTCCTGCACGGCCGCCCCCTGACTGGTTCCCCGCCTCCTCCAGGCCCCGCCTGGCAGCTCTGCTGTTGGGTCTATCTCTGCCTCTGCAGGCCCTCCTAGGCACCTTTCCACTGCTTCGTAGTTTCTCTCGGGCCTCCTACCCGGCCCCAGCACTGGGGCCCCCCTACCTTCTTTGACTCTGCTTTTTTCTCCTCTCCCGGCATCGTGTTGGCCCTCCTCCGCCGCCATGACTAGGACTGATCCTTCCTCATCCCCAGACTTTGAAGACAATGAAAAACTCTTTGCATCACTTATCCCTGAGAATGCCTCCTCAAGAATCTGCCCATCTACATCCAAGTTTGTCAAGAAACTAGATGAAATTCCTGAAGTATCTCTTCCTCCCAGTCTCCCGAGGAAGGCTGCAATTACTTTAGCTGAGAGGGGTCTCGTTGGCCAGTTTACTGGCCTCTGGCCTTCACCCAGAGTAGTCCAAAAATGGGTGGAACGTAACTGGAACGCGATAATACAAGGGAAAATTGCTATCAGATTCTGTGGAAGGGGCTTCTATACTTTCCTTTTCGAATCAAAAGAAGACCGGAACCTCATTTTTAGAAATGGCTTCTACTTCATGGATTCAAGAGGCCTCTACCTGAACAGATGGTCTCCCGATTTTGATCCGAAAATGGACATCCCAAATGCAGTCCCAGTTTGGGTCCGTCTGCCTCACCTCCCCCTCCACTACTGGGGAGATGAATCAGTAAAGGCCATTGGGAACGCGGTTGGAAAATACATTGATAGATGTGAACCAAAGGAGAATATGCACGCCTATGCGAGGATCTACGTTGAAGTCAACCTAGGGAAAGGCCTGCCATAAGCCATCAAGATAAAAGTAGATCAATGGACACATATCCAACAACTAGACTACAAGAAACTACCTTTCAAATGCAAGGTATGTCACGAATATGGACATTTTGCAAATAGATGTAGTAAGTTAAAAATAAATGAGTCTAATGAAAATGTTGAAACCTCTGAAGGCTCATGGGAGCAAGTAAAAAAGAAGAAATCAAACCCCCTTCAAGGCCCAAGTTCCAAGCCTCCTCCAGAACCCAAAGTTGCCCCTCCTCCTCCCCCTTCTAGCTCAGCCCAGCCCTTCCCCTCATCCTTCAACCCTTTTGAATCCCTGTCAGTTGAAGAACCCCTTTCACCCCCTCCGTCTCCCCGGGCCACTACCCTCGCAGTCATCCCCTCTCCCTCGCTGCCCCCGTCCTCTCCCCCTCCAACTATAGAACACATCCTCACTAGAAACAAAATGAAAGAAGCAAGTCTCACCTCTGATCCTCCGAGAAAAGTAGGCAGGAAGTCAAACAAAGAAATTAGAGATGAAACAACAGCAAAAGAAATGGCCACTGGAACTCAGTAGCCGATGGATTCATTCCTGGACAAACAAAAAGGAAGTGGGGAAAGACAACGGAGAGGAGCGGGGCTCATCCAAAAATCAGTAAATAATGATATTGGTCTCTTGGAATTGCAGGGGGTTGGGCTCCTCCCTAAAATCAAATGCAGTCTGGGACTTAATCAATGAAGAGCAGCTAGATCTCTTCCTCATCCAGGAGACCAAAATATCTGAGCAAGACTTTCAGAACCTCACAAAAAGATACAAAAATTTCACAGGTACAACTATAGATGCAGTAGGTGCCTCAGGGGGAATAGGAAAACTTTGGAACAAGAGCAAATGGGACCTCACCAACCAAAAATTTTGCAACTGGTGCGTAAGAACAGATCTTAAAAATATAGTCTCAAAAGAAGAATACACCATCTATAACATCTACACCCCGAATCACTACATGGATAAAGCTCTCCGCTGGGAATCCATAAACTCAGAATTGTAGGCCTCTCAAGACAAGAACATTTTTATGGGTGGAGATCTAAACCTAATAAGGAACATTGAGGAAAAAATAGGTGGGAATTTCCTTGCTGATCCCTCAAGAGACTCACTGGAATCTATAATCCAAACCCATAACCTCATTGACATTCCCCCTTATAACGTCAAATTCACGTGGAGCAACAAGAGAGTTGGTATTCACAATATCAAAGAGAGACTGGATAGAATTTTAATTCATGAAAGAATTGTTTCAGGCTTCTCCTCAGTCAAAAGCAAAATTGTCCCCACCTCAGCTTCAGACCATAAGCCTGTGGTCCTGATCCTCAACAAGGGAAGAAATCTTGGGCCCTTTCCCTTCAAATATAATAAATCTTGGGACTCTAAGGAGGACTTTCGAAAACTCATCGAAGACCATTAGGCAAAGGAAGTCATTGGTTCGCCCCACTACATTTGGGAAACAAAATTAAAATCCTTAAGAGCAGTAATAAAATAGTGGGCCAAAGCGAACACAGCAATGGAAAATACAAAAAGAGCAAAACTACACAAGCAAATGGAACAGTGGAATCAGGAGAAAGAGGATAACCAACTCACAAAGGAAGACCAATCCCAGGAAAATGAAATGTTCAAGGAACTCTACAGGCAAAATAGAGTGGAGGAAGAAGAACAGAGACAGAAATTGCGGTGTCTTTGGCTCAGAGTTGGAGACAAAAACACCTCCTTCTTTCACAACAACATAAAGATCAGACGAGCCAGAAATCAAATCGATAAAATCATTGTAGAGGGGAAAGAAATCAGCGAACAAGAGGAAATTAAAGCGGCAGCGCACAGCCACTTCAAATCCCTATTATCAGCAGTCCCTCAGACTTTGAACAGCATGGATTTTCTCAGACCAGTCGAGAGCAAAATTTCTGAACTGCAAAATAGAGAATTGGATCAGGATGTTTCAGAGGAGGAGATAAGGTTGGCGACCTTCAGCATGCAACCGGATAAGGCCCCGGGACCCGACGGTTTCACCGTTGCCTTCTACAGGAATCACTGGGACACAATAAAAAAAGATTATGTCAGGATGGTTAAAAATGTCTTTAAAAAATTTAAGATGGGGGAAAACACTAAATCCTCCCACCTTGCTCTCATCCCCAAGGACCTCAATCCCCTCTCCTTTGACTGTTTTAGACCTATTTCTCTTTGCAAAGTTTCATAAAAGATAGTTACTAAAATTCTGGCTAAAAAGCTAAAAAAGCTTCTTCCCTACCTTATATCAGATAATCAAGGCAGATTTGTCCCCCATAGACAAATAACGGACAATGTCATATTAATTCAAGAAGCAATTCACAGTAGCATCAACAGAAAAGAAAGAGGTATGATTATAAATTGCACATGGCAAACGCCTTTGATAGGGTCAACCATCACTTCCTAGCAGATGTCCTTAGGAAATTCAGGATCTCCAGCAAATTCATAAGCATCACCATGGAGTGCATCTCAAACCCTTGGACTACCCCCCTCATAAATGGTAGACCCAGCAGCTACTTTAGAATCACTAGGGGACTGAGGCAAGGCTGACCCCTCTCTCCCTTCTTATATATCATTATGGCTGAAACCTTGAGCATTCATCTGGAAAAACTCCGCAAGAAAAAGGAGATCACAGGGATCAGCATAGAGAGAGGGATAAAAGAAATTAATCATTCACTCTTTGCGGATGACACCCTTTTAATAGGGGGAGCCGGAAGCTTAATGGCGAAAATATTCAAGAAAACTCTGGACTCCTTCCTGGGAGCATCAGGGGGAATGCTAAACAACAAAAAGTATAAAATATACACTTGGAATGTCCCTCTTCAAATCATGCAAAGAATCGCCTTAATCATGGACATCCCAGTTCAAAGGAATTGGAGTCACTTCTCTTATTTGGGTCTGCCCTTAGCAAAAGAAATAGTTAAGTCTGAAATTTGGGTTAAGCATATAGAAAAAATGAGAGGACTACTCCAAAGCTGGGGGCTGTCCTGGCTAAATTTGGCAGGTAGAACAACTCTCATTAAGGCACTCCTCTCCACTCTTCCCATATATCAATATGCAGTAACTTTGGCCCCTGCTAGTGCCCACTAGAACATGGAGTTAATTATGAGAAGTTTCCTCTGGCAGGGAGGGAAGTAAGACTCGAAAAAATTTAGCCTAGTTAGATGGGACCAAGTTACCCTCCCCTTCGAAAAAGCGGGCTTCACCATCAAAATTCCAAGTCTCTCTAACAAAGCAATGGGATTTAAACTGATCTGGAGAATGCTCATAGGAAAAGGCTCCTGGTGGGTGGAGGCTATGAAAAGCAAATACCTCAATGGGCTGAACTCTAATGTCCTCTCTGAAGTAATCGTAGAAAGACCTTGTACTCCAGTCTGGAAACTCATCAAAAAGTCCTCTCCCAATTCAAAAATCACATCTCAAAATCACTGGGCAATGGAAAAGAAATAAATATATGGATGGACAGAATAATGGGAGCGAAGCCAAGAAATCTTCTTCAACAATTCAGGACCTTGAAAACTTGGATGGAAGCAAAAAACTTGAACTCTCTTTATGACATCTCCCTATGGGATCAAAATAGTTGGCTTGCATGGAAGGATCTACCTCTCCCAAATAACCTCAGGGATCAATGGGCCGACCTCAAGATCTCCCTTTCGAGATCAGCTCCCATAAACAAAGAGGCTCGCGACAGGTTCATATGGGATCCTAGCGGAGGAAACTTCACTGTAAAATATGGGTACAAACTTCTTCAGGCAAGCTCTACTCTAGGTAACTGGAATCTTTGTACAATGGTGTGGAAAACAGAATGCCTTCCAAAGGTCAAATTCTTCAACTGGACTCTTCTCAAAGGTAAGATCCTTACGGTCGAGAATCTCGAAAAAAGAGGTATACATGGTCCTTCAATCTACTGTCTCTATCGTGCTGAGGAGGAAAGTAGCCAACACCTATTTTTAGATTGTCCTTATGCCCAAAGCTGTTGGAATCAAATTATCAGTCCATTGAGAATAATAAAGACCTTCGACCAGCTTTCTACCCTACACTAAAACTGGGAGAAATGTTACCCTCATTCAAGGAAAAGCAAGGCCATCATCACTCGCCTGTGGAAATGTATACCCTCAACGCTCAGCTGGCAAATTTGGCTCACCAGGAATAACTGCATCTTCAACAGCCAGAAGCCAAACCCAGCTCGCACCTTGGCAGAAACTATGGGCCTTGTCTCCGAGATAATAAGCGCCAACTCTGTCTCTCAACCAGATCGATCCAACTGGCAGAAAGATGAGGAAGACTGGTTCAATAAATTCTACCTAAGTTATGACAAAAATAAGCAACCCCCCTCCACAGATGGCAAGAGGGGGAACAACTGGAAACTTAGGGGCACCAAGGAAGACATAAACCAATGGATACATGAGAAAAAGAGAACCACTCTCCAGTTTGATGGAGCTTCAAAAAACAACCCGGGGAAAGTAGGGGCAGGGGGAATTATAAAAGATCAGTATGGAAAAATATGCATAACCTATGAATGGGGCCTGGGTCAAATGTCGAATAATATGGTAGAGGCTTATAGCCTTCTTTTAGGCACAAGCATTATGAAGCAAATGCAAGTTCAGAACCCAATCATTTTGGGTGACTCGGAAATTGTGATCGCTGCATTGGCTACAGGGGGAGAATTCAAAAAAAGGCTCTCAGCAACATCAAACTAAGGATCATGAATAATATAAGTCATCTGGGAGATACCAGCTTCAAACATGTACTGAGGAATAATAACACGGAAGCGGACTCACTTGCCAACAGGGCAGTCAATAGAATCATTGGATAGGTCCGAGAGAATGATCATATTTATGACAAGCCAATCCCGTAACTTGACCCATCCTTTAGCAACTTCTCTGAACTTCGGTCATTTCAGTCATCTCATTATTTCGTCTAGCCTTCCTCCCAAAATCGATAAGCAGTCTGCAGACTCCACCCTTTCTGACATTGGTATCCTCCTCATCCTGAACGCTGCAAAGGAAATCTCCACTGACAAAACAAACAGGTACGGGATCATGCTCAGTCAGAGTTCTCGTGACAATTCCAAGCAGAGGTTAGGCGCCAGTCTCATCAAAATCTATATTGACTGCATAAGAAATCCAAGACATGATCACATGATCAGCAAAATCCCTGCGTCACATGCATCAGATTTGGATGCCCAGTCTCTCGACCTTCTTTATATTCATCAGGGAACCTCACTCTCCCTTCAGCTCAGAGCATCAGTTCTTCAAGATCAAAAGAGTAAAGGCTCGATTCTCTTCAGAAAGCCCCAGGTGTTCCTTAGTTCTCGATTGGGCTCTGCGACCAGCTTCGGAAGAAAGTTGTCTCCCTCCAACCTCAGTGGTAATCGCTGTGTCTTTTGTGCTTCTTTTTTCTTTCTCGCTAACAGTCTCTCTGGTTGTCTGAAACAGCTCCCTCCTTCCTCTACGCTCTCTTCCTCCCAGGTCTCTTCCTCCCCCCTGTTCTACCCCCCCATATCATTTTTCTCTCTGTCAAAGGCGGCCTCCCCTCAGCGTTTCTTTTTCAGGCCCGCGCTATCTGCCAGATCTCCCCTTCTTCCCTCCTTCATCTCTCCACTCCCTTCTGCTTCCCCCAGTATATTCCTCTGCTCCAAGTTCTTCAAGCTTTCTCCAAGAGCGAAATCGAAATGGCAGAGAATCCAGCGGAGCGTGAAACGGCAGAGAACCCTTTGGAGCGAGTAATCACCAAAAGTAGCTGCACACTGTGCAAAGCCCACTGTTTCATGATCGCCCGATTCATAAAACACTTTAACGACTTCAAGGAAGAATTTCAAGCTGATAGTAAATCAAAAAGGAAAACACTGGAGAAACAGAGAGCGGAGATTGAAGGTCTTAAAGAAAAATGCAACCACCTGGAAGAAGTAATTGCTCACATAAAAGCAATGACTCAAAGCATGCACGTAGAGGCCTCGACAAAGATCAGTGAGAAAAAGGAGCCTCAGCCCGATGATTCTATAAACCAGCAACTGTAACTCGTTCTATGTCTTGTAAATTTTGCTTTCTAATAGGCCTGTTTGTACGACAATATAGCCGTTATCTTTTCCAAATCTCAATCTACAAGTCCTCTGTCAGGGATCAAGGGTCTGCGTACCCATTTTGGATCCTCCCCTCATTGTTCTTCTCATCTTATGTAATAGGACTCGCTCCTTGAAGTTTTATAATATATCAGTAAACGACCTTGTTAAAAAAAAAAAATATATTACAATTTAAAAATTTATAATAAGGTGCTAATTTTTTTTTATTAAAGTGGTTTCATAGTTTTTTAGTTATAAAAAAATAATGTGGAATTTGATATACATTGATTTGATAATAATAATTTTTAATTTAATATACATTGATTTGATAATAATAATTTTTAATTTAATATACATTGATTTTATAAACAATTACAATGTTTTAATGGACATTGATTTTAATACAAAACATTGCTTTAACCTATAATGGTTCCAAATCATTTTAATAGAATCCCTTTTTAGTCTTAAAGATACTCATCAATACAATATTGTGTAGCTCAATGTATATTACCTTTATATGATAATTTGTAATTTAATATAAAACATTTTTTTAATATATAATGATTTTATATGTTACCTTGTAATTTATGTGAGTTAATATAATTTATGATAACCCTTTCATGTTGTTAATAATAACTCCAAAGAGGAGGTGTCTCTATAACTCCAAAAAACAGGTGTCCATCAATTTCACCATTCATTCTCTTAATAATAACTTCGCAACTCCATCTCTAATTGTAATGTGGAAGAATAATAGAATAAATCTCCACTGCATGCCCGATTGTAACCTTGATTGTAACGTGGAGGAATAATAGAATAACTCTCCACTCCATGCCCGATTGTAACCTTGAGCATGTTGACATGGTTAATGTTCGTTATGCCAACAAGGGGAGCTAACCCGATCATAGGCCCCAATTAGACCTGCCTTCGTTTGGAATGGTTAGCTCCGACGGGTTTTAAGGGACCTCGTAAATTGTTTAAATATGTGGAAAGATTGCTTCTGGGAGGAAGACTTTGATTATATCAACAAAATAAAATAGCTAACCTTTATGTGTTAAATCGTATCTATACTACTTCTAACTACTCTAATATAGTCTATCCTGCAGAAGCATAATACAGAGGTTTAAACGTCATATATGTGTTCGGCAGGAGCGTTATAAAAAAGATTAAACATCATGTATAGATTCAAGTCCAAATGAATCAATCACTGAATTCACAGCTGGAAAAGACTGTATTAAAGCTAAATTGCAATCCAATCACTCATATAGGAATCCACATTCTTTTATGGAATTAAACTTGCAACTAATGTTAAATCTAGTTTCAAATCAGAGACCATTCACAAGTTAACCATGAAACTGAATCACATTCAATTTAACATGACTAATAGTGAAATTTCAGTCATCAAAATGCATAAATACAAATCACATTTACATTCATGCCAGCAACAACACTCTGATCCAAAACATATAACAGAACAGTCAAATAAGTCTGAAACTAAAGGCTCCTTCCTCCCTCAAAATAGTCCTCCTTACTCACAATAAAGAAAAACTGTTCTTCTCGAAAATCAAAATCCCTTTCTCCTCTTCGGAGGTAATACTTATGAAAACACCCTTGAATCTAGGTCTACCCTACCTCTTCATCTTTCCACTATTTCAGATATGCAAATTGAGTACACAGAGTTAGGATTGTCAGTGTGACCGCTGGCACGTAGAAAGCATAACGGCCAGATCGATTTCTTTCATGAGGAAGAGAACAGATGTTGGTAAAAGGGTGAATGTATGTTGCCTTCCCATAATGAATATTGGGATATATCTACTTACGGAAGGTATAGGTAATGCATGGGGTTCCGACCCAGAATTCTTGCGGCCAGACCCTTAAATGCAGTGCTTCTACATACATGGCTCTTCGAATCCCCTCCTGCATCCTTTACTTCTCACCTAAAAGGATAGCTATCATTACCTTCATGATTGTGAACAATAAAACATAAATGTTCAATCAAACGTAGATGCTGACTTCATTCATTTAATAAAGTATGGAACAAGTGTGAAAATGGTTTATGCCTAATACACAGTCAACCTACAATTTCCCGCTCAATCCATAGGCTTCGCACAATTTTTTTGAGGACTTCTTTTATATCGCAATCGGGTATCATCCCCTCTACGCATCACAGCACCCATTCCTTCCACTTCCCTGATGCGCAATTACACTATTGGGACTCCACCGGCCTGCCTTTTACATTGAAAACCCGATCCCTTTGTAATTTCAGAAAATTTCGAAAACACATGAAAACAACGGAAATCCTGCCCCGATCACTCAAGCCAGACCTCAAATTTTATATGTTCGAATCTATAAATATCACCAGTTTCGGCCTATCACATATCACAATATGCACAAGCTTGGGGCTTCACCGATTGCGATATGCGATAGCGCCTCGGACCTGAAAATATATATATCGTATTGATAGCTTGGTGGGTCCGCCATGTCGCTACATGTATTATGTATAAGGCTCGGGCTCTGTCGATACGCGATATGCGATTTAGGGCTAGACACGACAATGTATACAATGCGGTTCATAGTGCCGGCAGGTCTAGAGGCCACAAGCATGCCATATATACATAAACCTTGGACTTAGGCTGATTGCGATATGTGAAGGTTTTTTGGACCCAAAAATATATATATTGTGGTTCATAATGTCGTTGAGGCTAGGATACTTATGTGTCCTTTATATATAGCTTTGGGTCTTGGCCAGTTGGTGATTTGCAATGTGATGGAGGACTTACTCACATCGCTTTCATTCATTCATGATAAACCAGCCTTCGCCCTTTGATCAAGGTGAAGTGCGATGAGCGAAAAGGGATGATTCATGTATGCTTTGCGAAGCACTTCGGCTATAAAGAGCTATGAAGGAAAATGAGGTGCGATAGAGGGTTTTGTGCGTTAAGTGCACAAATGACCATAGTAATGGTAGGGGCGAATATATATGCAGGCCTATTTTTCCAGACACACTTAGGAGGATTGAGAAAGGTCTGATGAGGGAACGAGAGTGTAGGTTATAAATAAATCATGCTGCAGAGATATTTTCAAGGGGAGGTCTTGACCATTAAGAATTGAAGGGTTAACCTGACATAGAGTTAGAATTTCTGAGATGAAAGCAAATCATTGGGGGAAGTGAAAAATCCATCTTCAAGGGGATCCATTTTAAATTTTCTATCAGAGCATGTTTTAATAGGGTGGTAGTTGTGGCCACAACAAATGGCGAACCACTGGGCGAACCAGTTATCTCTGTTTCCAAATAACCTTCAGATCAATAAAACATCAGGATGTTAAGATAAACTTGAAATGCAAACTATATAGATGGACAAGCATGGATTCCACTTAAACATTAAATGCTTCAGGAGGGATAGAGATAAATAGCTTCTACTTGCTGATATAATTTTGATAGGCATTCCCCAATGACAGTATTATGGGGTTTATTGACCTTCCTTTACTTGTTTCCCACTTTCAAAATCACTTTGGTGCCGTCGCTGGTCTGTCCATAATTGTTTAGGTGTGTACCTCAGCTCTTTATTGCTCATCAATCTTGATGTAGATATGTTTTTCTTGCACTTTATATGAGAATTTCAGTGCTATATTTTCATTGATTGAATGGGGTGCAATCATGGATCATGCCATATTTTTAAACCACTTAAGCAAGGTTGGGTTTGCTGTGTCAACTAGTACTCTGAGCCCAACAACAATCCTTACTCTAACCGGCTTCCCAAACAACCTATCCTTCCAGATTTGAACAAGGACTTGACATTTCATTTCCTTTTAGATAAGTCCTTCCAGTTTCGGTCACAAGGACTAGAGCACAATTAGATTTGCCATAGGGTATAAGACAGTGAGGTTAGCCCATGAAAGGAGGTTTACGTGTGAGTAACAAGTATTGGACGATTTAGTGTGGTGGATGGGACCAATGGAGAATGACTATAAACCTTACAAGCGAGTATAGGCTAGGTCTAAGTGGGATTTATTTAAATGCAGCGTTCCTCCATGCCAGTCCAGCTATAGTTACACATTTTTTGTTTTATAAATATGCCCCTACATGCTCTAGATATCCAAGTTATCAACATATCTCACATAGTTCCCAACAAATGCCCATGAGGGATTTCAGTTTTCATTCCACTTTTGATTCTCAAGTGCTCATGGGATGATAGAAAGTTTGTTTGATTTGCAGGGAAATGATGGATTCAGGAACAACAAAATCATCATCAAGTTAATGAGGAAGGGAAAGGCTGAGAGTGTTGAATGAGGGAAAATATGAAAGGTAGAATGAGACTGGAGGATGTTATGAAACCAGCTCACAAAAAGATAGAAAAGATAGATCAATGCCTTAGAATTCAGCCTCTTCGAGGGGGCAACCTCCTTTACATTACATAAATGAACAATTCTTGGATGATTCAAATGACAAAACCTCTTTTCTATATATAGGAGTCTAAGGAGTACAATATAACCCAACCGAACTAACAATAATAATATAAAGACACAAAAATAACAAGAGAGGGATTCTATGGGGCACAATAATAACAATATGGGGACAATAAGGGCACAACAGTATTAATAAGGGATACAACTACAATAGTAATGGGGTAGTAACTAGTATTATAGGGACCTAACATGCCCCTCTCCTTCAAAAATGTGTTGTCCTCAATGCTTGAGTAGTTCTGGATGCTTCTGTATAAAATTCTCATCCTCCCGTGTGGAATCTTCAGCGGATAAGTTCTTCCACTTGATAAGATACTCCGAAATTGATCGATTTCGTAGCTGTCGAGTTCTTGTTTCTGTGACTGCTTCTGGTTCCAATATAATTTTTCCTTCCTCGTCAAGTTCTGGAAATATTGTTTGAACTGGGAGCTTGTCACCTATAACCCTCTTTAAACATGTAACATGGAAAACTGGGTGCAATCGAGAAGCTGCAGGAAGCTCCAATTTGTATGCCATAGTATCAATATTTTGCAACACCTTGTATGGAACATAATAATTTGGTGATAATTTATTATCCTTCTTAGCTTGCTTGAGGGAAATTTGTTTATATGGTTGTATCTGTAGGAATACCCAATCACCTACATCGAAACTTCTTTCGCTGCGATGTTGATCTGCCTGTTGTTTCATTCTATTCTGTGCCAACACAAGGTTATCCTTTAAGAGTTGGAGGACTTGTCGTTGATGTTCGATGTGATGTTCCACTGCTTGAACCTTAGAATTTTCTCTTAAATATGATGTGATGGATGGTGGTTGATATCCATAAAGTGCCATAAATGCGGTCATTTTTGTTGCTGTATGGAAGGAAGTGTTATACCGCCATTCAGCCAAAGGCAACCATTTGACCCATTGTGTCTGTTTATCAGATACAAAGCAATGAAGATATCCTTCCAAACATTTGTTTACTATCTTAGTTTGCCCATGAGATTGAGGATGATAAGATGAGCTATGAGCTAACTGAGTACCAAGGCAAGAAAATAATTATGTCCAAAAATTTCCAGTGAAAATGGGATCTTTGTCACTTACAATAATCTTTGGGTTTCCATGTAGCTTTTTAATTGTTTCCATAAATGCAGTAGAAACTGTACTAGCTTTAAATGGATGTGATAATGCACAAAAGTGTGCATACTTGGTAAGTCTGTCAACTACCACCATGATGACACTCTTTCCCTCAGACTTGGGTAAACCTGTGATAAAATACATTGAAACCTCCTCCCAACATTGGCTTGGAATGGATAAAGGTTGTAACAGACCTGGTGTCTTAATTGTTTCAAATTTATTTTGTTGGCAAACCAAACATTCTGCCACAAACTTTTGAATATCTGATTTAAGGCCATCCTAAGAAAATTCCTTCTTAACCCTGTGGTAAGTTTTTAAAAATCCTGAGTGCCCTCCTAAGGGAGAAGTGTGCAATTCCATAAGAATCTTTTGTTTTAGTTGGAAATTCTTACAGAGGTATAAGCGATCTTTGTACCATAACGAATCATGTTTCCAGCTAAATGTATCAGACGTACTGGAATCTTGTTGTAACTTTTGAATAAGTGCCCACACTTCTTCGTCATTCTTCGATTCCTCCCTTTATTTCTTTATACAATTTGGTTGGATAATAGAAATGGCACACAAAAATGCTTCCACATCCTCATCCTTTCTTGAGAGTGCATCTGCCACCACATTTTGCTTCCCTTTTTTGTAGATGATTTCAAAGTCATAACCCAACATCTTTGTGACCCACCTTTGTTGCTCTTCAGAGGATAATATTTGTTCTAAAAAGTATTTAAGGCTATCATGATCCGTTTTTACCTTGAAGTGTCTTCCCATTAGGTAGGGTCGCCATTTCTTAAGTGCATGGAGTATTGCCAACATTTCCTTCTCATAAATAGCTTTGTGTAAAAACTTTCCCTTGATTGGACGACTTTCAAAAGTAATGGGTCTTTCATCTTGCATTAAAACAACACCAATTCCATTTCCTAAATCACCACATTCCACAATAAAGGTTTTTGTGAAGTCCGGTGTAGCTAAGACCGGTGCTTGGCACATTGCCTCTTTAAGATGCTCGAAGGCATTTGTTGCTTCTGGAGTCCATGAAAATGCATCTTTCTTCAATAATGTTGTTAGAGGTGCTGCTATTCTGCCATAATTCTTAACAAACTTGCGATAATACCCTGTCAACCCGAGAAATTCTCGTAGATGCTTTATGGATGTGGGGTTTTCCATTCCTTAATGGCTTTAATTTTGCTAGGGTCTATCTTAACTCCTTCATGAGATACAATATGACCCAGATATTCCACCTCTTGTACTCCAAAGAAACATTTGGATCTTTTTGCATATAATTGTTTCTCCTCCAATAGTTGTAGCACCCTGTCAACATGTTCAACATGATCCTTCCAAGACTTGTTGTATATTAGTATATCATCAAAAAATACTAACACAAATTTTCTAAGGAATGGTTTGAAAATGGAATTCATCAAACCTTGACATATTGAAGGTGCATTCGTAAGGCCAAAAAGCATGACCAAAAATTCATAATGACCCTCATGAGTTCTAAATGCTATTTTTGGAATGTCTTCAGTCTTCATTCTGTTTGATGATATCCTGAATGAAGATCCAACTTGGTGAAGTAAATTGATCCATGCAATTCATCCAACAATTCATCAATGATATAAATGGGAAACTTATCTTTAATAGTGAGCTTGTTGAGCTCCCTATAATCCAGACACATGCGCCATGATCCATCCTTCTTGTGCACCAATACTACTGGAGCAGAGAAAGAACTTTGACTAGGTTGAATTATACCAGCCTCTAGAATTTCTACAACCATACATTCAATTTCACTCTTTTGGGCGTAAGGATATCTGTATAGCCTGATGTTTGGAGGAACACTTCCTGGAATCAGATGAATAGCATGATCATGATCACGAATAGGTGGGAGACCTTTGGGAGTCTCAAATACCTTGGAATGATTGTCCAAGACTTCTTGGAGATCTGGACAAATAGATGGTTCCAATGTGGAAACATCTAGCAAACATAATTTTGCAATTACACCTCTTTGTTCCTTTTTTAGAAGCTTTGTCATGCCATTAGAGCTGATTATCTTTCCTAGTTTCCCTGCAATACCCCTTAATTCCACTTCCTTTCCTCCCACAGAAAATTTCATGAAAAGTTCTTGAAAATTAAAAGCTATTGTACCCAAGGATTGTAGCCATTGGACTCCTAGTACAACATCAACACCTCCCATTGGAATGGAAAGCATTGGGCTATTCAATACATATTCTCTCATGGATAGCTTGATATTATGGCACTTTCCTGAGAAATTTATTGTTCCTCCATTTGCAACCATCACATGACACTCTAGTGCTGGGTATAAGAAGCAATTCAATTCTTTTGCTACCTTACAATGAATAAAATTGTGGGTACTTCCTGAATCAATCAACACTATTAACTTTTTCTTCTTGATTTGTCCTTCTATCTTGATGGTTTGAGGAGTGGTGATTCCTGCCAATGCATTACAAGATATGGTCGGATTCATTTCTTTTTAATCTAGGCTTTGTTCCTGGAGTATATCCTCTTCTTTTGACCTTTCTTTCTCCTTTTCTTCTTCCTCTTCACAATCTATGTAGAATAATTTCTTCTTAGCACACTTATGACCTTTAGTGTATTTGCTATCACAACTGTAACAAATTCCTTTTGCTCTTTTTTCTTCCAATTGTTGTGGTGCCAACCTTATAGGTTGTGGAAGACTAGGGGCAACAACACTTCCATCTTTATAGTTGTGAGTGGTATGCTTCCTGGTTGCCATAATTTTGCTTTCCATTCTTCTTGCTAACCTGAATGCCTTCTCTAATGAATCAGGTTCCCAAAGGAAAACATCATGTTTGATGTTATCCTTTAAAGTCCCTATGAACAAATCAATCCTATGCTCCTCTGGAATATTTTTTACCCTTATGTTCAATTTTTGGAACTCCTCAATGTGCTCCATTATTGAACCCTTTGTTTGAGACTTATCAATTGGCTAAAAAAGTGTTGCTTTTTGTATCCTCATAATGTGCTGTCAATTCTTTCGTAAAAATTTCCGAAGTGATAATTTGTTTATGAGAGAAAATCCATTTATACCATACAAACTGATTTGGTTCCAAATATAAAGCTGCAATACGTACCTTTTGTGTGTTTTGCACATTATTGAGATCGAAAGATTGCTCCATCTGTAATATCCATGTTGCGGGATCCTTGCCATCAAACTTCCTCATATCGATTTTTGGAATATGGTGGGTCTTAGATCCCACATTAGAGTCTATGAAATCATGATTAACATTTCTTTTTTTCACATCATGAGTTTCCTTTACTACCTTTTCACCATTAGTAAGTATTTCTTGTAGAAAATTTGTCAGATTTGTCTTCAAATCTGCCATGTCTGTCTTCAAATCTGCCATGTCTGTCTTGAAATCCTTCTTCAAATCTATCTCCAAATCATCCATGTTAGCTTCCACACCATTCATCTTAGCTTCCACGCCCTTTATCTTAGATTCCACGCCATTTATCTTAGCTTCTGTTAGCTTTTGTGCGAGTGACATTTGTTGCACTTGGTCTTGTAATTTTGATATGTCATGTAGTATTTCTTCCTCTTCTTCATGAGTCATGCTAGAGCTTTCAGGTTTCTTACTAGGTGTTTTCATTTTCTTTCCTCAGGGCATCAGTTACCGATAATAGTTCTCTACTATTCCCTTTGAATTCCTTCAAAATAATTTTTCAAACCAAGCTTAAGCAAAAATTTAAAAAAATCTACACACATTTTTTCACTTTGTAGGAGCTCGATATTGCCTTTGATGTGTCACTGTAATTTCTGATCATCTAGTTCTAAAATTTCGATATGCAGTAGCCCTCTGTGTTCTCTTTCCAATGCCACCAGTCTGATCCAAATTGGATTCTCCAAGGAAGAGTTATGCGAAATCTCCCACAGTGACTTGATTATAGACTAGTTCAGTAGAGCGAACTTGTACGACGTGCCATGAGTCACTGTTTCTACCTTTGGCTCTGAAAAATATATACAAGAAACTAAAATCCATCCTCTTTCTGAAACATCTGACAAAATTTCAATCCAATTCTCAGAGAGAAAGTTATGACGATTTTCCCCAAGTCACCTGTTTGGAATGTAATTCAAGAGTCTGCAAAAAGACCAACTTCCTCAGATCATATCTTTGTAAATATAGTGCGAAAAGCTCTGAAATTGGGACCCGAGGTTAAGAACAATATCTTCTCAAATGGGTTTTTATTTTAGCTTCTGAAACATCATAGAAAAATTGTTATAGTGAAAATGCCATGATGACCTATTTGGAGCAGCGAAACCCTAGAAACCAAAGCTCTAATACCAAATGTTATGAAACCAGCTCACAAAAAGATAGAAAAGATAGATCAACGCCTTATAATTCAACCTCTTCAAGGGGGAAACCTCCTTTACATTACATAAATGAACACTTCTTGGATGATTCAAATGACAAAACCTCCTTTCTATATATAGGAGTCTAAGCAGTACAATATAACCCAGCCAACCTAACAATAATAATATAAAGCCACAAAAATTACAATAGAGGGATTCTATGGGGCACAGTTATAAAAATATGGGGACAATAGGGGCACAACAATATTAATAAGGGATACAAATACAATAGTAATGGGGTAATCACTAGTATTATAGGGACCCAACAAGCAAGTATAGCCTAGGTCTGAGTGGGATTTATTTAAATGCAACGTTCCTCCATGCCAGTCCAGCTATAGTTACACATTTTTTGTTTTATAAAGATGCCCCTAAATGCTCTAGATATCCAAGTTATCAACAGATGTCACATAGTTCCTAACAAATCCCCATGAGGGATTTCGTTTTTCATTCCACTGTTGATTCTCAAGTGCTCATGGGCTAATCGAACGTTTGTTTGATTTGCACGGAAATGATGGATTTAGGAACAAAAAAATCATCACCAAGTTAATGAGGAAAGGAAAGGCCGAGGGTGGTGAATGAGGGAAAATCTTAAAGGTAGAACGAGACTAGAGGAGCACCATCAGCTGGCTGAAAAGGAATGTAATTCAAAACAACAGGAAAATAGACTTTGCAGAAAACAAAAAAGAAAGGACACAAATACAACTACACTAACAGAAAAATGAAATGAACTCTAACCTACTCAGGAGGTAACTACCGTGTTGTGGCTACTGAAAGTATCTCTTGAGATGGTGGCCATTAACAGGGAGTTTTTCAGTTTCTCCCTATAAGGTTTTCAATCTGTAAATTCTATGACCAATATTTTCCACAACGTGGAATGGGCTCAACCATGAGTGTTGTAATTTTGTGTGCTTACCTATTGGCTCATTCATGAGAGATGAAAAGTAAATAAATTTCTCAATGAAAGATATCACCTCGTCTTCACTTCCATTTATAAGTTTTTGTTACACTAAAAAATGTCACCATGACTAGTTACAGTTAGTATGGCTCAATCAACAGTCATGCTACCCTCTTAGGCAAGTCTTATGCCTCTGCTATCCATCTCAAACTCAAAGAAGAGAGAAAGTCTTGTAAAAAATGTGTTTATCTCTGGGGACGCAGGTTCTCTCAAGCCTTACCTGCGGGGACGCTCACAATGTTCACAAAGGCTACGTCCTTGGATGCTCTGTATGTTAAGGGACAGGTGCGTCCTTCTGTAAAAGGCAAAATGCGCAAGTTTCATCTTAAAAAAGTTACTTGTGGTTACTTCTAGAACTTTCTAGAGGTCGGTTTGATGAAATGGATGCGCCTCCAGTTGGTTCATGTATCCCTATTAAGGAGGAACTTATCCCATCAATAAGGGAGCTATCCCACCCAAAGATGGGGATTATCCCATTGATGGTGGACCTGAATAACCTCTTTACAGCACTATAAATAAAGGCATTGAGCCAGAAGGAGGGGAGGTTGGAGCTATACATTTTCTTTGGGTAAATGCTGCAGGAATTAGGACTCCCATTTAGAACCTTGTGAGGAGAGATTGTCTTTGCTTGATTCTACTTGGAAGTGGGTGAGCTTTGTCAAAGTAGAGGAAAACCCTTGATGGACCCTGGGAGGAACTTGCACAACACCAAGGCCAGGTTGTAAGAGTTTCTTTGTTTCGTTATTAATACAAACTGGTTTATTTTTCTCAATAGCTTGTGTTAATGAGTTATTTCATGTGTTCCTTGGTCTGCATGTTGAATATATGTTTTATTATATGAAATGCAAGTGCTTGGTAATTGTTTGATTGTTTGTGGTTGCAGGAATTGACTTGAAGGAGGAGCTCATCCGGATCGGCAAGGACAGACTACAACAACCGCGTTTTGGAATAAGGTAAGCCTAAACACTTGTAGTTTTCATGTTTTAAAAGGTATATTTAGAGAAAGATCACTCCATTTTGTCTTGTTTGTCGCTAGAGAGTTTAGACTCCTAGGGAGGTCAGTTGTGTCCGCACAAACGACTTTTTCCGCCACGACAAATTGGCGACTCCGCTGGGGATTCCATTAATGAAAAGTCTTTTCCTTTATGTGAACTTTGCTTTGAGAAAATTGGTTTATTTTTCTGGTTTTGGCTCTGTGATTCTGTCTCTGGGTGGGTTAGCTTAGGATTAGTTTTATTTTGGTTTTTCTTGAGTTTTTCAGAGGGACGCATCCTCTGAGTGCTGCACAGTGCGTCCCTGGACGCACTTTTGCTGTGTGCACAAAGCGGGCCCGCACCTGTGCTAACGGGTTGCCTGCGTCTTCCTGTAAAAATTTAGGAAAACTCCTTTTTTGCCTTTTTTGCTCTTAGATTTTGTTTTTTCTTAGTTTTTTCTGCCCAGATTCATTAGTCCCTTGTCCAGAATCTTCACCTAAGCTTGTTCCTGCTCTTAGCTTTCATCAATTGGGTGTTTTGAGTCTCTTTCTTGAGAAATTCTTGATTTGATTTCCTTTGATCATTACTTGGAGGTTTGTCTCAGTCTTTTCACAATTTTGCATCTTTTTGCTTTTGTTTTTGCAAAAAAATTTCCCCCTCATTCGCCGGGGGGGGGGGGGGGCTAAATTGTGTATGAGTGTTAATCGCCTTTGAGTGTTTTTATGTTTTGATCTTTGGAACTCTCACGCAATTTTCTCAATTTGCACTTGATTGGTTCTTAGATCACATTAGAATCGTCTTGTGTTTGAGAATTCTTTTGCATAGATCACATTTGCACAATTAGAATTCTCATTTTCAGAATATTATTGAAAAATGTGCATAGATTACATTTGCATACTTTTCAAGTGAATTGTGCTTAGATTACAATTGCATAGTTTACATTCTGGAAAATCAATCGTAGATTTAGATCAGTTTTCTTTGATTTGAATTTACACAAAAAAAAATAAAAAAAAATGGTTTGGAATTGATTTGCATTAGTTTTCTTGATAAAATTAGTGCATTAGAGAATTTTCTATATTTTCTCTTAATGATCAATTTTTTGCATTGTTGGAAGTGAATGGAAACTCTCTCCTTACTCTAGTTAGGATTCATCGAATTGAAAGGATTGCATTATCATATTCGATTGCATTCAGTTGAGTCGGGTCATAACACCATTGGTTTCATCTCCATTTACCCATTTGAGTAATAACAGCCTTAATAACACAGCGCTTAATTAAAATTCATCTAGTAATTTTTACATTTCTAGGGCTCTGAAACACCAACATAGCTTAGGCTAGGGTCTTGGAGTAGGTGAGTACTTAACTCTCCAAGACTACAAAACCAAACAGATAGTTTATCTTGAGTAGATTAAATCCAATTGTTTCAGTTATACTCTGGGAAAGCTCCTCTTAAAGGAGAAGCACGAGCTCGTGTCCGAACCAGTGAGGGGATCATTCCTCCCTCGTTGGGAACGATGCCAGACAGTACGTATTACAAACGGTAAACCTCGGATTAACCATTGTCGAGGAGCCAGGGGTCACTTATCGGTAAACCTTGGATTATTGTCAAGGAGCCGGTAAGGGGATTGAGCTTGTTACTCTGCCCTTGCGTGCTGTCGGAGTTTAGACTGTTCCCCCAGGTGTAATTGTTGTGATTGGTAACTTTAGTGACCATAATCTTTAGGATTCTACCCAAGGTGACGGTGGAGGGAAGGTCCCACTGTACCTGGAGCAGACGTCGGTTATACTCACTTGGATTTTCTGGGGGGTTCACTTCATTCGAGACGGTTAAAGTGGAGGAACTTGGTCCAGTCTATTCATTAAGCAGGTTGCCGGGGTAACTGTTCCACCCACCACTTCTGTACTGAATTCGGCGATGTTGGGCTTCATCACCAACTAGTGTTTTCGGTCCGGAAGGCTACTGTTTGTGTATGGTTTGACTCCTAGATTTGATAGCGCGTGTTAATTTGTTTGTTTTTACTTTTAGAGACCATAGGTGTGAATTGTGAATTTTAATTGTTAAGTGTGAATTGTGAATTGTTAATTTTAGTTTTAAATTGTTAATAAAATTCACTGAAGTTGAATATAATGGCAAATGTTCCAGAATTTATCAACCTAGGAACCCCTCCTAATGAGAATCCTAGTACTTTTCCTTACTTTGGAAATGTTGGTCCTCCTTATATGGCTACTTTGTCATTACCTGGATTTACAATAGGTTTACCGATATGGTTATTTTCAACTTCGTTGGCCCAAAATACTCCAATTGTTCCATCTCAACCGGATGCTTCACCTCAACAGAGTTCACCATCTCAACATCACCAACCTTCTGTTGACCCTTTACCTTCTTCGCCTAATTTTTCTTCCTCCATTTCTTCCTCTTCGCCTGGTAAAAGCCTTGATGTTAGTAACCAGGAGGCTAAGAAGAAGAAGAAAGGGAAGAAGAAGAAGAAGAAGAAGAAGCAAGATAAGAAAGAAGTCAACCAACCAACCATGGCTGTAAGTGTTAGTTGTGTTGAGGAAAATTCCGACATGCATCGTAAACCCAAATACCCTTGCAGGCTTTGTAAGGGTGACCACTTCCTTGTCAATTGTCCTGGTATTCCAAAGGTCTTGGAAGTATGGTCAGAAAAATCTCATCAACTTTCCATTGATCCATCAACCAGTGATAGTCAGGTTCCTGGGAAAAAGGGTAAAGTTAGGTTTCCTTGTAAGTTATGCAAAGGGAGTCATCAAACTCACATTTTCCCTCACATGGATGAAGCCTCAACATTGTTGGAAAACCTTACTGTTCCACAGCAAGAATTTCCAACTGGTTACCGTAAACTTTCTCCCAACCTACCGTCAACTGACGGAGTGATTGATTTAAATTCAAGTACAGTCGATCACACTCTCCCATTGGAGAGTGAAACTCATGTCACTCAGGTTGATGATCCATTAGTTGATCAAGTGGTCGATTCAATTTCACATTCGGTCGATCCCACTTTCCATTTAGAAAGTGAACTTCATACCGCTCAGGTTCTTCTTGTTACATCAGATTCTTCTATGCCGGGGGGCATTTCACCTGTTTCTACAGAACCCCCTCCAAATACTGAGGTCTTTTCCTTTGATTGGAATAGACTGACAGAACCTCGTCTTCCTTCCTCCATCCCTTTCCAAATCATTGTCAAGGATGGTGGTAGGGACATACATCGTACTCAGGTAGATGAAGGTGCTTCTGTTAGTATTTTATCCTCAACTGTTTGGAAAGCTTTGGGTTCCCCTCAGCTGACGCCTATTACGCAGAATCTGAAAGCTTTTAACAGAACCATTAGTGAACCTTTAGGGATCCTTCCTAATTTTTCCATTACCTTGGAAGGTAAAACTGTCTGTATTGATCTTATGGTAGTTCGAGGTCCCTTGGATTTCAATTTACTCCTTGGACGAGACTATGTTTATGCAATGAAAGCTGTCGTATCGACACTCTTTCGCGTGATGTCTTTCCCTCACAATGGACATATTGTGACTGTAGACCAGCTTTCGTTCCCTAGTCTTGTTTCGACTACCAATAATATGACAGCCCTAAATGTTCCTGATTTTCAAGTGGTATCTACCCTGCCACGGGTTAATTATGTGGCAACTGGTCCCATGTTTTCAGTTACCGATGTAAGTGAGCCTTTCACTGTTGATTTAGATCCGGTAATTGACATGGAAAACTCTATGGGATTACTTGAACACGATGTTCTTATCCCTTTCGAGTCCCTTGACATGGATTCCTTCCAGAGAACTATTCTTCCTTCTGATGAAGACCTCTTGGAAGCCATGATCAAGGAGTGTCCATTGACATGTCTTTCTTCCAGTTGGAAGCCATGATCAATGTAGTGAGGAAAGTTCTTTTTACTGAGTCAACCTCGTTAAAAAATGAATCAGGGACGAGGAAAGTTCCTTTTACTGTGTCAACCTCGTTAAAAAATGAATCAGTGAATACGAGGATAGTTTGTTCCTCTCTCAACCTCGTTAAAAAATAAAACTAGATGGTACGAGGAAAGTTCCTTTTACTGTGTCGACCTCGTTAAAAAATGAATCAGTGAGTACGAGGATAGTTTTTTCCTGTATCAACCTCGTTTAAAAATGAAATAGGCTAGCATGAGGACAGTTCTTTTACTGAGTCAACCTCATTAAAAAATGAATCAGCTAGATTTTAGGATATGTAGGTAGATTGTAGAAAGTAGGGTTTTGAGGACAGTTCTTGTTACTGAGTCAACCTCATTAAAAAATGAATCGGGTTTGAGGACAGTTCCTGTTACTGAGTCAACCTCATTAAAAAATGAATCAGGTTTGAGGATAGTTCCTG
The DNA here is from genome assembly GCA_031772625.1 of Pinus tabuliformis. Lineage (NCBI taxonomy): Eukaryota > Viridiplantae > Streptophyta > Pinopsida > Pinales > Pinaceae > Pinus > Pinus tabuliformis. The sequence continues at coordinate 1,544,877,189 of CM062804.1, read as the reverse complement.
TTACTGAGTCAACCTCGTTAAAAAAGAATCAGGTATGAGGATAGTTCTTTTCTTGTGTCAACCTCCTTAAAAATGAAACAACTCCCTTTTCAAGTTAAATATTGAAAGTAAACCTTCATTTCATCCAGCCGGTTGAATGCAATGAAGCCTGGGGGGCATGTACCTCGCTTTGCATCATTATGCTGGGGGCATGCGAACTTTTTGAGCATAGTTCCTTGTCTTGTGTCAAGCTCGTTAAAAAATGAAACAAGGGTAGGTTAAGTAGGTAGATTGTAGAGATTAGTCATGAGCATAGTTCCTTGTCTTGTGTCAAGCTCATTAAAAAATGAATCAAGGATTTTAGAGCATAGTTCCCTGTCTTGTGTCAAGCTCGTTAAAAAATGAATCAAGGTTTTTAGAGTATAGTTTTTTGTTAGGTAGTTTGTAGAAAGTAGTTATGAGCATAGTTCCTTGTCTTGTGTCAAGCTCACTAAAAAATGAAACAACTCCCTTTTCAAGTCGAATCTTTACAAGATCTTGAAAGTAAAGCTTCATTCCATCCAACTGGTTGAATGAAATGAAGCTTGGGGGGCATGTACCTTGATTTGCGTCAGTATGCTGGGGGCATGTGAACTTAAAACAAGCATAGTTTTTCGTTTCAAGCTTGCGTAAACATGAAACCGAATCCGAGCATAGTTCTTTTCCTGTGTCAAGCTCGTTAAAAAATGAAACAAATCCTCCTCTACTTGAGTCGAGAGTTTGACGAGATCTAGGTTAAGTTGTATATTTAGGTTAGTTAGTTTTGCATAATTTTCTTATAGTTTTAGGTCGAGTCTTTCAAATGATCTCGTAACTCAACCTTCATTTCGTCCAACTGGTTGAATGAAATGAAGTTGGGGAGCATGCGCTCTAGCAGTTACGCTTAGGGGGCATCAAGCACAATTTTCTTTCTGTTTCAAGCTTGTTAAAAAATGAAACTACTTTGAAGCATAGTTTTTCTCTGTTTCAAGCTTTTGTAAAAATAAAACCTATTTCGAGTCAATTTTAGTTATTTTCAAGACTCGTTAAACTCATGAAAATCCCGAGATTATTTTGCTATTTTTCATCCTCGTAAAACAAATGAAAATGCCGAGTTCTTTCCGTTTTTTCCTGCTCGTAAATTAAATTGAAAGTCGGCCATATGAGTATATTTTTATCCCTTTTTCGAACTCATTAAAACTTATGAAAAAGTGAAAACCATGAGTACATTTTTATCCCTTTTTCGAACTCGTTAAAACTTATGAAAAAGTGAAACCTCAGAGTCATCTTTTAAGCCCTTTTCTGACTCCTAAAACATGAAAAGATCGCCGAGCGTTTCTTTTACACTCATTAAAACGGAATTAAAAGACGGTCCCCTTTTATCTCTTTTCTGACCGCAAAATCAGGAAAAGATTGCCGGGTTTTTGTTGTTTCAAACTCGATAAGGAAATAAAACGACGTGTCCTTGATCGCTTTTTACTTTTCAGGTCAACGACACTATTATGAAAGTACTCCTTGGTCGCAAGATCAAGCGGTTCCCCCAGGTATTATTTTATACTTTTTCGGGCTTGAGGGACACAAATCTACGAAAAAGTTCAACTTGGAGTCTCCTTTTGTTTTTTCAGACTCTCTAAAATTGAAAAACGCCGAGTTTCTCCTATACTGGGCTCGTTAAACTTTTACAGTAGAGGACCTGTTCAATTACAAACAGGAACGAACCACTCCTTCCTAGGGTTCGAATTTAAACTAGGTTGGACTCGTCCGAAGGATGAGCTTATAATCAAGCATATGTTATCCTCCTCAAGCTTGTTAAAAATAAAGAGGTACTTGCCAGAAATGGTGGGGGAAAGGAGAGAAGAATGAACCTGTTTGTTACCTTTTGTCTCAAAAGAAACTTTATTACCACTCTTGAACACGACACTTTTCATTCACCTGGGTTGGGAAATCTTTTACCTCACAGTTGATCAAACCACTTTGAAAGTCTTTAACCGGGTTCCGGGGATTAACTTTGAGTTATTCGTCACCAAGCCATCTGTCGTGTCGTTATGTGTTCAAGAGGTCTGCAAGCAAAACTTTCATCTGCAAAATACTTGTCATCCATTTGACCATCCCTGAGTCAGTCCTTACAGCAACATTTCTTCAGCTTGAACAATGATTTCGTGTTGCAGGCTTGCCTGCAACGGGTCACTTTCTATCGACATCGACACATTATCTAGAAAGATGACTTAGGAATCGACAGTACCTTGAAGTCTGCATGCATCAATGGCAGGTTTCTCGCCTTTGACGTCAGTTTACATCATTGAATTTCGATCAAAGGATTCCGTGAAGTGTTCGACATCAAAGCATCTATTCACATTTCACGGGTTGTGCTTGGTACTTTGAGAACCATTGACATTACTGGTGGTCTCTCTCACGCTTGTTAACAGTTTACATCATCGACTGGTAATCAAGTGGTTTCTAACATGTTCGACATCAAATCATTTAATCACATGGCTAGAATCGTACCAATTCAGGAAGTAGAAGTGAAGACCCTGGATCTAGTTTCTACCATCCAGGCTGCGAGGAGTTTTGTATTCATTATCTATGTAGACTAATCATAAACAGATGGCTGCGTCCATACTGTGTCTACAAAATTCTATAAAAATGATGTACTGCAAGATCATTCCTGTATCAGAGTAGTTAGTCCATTAGTTAAAGTTTTGAATCTGAGTATGGGAATGCCTACCTCAGTGATGATATAATCTTATACATGTATTTTGTGTTGAAAATTGCAGGTTCCAACCAGGTCATCCACAAGACAATCCTTGAAATGATAAAGCGCTTCACCCTTCCTAGAATTACAAAACCCTAATCTATTCCAGGCTTCGCACTTTAGGGGGCAATCTGTTACACTAAAAAATGTCACCATGACTATTTACAGTTAGTATGGCTCAATCAACAGTCATGCTACCCTCTTAGGCAAGCCTTATGCCTCTGCTATCCATCTCAAACTCAAAGAAGAGAGAAAGTCTTGTAAAAAATGTGTTTATCTCTGGGGACGCAGGTTCTCTCAAGCCTTACTTGCGGGGACGCTCACAATGTTCACAAAGGCTGCGTCCTTGGACGCTCTGTATGTTAAGGGACAGGTGCGTCCTTCTGTAAAAGGCAAAATGCGCAAGTTTCATCTTAAAAAAGTTACTTGTGGTTACTTCTAGAACTTTCTAGAGGTCGGTTTGATGAAATGGATGCGCCTCCAGTTGGTTCATGTATCCCTATTAAGGAGGAACTTATCCCATCAATAAGGGAGCTATCCCACCCAAAGAGGGGGATTATCCCATTGATGGTGGACCTGAATAACCTCTTTACAGCACTATAAATAAAGGCATTGAGCCAGAAGGAGGGGAGGTTGGAGCTTTTCTTTGGGTAAATGCTGCAGGAATTAGGACTCCCATTTAGAACCTTGTGAGGAGAGATTGTCTTTGCTTGATTCTACTTGGAAGTGGGTGAGCTTTGTCAAAGTAGAGGAAAACCCTTGATGGACCCTGGGAGGAACTTGCACAACACCAAGGCCAGGTTGTAAGAGTTTCTTTGTTTCGTTATTAATACAAACTGGTTTATTTTTCTCAATAGCTTGTGTTAATGAGTTATTTCATGTGTTCCTTGGTCTGCATGTTGAATATATGTTTTATTATATGAAATGCAAGTGCTTGGTAATTGTTTGATTGTTTGTGGTTGCAGGAATTGACTTGAAGGAGGAGCTCATCCGGATCGGCAAGGACGGACTACAACAACCGCGTTTTGGAATAAGGTAAGCCTAAACACTTGTAGTTTTCATGTTTTAAAAGGTATATTTAGAGAAAGATCACTCCATTTTGTCTTGTTTGTCGCTAGAGAGTTTAGACTCCTAGGGAGGTCAGTTGTGTCCGCACAAACGACTTTTTCCGCCACGACAGTTTTTCATGCTCCTTTTTGTTAGTGGCTGTGTTTCTGAGTGTTCTTTTGCAATTCAGGAACTCAAGGATTTGATTATCACCTTCGAACACCTGCCAATTTGAGATGTTATTAGTTATGGATGATCTGAAAATCAATTCAACATAAAATTTCTTCTTGTTTAATCTAATATTAGGCAAAAATTTTGCAGCCATAGAAGCCATGAGATCAACATCGAGGTTATACTTTCGAGGTATGTATGTGACAATGAAAGAATCGAAATTGTCAATTAAACTCCATACCTCATGTTGGTACCTCACCAGGTGTGGTGGACTAGTGTATCTTTTTCTTTACCTGGTTTGCCATTATCTGCGGGTCATCAAAAACTCTGATATTTTTTACATTCCTTTCAATAGCTCTTCTCAGGCCTTTCACCAAGCCTTCATGTTCTGTTGTGTTATTGGTGCGCATGCATTCCAACCGACTGGCCATCAGACATTGGTTCCCTAGTGGGCCAATGAAAATCCTCCCAGCACCTGCACTTTCAAGATAGTTAGAGTCATCAAAGTGGAGTGTCCTGAAAATAAACTCTAATGTTACGCTAAAAGAACTACTTCATATGAAATTAGTCCTATCATCTATTATAATACAAGCTAATTCATCAGTTGGATTGTGGGGGTGTTTAATTATTTCTTCCAACTGTGTGTTTGTCAAAGCCTCCTTAACTGTTTCTGCATGGCATTCTCCGAAACAGGTTTTCATGGCATAAACATCGAAACTATAATTCCCAAGGATAGAGTTATAGAACATTACAGCTTCATTGGGGCTGTTTGGTTCCATTACCATGTACTTCATGTATCTCTCTTGATCCACTCTTAGCATATCACCTTTTCCCCTCTGAGGCAACAAAATATGGGACCAATCAGTTGAGAAATATCCATTTATATTCGATGACCAGTCCCTACTAAGCAGCATTCCATAAGCCTCGGGTATATCCACTATCACTATATCAATGACTTGAGTGTATTGAGGTTTGGTAGCCATCTGAATCAACACTTCTTTAGGTCCCTAATAACTCTCACATTCATTCTGTCCAACTGCATAATTCAAATTTTAGTTTTATCGGATATTGCCTAAAGTCTCTTAGCAATAGTGTAAGGCATAACAGTGGATGAGGCGATAGAGTCTACCAAGCAATTGTGCACATTTATGTTGAAGATTTCAAATGTGATAAGGAAGGGTGGAGTCATAGATTTTGATTTCCTCCCTATCAGGGCTGCACTGACATCGTGGGGCTTTCGATTTATTTTAGATAAAGTGGCCTCCATAGCTGATGGTATTTGGGATGCACTAGAGGTACTTACAGGTTTCGACACTAGTTTCTCGATTTGGCCACTGGAGGTGGTGGGGGTTTTGCAGTGCCACTTATTCATAGCTTTCAGTAGAAAATACCTTTACTTCATTAATTTTAACAAGTCAAAATATGTGATATTAGTCCTAGACTTCTTGAGATCATCCACAATATTGTAATCAATGTTATACACATGATATGGCAGAGTAAACATACCTGTTTTTCCATTCTTAGAGGGAGTTTACCATCTTGAGTAGCCTTCGTTGCAGTGGGAGATGTATTTTCTATCTCTGGGTGACTTGTAATAGGGGCATTCTTGGGTTGACCGCCAGGTCTACTCTTCTTGATAGGAACTCTGGGAGCGGAAGCTTTCATAGGGTGAACATCTTGCTTTGTTTGGTCTAAGGGCTTTGTCGCATCTGGGAGTGGCCTTTTACTTCACATGTGAATTTCATTAGCGTTGATTTCTGCAATGTTATCCCCTTCGCCATCGTTCTCATTACTATGGAAATCCCACAGCACATGAATTTGGGTTTCCTCATCTAAGGGTTCTTCTACTTGTTATCCTTCCTCATCTTCTTGTTCTGGTTTGAGTTCCAGTACAGGTTCTTCTTTCTTAAGGAGCGATCTAGTAAGAGCCAACTCTTCTATGTTTAAAGCCCCTTCATTGGGTGGAGCGGGCAGCGTGAGTTGACCATGACCACATTCTATTTCTTACGATAGAAAGGCTTGAAGGGCTTTCTATTGTTATAGTCTCCTCCATTACCACTAGTACTTTCTCCATGATTCCTTTTCATATCAATGACTGTGTTTGTTAGTTTCTTAATGATCCAATGCAACCATTCGACATCCTTAGTGTCCTTTTCTTTAGTTTCAGCCCCTTTTTTATCATTTCCATTATTCTTCTTGGATGTTTGAGAGGCTCTCTTTTCTCCAGTTGTAGGGTGGCATGTTGTAAGACTAAGCATTTCATTCTCAACCTTTACTGCTTCATCGATAGCACCTTGTAAGGTTTGCACATTAGTCCTTTTAACCCACATCGCTGTAAGGACAGGGAGAGCAGAGACATAGAATTCCATGAGCACTTCCTCAGTAGGTTTAGTGGTCGCTGGGATTCTATTGAACAAGGTGTTGAATTTGATGTTAAAATCTTTAACCTTCTCCTTCGTTTCCATTTTCAAATGGGATAATTCTAAAACTAAGGCCACAGGTGTTTTTCCATCACCAAACTTGTCTAAAAAGGCCTACTGAAAAGCATCCCATGAGGCAATTGACCCTATTCTCAAGCTGAAATACCACGTGGAGGTTGCACCAGTCAAAGTAAAAGAGAATAGGCAGTACACCACATCTTCATCAGTGACCCCAAACCTGTGCAAGGCTAGGAAGAAAGAGTGAATATGCTTATTATCGATATCTCCCTAGTTAGGGTCGAAATTAGGTAACACTATTTCTTCATTTTTGGTTAAGGGATGCTGCTACCCAGGTACTGCCATAGAATTCTGTTAAAAACAGGGAGGGAGTGCTCCTGGAGGAGGTGGGGGTTGATTCCCACTTGGAGGAGGAGGTGGAGGCTGATTCCACCTAGAGGGGGAATGTTGGCCATACTATGGATAGGGAAGTTTTGGTTGGAGGATTCTCCATTAGAATTCTCAAAATGAAACGAGGAGTTACCTTTAGAAGGGGAATCCTCAGGATTTTCTTCCCAAGGGGTGTTGATACTTTGCAAGGATTCTAACACAATATCTTCGAGAGAAGTGGTTGCATATGTATCTTCACTCAGGGTAAACATCCTTGGCTTTCTCTTAGTTGTCATAGGTAAAAAATGAAAGATGGGAAGTGAGAGAGGGAACGAGCATAAGCTCGAGTAAGTGTTCTGACTAGTTGTTCTTGAGTGATAGGGTACTCCCACAGTCTCTCTTCCTTGGGTGACCCAGAAACAAGACTTAGAGGGGTCTCTGTTTCTTTGAAATGAGGCTCTTTCAAATGGGTGGAGTAGTCTTTTCAGCCTTTACGATCCATATATTAATCCTTTTGAATCCATCCGTGGCACTTATAGATGAAATATTGAAAATATGGGGATGGCGGTTCAGGCCCTCTTCTAGTGCCAATTTGTTGACATGGTTAATGTTCTCTATGCCAACAAGGGGAGCTAACCTGATCACAGACCCCAATTAGACCTGCTTTTGTTTGGAATGGCTAGCTCTGACGAGTTTTAAGGGACCCCGTAAACTGTTTAAACATGTGGAAAGATTGCTTCTGGGAGGAATACTTCGATTATATCAAAAAAATAAAACAACTAACCTTTATGTGTTAAATCCTATCTATACTACTTGTAACAAGTCTAATCGAGTCTATCCTGTAGAAGCATAATACAGAGGTTTAAACATCATATATGTGTTCGACAAGAGCTTGATAAAGAAGAATAAACATCATGTATAGATTCAAGTCCAAATGAATCAATCACTAAATTCACAACTGGACAAGGTTGTATTAAAGCTCAACTGCAATCCAATCACTCATATAGGAATCCACATTCTTTTATGGAATTAAACTTGCAACTGATGTTTAATCTAGTTTCAAATCAAAGACCATTTACAAGTTAACCATGAAACTAAATCACATTCAATTTAACAGGACTAATAGTGAACTGTAAGTCATCAATATGCATAAATATAAACCACATTTACATTCATGCTAGAAACAACATTCTGATCCAAAACATATAACGAAACAATGAAATAAGTCTGAAACTAAAGGCTCCTTCTTCCCTCAAAAGAGTCCTCCTTATTCACAATAAAGCAAAAATGTTCTTCTGGAAAATCAAAAGCCCTTTCTCCTCTTCAGAGGTAATACTTATGAAAACGCCCTTGACTGTAGGTCTACCCTGCCTCTTCATCTTCCCACTATTATAGATATGCAAATCGATTACACAGAGATAGGATCATCAGCGTGACTGCTGGCACGTAGAAATCATAACGGCCGGATCCATTCCTTTCCTGAGGAAGAGAACATATGTTCGTAAAAGGGTGACTGTATGATTCCTTCCCATAATGAAGACCGAGACAGCTCTACTTATGGAAGGTACAGGCAATGCATGGGGTTCCAACCCAGAATGCTTGCGACCAGACCCTTAAATGCAGTGCTTTTGCATACGTGGCTCTTCGAATCCCCTCCTGTGTCCTTTACTTCTCACCTACAAGGATAGCTATCATTAGCTTCATGATTGTGAACAATAAAACATAAATGTTAAATAAAACGTAGACGCTACCTTCATTCATTTTATAAACTACAGAACAAGTGTGAAAAGGATTTATGCTTGAGACAAAGTCAACATATAATTTCCCTCTCAACCCATAGGGTTGGAACGATTTTTTTGAGGACTTCTTTTAAATTGCAATTAGGTATCAGCCCCTCCGCAGGTCGCAGTACCCATGCCTTCCACTTCCGCGATGTGCAATTACACTATCTGGACTCCACTGGCCTACCTCTTACATTGAAAACGCGATCCCTTTGTAATCTCGGAAAATTTGGAAAACACATGAAAACACAGGAAATCCCCTCCCGATCGCTCAAGCTAGACCTCAAATGTTATATGTTGGAGTCTATAAATATCGCCGAGTCTGGCCTATCGCATACTGCAATATGCAGAAGCCTGGGGCTCCGCCAATCGCATATGCGATAGGGATTCAGACCCGGAAATATATATATCGTATTTGATAGCTCGGTGGGTCTGCCAGATCGCTGCACGTATTATGTATACGGCCCAGGCTGTGCCGATACACGATATGCGATTGGAGGCCAAACCCAACAATGTATACAATACGATTCATAGTGCCGGCGAGTCCGGAGGCCACAGGAGTGCCATATATACATAAACTTTAGATTTATGCTGATTGCGATATGCAATGAGCTTTCAAACCCGAAAATATATATATTGTGGTTCATAACTCCTTCGAGTCCGAGATACTTATGCATCCTTTATATATAACTTTGGGGCTTGTCCAGTTGGTGATTTGCGATGCGATGGAGGACTTACTCGCATCGCTCTCATTCATTCATGATAAACCAGCCTTCGCCCTTTAATCAAGGTGAACTCCGATGAGCGAAATGGATGATTCATGTATGCTTTGCAAAGCACTTCGACTATAATGAGCTATGAAGGAAAATGAGGTGCGATAGAGGGTTTTGTGCGTTAAGTGCATGAATGGCCATAGTAAGGATAGGGGTGATTATATATGCGGGCCTATTTTTCCAGAGACACATAGGAGGATTGAGAAAGGTCCAATGAGGGAACGCGAGTGTAGGTTATAAATAAATCATGCTGCAGAGATATTTGCAAGGAGAGGCCTTGACCATTAAGATTGAAGGGCTAACCCGACATAGAGTTAGAGTTTCTGAGATGAAAGCAGAACATTTGGGGAAGTGAAAAATCCAACTTCAAGGGGACCCATTTAAAATTTGCTATCATACCATGTTTTAATAGGGTGGTATTTGTGGCCACAATAGAGCAATACTAGAATAAGACCGCCACTCCATCTTGAGCATTTCAAATTGTCATTAAATATTTATTGTACTTATTGTTCATTACCATTCCATCTATTATAATCAAAGGCTCCATGGATGCATGCACTTCTTTGTTACCACTTGGGTTGTTGGAATTGTTGAAAGATTACTGGAATGCTGGAAGGATTACTCTAAAGATTTGAAGGGCTTCTCTCAGCTTCTATCTACTAAAAAAGGTGAAATCTTTCATAGCCTTCCTTTTCTCTACCTAATATTTTTTTAGGTTTCCCTCAAGATGCATTGGAGAAACCCTTTCTTAGTGATTGCATTGTTGGAATTGTTGAAGGATTACTGGAAGGATTGGTGCAAGGATTACTGGAACTATTTGAAGGGGCTTCTCTCTGCTTCTATCTCCTAAGAAAGGTGCACAATTTCTTACCTAGATTTGTTTTCAATGGCCACTATTAACTAGATTTGTCATTACTCTAATATGGAATGGCTTTCTTCATTATTGTTGAAGTCTTGTTGAACAGTCCATACAAAAAATAAATTATATATATATATATATATATATATATATATATATATATATATATATATATATATATATATATATATATATATATATATATATAAATTAAATAATATATAGATTTATGACACCCATTGTTCATATTTAAAAAAAAAGCTAACCCTAAACATACCTAGCCACTTTTGACCTGATTGTATGCACAGAGGATGTCGGGCCATGATTCCCAAACAACCTCAAATTTAAGCTGATCTCCCCTTGCATTGTATATTATACACATATTAAATCAGAAATTTGGCATAGCTTCAAACTCTTTTGAAATGATGTAAATATTTAGCCTATAAAATTTCAGAAGTAAGCGAAATTCTGCACTTTATCAATCATGGAGGTTTATGTGTTTAAAAAATGTCTGTCCATTCTTATAGCATTCTTTTTATCATCCAAGTTTAAATTATAATGATCCTCACGGGAACTTATGCAAATGTGGTTTTTGTGGGCCATTCTTGTCAACACTCACTGTGCGCCTTCATGTCTATGCTTGTTGTGTGCTGAGCTGAGATTTTAAATTTTGAAATATTTTAAAAGTTTGAAAGTTAACTCAATGATATCTAAGGACAAGAATAGAAGACTAGAGGAAACAATTCCATGCAGTCTCTTTCTTTGTTGAATCAATTAATTGATTAGGTCTCAAAAATTTTGTGTCCCTTTCACACGCATTTTGTGTCTCGAGGTTTGGGTTCTTTGTTATACAACAAATTTCCCTCCTCATTATCTTAGAGTGGAAAGACATGATAGTTGAATCAAAGACCAAGATCACATGCCTTGTTTCCACACTCACACTGGCTATGCACTGACAACCTGCTTTATAAAGCTTCTCTGCAAGCCTAAGGGTGTGTTAGTGACCCAACTAACTCAAGTTGCTAGTTCGGGAATAGCATTAGGGGATCATAGTGAAGTTATAAGGGTCAAAGGAACGAATTGACTCATAAATATCTAGATATTTGTTCATAAAAACACTCAAGAAAAGCAAGGAAACATCTAGATTCGACCTGTTTGGAGGATTTCTAATCCTAATGAAGGAGGCCAATGGGAAAGCACTGAAAAGCATGGAAACTTCATTGCTTTTACCCTAGGGAACTCAAGGAGGAACTTGGCAACCCTAACTCAATCGCTACATAAGCAAAGCTAGGGCTATGGTGATAGGGGTCAGAGCATTTGAAAGGATAGCATACTTGATTGTTGATAATTGTCTCAGATCATAAGAAGTTGGTAAGAAGGGGGAGAGAGAGAGAAGCTAGAGGGGTAAGGAAAGGTTGATACAACATATGGTTGTAATCACTCTTACAACATTAATATAGAAGTGCAGTTGTACTGTCTACTCCATGGTGTTGGTACTATCATTCATTCATTTGTTTGTCCAATATCTTTTAGCATGAGTAGCTTAGTTATGTGTAACTAGATGTTCTTTTATGTATTCATGTATTAGTTATCAGAGTTGTATGTTGTGATTATGCTTGTCTCTTCGATGTGCAGGACTTGATCTGGAGCCAGCTCAGGGGACTTCCACCTAGTTGCATTATGTTGTCCAACAAACCTACACAGAGGCTTGAGGTAATCTACTTCTACTACTTTGATTGTTAGTTATTGTTTATGAACATGCATGTAACTTTGTGAGGGTTGCAGATAATCTTACAGTCTGTCAAAGGTCCCAGGAAGACCTTTGAGGGTATCTTCATTCTCTATACACCATGCATTTGATCCTATAGTAGAATTGGCTAATTCACTAGGGACTATACATATAGTTCCCGGTTTACCTGGACAGATCTCAATTTTCTCCTCCTTCTAAGGGCTCCCTATACTTCTGCATTCCCTTTCTGACCCACCAAAAACCTTGCTGCATCTTGCCTACATGTATTCATCACTGAATCTGATCTAAGAAGCCCTATTTTTGAATATTTTCCCATACTAACGCAGGTTAGTAGACTACACAGTGCTTTATAAAGCACTGTGTCTACTCACAGGGAGCATTAGTGGACCTATTAACTCTCTGTGGCCACTACTACAGAGCGTTAGTCTCCCAAAACCTTGATTTCTAGTTGTGTCTACAAACCAAAAGGTATAGGAAGCCTACTCATGGACTGAGAGAGGATCTGTTACTGCATTTTGTTAGAAAAATAGGTGTCCTAAAAGTTTCTTTTTGGGAAATAAGTTTTGCTTTTCTTTCTTGAAAGCATTTTTTACAAAATAAAGATCCACATTTTTTATTCACTCTTCTGTTTAGCTGGTTAAAAGCTGCTCTATTTTTGGTTTCAATTAGTTGTTAAGAAAACATTGGAAATAAGTCCATTGGTTATTCATGTGTTAAATGACTAAGATGCATGGAAAGAATATGAATATGTGAAAAACTCTCACCTGTAGAATACAACTTGTTTTCATCGAATTGAAGTTTTTTTAAAGCATTGTCTTGTGCATGATTTTCGAGTCAGAGTCCCATCACATTTCATATGTCAACTCCCCTATGAACACAATAAAAAAGTACACATAAAATTTACCTAAATTCAATCAGTAACTCTTTATTGAGTAAACAAACATAAGTTCAGGCTAGGATCTTGGGATAGGCAGTGTGAGTAATGTTAGATATTAGGCTTTTGTGGAAGTTTTTTTGCAGTGGTATGATCTGGATTATCCACAGTTTTGTGTTCATTCTGTCGATGTTTCAAACCCCAAAGAGGGTCCATCATCAGGACAAACTAGTGTGAGTAAACTACGCAAGATCAAAAACCAAACTAGTGTCATTAAAAGAGAGAAAATTCTTTCTGCACTCATACTACCAGGACCACTACAGTAAAAGCATAGCTAAATACGAGACAATATCGGACTGTAAGTGAAGGTAGCCTGCCTTCTCTTATAAACGCCTTTGGGAATTCTATGTATTGGGGATACCTTCGAGGATTTTGGAGCTGAGTCAAGGACTTAGGTATCCTGTCCACACAATGTACTATCTATGACTACATCCCCCCTGGTAGTGTCTGTGATTTGAGGTATCCTTAGTGGCCAAGATTTTAGGGACTTACACAAGGTGACTGGGGTGGGCTGCCCTAGTACCTAACATAGACAGACCTACTCTATCTTCAGTTCTTGGGAGGGTGATCGTCTTCATGAGAGTACTTGGCCCCTCAATTTGAGGTTCGGGCGAAGCTCAAGAGTAATCGTAACTGTACATTTGGCCAGCCCTCTCTATTATTCACTGTGATGCTTGGTTTCATCTTTAGTGATCAACGCTTATCAGATAGGGTCATTTCCCTCCGTTTATTGATTGATCAACTTAGTGTATTTTTTATATTTTTTAGGCACCCAAGTGTTATCATTTGAGACATTAACAAATATCACGATAAAATTTATTGATAAAAATTAACGGTCACCGTGGCTACATCCGGCCCTCATTGCCAATTTAGACAATTGTTAAGACTTCCTCCACTCATTGTGGAAGATCCACGGAGCTCCAGTGAACCAGATTCCCCATCTTCGGGGAATAAATCTCCCAGATCTCACACGGAATCTGTTTGGACAATCGACGATTCAAGTTTGTCGTAGGATTTCTTTACCGAAGGAGTTCTTCCTTACTTTAACCCTCCGCTCATGAATCTGTTGGACCCACTTTTGGTTCTAGTGGCACCTATACTCCTTGTTTCCTTAGTTGGAGCATTTCCATCCATCTTGTCGATGACTAATGGGTCGTGGAACTTTGTGGACACTTTTCATCCTCCACTGTTTCCCCAGTCGACGGTCACCACCACACCGTTGATGGCGATCCCTGCTATCCCATTTGTCCCAGCTACAAACACTCAAATGACACCCTCCACGAGTGGAACCTAGCCAATGCCAGGTTCCACCCCTTTAGTGTCGAACTATATCCATTCGACAAGTTCTACATACAACGCTCCTTATAATGCTCAATATAGCACTATTAGCGTTGTTAGGATTCCAAGAAACTCTCCTAGGTTGTAGCTCGGAGATGCCTGGTGACCTATAAATTCAACTATTGTTGCAAGGTTTAATGGAAGGAATGATGGTTTGGTTCAAGACAAATAACCACTTCTACTTTGTTTCACTTCAGACATGCATGAACACCCTCAGACTACAAGGCTTTATACCACCAATGCTCACAATTTCAGATATTAGGTGAGTATGGAGAATACTAACCACACCAGTAGATACACAAGACCATGTGATGGCCGACTGCAACTAGTACAAAAACCTGCAAATCTAATCTATTAATGCAAAGACAGGATGACAACTCTCATGTGTTAGATAGAAAGAAACCTGAGCAACCCGTTCAGTGATGCATTCAAGATTCTAACACAGAGATAAGATGACAGTTATCTAGTGCTAAACATCAAGAGATCATGAACACAACATTTCAGGTACAAGCTTAGAAAAGAGGAAATGGACAGTGAGTAGTTAACAACAAAAGAAGCTTGTATTTGCTGAAAATGAAGATAAGATGTTGGAAGTGACAAAATGTCTATAGTCTCCAGAAGTTGAACCTTACATCAAATCCCAACCTTGATTGCATCTTGCTCCTAGATATTTATAAGTTTCGTTACAATGGCACTTGGCCGTTTAGGTATGGAGGGGTCATAATTGACCACCAACTGTATTTAACCACCTGATGGAGTCTCTGAAAGAGGTTGCTTGTTTGAGTGGGTGAATTTGATCTATTCATGTGTTGTGTTGTCCTTTAGGCAATTGGAGTGCTCGTACCAATGGAGTCCATGACTGATAAATTCAGTTATAGAGTCATGCTGTGTCCTTTTCTCCTTTGGCCATACCTTATGTTAAATATGGTTGTTGGGGATATTACTACAAATGATGCTAACAAAGCTGGTCATCTCCTTATTTGGTTAACAGAATGGTCAAGGACGTGGAAAGCATGGGTAGATGGACGTTTTGGGGTGAGCGAGAAGAATGACCATCAGATCAAAGGAATGAACAACGAAGATGGCTCGGCGGAGGCTATCGGGCGAGGTGGGAGCGGGGTGTGTTAGGGACGTTGGATCTTCAACGTATAGATCGAACGGTCATCGGGTGACGAAGTTGCAAAGGTGTTTAATGGGCAAGGGCAGTTTGGTGGGGCGGTAGCAAGTTTCATTGCACTGCCTTTGGCTACTAAGTGGTAAATGCCCGGGGCCGAGCGATTCCAATGAATGATCGACATGTAGTAGTGGATGAGAGAGAAAATCCACTCTCATTGCGTGCTATCGCTTGATGAAGTTGATGGCACGATGTATGCGAAGACCATCGGATGAGGCTGGGATGCATCTGATGGTGAAAATTGGTTGAGCGAGTCACCTTTAAAGGGTGCAATGTGGGCTGTTAGATTATCGAGGAATGATTAATGGCAGGAAAACGATGAGGGGTTCATAAGCATGTGAGCGCGTATGGGTAGGGTTTTATGGTTGGTTTGGCTTTTCATTTAGAGCTGGGGCCAAAAGGAGATTTGTCAAGTTTTAGAAGGCTTATTCAGGGAATGGGAAGTGTTTAGAGGTGAGAGGGGTGAAGGAAGAAAGGGAAAAGTGAGCAATGTGAGCCCCCCACCCCCACCACCCCCTTTGGACATAATCAAACAGACCATGCTTCTTTCTGACATAAGAAAGTCAACCTACATAGCAGAGCTAACACTGGCTCCTTCTGGGGATGAAAGCCTCCTTGTGAGGTTTCGAGAATTGTAGACCATTGCCTTCCATACAAAAACAAAATCAGCAATATTTCCTAGTGTTCCATTGGGCATGGAGTCTAATTAAGCCTACACTAAAACTTTGTAAAAGGACAAATTTACAATGTTGAGGCCTAAAGGCCTTAATTAACATAAACTTTTAAAAACCACCCATTGACTAGGCCATCAAAAACTGTTTCTCCTTCCATACTTTGCAGCATGAAAGTGTTGTTCCCTTGGACCTGAGTAATGACAAAAGGTCTAGTCTAGTGAGCATCAAACTTCCCATGATTTCCTTTCTTTTCCTTCAGTGCATCCCATTTAAAAACCAAGTCTCCATTTTTAAAATTTTCCATATTTGCATTTCTATCAAAGGCTTCCTTGATTCTCATTTGATGTGCTGCATATTTTTCAATCAATTGATCTATGATTTGATGCACTTCAACCAAGCCACTAATCCTCTTTTCCATGTCATTTTCCTCATTCTTCTCTTCCTGCAAGAACTTGGCCACAGGGAGGGTCAAATGGATGGGGAATATAGCCTCAGTACTGTATACCAGCTGGAACGGAGAATTCCCTGTGGATTTCTTGGTGGTCACCCTGTCAGCCCACACTGGAAACTTCAGTTTGGAATATGAGTTCCTTTTGTTGTCTTCCAGTAGCTTTTTGATTATCGTTATCAAGCTCTTATTGGATGATTCTGCTAGACCATTACCTTGAGGGTAATATGAGGTGGAATGCACTAGCTTAATGCCCATTGAGTTACACATGTCCACCAAATCTTTTGCCCTGAAGTCTGTTGCATTGTCTATAATTAATTTTTGTGGACAACCAAACCTGGTGAAAATGTTTTCTGTTAAGAACTTCATGATAAAACGGTGATCAAATTTCCTAGTAGGGTTGGCCTCAATCCATTTAGTGAAGTAGTCAATGGCTACTAAGATCCATCTGTGCTGGACACTAGAAAGTGGATTAATTTCCCCTATGAAATCCAAGCCCCACTGCTGGAAAGGGCCACTAGCATGTATTGGCTTCTAGGGCAAGGACTTCAACTGTTGTTTTCCTTCAAACCTTTGGCATCTGTCAGAGGACCTTACAAATGAAAATACATCGGAAAATAGAGTGGGCCAATAATACGCAGCTTTGAGGATCTTGTGGGTTGTGGTTTTCCAATAGTGATGTCCTCCACAGATGCTAGAACGAAACTGATGCATGACCTCCACAGATTGTTCTTTGTCCAGAAATCTTAAAAGGATTCCAGATGGATCCCTCCAATAAAGCAATGTTTCATGAATACAATACTTGGTTGCTTTTAGCTTAACGGTCCTGGCTTGGCTTGAGCTAAGACCTAGAGGGACTTCTAGTTTCAACAGAAAGTGAGTTATTTTATCATAACATTCACAAGAGCCTAGATTTTCAAACAAAGATTGGTCCCGCTCTCATTCAACTGTTTCTCCTCTTGTCTATCTGTCATCTGAATTTGTGATTATCAAATTCATGTCTAGCATCCTACAATTTTCTTCAGCCATCAGCTGAGCAAGGCCCTGGCCCTTGACAAGCTTAGTGGGCTTCAATTCTATGTTGAATTCAATAATCTTTACAATCCATTTAGCCCTTCTTCCATCAACATCTAGCTGCGTTAAGACATCCTTTACTGAAGCAGAGGGCACATATGCAATTACCTTGGAGTGCAAAATGTAGATTCAGAAAGCTTTTAAAGATTTGATAAGAGCATAATCTTGTTTTTCAATAATATCATACCTTAGTTCAGCATCCCTTAATGCTTTGCTGAAAAATGCCACTGGATGCTCTGAATCCTCATCATCTTTTTGCAATAGGACTACTGCAAGGGTGTCACAGGAAGCGAAAGAGAAGATATGGAACTCCTTGCTATAGTCTGGGCTGATTAAAGTGGGAGCTTCCATAATAGCTCTTTTGATGGCTTCAAAAGATCTTCTTATTGCATCAGTCCATTTGACATTTGATCCCTTTTTCAGCATAGAGGTGATGTGTTTCACCAATTCTGCAAAATTAGGAATAAACCTCCTTACAAAATTTATTTTTCCCAGAAAGGATTGGATGTCCTTTTTTGATCTTGGGACAAACAAGGTTTGTATTTCTTTCACTCTCTCTGGGTCAATCTTGACACCTGTAGTAGAAACAATGTGTCCTAGAAGCTTGCCCTCTTCTAAAGCAAATTGTGACTTCTTAGGATTCACTGATATCCCAAACCTTCTGCACTTCAGAAACACTTTCTTCAAATGCTGCAAATGATCTTGATGGCTGTTGGAGTATACTATTATATCATCCAGGTAGACAAGGGCAAACTTATCCTTCTCTCATACAAATGCTATATCCATGGCTCTCTGAAAGGTAGCCCCAGCATTCATCAGCCCAAAGGGCATCTTATAGTACATAAAAGTGCCCCAAGGATTGGTGAAAGCAGTCTTTTCTTGGTCATCTGGATGTACAGCAACTTGGTTATACCATGAAAATCCATCTAGGAAAGACTTAACTTTGGCCCCTGAGACTTTCTATAGCAAATGTTCCATCTTTGGTAGGGGATAGTTGTCTTTCTTAGAGATTTTCTTCAGGTTCCTAAAATCAAAACACAACCTAATTTCTCCACTTTTCTTCCTCACCACTACCGAGTTGGCTACCCACTTTGAATATCTCAAAGGAACTATGATTGAGGAGAAAAGGATTTATGGGTCTCAGCCTCTGCTTGAAAGGAATGGTGTCTTTCTCCAATGGGATCTTATGTTGGATGATATTTTTGTCATAAGTTTTAAGGTCAGTGTATTCCTAGGCAAAGACATCAGCAAATTGCATAATTAAGGTGCAATACTCAGAACTTTGGGCAACAAACAAATGGGTGGACAGATTTATATACTTTGGATGATCTGGACTCCTTATGTTATGCCTATGGACTGCAAATTGATTTTCTTTTTGGGAAATCTTATGAGGCACATCATTATGGTCAAACAACTTCTCTAGAGGCACTAGCCCTTTAGGTATATGATTTCTAGGCAACTGAACAATGCTGTCTTGGCCAATTTTGTTCCTTAGCTGGGGCTGGGGTCATTTCTCCAAGGTTTCATTCTCTTGATCAATTTGCATTTTAGAGAATTCATCAATGAATTGCAGAAACCTATTTACTTCATCATCATCCTCAAAGACTTTCTAGTACTGGACATTATCAGGGAAGGATGGTCTATATTTTATATCGACATGATAAGCCAATCTAGGTGGCATGGGAGGGATGAACATGCCAGCAGACACAGCAAGGGAATCAGCAAGCTGGTTTTTAACTATAGGAATATATGAGATACAAAATATATCAAAAGATTCTTTGAGTCTCCATACCTCATCTTTGTACGCTTTTAGCCTTGGGTTCCTTGCTTGGAACTTTTTGTTCACTTGTTGAATGATGAGATCAACATCTCCAAACACCTTTATGTCTCTGATTTCCATGTCTTTGGCAACGTTTAAGCCCAATATCAGAGCCTCATACTATGTTATACTGTTGGTGACCTGAAAAGTCAGTTTGAAAGACAGATGTGTGTTTTCTTGTTTTGGAGACACCAGCACCACTCTTGCTCCTGCAGTTTCCTTTGAATAGGCTCCATCAAAGAACATATCCCAAGCCTGTGTCCCTTCTTCGTCCATGGCCTAGCATACTAGTTTCTTGAGCTACACCAAGGCCCTATGGGATTCTTGAATTCGGAGAATACATGCTCCAAAATCAGTGTCCACAGCGTAAATGGGATGATTAGTGGGATTTCCTCTCATCACTGATGATATAGGCCAGCTGATCTTCCCTGTATAGTCTTCTGCTTTCTCCTACAAAAACTGGGACTGTGGCATAAGACAAGTCATTTTGTAATGTCCCACCAAACCTCTTAATCTACCCTCTGGAAAGTAGCATATCAAACTTAGGGGGGACATTTGCTACCACAATATCCATCATCTTGCTTTTCATGGGCAGCTGAGTTAGGGTGATAGCTAAGTCTTTAATTAACCCCAGAAATTTCACCTTCCTCAAATCAAAGGAGAACAAGTCATGATAAGGTCTGGTAATATCAAGGCCTAACTCTTCCATGACAGCTTTGGGCATCGGATTATGGCTGGCCCCTGTTTCCAACAGACAGTTGTGGAGGATTTTTTCATGAATGGTCAAAGAGACATAAAATGATGGGGAATTTTCATCAGCAGGTTCAGTCATGGGGCTAAGCACAAATGCAGGTTTATCATCTTGTAAATTCACATAGTCATTGGATGTCTGTGTTGCTCTCAGCTCAAGGGAATCAATGATGGGCTTGTTAAAGAACTCACTCTTTACAATTTCTATCAGAGGTACATATATTTTTAACTTCTGCACTTTTGATTCAAAACTGAAAGGGGCAGGGGACTTGCCAGGGCCTCTTACCTCTTGAGTCGGTGTTTTTAGGATGATGGGATCAACTGTCAGTCGCTTCTGCTTGCTGATCTTCTGCTTTGTGGGGACAACAGTTCTTTGGGTAGGATTCTCTTTGACATTACTTCTTCTTGACCTCAAGTTATATCTTTGCTGGTCCTCATCCTATAGAACATCTTCTCTGTCCCACTCTTGACTAGTTTGATCCCTGAGTAATGACTCCTCGTAGGAAGCTAATGTTAGAAAGACAGCACTGCCTTTGTCTTCCATGCAATGAATCTCATCCTCTTCATCAAACTACTCCTCGTCCATGACTACACTCTGGAAAGGAGTCTTAATCCTTTGTTCTTCACTAGCCTCTTTACCCCTCTGAATGATTTGAAATTGTTCAGTTGCTTTTCTGAATGGATTTGGATTTCTAGGAGCAAATGTATTAGGAAGTTGTGCTTTCCCAGAACTCTGCTCAACCTTCAGTTTGGATATTTCAGCAGCCAATGACTCTATCATTTTAGTCATTTTGTCTATTTTGGGTTCTGAATATGAAGAAGAAGAGGAAGACTCACCTCTCTACCTCCTTCTATCAGCATGTCCCTTGAGTTTCTCTGCAGCCATGATATTGATTCCACCTCCAAGGCTGCATCTTGCATTTTAGCTAGAGAAGCATATCTTCTCTCTCTTAAAAACAAGAAGAAATATGAATCAAAGGCATTGGCATAGGTGAGTTTGGCAGAGGTGGGGGTAGGCTTCACTTCAGCTGTTATCTTGGTATACATACGATTGAATCTTTTATTAAAGTCAAACAATGACTCCCCATTTTCCCTTTTCAGGTTTCCTATCTCCACAATGTTTTAAAAACACGTCATATAATGCTTCAATGTTGGCTATATACCTAGGGGTCAGCTCTCTGAACCACTTTCTAGCCTCTCCATCAAGGCTTTGGACAAATACTCTCATCCACACATCATCTTCACTGATATCTAGGTTATTAGCATAGCTATAAAAAGATTCAAGCTGTTCTTCAGCTGTTACTCCCTCTGTACTAGTGAACTTAGGCATGTATTTCTGATATTCTCCTATAGGCATAGATTCAAAGGAATAGGCAGGACCAAGTGTCCATACCTAGTAGCTATGATTCTTTCCATTTTGGTGGGTGCTTGTGGACCTGCCATGACTGGGGTAGATGGAAGGGTGCTAGTAGTCTGAAAGGTAGGGAGTTGAGAAATGACTGATAGGGCTAAAGGAATATGATGGGTTGGAAGGGAGGTTTTCTTTGGAATGAGATCCAAAGGGGAACTTATTGAACAAGGAGCTTTATGAATCTCTGGGAGTATTTATTCACTGATAGTGCTAGGCTCTATGTTTTCAACATGTGCGTGCTTAGTTACAAGCATTTATTGCAAAGATACATAAGATTATTTATGCTTACCTGGTTTGAATGCTCCTTTTTGTAATGTCTTTCTCTGCTTAACAATCTTCTCAGGGTTAGGTACTGGGTCAGCTGGTGATTTCTGAGGATTTCTCTGAGTATGTCTCACAAACTGAGCCAGAATTGTGACATGGAGTCGCGAAAAGGTTAGTCCTCTAGTAGAGTTTCCAGATAGATGATTACAACCAAAAATGTGTTCAGAATTTGTCTATCATCAAAGCTGGATCTGTGTTGTTCTTCTAGGGAAGCTGAGCTTCAATATCCTCTCCCCAGCAGTGGCACCAATTATGTTAGGATTCCAAGAAACTCTCCTAGGTTGTAGCTCAGAGATGCCTGGTTACATATAAATTCAACTATTGTTGCAAGGTTTAATGGAAGGAATGATGGTTTGGTTCAAGCCAGATAACCACTTCTACTTTGTTTCACTCCAGACATGCATGAACACCCTCAGACTACAAGGCTTTAGACCACCAATACTCACAGTTTTAGATATTAGGTGAATATGGAGAATACTAACCACACCAGCAGATACACAAGACCATGTGATGTCCGACTACAACTAGTACAGAAACCTGCAAATCTAATCTATTAATGCAAAGATAGGATGACAACTCTCTTGCATCAGATAGAAAGAAACCTGAGAAACCTATTCAGTGATGCATTCAAGATTCTAACACAGAGATAATATGGCAGTTATCTAGTGCTAAACATCAAGAGATCAAGAACACAACATATCAGGTACAAGCTTAGAAAAGAGGAAATGGATAGTGAGCAGTTAACAACAAAAGAAGCTTGTATTTGCTGAAAATGAAGATGAGACGCTACAAGTGACAAAATTTCTACAATCTCCATAAGTTGAACCTTACATCAAATGCCAACCTTGATTACATCTTGCTCCTATATATTTATAAGTTTTTGTTACCATGGAACTTGGCCGTTTAGGTATGGAGGGGTCATAATTGACCACCAACTGCATTTAACCACCTAATGAAGTCTCTAAATGAAGTTTCTTGTTTCAGTGGGTGAATTTGATCTGTTCAGGTGTTGTGTTGTCCTTCAGGCAATTGGAGTGCTTGTACCAGTGGAGTCCATGACTGATAAATTCGGTTACAGAGTCGCGTTGTGCCCTTTTCTCCTTTGGCCATACTTTCTCCTTGACCATTCTATTTCCCGAATAAGGAGAAAAGGACGTGGAAAGCATGGGTAGATGGACGATTTGGGCTGAGCGAGAAGAATGACCATCGGATCGGAGGAATGAACGGTGGAGGCTATCGGCCGAGGTGGGAGTGGGGTGTGTTAGGGCCATTGGATCTTCAGTGGACAGATCAAATAGTCATTGGGTGATGGAGTTTCATGGGCGTTTAATGTGCGAGGACGGTTTGGTCGGGCAGTAACGGTTTTCATTGCACCGCCTTTAGGCGCTAAGTGGTAAATGCCTGGGGCTGAGTGGTTCCACTCAATGATCAACACGTAGCAGTGGATAAGAGAGAAAAACCAATCTCATTGCGTGCTATTTCTCTATCAAGTTGATGGCGCAATGTATGTGAAGACCTTTGAATTGGCTAGGGATTCATCTGATGGTGAAAATCGGTTGAGCAAGTCACCTTTATTGGGTATGATGTGGGCTGCTAGATTATCGGGGAATGATCAATGGCAGGAAAGTGATGAGGGCCTTATGAGCGCGTGAGGGTGTATGGGTAGGGTTTTATGGTTTGTTTGGCTTTGCGCTTAGGGCTGGGGCCAAAAGGAGCTTTGTTGGATTTTTGAAGGCTTATTCAGGCAATGGGAAGGGTTTAGAGATGAGCGGGGTGAAGGAGGAAAGGGAAAAGTGACCAATGTGACCCCCCCCCTTTGGACACAATCAAACAGACCATGCTTCTTTCTGACCTTAGAAAGTCAGTGCTGCATAGTAGAGCTAACAAGCACAGTTCCCGTCAACCAACAATATGGTCGGCAACCATTGTACAGTTTAAACCCCCAGATTCAAGTATTTGTGGGCATTCCCAATATGCACATACCAGTAAGGAACATGATAGTTCCCCCTCCATTCTCAAGCATGCATGGTCATTCGTTGATTGACATGAGTGTTCCTTATGTCAATCAAGGACATACGGTTAGTTTTGTGGTGGGTGAGAATCCTCAAGGAGGTCCCAAGCAAACCATGGGGGCACCCTACTCACAAATTTGAATGAGTCAAGGGGGCAATGCTTATCCTGGGGGAAACTCTATACCCCAACATCATATTCTCCATGGATATCCATACTATAATACCATACCCCAAGGCAACTACTATACCACGTAGCCTATGTATAATATTCAGACTCAAATGATGGGAGGACCGTAAGGTTCCTCAAGTCATATGTCATCACCTTGGTCCGAGTCGAGGGCACCACACACTTTCCCTTTCTTGGGAACGTTGGATATCCCTGACTTTCAAAAACTTACAAATGACCCCATCTACCATAACTTACTTTGGCCGTCGATCCTGCATAAAATAACAACAGACATCCCCAAGTTCGACGGAAAACAAGGGGAGGATCTGGGCACCCATATTGCAACCTATCATCTTTGGTGTGTTTCTAGCTCCATTGTGGATGATAGTGTCCGGTTATGTATTTTTCCCTGCACCCTCACTAGAAACCTAGCCAAGTGGTACATTGAGTTACCACGCATGTCAGTAAATACCTATGATGCTCTAGCGATGGAATTCCTAAAGCACTTTTAGCTACCCATCCGCTATGAGACTAGGAAAAAGCTACTCACTTCACTACATCAGGATACCGCCACCCACATCTCTAATCATATACTTGAATGGAGACGTAGGCAGAGGTTAGTCAAATCTCCCCTCCCAGACTATCTCTTAGTGGACTGGTTCTGTAAGAACCTACTCCCCCAAATTGCTAAGGATGTCACCTTAGGTGGTGCAGTCATAGAAGACCAATCCATACATCATGCCCAACACTTAGATCTGATATATTCACAGTATGGCACTCTTTACGACATAATCCCCAATGCCCCCCACAACTCCAATGCTTCCGCTACTCAGCACCCCAGAGCGCATGCCGATGGGATTATTGGTGCAACGTCTGGGGCTGCTGTAAAACAACTTAGTGGTCACATTGCCCAGATGTCAACGGACCCCTCTACCAAATTGTTTTCTCTTGCTACCACTGCGATAAAATATGTGTAGCCTACACAAAAATCCCAGTGGTAAGAAGTAGAAGAATAAGAAAAAGACTGCTCCTTCTGAAGAGAACTCAAAAAAGTAGTACAACCCAATGCAGAAGGTTGTTGAGCCCTCTGACGATGGAAAGGATAAATCCCCCCCCTATTTCCTTGCAAAATCTGTGTTGAATACCACATGACATATTTGTGTTCGTGTCTTCAAGAATGCACGAATTTCAATGCTAACAAGGATACTGGTAACACCCTCGCTATCCTAAATAATCCTCTCCTCGCTTAGCAGTAGAAAAACCTTATCACAAACCAACCTGAACCCCTGCAAGGGGGCAACGATGGTTCGCAACATCCTTCATCTAGTGAAGGATCTTCTACCATTTACACCTTTGAAATGGTAGATCTACAAACAAGAGCCAAAACCTATGGAGCTCCTGTCGCTCATGCAGAGGAACCTTCCTCAAGTCAAAACCCACTGCCGCCTAATTATTTTCATATCAAAAGGCCATTTGCTGACCTTGTGATTCACCCTCCTAAAGGGGCACTTCGACGCACAATGCATAATACATCTGAACGTGCCGCTCAAAACTACAACATTGTAGAAGACTTGGCGCAAGCGCCATCAGATAGCTCGACGTATTACAAACATGTCCAACACAAAGGAAAGCTTTGCTTCCAGCCATTAGTGGTATCGATGCACAGTATTCCATGCTTGCAATTTTCGACATGGAAAAGTGTAAACCTCCCCTTTCTCACCAGCTTGCATTTCAGGTGCAAATATTTTCGAAAGGTAAAGGTATACGTAGAACTCTCATCGATGAAGGTGCTTCTACCTGCATCATGTCGGCTTCATGTTGGCTTGCTTTGGGCTCTCCAACCCTATCCCCACTGTCAAATTCCCTTAAAGCTTTCGACGACCAAACTTTCATCCCAAAAGGTTACCTAGGTAGCTATCCCATCACCTTGAGTGGGAAGAAGGTAACGGTAGATATTGAAGTCGTGGATCATAAACTCGACTATAATCTGCTTTTGGGTCACACTTGGACTTATGCCATGAAGGCCATTGTGTCTTTGATCTTTCGTATCATCCTCTTTCCCTTGGAGGGAAAGATAGTCACAGTGGACCAGCTGTCCTTTTTCACCCTAGATTACTCTCCATTACCTAACAGCTCTATACCGTTAGTGGGTGATGTACCTGACTCTTACATCAGTATCGGTACCGGTCTTCTGAAGGCTTCTTCCTTGATGGGTTGTTTCCCTCTTTAGCTACCAAAGGTTCCACAAATGGTCAATATGCTTTCCTCCATTCCTCATGAACCGACCAATTCATGGATCCTATAACCTCCTTCCGACATTGACACTTACGAAGAACAAATGACGTTGTCACCAGATGAAGTGGCCTACCAAGCCATTCAATCTACATTTGAATCTCTGGTCACTTTGGTTACAACCAACGGTACCACTGCCCATCCCATAATAGCTCCATCTTTCGATCCCCTCAATCAAGGCCTACCTATGGACAAAGTTATTAGAGAGATCACGAGTTCAGAAGAGCGACCTTGGGAGGACTTACGCCATCATGTTTCGATATCTGATTCGGACATGATGCCTCTTCAAATCCTATCACCTGACATACCAGAAATCTTTTCCTCACCCTATACGACTATCCAAACTTTGAACTTAGAAGGAAACATGGGCAATATTTCAAAAAAATTTCTCATCGATATTTCTGTCATGATAGGCATTGTGGAAAACAAACAGACTGAAGCTAATTGCAATCCTGAGGAGATTGTGAGCTTCACCTGCCCTTTTAAGGATTTCTGTGATGTTTTCCCTTGGTCTTATGGGGAAATGCATGGCATAGACCCTTCTATGGTCAAGCATGATATCAAGAAGAATCGAGCATTCTTTTATGGTATTTTTCTTGCTTATTAATTTGAAAAATCCTCAAGTCTCCTTCTTTAGGCTTGTTAAATTACCACGAAGAAGATCGAGCATTATTTTTATGGTATTTTTCTTCCTCGTTAATCCAAAAAATCATTGAGTCTCCTTCTTCAGGCTCATTAAACTACCATGAAGAAGAGCGAGCATTATTTTTATGGTATTTTTCTTTCTCGTTAATCCAAAAAACCTCGAGTCTCCTTCTTTGGGCTCATTAAACTACTACAAAGAAGATATGAGCGCTTTCTTTTATGGATGTTTTCTCACTCTAAAGCTGAAAAATCCTCGAGTTTGTCATCGTTGGCCTCATTAAACACATACGACGACAGCCTGAGCAACTCTTTTTCTCTCTTTTTCTAGCTCATTAAACTGAAGAAGACCATTAGAGCATTCTTTTTAGGTGCTTTTTTCTCGCTCATAAAACTGAAAAAATCCCGAGTTTTGTCTTTAGGCTCGTTAAAAATTTATAAAGATGACCTGAGCATTCTTTTAGGTACTTTTCTCACTCGTTAAACTTAAAAATCGCGAGTTTTTCCCCATCTTCGGGATCGTTATATCTACGAAGAAGGAATGAGTAGTTCTTTTACCTCTTTTTCCTTGCTCAATAAACTGAAAAAGATACCTTGAGTTTTCTTCATTTGACTCATTAAAATTTGATGAAGGTATTGAGTTTGTCATTGTGTGACTCATTAAAATTTCATGATGAAAAATGAGCTTAGTCCGTCTCCTCGTACTCGTAACAAAATGAGGTCAACATCTATTGAACATAAGTTTCTCTTTATCCAGATTCAATAGATTAACTCACAGAAAAGTAACCGATCCGGGTATACTATTAACCTTTTGTCACACCCAATTAACAACTATGACAAAGGGACCACCATGGAGTTGTTCTTTACGATCTTTTGAGACTCTCTAAATATGAAAAGACCACCGAGTTGTCTAGTCTGGACTCATTAAACTACACAGACAAGATATAGAGTCTCTCTTTTTACGATCCTTTTCAGACTCTCAAAACATGAAAAGATCGACGAGTTTGCCTATCTAGACTCATTAAACTAATCAGATAGGGCATAGAGTCACTCTTTTCACTATTCTTTTCAGAATCTTAAAATATGAAAAGATGGATGAGTTTACCCATCTGGACTCACTAAAATAATCCGATGGGGAAAGTAGACAGTACAACTACATTCAATATTAGAAAGCGTGGTTTGGTAGCAGTCGTTCGCTTGAACATAGCACTCCCTCTGATAAACATTCCTTGTGATGACCTCTCAATATGAATCCTACCATCCTATGAGTTTAGCCTAAATACCTCGATGTTCTTGCATCTTTGTATCCTAACACTCTTTGGTGTTCATGAGTTTAGTGCTGCATGGTTAAAACCATTGTCATGCCTTCTATTGTTCAAGGGTTAACCTTTTGTTTCCTCCATCAACCCATCAAGCATATCCTTTCATCATGCCCTCTGTTGTTTAGACCCAATGCTCAAAGATTCCTTCAAAAACAAATCATTCTTCTCCTGTTTTGTGTCGATTGATGTAGGACACATTATTGCCTACCTTTCGACAGGTATCTTCCTATAAGCTTCAACACTCTATCTAGGAAGACAACCTAGAAACACATTCAATGCCTTGGTACTTGTAGACATTAGTGGCAGGTTGCCTTGTGTAATCAGCGGTTCTCATTATTAGCTCCTAGTTAAGCGATTCTACTGGTGCTTGACACCAAAAACATCTTTCACACTCGTTAGATTGTACTGTGCATCTTTGAGACCATCACCATTATTGGTAGCCTTCCTCACGTCTGATAACAGTCTCCATTATTGACTGGTAATCAAATGATTTTGTGCATGTTCGACATCAACGCATATATTCACATGTATCGATCTATGTTGTTCGGTGAAGTGGAAATCAAGACCTTGGGTAGAGGCTTGCACCACTTAGCCTTGTTTCCTCTCCCAAGTTGTGTATATTGTTTTTTGGAGACAACTCATCAGAATGATTCTATTATGACACCGGATCTGCATTGTGCTTATCGGCGGCCAACATCGTCATATCTCTTTTATGAGAAAATCACTTTGACATAGCTACTAAGCATGTGAATGCTTGACTCAGGACATGATTTTAGTAGTTATATGTGTGTGTTGTATCAGGTTTCCCATACCACGTGAAGCTCTGATCCTCTCTCTCTTTTTTGAAGGAAAGTTATAGTTAAGTAAATTATTTCGGCCATCATCGCAGCCTCTGATCTCGTACTTTAGGGGGCATATGTTATATAGTAAATTGACCTCCTCATCAACTCAGAGGGGAAAGACATGATAGCTAAAGAAAAGACCAAGATCACATGCCTTGTCTCCACACTAACGCTGGTTATGCACTAACAACCTACTTTTCAAATATTCTCTGCAAGCCTAAGGGTACGATAGTGACCTAACTAACTCAAGTTTCTAGTTCAGGAATAACGTTAGTGGATCCTAGTGAAGTTCTAAGGGTCAAAGGAATGAATTGACTCATAAATATCTAGATATTTGTTCCTAAAAACACTTAAGAAAAGCAAGGAAACATCCAGATTCGACCTATTTGGAGGATTTCTAATCCTAATGAAGGAGGCAAATGGGAAAGAGCTGAAAAGCATGGAAACTTCATTGCTTTTACCCTAGGGAACTCAAGGAGGAACTTGGAAACACTAACTCAATCACTACATAAGCAAAGCTAGGGCTGTGGTGATAGGGGTCAGAGCATTTGAAAGTATAACATAATTGCTTGTTGAGCATTGTCTCAAATCATAAGAAGTTGGTAAGGAGGGAGAGAGAGAGAGAGAGAACCTGGAGGGGTAAGGGAAGGCTAATACAATAGATGGTTGTAATCACTCTTCCAACATTAATATAGAACTGCAGTTGTAATATTTACTTCGTGGTGTTGATACTATCATTCATTCATTTGTTTGTCCAATATCTTTTAGCATGAGTAGCTTAGTTATGTGTAACTAGATGTTCTTTTATGCATTCATGTATTAGTTATCAGAGTTGTATGCTGTGATTATGCTTGTCCCTTCTATGTGCTGGATTTAATCTAGAGCCCGCTCAGGGGATTTCCACCTAGCTGCATTGTGCTCTCCAACAAATCTACACGGAGGCTTGAGGTAATCTACTTCTCCTACTTTGATAGTTAGTTATTGTTTATGAACATGCATGTAACTTTGTGATGGTTGTAGATAATCTTACAGTCTGCTGAAGGTTCTGGGAAGACCTTTGAGGGTATCTTCATTCTCCATACATCGTGCATTTTATCCTATAGCATTATTCTCATCATGTCTCCTTGTTTCAATATGACCTCACAAACACCATATACATTTTCAAGGCATGAGTAATTATTTGATGAAATACATCAGTGTGGCATTATCAAACCCAAAGAACTGCTTGCTTTTCATTTGATAACCTAGTTGAATTGAATATCATTTAACCTTGGTAGAAGAGATGGTTAGGTTACCCTCAATAGAAGGAATGAATCAGTCGGCCATGGCGATAGTGAGGATGCATTCAACGAGCCGTAAGGTTTGTAGAAATGTCCTTGAAAAATATATGGATTTTGAAGAGTCGTAAGGTCTGTAAAAAATCTATATATATTGCAACTATAACATTATGCTCGATATATTGTTTGGCCACAAAGAAACTGAGACCTAAAACTCTAATTAAGTAAAACCTATGATGATAAACAAAATTTCGATTAATAATTTTTTTCGGATCCCATTTGGAGACATGAGAATATATGGTAGTCACCTGCCAGCAGCCAAAAATTAACAGAATATTTTGGAACTGGAGTCAATTTAATGGAGAAGAAAATTGATCAAGTTGTTTTCTGGTCATTTAAAATTTATTCAAACATCATTCATCATATCTTTCTCATTGTAGATTAGGTTGCATTCACTTTTCCAAGGATTTTTATTTACAATTTATGAGGTGTATTGTTGAAATTTTTTAATAAATTTATGACAATAAATCTGCGGTTTTATGATTTTGATAAGTTAATAAGTTATCAAAATAAAATATATTAAAAATATTTTTAAATTAAAGGTTTTTGATTAAAAAATTATTAGGTATTTGATTGACATAATTAAACTAATTTCAATCTTATTAGTTAAACTAATATGATACCAATTTATTTTCTTTTAAGAGAAAGTGATTTACTATCAAATATTTTTAATTTATTCAATTTTGTTTTCCAAGTCAAAAAAATATATAATTATTGATTTTTAAATATTTTTTTAAATTATCATTTTTTTTTGTTTTTAATAAATCTTTTAATATTATAATTTTAAGTAATAAAAATACAAGTTTTTATCAATATTTTAAATATCTTATAAAAATTTAAATATTTTATAAAAAAATATTTAAATTACTTTAATTTATCATATATACTACTTTTTAATAATAAAGATATAATCATTTAATTAAAACCATTGTATCTCTTTAATATTACCAAAGATAATAATACATCAAATAAAAAATATATAAAATAAAATAAAAATGAGTAACTAAATCAAAATGTGAATGAAATCACGTAATTCATTTAAATAAATAAATAACTTCAAATTTCTTGCCATTTGTTCATCTCTCTCAAAATGAAAAAAAATAAAATATACGCTAATTAAAAATTCATTACATCTAAGAAAGGACAAAAAAATCATCTTCGTATACTAATTTTAATGAAATTAATTAAGCTTTGTAATAATGGTTAAAAAGTATTTATTAAATAAGAAATTGTTTAAATTCTAAATAATTAATAAATATTTATATCAAAATTATTTAGTAAATCAGAAATTGTTTATTCACATACCTAAATTAGTATAAATTACTCCTAAACCTGAAAACTGAAACATAAAATTAGTCAATTACTCATAGTTAATGATAGTTAGTCATAAATCTAAGTTAGTTATAATTCATGATTTAATTTGACAACGATCTTAATGTTTATACTAATGAAATCAGATAAGTTTTGCAATAATGATTAAAACTATATTTATTAAATGAGAAATTGTTTAAATAAAAAATAATTAATAAATATTTAAATCATAGCTATTTATTAGAATTACTAGAAATTACTCATAAACCTAAAAACTGAAACATAGAATTACTGAATTACTCATAAACCTAAATAACACATAGAATTAGTCAGTTACTCATAAACCTAAATAAACCATAGTTACTTATAATTAATCATAATTATTCATTAACCTAAATTACTCATAATTAACCTAAATTAATTGTTCACAATAAATTAACTGTGTGGCACTATAAATTAACTTTGGCACCCAAACAGGTGGAATATGTTGTTCTATTAACTATTCATTGTAAAGAATGTCACACCTTTTTCTACTTGTTTAAAAGCCTTGTAAAATATAGGAAATTTTGTTGGATTCAAAAAAAGGGTGTGACCTATAATTATGAATATTTACATGTGTATTGATGAATAAAAATTTCATTAACTAATGAACAAATATGGGTTTTAAATGTAATTGGTTGTCATTAATATTGTAGGAATTTCGATGATGTATATGTGTAATATGGGTAATGTAATTGGTTGTTATTAATATTATAGGAATTTGTATAATGTATATGTCTTTAAATCGAATGTATTAATTTAAATAATTAAATGTATTTAATATGTTAAAGAATTGTTTAAACAATTTTTTTTTGAAAGAAATAGATTAATATAATTATATAAGAGAATAATGAAAAAACTCTTCTCATTATATTACATGCATATTAAAATATGTTAGAAAAATAAGATATGGATTTTATAAAATTATATTATGAAAAGTTATATTAAATCTCTTACTGTAGATGATGACAAACGTGAGGAATGAATTATTGGTTCTAGGGAGATAGAGACGACTGGTAAGAGCAAGAGTTTCAAGCTTCTGCAAGCATTGAACTCCATGGAGGGGCGCAAAGGGGGGAAGCTCCACTCCCTCCTATAGTCAGGCTATAGCCAGCCGAGGTAAGAAACTGATAGAAACTGCCAGAGGTCCTTCAGGAGAAGGGAAAAGGAGCATCGAAGAGGAACACAATTTGACCAATACAAGGGAGGACAATAGAACAAAAGAAAATGAGGAAGAAGACAAGAAACAGGAAGCAGAAAACAAAATGCAAAAGGGTCCATGTAAACCTAAGGCTGAGGTCACACCCAGAGTAGTTTTAAATGATCTTTCTCTGCAGGCGCACAGGGACCACATGCAGACCTATGCTATCATTTGTAAATTAATGGGATTATAACCCATAGAAAAGGTGCTACAAGTGTGGATTAAATACCACTAGAAACCGAAAGGAGGGATAGACCTACATCTTGGGTCAAAGGCTTTCTTCACTATGGTCTTTACAAATATCGAGGACAAAGATAGGGTGCTTGAAGGAGGGCCCTACTTCTATGTAGCTGCAAGACTCTACATGGGCCTTGGATGATGAATTTTGTCTTGGAGTGAGAAATTTTCACTTCAGTCCCGGTCTAGATAAGACTCTATTTCCTACCTCTAGATTACTAGCAAATTGAATCTTTATCTGCCATAGGAAATAAATTAGGGCCCTTTATCAAAGCTTCTGAGGCCACCAGAAGGGGAAAATACACTAACTTCACACGAATATGTGTGGAGATGGATCTATCTGGAGCTCTACCGAATGAGGTCATCTTGGAAGTTTTTTATGAAGAATGGGTGCAAACAGTAGATTATGAACATATTCCTTTCAGATGTCGTAGGTGCCATGAGCATGGGCACCTATTTAGAGATTTCCCTCTCAATAAAATAGAGAACAAAAGTAAAGCTACCATAGTGAAAGACACTGAAAACATTCAAAAAGTGGGATATAGAGGAAAGGGGGGCAAAAGGGGGCCAAATAAACATCAAACAGAAGGGTAACAAGCCAGTTTGAACAGGTTCCAAGTACTAAAAGAAGAGGAAGAGACAACAAAGGTAGATCAGGTAATTTAAGGCAGCCCAAGGGAGAAGGAGAAGGAAGAAAATAGTGGGCAAACACAGGATATTAATAAACATAAAGAGACTACACTGAGCGATGGGGAACTGGAAATGGACCAAGAAATGACCCAGAGTAAGATGGAAATGGAGGATCATGAACTGTAGGATATTCTTGATAGAGAACACCTAGATCTGGAAGGGTTCTTGAAACAGGGGACCATGGGAAGGGTAGACTCACTACCTCAAGAAGAGTTTAACAGAGTACAACAACTGTTCCTATGGAGAACTCAGGCTAAAGGTCTGTAAAGGCAAAGAAGCAATGAAAGGCAGGGCAACGAAGGTGTGAAAACTATGAAAACCACACCAGATTAGCTCCTAGAAATCCAGGAAGGAAAAGAGGCAGAAAAAAGAAGAATGAGTTATTTATGGAATGTGGAAAGCTAATGATAGATTCAGGTAAGATGAAAGATCTAATCAGCTACTGCTTTACAAATCTTTCATAATGATGTTCACATCTTGGAATATCAGAGGTCTAGGAAGTAAAAGAAAACAAAGGATAATTAGCGATATAATGAAACAAGAAGCTCTGGATATGATCTTTATCGAGGAAACTAAATGTTCCATTCAAAAAATAAAAAAAATACACAGTATATGGCTCAATAAATATGAGTTTCTAGAAATCAAAGCAGATAAAACAACAGGAGGTATACTTACTCTTTGGAACCCCCAAAAGATTGGCATAATAGACACTGAGGCATCTAGGAATTATTTATCAGTGGTTATTTAGGTTGTGGGAGATAGGGATATTTATTTAATTACAAATGTTTATGGCCCCCAAAAACTAGATGATAAACTCAGGCTTCTAGATTCTCTTGTGGAACTAAGAGATAGACACGGAGGAGTACCATGGATTATGGGTGGGGACTTCAACATGATCAAATCATTGTCAGAGAAAAAAGGTGGGACGAGAACTTTAAGCAAAGACTCTATAGCATTTCAGAATTTTATAGACAACATGAAGCTAGTTGACACTGATATGAGTAATGCCCTCTTTACATGGAACAATAAGAGAGGAGGAGAGTCTCAAGTAGCCTCAAATTTAGACAGATTCATAATCTCAGAGGACCTTATTCTCACAGACAGGGAAATGACAGTCATAATTCTCCCCTTTGGAGGCTTAAACCATTCGCCTGTACAACTTGAGGTTCAGAGCATTGGCACCCCCAAGAATAGACCTTTTAAATTTGAGAATATCTGGCTCACCCACCCAGATTTTATCAGCAACATTGCAAAATGGTGGATAGAAGATCTGCATATTTAGGGTACAAGAATGTTTCTTCTACACAAAAGACTGAAACACATCAAGCTTAGACTCAAAGATTCGAACAAGAATGATTTTGGTAATATTTTTGAAGTGAAAGAAGATGTTGAAGGTAAAATGCAGGAACTCAATCAAGCCCTTATCAAAGGTGGCTTTGATAGAGTCAGAAATGATCAAGTCACCAAGCATCATCATCACTGGGAGAACTTATGTAAACAAGAGGAGATATTTTGGAGACAAAAATCAAGAGTTCAACGGCTAAAAGAAGGGGAGAGAAACACTAGGTTTTTCCATAGATCCACCATGGCAAATAGGTCTCATAACAAGATCCCATCGATCAAGGACTCCAAAGGTCAACTACTCAATACCCATGAAGATATAGAAGTTGTGTTGGTTCAGCACTTTCAAAGTATCACAGAGGAGACCATTTTAGAAAGAGCTCATTTTATCAGGGACTTAACAAAGCACATACTAGGCTAGTAACAAGAGAGGATAATTTCAATCTCAATAGGTTGGTGACTGAAGAGGAGGTTAGTAAGGTCATCAAAGAAATGAAGAAAGGTAAAGCGCCAGGCCCTAATGGTTTTAATGTTGATTTCTTTAAAGATTGTTGGAACATTGTCAAGCAAGATATTCTGAATGTCATGGAGGACTCCCAGATGAATAGAACCATTTTGAAGGTGCTCAATACATCCTTCATCTCTTTGATCCCCAAACAGGACATTGCTTAGACTCCAGACAGATTTAGACCCATATATTTGTGCAATGTGGTGTACATGATAATATCCAAAGTTATTGCCAATAGACTCAAAACCCTTCTTCCTACTCTAGTTTCTGTGGAGAAAACAGGATATGTGGAGGGTAGACAAATTCTCAATAACATCATTCAAGCACATGAGTTGGTTCATTCATTGTTAAGCAATAGGAAGGTAGGAATGATTATGCAATTAGACCTAGCCAAAGTTTATGACAAGTTTAATTGGACCTATATTAGGAAGGTCCTTCTAGCCTTTGGATTTGACCATAACTGGGTAAGATGGGTTATGGCCCTGGTGACTTCATCTTGCTATTCAATTCTGGTTAATGGTTCTCCATCCAAGACTTTTACTCCTATAAGAGGCCTCAGGCAGGGAGATCCACTCTCCCCCTTTCTCTTTATCTTCATGATGGAAGGACTTGGTCGAACTATCAAGCATGCTAAAGAAGTGGCTAACATCAAGGGTCTCCAACTCTCTGAGACTGGACAGGCTTTGACCCATCAACAATTTGTTGATGACACCATGCTATAGGGCATCCCCATGGTCAAAGAAGTGCTATCTTATAAACAAATCTCGAGTGACTTTGCCATGGCTACGGGTACGGAGGTAAATCTCTCGAAATCTAAGATTTTCTTCTTTAACACTAATATTGCTATTCAGAGGAATATCTCCAGAATTTTGGGCTTTCAAATGGATATCCTTCCTTCCAAATACTTGGGAGTTCCTCTAACTGATAAACCTTTGCACAAGAGTATTTGGGAGCGGGTGATTTACAAGATGTAGGAAAAAACTTGAAAATGGACTATTAGAACTTTGAACTTGGCAGGCTAGCTGGTGCTTACAAAAGTTGTACTTCAATCAATCCCCGCATTCATGCTTTCAGCCCTTCCAGCTCCAAAAGGAGTCTTGTAACAATTTAGAACCATTCAAAGAGACTTTCTTTGGGGTAAGGGGGAGGAGAGAAAGAAATGGGCCTTGGTGACCTGGGATAAGATTTGCAAACCTAAAAACCATGGAGGTCTTGGACTAGATGATCCGGAAGTGCTAAGCAAAGTTTTAGGAGCAAAATTATGGTGGCGTTGGGTAAAAGATCCAAAGGCTCAGTGGGCTTGTATTTGGAAAGAAAAATACGCCAGCAATTGGCAAGACAATGATCACATAAGGATGATTAGCATCATTAAAAGTTCCTACATTTGGAATAAAGCCTGGGAGAATAGAGGCTTAGTGCAAAAAAATAGCTTCTGGGAAATGTGAGAGGGAGATCTTGCTTTTTTTTGGGAGGATAAATGCAACAAGAATCTACACTGCTAAGAGCGGACTTTGTGGACCTCAAGAATGAAATTGATACCAAAGGGTTACTTAGGGTAAAAGATTTTTGGGACCAAACCAATAGTGAAGGAAAATGGTGAACCTGGAAGAATATGGAATACAGGGATGATAGCCCCTTGAAAGTAAAAGATGATGCACTTCTAACAATGTTGGACCAAAGGAAAATTCTGGTATCAAAGGGGCATGACCAACTTAGATGGGGAAAAAATAATGAAGGTACCCTCAATCTTAAGGAGGCAAAGTGCATAATCCTGGAGTTTGATTCTAATGAACTGGATAGGGTTTGGCAGAACCTATGGAGGCATCAAGGATGGATGAAAATCAAACTTTTCATGTGGCTGGTACATCATAAGAAAATTCTGACTTGGGAAAACATTCGGAAGAGGGGTGTTCTAGGACCATCTAGATGCCAGCTTTGTGAGTCTCAAGAGGAAACGATGGAGCACCTACTCAATAACTACATTTTCACCTCTAGGTTGTGGGATACTTTTGCCACAATTTTCAGACAGACAGGCAGACAGGGACAAAGGAAGCATTATCAATACCGTTAATAACTGGAGAGGAAACTTCTCTGATTATGAAATTCTTCGCTCAGCATGGGCTTTAAATCCAAGCTTCATAATATGGAATGTCTGGAAAGAAAGGAACTACAAAATCTTCAAAAATGTAAAAAATTCCTCCTAGAGCATTATGGCGCAGATCTTAAGACATCTTAAGGAGACGGTGGGAACTTTAGTGCGAACTTCCCCAAAGTATCCACCTTCAGAAGCTGAAATGTAGATACTTCATCAGTTGGGTATGTAGGGGCTTATACCACACGACATGGATAGGAAGGTGAAGAAATTGGTCAATAAGCCAAACTGCTGGCATCCTCCCCCTCAGGGTTTTTTGAAATGCAACATTGATGGGGCCTCAAAAGGCAACCCGAGTATTGCTGGTTATGGAGGGGTGTTAAGGGATGAAAGTGGCTACATCCTTTTTATTTTTCATTGCCATTTGGGAAGAGCTACAAACAATATGGCGGAACTAATGGCACTATAGCAATGTTTAGAAATCCTGAAGTAGGACAATTTTCATAATATAATAATTGAAGTTGATTCTGAGTTAATCATCAACTTGGTCAAGAGAATCTGCTGTGGCATGGAGCTAGAAAAGGTCTCAAGACACTGGAGGCTGCTTTAGGTCTTTTAAAGTATAAAATTTCACCTTCTGTGCTTGCGAACCATGAGTTTCACTCATGTGCGAAGGATGACAAATAAATTGGCGGACATTCTAGCTAATCAAGGGGTGCTCTGCACCAAAAGCAGTGTCAAGTTGAAATGGCAAGAGATGCCTCAAGATAGATTGACGGAGCATTGTCTCAATCAAGCAGATGAGGACAAAATGTTATATCGAAACAGAGTTGGGTAACAGTCGCAGAGACGGGGTCTAGCTAATTCGGATTCAACATGAAGTGGTATTTCAGAAGTGATGTTACAATTGGGATGTAGGTCTTTTTCTGCTTCCTTAGCCCAGGTAAGTGAAAACACAAGAGTCTCAGGTGGAAGTTGCTCGGTAGACAACGATTTTTGGATGATCGGATGAAGAACATCAAGAATGGTAAGAAGACTTTCTCAGCAGACTCAAAACCCCCCGCATTACTTCCTATGGTGTCAATACCGCCCTCGGGGTGGTTTCTGGTTTATCGCATGCCCTGAAATCTCAAAGCGGTTTCTCGGAGTTGAACACGATTCCACTCACCATGCAACACGTGGCCAAGGTTGGGGAGAGAATATAACCCTCCTCGTGCAATAATTATCTAAGCATTTTGATCATGTGATATGATTCTCCATTGTTGGATCAGGAGAGGAGAATCAATGGTCAGGGAACAACGTGCATGTTGGTGGGTCCGGGTCTTGAAACGTGAAT
This sequence comes from Pinus tabuliformis, assembly GCA_031772625.1. Taxonomy (NCBI): domain Eukaryota; kingdom Viridiplantae; phylum Streptophyta; class Pinopsida; order Pinales; family Pinaceae; genus Pinus; species Pinus tabuliformis. Next base: position 1,544,837,938 of record CM062804.1, on the reverse strand, counting down.
AGCTTCACGGTGGGTCACTAGGTGTTTGGGATGGCCACTCACACCTTGTTTATTTCGGATTTTAGTTACTTCGGGTCTGTTGTTTGGGTCTTTAGGACCTAGTTGGCGGGTTTAATATTTTGGTGAGGCTTCTACCTAGGGCTAAAAGGTTTAGCTTGTGCTTGTTTGTATTTTATCTAATTTTATCCTTTGGAAATTTTGAATAGAAGGCATGACTCTTGCATTAGCAAAAAAAAGAAATCTCTTATTTTAACCTTTTTCTTTCTTTCATAAATTATAATTACAAAAAAAACATTGTATAATAAAAATATGTATAAGAATAGATTAATTCAATAAAACAAATCTTTTCAATTGTTTTTAGAGAAACTTTAAACACCTTTTTCTTTTATTTATTTCATAAATTATAATTGCAAAAGAAACATTGTATAATAAAAATATGTATAAGAATAGATTAATTCAATAAAACAAATCTTTTCAATTTCTTTTTAAATAAACTTTAAACACCTTATTTAATATATGCTTAAATTCATGTGTTTTTAGATTTTCTATTGTTTATAATTTGGCAAAAATTGTTTGGGTTTATAGTTTAATTTGATTCAAGAAAAAAAATTAAGAATTACAAGTAAATTTGTGTACGATTGTTTGGAATCACAAGTAAATTTGGCAAAGATTGTTTGGAATTACAAGTAAATTTGAGTAAACAATAAAAATTAAGATTGAGTCAACAAAAAATGTAGTTAGCTCCAATAAAAAATTCCTAACGTCTACCTGTTAGACAACCCATTAAAAATATTTATAAACACATAAAATTAAAATAGTAATTGAGTTTTAAGATTAAGATCAAGTTATATATCATTATTTTTTTAAAAGAATGGAGACATATAGAATTAATTGTTTTAGAAACACATTTTCTTAATGGTTAAGAACATTTAAATTATAATTATTATGATTAGTGTATGATTAAAAATTACATTATTAAATAAGAAATACTATTTTAATAAATATTAAGAAATTCAAAAAATTAAAAAAACTTATAAATATATATAGAATTATTTTGAAAAATCTCACAAACATAAAACATATTACATTTTTTATTATTTAAATTTCCTACTATTTATTAATTTAACTTTCATATACCACATAATCATAATCATGTAGATATTAATGTAGTCCATTAGAATGCTGAAGTTGTGATATTAATGCAGACCATTACAAGGATTATCTTATCATATTTAAAAATATATTTCTTTATTAATAAATAAGTAAAATGATTTTAGAAATTTAGTAATATAATTTTAATTTGATATTTTTGGATTCATTATGATTGAGTCAAGTTTTTTTTCTCAAATTCCAACCGGAAATTATTTAGGTGATTCACATTAGATACATAATTAAAACATATAACTGAAATAAATTCACTACTATACAAAATAGGTAAGCATATGACCTTGAATCTAGAAAAAACCCAAGTTGTTTGCCAACTATTTTTTATTAGTTAAAATTTCACTCTTACACAACCATTAACAATTTCTATCCTTAACAAAATGGAAAATTGTGTATGGCAAATTATGTATTTGTGTTACTTTTAATTTTATTCAACATTAAATTGTTTTGTTGATATCAAATGCATTTTTTTGTTGTTAGGTGATTTCATTATTTCATCATGGATCCAGCTATTTGGAGTTGTCTTCCATTCAAAGTTCTTGAACTTGTGTTCCTGTGGCTCCCTTTATCTGTTGTGATAAAGTTTAGCACTGCTTGTAAAAAATGGAAGAATGCTTTGAAAAACCCTTCTTTCTTTTTACGTTGCAAGAATGTCTCTACGAACGAATTTGGATTTTTGGTTCCTTTCCTCAATAGTGAAGACAGTTGTTTTGCTGCTCAATACCTTAATCAAAATGGCCACATATGTCACTTTCATTTTGGATTCATAGATTCAAGATACAAAGTAGAGTGTATTGTTGGACCAATGGTGGTTTTATCCTTACCAACATAATGTTCCCAAACACACAACTATTTTGTAATGAATCCATTTACAAAGGCATTTAAAAACATAGTGCCAATACAAATTGGAGACTCAGGATTCTTTTCATTATGGGAAAATGTAAGCAGAAGAAAATATGACTAGGTTTTTCTAAAACATATCCATGACAGAATGCAATCTAAATTTTATGTTTGTAGTAGTCTTGATAGGGTATGGCAAAGGGCTGATGTTCCATTTGGTGGCACTTCACCCCCTAAGAATGTAGTGTTTTATAAAAGTAAATTGTTTTGGCTATATCTCGACAAGGAGTATGAATATTATCCTCAGTACGGGTATAGAATCTACTAGTTTGACGTAATAAAAAATGAGTGGGGTTTTTCATTTGTTCCAATCAGTGACATACATTGTATGTTGTTAGCAATATACATGAATAAGTTGATATGCCTTTTCAATGATGGCTCCACTTCTGTATGGTCAATTGAAGAATTAGATCATTTCCAATTTGGTCAACCGTGTGTTGAACGAAGAATTGACTACTTTCAAGATGATTGGGGTTTCAAATGGATGCTGTTGGAAAAAAATTTTGCAGATATAAATAGCAAATGTCCTGGTTATCTTCCATTCCGAACAGTTCATGTTCTAGTTCTTATGTGCAACTGCAGTGAAGTTCCTTTCCTATTATATGACATGATCACTCACATCTGTTTTCCAATAGATATTGATAATTCAATCAATGAGCAGATGTCTCGGTTTTGGTACCCAACATTGGAGGATTGCAATGATTTGATTGAGTATGGAGATGTTTTTGCAATTGCTCCCAGTATGGATTCCGTTGATGAGATTCCAACATTGGATATGGCTATGGATTCTTACGATATTAATATTCTTAGGAGTTCTTATAAATATTTCCATTTTATATACTCTCTATGGTTGTTGAAAAAATTTCCATTTTTCTCTCTATACATACTATGAGTCTTTATGGTAATACTTTAAAATTATGTTTGTATTAATCTTTGTGATGTAAAATATTTAATATCGTTTCCCCTAAAGTTTTATTATTTACATGTAAATGTTTCTTGATGTTATGCATTTTTCTTTGTTTGTATAATTATAATTTATATGACTTATGTTATACATATTATTTGTATTGGTTTTTGTCATTGATTCTCAAACAATGTTATATGTTTGTGTTCATTTTAATATTTAGATTTATATTTTGATAGTATATAGTTCCAAATTTTAGATATACTTCCACTTCATATAATTCTTAGAGTATTGTGTCCCAATAGTATGGGTTTCATTTTGATTATAATATCATATATGGAAATTTAGACTTTTTTGTTTAAGCCATTTGGAAGAATTCATGTCTTTTTTTTGCCATTTTGAGATTTTTTGTTTTTCTTTTTAGCCATTGAGAAAAAACCTTATAGATTTTGATAAGTTTATATGGTTGGAAAAAAATAACATGTACACTTTTTATGTTTTTTATGATTTCCAAAAAAAACTTGTGCCTTTTTCATTCTTTTTTTTTGTTTATATTGGATATTTGTTATCTTTCATGTTTATGATTCCATAATGAATATTTTATTATTCATTGTAGACATGTCATATGAAGGCATAAGAAAGCGTACAAGAAAAAGAAATTTTTCACCAAAATCACGTGAGAGGTCTAATGAAAGTCGTCGTTTACGGTATCAACAAAATAAGGATTCCATAAATGTGCACAGGAGAGATGCATATAATAGAAAAACGAGTGAAGCCACTCTTGAAAATGATTTTATAATTCCTTGTAAGTATCGTACTATGGATGATATAATGGAAAGAACATTTCCTATAGATAGTTCATTATCACGATATGCTCCTCGTCAGCATAATATTGTCGTTCGATGCTCTTCTAAAAATGTTCATAACATTGGGGAAACATCTTGTAATTGGGAAGAACTCCATATTGATATTGTGGATGCAAATGTCCACCCTAACCCTTCTGTGTGTCCAATTGCATGTTTAGATGGCCAAAGGTTGCAAAACATCCACGGTGGAGGGAATGATGACATTTTGTGTGATGATTTGGATGATAGTTTACTTGGCCATTTATTTGATAATTTGGATCTAGTTGCTTGAAACTTTATATCTTCAAATCCCACTTCTCAAAGTAATGTGGTCCCACCAAGAGAATCAGTTATCACTGATAGCATTTCACATGGAACAATGGAGGTAACACAATTATATTTTGATTTTCGCTGCAATAGTGGTTGTTCTATTACATTCCAATATTTACAAATTTTTATTTACTAAACTTATGTTATTTTATTCTCTTAGAATAGGATAAACCTTGTTTTAATAGAGGTCTAGAAATTAACTCCCCAAGTGTTGCATCTACTAATATAAGAAGTGAAGATGAAGCATGTCATAATCTTCCTGTTCATTCTCCTCGACGATCAAATTACCACACTAATGTAAATTTTCAATGTTTTTGATTTGCTTTTCAGTTTTTTAATTTCTAGTTGCTTGGACATTGAATTTTATGGTGTTTTTTATTTTCATTGAACATGGAACAAGCCATTTCAATAGAGGAATACAAATTAACTTCGTAGATGTTCCATCTACTGATGTTAGAAGTGAAGAGGAACCATCTCATAACATTCATCCACATCGCCAAACAAATGTAAATGTTGAGTGCATTTGATATTTTTCTCATTTTTTCACTTACAATTGCCTGGAATTTGTATTTTGTAACCTTTCATGGAGAAACCATGATCTCATCTCATTAGGTTGAAGAATTGGAATCCAAAACATCAAATCATAATACTAATGTAGATGTTCAATGTATTTGATTTATTTTCAACTTTTGAATCTTTCTTTTTTGGACATTTAGTTTTATGACGTATTTATTTTTTTTGAAACAGGAAACAACTCATTTGAATAGAGGCATTAAAACTACATCCAAAAATGTTCCAGCCACTGATCTTAGAATCCAAGAGCAACCATCTCATAACCCTCATCCACATGAAGTGTTGGGTCCCTATAATACTAGTGATTACCCCATTACTATTGTAGTTATACCCCTTATTTATATTGTTGTGCCCCTATTACCCCCATATTATTATTTATGTGCCCCATAGAATCCCTCTATTGTTATTTTTGTGGCTTTATATTATTATTGTTAGGTCGGCTGGATTATATTGTGACTCCTTAGACTCCTATATATAGAAAGGAGGTTTTGTCATTTGTATCATCCAAGAATTGTTCATTTATGTAATGTAAAGGAGGTTACCCCCTCGAAGAGGCTGAATTCTAAGGCGTGGATCTCTCTTTTCTATCTTTTTGTGAGCTGGTTTCATAACATTTGGTATCAGAGCCAGGTTTCTAGGGTTTCGCTGCTCCAAACAGGTCATCGTGGCATTTTCGCTATAACGTTTTTTCTGTGACGTTTCAGAAGTCGCAAAAAAAAACCCATTTGAGAAGAATTGGCACTGAACCTTGGGTCTAAATTTCAGAGCTTTTTGCACGATATTTTCGGAGATATGATCTGAGGAAGTTGACCTTTTTGCAGACTCCTGAATTACATTCAAAACAGGTGACCTGGGGAAAATCGTCATAACTCTCGCTCTGAGGATCGGATTGAAATTTCGTAAAAAGGTACAGAAAGAGCACGGACTGTAGCTTCTTGTGCGTGTGTTTCAGATTCAAAGGTTGAAACAGTGATTAGTGGCACGTCGTACAAGTTCGCTCTACTGAACCAGTCTAAAAGCAAGTCACTGTGGGAGATTTCACATAACTCTCCCTTGGAGAATCCAATTTGGCTCAGACTTGTGGCATTGGAAAGAGGACGCAGAAGGCTACTACAGGTAGCAATTTCAGAATTGGATGATCCGAAATTATAGAGATACATCAGATTCAATATCAGGCTTCTATAAAGTGAAAAAAGGTGTGTAGTTTTTTTTTTAAATTTTTGTGTATGCTTGGTTTAACGGAATTCAAAGGGCATAGTAAAGCATTATTATTGGTAACTGATGCCCCGAGGGAAGAAAATGCAAACACCTAGTAAGGAACCTGAAAGCTCTAGCATGACTCATGAAGAAGAGGAAGAAATGCTACATGATATTTCAAAATTACAAGAACAAGTGCAACAAATGTCACGCTCACAAAAGCTAACAGAAGCTAAGATAAGTGGCATGGAATCTAAGATAAATGGCGTGGAATCTAAGATAAAGGGAATGGAAGATAAGATGGAGGATTCGATGGAAGAATTGAAGAAGTTGCTACAAGAAAGGGTCACTAATGGTGAAAAGGTAGTAAAGGAAACTCATGATGAGAACAAAAGAAATGTTAATCATGATTCCGTAGACGCTAATGTTGGATCGAAGAATCACCATATTCCAAAAATCGATATGAGGAAGTTTGATGGCAAGGATCCCGCCACATGGATATTACAGATGGAGCAATTCTTCGATCTCAATAATGTGCAAAACACACAAAAGGTACGTATGGCAACTTTATATTTGGAACCAAATCAGTTTGTATGGTATCAATGGCTTTGTTCTCGTAAACAATTTATCACTTGGGCAATTTTTACGGAAGAATTGATAGCACATTATGAGGATACAAAAAGCAACACTTTTTTTAGCCAATTGATAAGTCTCAAACAAAAGGGTTCAATAATGGAGCATATTGAGGAGTTCCAAAAATTGAACATAAGGGTAAAAGATATTCCAGAGGATCATAGGATTGATGTGTTCATAGGGTCTTTAAAGGATAATATCCAACATGATGTGCGCCTTTGGGAACCTGATTCATTAGAGAAGGCATTCAGGTTAGCAAGAAAAATGGAAAGCAAAATTATGGCAACTAGGAAGCATACCATTCACAACTATAAAGACGGAAGTGTTGTTGCCCATAGTCTTCCACAACCTACAAGGTTGACACCACAACAATTGGAAGAAAAAAGAGCAAAAGGGCTTTGTTACAATTGTGATAGAAAATACACAAAAGGTCATAAGTGTGCTGAGAAGAAATTATTCTACATAGATTGTGAAGAGGAAGAAGAAAAGGAGCAAGAAAGGTCAAAAGAAGAGGATATATTCCAGGAACAAAGCCTAGATGAAGAACAAATAAATCCGACCATATCTTGTAATGCATTGGCGGGAATTACCACTCCTCAAACCATCAAGATAGAAGGACAAATCAAGAAGAAAAAGGTAATAGTGTTGATTGATTCAGGAAGCACCCACAATTTTATTGATTGTAGGGTAGCAAAAGAATTGAATTGCTTCCTATATCCAGCACCAGAGTGTCAAGTGATGATTGCAAATGGAGGAACAATAAATTGTTCTGGAAAGTGCCATAATATCAAGCTATCCATGGGAGAATATGTATTGACTAGCCCAATGCTTTCCATTCCAATGGGAGGTGCTGATGTTGTACTAGGAGTCCAATGGCTACAATCCTTGGGTACAATAGCTTTTAATTTTCAAGAACTTTTCATGAAATTTTCTGTGGAAGGAAAGGAAGTTGAATTAAGGGGTATTGCAGGGAAACCAGGAAAGATAATCAGCTCTAATGGCATGACAAAGCTTCTAAAAAAGGAGCAAAGAGGTGTAATTGCACAATTATGTTCGCTAGATGTTTCCACATTGGAATCATCTATTTCTCCAGATCTCCAAAAAGTCCTGGACAATCATTCCAAGGTATTTGAGACTCCCAAAGGTCTCCCACCTATGCGTGATCATGATCATGCTATTCATCTGATTCCAGGAAGTGTTCCTCCAAACATCAGGCCGTACAGATATCCATATGTCCAAAAAAGTGAAATTGAACGTATGGTTGCAGAAATGCTAGAGGCTGGTATAATTCAACCAAGTCAAAGTTCTTTCTCAGCTCCAGTAGTATTGGTGCACAAGAAGGATGGATCATGGCGCATGTGTCCAGATTATAGGGAGCTCAACAAGCTCACTATTAAAGATAAGTTCCCCATTCCTGTCATTGATGAATTACTGGATGAATTGCATGGATCAATTTACTTCACCAAGTTGGATCTTCGTTCGGGATATCATCAAATCAGAATGAAGATTGAAGACATTCCGAAAACGGCATTTAGAACTCATGAGGGTCATTATGAATTTTTGGTCATGCCTTTTGGCCTTACCAATGCACCTTCAACATTTCAAGGTTTGATGAATTCAATTTTCAAACCATTCCTTAGAAAATTTGTGTTGGTATTTTTTGATGATATACTAATCTACAGCAAGTCTTGGAAGGATCATGTTGAACATGTTGACAAGGTGCTACAACTATTGGAGGAGAAACAATTATATGCAAAAAGATCCAAATGTTTCTTTGGAGTCCAGGAGGTGGAATATTTGGGTCATATTGTATCTCATGAAGGAGTTAAGGTAGACCCTAGCAAAATTAAAGCCATTAAGGAATGGAAAATCCCCACATCCATAAGGCATTTGCGAGGATTTCTTGGGTTGACAGGGTATTATCGCAAGTTCGTTAAGAATTATGGGAGAATAGCAGCACCTCTAACAACATTATTGAAGAAAGATTCATTTTCATGGACTCCGGAAGCAACAAAGGCCTTTAAACATCTTAAAGAGGCAATGTGCCAAGCACCGGTCTTAGCTACACCGGACTTCACAAAAACCTTTATTGTGGAATGTGATGCTTCAGGAAATGGAATTGGTGCTGTTCTAATGCAAGATGAAAGACCCATTGCTTTTGAAAGTCGTCCAATCAAGGGAAAGTTTTTAAACAAAGCTATTTATGAGAAGGAAATGTTGGCAATACTCCATGCACTTAAGAAATGGAGACCCTACCTAATGGGAAGACACTTCAAGGTAAAAACGGATCATGATAGCCTTAAATACTTTTTAGAACAAAGAATATCCTCTGAAGAGCAACAAAAGTGGGTCACAAAGATGTTGGGTTATGACTTTGAAATCATCTACAAAAAAGGGAAGCAAAATGTGGTGGCAGATGCACTCTCAAGAAAGGATGAGGATATGGAAGCATTGTTGTGTGCCATTTCTATTATCCAACCAGATTGGATAAACGAAGCAAAGGAGGAATGGAAGAATGACGAAGAAGTGTGGGCACTTATTCGAAAGCTACAACAAGATTCCAGTACTTCTGATACATTTAGCTGGCAAAATGATTCGTTATGGTACAAAGATCGCTTATACCTCTGTAAGAATTCCCAGCTAAAACAAAAGATTCTTATGGAATTACACACTTCTCCCTTAGGAGGGCACTCAGGATTTTTAAAAACTTACCACAGGGTTAAGAAGGAATTTTTTTGGGATGGCCTTAAATCAGATATTCAAAAGTTTGTGGCGGAATGTTTGGTTTGCCAACAAAATAAAGTTGAAACAATTAAGACACCAGGTCTATTACAACCTTTATCCATTCCAAGCCAACGTTGGGAGGAGGTTTCAATGGATTTTATCACAGGTTTACCCAAGTCTGAGGGAAAGAGTGTCATCATGGTGGTAGTTGACAGACTTACCAAGTATGCACACTTTTGTGCATTATCACATCCATTTAAAGCCAGTACAGTTTCTACTGCATTTATGGAAACAGTTCAAAAGCTACATGGAAACCCAAAGATTATTGTAAGTGATAGAGATCCCATTTTCACGGGAAATTTTTGGACAGAATTATTTTCTTGTCTTGGTACTCAGTTAGCTCACAGCACATCTTATCATCCTCAATCTGATGGGAAAACTGAGATAGTAAACAAATGTTTGGAAGGATATCTTCGTTGCTTTGTATCTGATAAACAGACACAATGGGTCAAATGGTTGCCTCTGGTTGAATGGTGGTATAACACTTCCTTCCATACAGCAACAAAAATGACCCCATTTATGGCACTTTATGGGTATCAACCACCATCCATCACATCATATTTAAGAGAAAATTCTAATGTTCAGGCAGTGGCACATCACATCGAACATCAACAACAAGTCCTCCAACTCTTAAAGGATAACCTCGTGTTGGCACAAAATAGAATGAAACAACAGGCAGATCAACATCGCAGTGAAAGAAGTTTTGATGTAGGTGATTGGGTATTCCTATGGCTGCAACCATATAAGCGAATGTCCCTAAAGCAAGCTAAGAAGGATAATAAATTATCACCAAAGTATTATGGTTCGTACAAGGTGTTGCAAAAGATTGGTACTATGGCATACAAATTGGAGCTTCCTGCAGCTTCTCGATTGCACCCAGTTTTCCATGTTTCATGTTTAAAGAAGGTTATAGGTGACAAGCTCCCAGTTCAAACAATATTGCCAGAACTTGACGAAGAAGGAAAAATTATATTGGAACCGGAAGCAGTCACAGAAACAAGAACTCGACAGCTACGAAATCGATCAATTTCAGAGTATCTTATCAAGTGGAAGAACTTATCCGCTGAAGATTCCACATGGGAGGATGAGAATTTTATGCAAAAGTATCCAGAACTACTCAAGCGTTGAGGACAACACTTTTTTTGAAGGAGAGGGGCATGTTGGGTCCCTATAATACTAGTGATTACCCCATTACTATTGTAGTTATACCCCTTATTTATATTGTTGTGCCCCTATTACCCCCATATTATTATTTCTGTGCCCCATAGAATCCCTCTATTGTTATTTTTGTGGCTTTATATTATTATTGTTAGGTCGGCTGGATTATATTGTGACTCCTTAGACTCCTATATATAGAAAGGAGGTTTTGTCATTTGTATCATCCAAGAATTGTTCATTTATGTAATGTAAAGGAGGTTACCCCCTCGAAGAGGCTGAATTCTAAGGCGTGGATCTCTCTTTTCTATCTTTTTGTGAGCTGGTTTCATAACATGAAGACACAAATGTAAATTTTGAATGCATTTGATTCTTTTTCATTTTCTTCATTTATAATTAGTTGGAAATTAAATTTTAAAGTCTTTTATGACAAAGAGACCTTTACATCCTCTCAGGTTCATGAAATGGACAGCATAAATTTGGAAAGACATTCTCATATATCTATTCCACATGCTTCAAATTTGTGAAGGGAATACCATTTTCTTGAAGATGAAGTAAATGTTAGAAGAAATTTTACTCATCCAAATGGTTTTCAACATCGTTTGGCTAGTAGATATCATATTCATTTTGATGAAAACATGATTGTAGTGCATAAAAGGTTTTGAGCAAAGAAAAATAGCTTTTTATTTGTCGAAATGTGCCATATTTGCCAAGAATCATATCCCGAAATCCATGTTGTTAGACATTATAAAGGACCTGTTTGCAGACGATGTAAGAGTGAAAGAGGATCCCATCATTTTTGTCGATATAATAACATGTACGTTGGTGAGAAACCTCATATTTTAAGAGTTCTTACTCAAGTTGAAGAAATGCTAATAGCACATGTGAATCCTATTTTGCAAGTGACACATGCTTGAGGTGGGAAATATAAGTATAGTGGTCATACAATTAGCTTTCCTCAAGATATTTCTACAATTGTACAAAGCCTTCCCTGACATGTTGAAGATATTGACTTTCTAATTATGAGGAGACATGGCGCTCAGTCTAAATATTATGAATGTTATGTCAAAAGATCTCGAGTGATGGCTGCATTGCTTTTCAAAATCCAACATGATCAATATTATCGATATGTTGTAATTGATTATGATTCAGTGAATGCTTCGCCCAAAATATCAACAGATGTCTCCTCCAGCCTTAAATTTGTTGATTGTGATATTGAAGAATCTCAGATCAATGGAACTAATAATGAAGGGTTTCCTGCTGAGAATTTTCCCTCTCATCCTTCTTCTTTTGTTGCTCGCCTACCAAATGAACCAAGAGAAGTGGAAGAAATTAGAGTATTTATTGATAATGTTGATTCTTCACATGTTCAAGAAATGGATTGGCTGAGTATTGGAACCTCTCCAGTTAATGAATATAATATAGAGGGGTTATTAGATATGGCATTCCCAACATTGTTCCCCACTCAGGATGTTGATTGGTTGCAACCACGTATTTGTAGTGTTGAACTTCATGAGTATGCATTCCATCTTCTTAGGTACTATGATCAGATATTTGTAAGCCATCCTTGCTTTCGATATTACCTATTAAACATCATAATGTGGAATCGGAGCCAAGCAACTGCTGCAGCAGCAAAGAAACATTTACATGATAACTCACCTACAACAATTAAGGATTTGTGTCACCAACTATCTGATTTACCAGATAGTAATTTGGTTTAGCATCTTATGTGGTTTCGTTCTTCTCTGGGAGGTACAAGGGCATACTAGACTAAATGTCGATCTGAATTGACAGACATGATTACTCAGTTAGGATGTCCATCTTTATTTTTTACTTTGAGTGCAGCTCACACAAAGTAACAAGAGTTGCATAACCTCATGCCCATACTTTCACATTCTCATTATTCAAATGAGCATTGTATGAAATTTGAAAATTTTATCCAGTACCCTCATATTGTTGCGACATTTATGCACCACAGATTCAATATTTTTGGAGAGGAAGTTATCCAAAAATATCTTAAAGCTAAGCGTAAACAAGATCCATGGAAGCCTACAAATGTTCATGCTATTGTTTGGGTTTGTCCACAATTTTATTCTATTCCTGGTGAGGCTTTAGAGGAATTTGAAACCTTTTGTTGGACGAAATTGCTATTGTACAAGCCATTTCGTGACATTTCTGCAGAAATTGGACTTTCAGCTAAAATTATTATTGAAAATTGGAGAAATTTTTGATATCGAGCATGGCATGTGTTAGGTCCCTATAATATTAGTGATTCCCCCATTAATATTGTTCCTGTATCCCTTATTATTGTTTTTGTGCCCCTATTGTCCCCATATTGTTATTATTGTGCCACATAGAATCCCTCTATTGTTATTTTTGTGCCTTTATATTATTATTGTTAGGTAGGCTTGGTTATATTGTGACCCCTTAGACTCATATATATAGAAAGGAGGTTTTGTCATTTGAATCATCTAAGAGTTGTTCATTTGTGTAATGTAAAGGAGGTTGACCCCTTGAAGAGGCTTATTCCTAAGGCATTGATCTATCTTTTCTATCTTTATGTGAGCTAGTTCCATAACATTTGGTATCATAGCTTTGGATTCTAGGGTTTTGCTGCTCCAAACAGGTCATCGTGGCATTTTTGCTATAAAAAAAATTTAGCGATGTTTCAGAAGCTAAAAAAAAGACCCATTTGACTTGAAATCGTTCTGAACTTCAGATCCAAATTTCAGAGCTTGTCTCGCTATATTTGTAGAGATATGATGTGAGGAACTTAGGGTCTTTGCAGATACCCAAATTACATTCCGAACAGGCGACGGGGGAAAATCTCCATAACTTTTGTTTTGAGCATCAGATTGAATTTTCGTAAGAAGTTTCAGAAAGAGGACTGCCTGTACATTTCTTTGTATTTGTTTTAGGTGCTAAGGTTGAAACAGTGACACGTGGCATGCCACACAAGTTTACTCTACTGAAATAGTCTATAATCAGGTCACCATGGGAGATTTGGCATAACGCTTCTTTGGAGAATCCAATCTTGATCAGACTTATGGGGTTAGAAAGAGGACTCAAAGGGCTACCACATGATGAGATTTCATATATTCAAGATCCACAGTTACAGAGATACAACAGATTCAATATTGAGCTCTTACAAAGAGAAAAAAAAGATGTGTAGTTTTTCTTGTAATTTTGCATAAGAGTGGTTTGAAAAATTAGTTTGAAGGAATTCAAAGGGAATAGTGAAGAATTATTATCATTAATTAATGCCCCAAAGAAAGAAAATGGAAACACCTAGTAAGCAACCTAAAAGCCCTAGCATGACTCATGAAGAAGAGGAAGAAATGCAACATGATATATCAAAATTACAAGACCAAGTGCAACAAATTTCACTCTTACTAAAGGTAAATGAAGCCAAGATGAATGGCATTGTTGTGGGGGAAAGTATCCAACTCGGAATGACCCTAACCCACTCTAAGGGTGACAGTTCCTTAGCAACAGCTGAAAGCAAAGCTATCTAAAGTTTCTTCTTTATGACATGCAAGAGATAAAAGGGAGAGATCCACTTACCGATGTCTTGCGCAAATGGTCGATCCAATCTCCTTTGTTTGCCGCTTGCTCCCAGCTCCAAGTCTTTTCACGGGCCCAGCTACACGAGATCCTGCAAATAAGACAAGAAGAGGAAACTACAAGAAGCATGCATTCATAATCGATTCAAGGATTAGCATAAATCAAAAACGCAAGTAAGGCAATTCACCATTGAAACACATGCGAATAGAAGAACCTCAAATGCTTTATTAATATATGGAAGTAAGGTTCAGGTGGTGATACAACCATGAGAGGTCCAATCCAGCATCACCTTCCCGACGGAGAGAAATCTCTTCTTCACCTCCCTTAAGCAATCACCCAATACTCTCAACTGCAAACCAACAGCGATTCTTTGCACTGAATTCCGCCCTCCCAGATCCCATGGGATGAGATCCTTATATAGAGTTTTGGAGTGAAGATAAGTCAGCTTGATGTGTGACTTGTTGTCCTCTTCAACTCCAGTTGTCCTTCAGTTCTTCACTTGGAGTTTCTGTCTTCCACTTGGAGTTTTAGAAGCTCTTAACTCATCATTAGGCGAATCTTATGATCAAGTGTCTTTTTGGAAGCTTCCTGGGCACTGGCACATTGAGAAAAAGATTCTTCCACATGTCCAAGTACGCCCAACGCAGGTAGCCTTTGTTGCACCTGCTATGCAGCGCAGGTAGCCCTTGTTGCACTTGCTATGCAGCGCAGGTAGCCTTTGGAGCAGCTGCTTTGATCCAAAATTGACCTGTTTTTGAGTGTTTTTCAGTGGAGAACTGATTTGCAGTGCTGTGGTTTGCTGACCTTGTTCCTCTAAGGGTAAGAACAACATGTTTAGGGACTTTGGATCCCTTAGATTATTGACATTTCATGCTCTATGCTGTAAGGCACAAAAATGTCTATAACAGTTGCCCCCTAAAGTATGAGGTCGTTTATCAGGTGAAATGCTTTATTAGGAGGATCCGAAGTTCATTCAATCGCCGGGAGGTGACCTGTAACAAAATACAATACAATACATTATCTTTTCATACTTTCTTTTCATGATCTAGCTGATGCGGGCATTTCCCATGATCAGCTTTATAAATACATTTGCCGTACATAAACAGACGATCGTCTGATAAGAGACGGATAATTCTCTGCTTTTAATTATCATCCTTTTAGTAGGATGCTCATCTGCTGCACATGTCTATGTTTTTATCTCCTGAATATATATCGCAGCCCGGATGGATGAAACTAGATACAGGGTCTTCAAACTTGTCCGATCTTCACTTTAGTACAAGTCGATCCATGTGAGAATTTCTTGAAGTCGAACGTGGAAAGACATCGCTTGATTACCAGTCAATAATGTAAACTGTTAACAAGCGCGAGAGGAATCACCGATAATGATGATGACCCTCAAGGTACTGCAGCACAATTCACGTGGTGTGAATATAGGATCTGACGTCGAACACCACGCAAAGTCTCCTAGTCAAAGGTCATTAATGTATACCTATCGCCGGGAGTGAGAAACTTGCCATTGAGGCATGCAAGCTTCAAAGTACTGAGGGGGTGTCCCTAGATCAACTTCTTGGATAATGAGCCAATGTCGACAAGAAGTGATCCGTCAAAGGAGGGCCTTAATGAATCCCACATCAGTGACACGGAACGGAGCTAGTGATGATGGTGAAAACGATCTGTGAAATATGATTCAGGGTGGCGGTCATGGAAGGATGAAAGATGATGTACGGTAGTGGATGGGACCCGGTTGACACTTTCTGAATGACATCTCTTGAACATATAACGACACTGATGTGATGGATCGGTAGCATTACCCCATGTATGGATGGTATGGCGAGACCATGGTGAAGGGACCGGTGAATGATAATAACCAAACCCGATATTTACGGAGGCAAAAGTGTCATGTTCAAGAGCGACTTGCTACCATTAAGCTTTGAGGTTCTTCCCAATTTTTCCCCAGTCATTTCTGACCAGTACCTCTTTATTTTTGTCAAGCTTGAGGAGGATAACATATGCTTGATCTATAACCTGCCCTTCGGGCAAGCCCATCGCTATGTTTTAACGAGCCTAGCGATAGGGAAACTCGTTCTTGTCTAAAGACAAGTTTGTCGCTATCTAATATTTTTAACGAGCCCAGCGACAAAGACACCTCGGTCCTTTTCATTTTTAGAGAGTCTGAAAAGGGTACATAAAGTAGACTCCAGGGGTCCTTTTTCGTCATCTAATCCCTTAAGTCCGAAAAAGTATAAAACAATACAGAAGGGATGAATGTTCGATATCTTTATCGAGCCGAAGTAGACAAGCGCTCGATCTTTTTTGTGCAATAATCCCTCAGGTCCAAAAAGATTAAAATCTAGAGGAGGGATAGCTCTTCCGGTCCTTTTAACGAGCTGGAAGGCCAAAACTCGGCAAACTTTTCATTTTTTACGAGTCAGTGAAAAGAGCTCAAAGAAGACTCGTATTTTGAGGAATGAGTGATAAACAGGGATAGCAGCAGATTCCAGGTACAGGTTGGAATTTTCCAATCACGGCAGTATTACAAGGATGGCTAGGTGGGATCACTCTTCGCAGCTGTTCCTCAAAATAGGTAAACAATCAAGTGGATGTGAATGATCGACCAAATGAAAAGTGGAGGTGACGGTACACAAACACGACCAAGGCTTTTATGGCTGATGAAATTACGGTCTCAAATGGTTATTTACCAGTTCATTTTTTCTGCATGAGCTTGAACTCTGGGGGGAAGCCTGCTCACAAGCTTATGTTTATTTTTTAACGAGCATGAATTTCCGCATTAAAACTGCTCGGATCTTGCGTTTATTTTTTAACGAGCATGAACTTTGCCAAAACTGCTCGTATCTTGCGTTTATTTTTTAACGAGCATGAACTTTGCCAAAACTGCTCGTTTTTACCAGTCATAAAGTAGGAAGGTCTCATGGAAGATTCCTATTTTTTAAGGAGCTTCATCTCCCTACGCTTTGCTCCATATCCTCTCTTCATGCAAGCTGGGTATCGGCCTATCCTACGGGTTAGAGGGGTTAGTCCTACCTAAAACTAAAAAGCCGCCCGCGCTTGCATTCCAAGAGGTTTGCATGCCCCCAGGTGTAAGTCTAATTTCAAGGCTGCCCCTACTTTTTCCGTCAAAAACCTTTGTTTTCAACAGGTGAGGCTTACCTCTTTCAGGTTACCCAAAGATTGTTCTACTAATTCTTTCAAACAGAAACTTTCTTCGGCGATGTCTATCATTAGGATACACAAAGATGGTTACAATTTGTTGCAGCAATTGAATCCCTTTCTTTGGAGGCTGCCCCTACTTATCCTCTAAAACATTTGTTTTAAGGGGTGAGGCTTGCCTTTTATCCAAAGATGGTTACTACTTGCTGCTGCAAACGGATCCCCTTCTTTGGCAGAGCCTACTTATTTAGACAAAGGTGAGTAACGGGCCCCCGTCCTCCCACATAACTTTAACAAAAGAATCTTTTTCCAGAACAACCCCATTCCTAACAGCCCCTTCTTCCGCATGAGAGCTCTTCTCAGCTCTTCTGTTTTACGAAGAAGAAGGAGGGGACGGGGTACGGACTAGTCATATTCTCCCGCGGAAATTCTACTCTACACCCAAGGTTTTTTCTGCCTCCAGAGCAGACCAGGATGCATGCCCACTGGGTTCCGGCCTTCCTTTCCCGAATCACTCGCACTCATCAGGAAGAAGAACTGGAGGTAGAGACCTTTCTTGATCAAATAGACCATTCAGGATAGGTATGTGACTACTTGCGATGCGTGATCCCGGAAGTGAAAGTTGGTCTACGAGCTTGACCATTCTTCCTTCGTATGGAAAACACATTATTCGAAAGAGCGAGGAGACTATTGCTTCCATGCAATATATGTAGTCTCGTCCAAGGAGTAGGTTATAATCCAAGGGTCCTTGGACGACCATGAAATTCATCTTGACAACCTTCCCTTTCAGTGTAATAGGCACATTAGGTAGAATCCCTAATGGTCGACTGGTTCCTTTGTCAAAACTCAAGAGATGCCTTGTCTCGGGCAAAAGCGTCGGGCAACCCAGTGCTTTCCAAGCAATAGAGGACAGGATACTCACAGATGCCCCTTCATCAATGATAGTTCCAGCCATCACCATTTTGTATATTTGGACTATAATTCTAAATGGTATACTGGCTGGTAACCGGGGTCTGCCTAGTTGGTTCCAATCAAAGGACACAACTAGGTTGCTTGGTGGTGGGACCGAATATACGGCCGGATATGATCCTGACGACGCTCCTTCCTGCGATAAAGGAGTGGGCACATTGCCCTGATGTTCATCAGAATCGGTGTTGATGAAGAGAACCTGGATGGTGTCATCCTTACTCTCTTCGGTGAGGGTGTCAACTGAAGATGAATCCTCAGTGACTGTGGTATTTGAAGATGAAACTTCTGAAGGGGGAACCGGGTCAACTGTCGTTTCGACCTTTGGACTTTCGTCCAGTCCGGATTCAGTAGGTTCTCTTTCAGTGACTGACACTTCAGCTGGCCCTATGAGCGGGGCAGCTGTATTTTCGACCAACGAAGGACTTGGCGCGAGTTTTTGGTATCCAGGAGGAAGTAGCAACGGTGCAACCGGTTGATCTTCCAAAACTCTCTTTGCTTCGTCTAAAAAGGGACAACGGCGAAGGGTGTGATTGCCTTCACACAGTTCGCAGGGGAATCTCATTCCCCTTCGTCGTCTGGAACCTTCACTTTCGCTGGTCGACGGTAAGCATTCAACCTAGTTGTCAAAGGTTGACGCTTCCGAACTGTGCAAACGAGGGGACCAGTCCCTTAGTATCCGGGGAATACTGGGACAATCACGGTGGAGGTGGTTCCCTCTACATATGACACATGGCGATTTGGGCCCAGTCCGTGCTGTGTGTGGGTTTTCGTTAGATACCTTTTGCTTGCCCCCAGGCGCCTTTGGCTCCTTCTGCTTCTTTTCTTTCTTCTTCTTTTCCTTCTTCTTTTCTATGGGAGCCGCGCTTTTGGCGGCTTGACCTTTCGAAGAAGAAGGATCGGAGGAAGGCGTATAAGAAGTGGAAGGCTGGAGGGTAGCTCTAGACTGGTCTAACTGTTGACTCGACTGTTCAGGAACCGTGGTGGTCTGAACTACAGCGGTTGAGAATAGCCAAACTGGCAGGCCAATTGTCAGCCCTGGAAGCGACAATGTGGCCATGTGGGGCGCACCAACTTCTCCCCAAGAGGAGAAAGGGCTAGGGGTCCCATCATGTGGAATCCCTTTGTTGGTGTGTTCCATGTTCTCAACCTTAAGATCAACGCAGGAATCAGGGGTAATTATGTTCCGTTTAAGATGAATTTTATATGACGACGCTTTAGACACAACTTGCTTTTTCACTTTTTAAGAGTCGAGAAAAAGCTAAAGATGACTCTAGTCTCCTTCGATGTATTAACGAGCCCGAAGTGACAAATGCTCGGATGGACTTTTTCAGTTATAGAGTTTGAAAAAGGCCAAAAGAAACTACTCTGGAGTTCTAGGGAAGGGTGTGCCAAACCTTTCGCGAAACCACAGAATACGTTTTACGGTACGAGTGGTCGATCTTCGTGAATGCTGTGTTCACTGCATCGCGATTAGTAGGGCAGCCGAAACGGCTTCCTATGGATAAAGGCTTTGTTCCTATAGGGTTCCCCCAATATACGCGACGGTACGCGGGGGCACAATTCCGTATTAGTGCTATCGTCCCTCAGGAGGAATCACCCACCTTCGTAGAGATCAACAGTCACTATGTTTAACGACGCCGGTTCACGTCTCTACCTAGACCTCTACTGTGTTTCGTTATGTTTCAAAGCGTTGTTAGATAAATTCAGTTCTTTTTAGGTTGATCTTGCTTAGCAGTTTGCCTTTATGGATCACCACGTGATGTATGATACAACTCCTAAATGTAGTCTAAGAATGATAAGCAAGCTTTTTCAATTCTTTCAACCTATGAAAACCTTAACTACTGAAGGAAAAGAAAGACATCATCTTTTCAAACAGATCATAGAGCACTCACTGATGCACTTTTCCTAAATCGACATGCGAACTGTCAAAATGCACATGCACAATGCAAGTATTTCTTTTCTTCTTCCTTAATGTTGGTGTATTACAAAAAGAAAGCCGTTGTATAATTTCGAATTCGATTTCAAGCGTAAGCAAACAAGTTTTTGTCCAATAATCAAAAGAACACCTTAAGATTCACTCGTTTCAACACAAGAAATACTGAAATTTGAACCATATAACGAAAGCAAATGCTCAAGCAGCTATGAACAACAATAAACTAGCTCTTAGAATCACAACGACACTTTCTCACAGGTCTAGATCCAAGAGGTCATAGCAAGACTAGTTCACTTTCGCTACGGGAAACTGTGAATGACAGCAAGAAATACAATAAGAACAATCACGGTTTCTTCATACAACTGAGGAGGAATGAAGGCAAAGAGAAGTGGTTTCAGCTGGGTATACAGGTTGACAACAGGCTGCAAAAACAATACTGAAAACTGGGCAACAGACAGTGGGAAATCCCAGCTGCACAAGGCAAAACTGGATCAGCGCAAGTGCTGCACTGTCAATCTGAGATGCAGCGCAGGTAGCCCCTTCGGGACCTGCGTTGCAGTGCAGGTAGCCTTTGTTGCAGCTGCACTGATGAGACAACTCTCGTCTCTCTCAGATTCCGGCTCACAGTTTGCTCAAAAATCAATGGTTTTTGGCCAAATCAGAGGCTGTCAGTCAAGTATACACTGGAGGATGATTAAAGGAAGATGAACATTATCATAAAGAGCTAAAAAGAGTCCTTGTGGATCAGCTCTTCAAATCATAAACATGCCCAGCACTGGGCTAGAGTAGCTGCCCTCTACTTTGCATTCGAAGGACTCGAATGCAGTTCGATTCGGTACTCTCTTTGTTCAAGAAATGAATAGCAAGAAACACAAGCTACCAACAAGACACGATCCCCAGCGGAGTCGCCAGTCTGTTGTGGGGGAAAGTATCCAACTCGGAATGACCCTAACCCACTCTAAGGGTGACAGTTCCTTAGCAACAGCTGAAAGCAAAGCTATCTAAAGTTTCTTCTTTATGACATGCAAGAGATAAAAGGGAGAGATCCACTTACCGATGTCTTGCGCAAATGGTCGATCCAATCTCCTTTGTTTGCCGCTTGCTCCCAGCTCCAAGTCTTTTCACGGGCCCAGCTACACGAGATCCTGCAAATAAGACAAGAAGAGGAAACTACAAGAAGCATGCATTCATAATCGATTCAAGGATTAGCATAAATAAAAAACGCAAGTAAGACAATTCACCATTGAAACACATGCGAATAGAAGAACCTCAAATGCTTTATTAATATATGGAAGTAAGGTTCAGACGGTGATACAACCATGAGAGGTCCAATCCAGCATCACCTTCCCGACGAAGAGAAATCTCTTCTTCACCTCCCTCAAGCAATCACCCAATACTCTCAACTGCAAACCAACAACGATTCTTTACACTGAATTTCGCCCTCCCAGATCCCATGGGATGAGATCCTTATATAGAGTTTTGGAGTGAAGATAAGTCAGCTTGATGTGTGACTTGTTGTCCTCTTCAACTCCAGTTGTCCTTCAGTTCTTCACTTGGAGTTTTTGTCTTCCACTTGGAGTTTTAGAAGCTCTTAACTCATCATTAGGCGAATCTTATGATCAAGTGTCTTTTTGGAAGCTTCCTGGGCACTGGCACATTGAGAAAAAGATTCTTCCACATGTCCAAGTACGCCCAATGCAGGTAGCCTTTGTTGCACCTGCTATGCAGCGCAGGTAGCCCTTGTTGCACTTGCTATGCAGCGCAGGTAGCCTTTGGAGCAGCTGCTTTGATCCAAAATTGACCTGTTTTTGAGTGTTTTTCAGTGGAGAACTGATTTGCAGTGCTGTGGTTTGCTGACCTTGTTCCTCTAAGGGTAAGAACAACATGTTTAGGGACTTTGGATCCCTTAGATTATTGACATTTCATGCTCTATGCTGTAAGGCAGAAAAATGTCTATAACAGGCATGGAAGCTAATATGAATGGAATGTAAGTTAAGATGAATGGTATGGAAGCTAAGATGAATGGCATGGACACTAATATGGATGCTAAGATGAATGGCGCAGATGATAAGATGGAAGAATTGAAGATAAATTTGAATAAGTTGCTACAAGAAATGGTCACTAATTGTGAAAGGGTAGTAAAGGAAACTCATGATGAGAACAAAAGAAATGTTAATCATTATTTCATAAAATCTAATGTTGGATTGAAGAGCCACCATGTTCCAAAAATAGATATGAGGAATTTTGATGACAAGGATCCCGGAAAATGGATACTATAGATCGAGAAATTTTTCGATCTCCATAATGTGCAAAACACACAAAAGGTACGTATTGCAACTTTATATTTGGAACGAAATCAGTTTGTATGGTATCGATGGCTTTGCTCTCGTAAACAAATTTTCACTTGGGAAATTTTTATGGAAGAAATGATAGCACATTATGAGGATACAAAAAGAAACACCTTTTTCAGCCAATTGATAAATCTCAAACAAAAGGGTTCAATGATGGAGCACATTGAGAACTTCCAAAAATTGAACATAAGGGTAAAAGATATTCCAGAGGAACATAGGATTGATGTGTTCATAGGGACTTTAAAGGATAATATCCAACATGAGGTTCGCCTTTGGGAACTTGATTCTTTGGAGAAGGCATTCAGGTTAGCAAGAAAAATGGAAAGCAAAATTATGGCAACCAGGAAGCCTACCACTCACAATTATAAAGATGGAAATGTTGTGGCCCCTAGCCTTCCACATCCTACAAGGTTGACGTCATAACAATTGGAAGAAAAAAGAGAAAAGGGCTTTGTTACAGTTGTGATAGAAAATACACTAAAGGTCATAAGTGTGCTGAGAAGAAATTATTCTTCATAGATTGTGAAGAGGAGGAAGAAAAGGAACAAGAAATGTCAAAAGAAGAGGATATAGTCCAGGAACAAACCCTCGATAAAGAAGAAATGAATTTGACCATATCTTGTAATGCATTGGCTGGAATTACCACTCCTCAAACTATCAAGATAGAAGGACATATCAAGAAGAAAAATGTAATACTGTTGATTGATTCGGGAAGTACCCATAATTTTATTCGCTGTAAGATAGCAATGGAATTGAATTTCTTCCTATATCCAGCACCAGAGTGTCAAATGATGGTTGCAACTGGAGGGAAAGTGCCATAATATAAAGCTATCCATGGGAGACTATGTATTCAATAGCCCAATGCTTTCCATTCCAATGGGAGGTGCTAATGTTGTACTAGGAGCCCAATGGCTACAATCCTTGGGTACAATAGCTTTTAATTTTCAAGAATATTTCATGAAATTTTCTACAGAAGGAAAGGAAGTTGAATTAAGAGGTATTGCAAGGAAACCAAGAAAGATAATCAACTCTAATGGTATGACAAAGCTTCTAAAGAAGGCACAACGAGGTGTAATTGCACAATTATGTCCACTAGAGGTTCCCACATCGAAATCATCTATTTCTCCTGATCTCCAAAAAGTCTTCGAAAATCACTCCAAGGTATTTGAGACTCCCAAAGGTCTCCCACCTATTCGTGATCATGATCATGATATTCATTTGATTCCAGGAAGTGTTTCTCCAAACATCAGGCTGTACATATATCCCTATGCCCAAAAGAGTGAAATTGAACGTATGGTTGTAGAAATGCTAGAGGCTGGTATAATTCAACCTAGTCAAAGTTCTTTCTCTGCTCCAGTAGTATTGGTGCACAAGAAGGATGGATCATGGTGTTAAGAAATTTACCCAAGAACACAAACTAATTACCGAGAATTACTGAGAGAAACAAATATAAAAATAACCAGCAAAAACCATAAACACATAAACACACATGTTTATCAAGGAAAACCCCAAATCTGTGAAAAACCCAATCATAATGAAATTTCATTATCCTTGGCCAAAACCCTGGCCAATCCTGCCAAGTGAGCCTTCACCGCTCACCTCCAGGCCTTGCATTACAATGAAGTCCTTCCAACCTTTTATAGGCTCCATTACATATAATACCACAAGTAGAATACCATGGGTGCACAATACCATGTGCCCCAAAACCATCACTGTTTAACCTGGTCAACTTTTGACTCTACCCCGAGTCAAGTTTACCTAACAATTCCCCCCTTAAACTTGACTTGGGGTTCCTTGACTAACTCCAGCCAAACCTGCTAAGTTAGACAATCTCGCTCACTATAGCCCTTACCCCCCTCAGAGTTTTTACCTAGGGTATTGTTAACCCTACATCCCCCCTATCACCTAGGTCTAACTCAGACTTTACTAGTGATCACCAAGGGGTACACATGCCTTACCACGTCTTACAGTAGTATGCCCATTTACATGCAATAAGTTTGACTTCATTAATTTTTTTTTTTGTTGCTCTTTTAACCCATCCTCTCTTATTTAATGCGACCAAGTAGCTGCTTGCATTCAGGTGACATGTGTACATGGTCCGGTCCAGAATAGTATACTACGCTTAAACTGCCAACGCCTTTCCTGGAGGAAAAAACCACTTCGCTGACGAAGAATACGCAGATCTCTTTCACTTGGCGGTATTCTTGACCTACAAAGACAGACATGTCCAAAACCCAATGAGTGTTATCAATCTGAACGCAATTGGAAGAGTCCATGGGATAACTTCTGTTGGGAAACAGAAAGCTGAAGGCTTTCGAGTAAACGCTCTCTCTGCCGCAGAAGCTTCCCACTATATTCAACATCTGAACTGAACTACTGTTGTCTCTGTCTTCATTTCGTGGGGACAATTCAACGACATTCTTTGGAGTCTGGACCATCCCTCCACCAAACTCAACCCTTCTCATTCATGTCCATATCAACATCGCTCTGCGCAATCGACCAGAAAATTGAAGCGATCGATGAAAAGAAGGGAACACAACGGACTCTCGGAATGAACTCCGTTCAATGGACACACTTGCAAGTTGGTTCCCATAGCTTTGGTTATGGCTCTTCCTTCAGTGTAGTAATGATTTTACTTACAGTATCTTTCCTCTTGTAACCATACACGTTTTTCATGAACCATCGACTTGAGGAAAGATCGAACCGGTTATGCTCTGGTCATTGCCAAATCCATAGATCCACGTCAGATATGACTAGATACGTCTTTTTTACACAAAAATATGTTGAGAATCAAACCCTACGTAACAGATCCGTTCTCTTCTCACGAAGACTTTTCCAATAAATTTCACTGAGTTTTGATCTGACATCTTCTCCATTGATTTGGGCATATTTTGGGCTTCATTCTGCAACATATTCTCATCATACTATCACACATCAAATCTTTTCACTGTGTAGATTTTTCTATCCATTGGGCCAAAATAAATCTTTCACTGCAGATGCATACATTTGAAGCCCAAACCCTCAACCATGGCTCTGATACCAATTGTTGGAAATAATACTGAGAGGGGGGGGTGAATCAGTATTATCAGATCAATAAACGTTTTCATTTTCATACTTCAGAAACATATACGCTACTTTAGTTAAGTATACCCGCGTATATAGGCTACTGTGTCTATTGCAACTAGCGTATAGCCATTAAACTCATGATTCAGTTATGTGATCTTCAATGGATGAATCAGAACATTATTAGCCATATTAACAGTCAACAGTAGTAGTAAAACAGATAGATCAACACACATAAGCAACACACATGAACACCATGATATAAGGTGGAAACCCAATGTGGGTGAAAACCACCTGCTGCAATTTGTTTCTATCTTTCTTTATTAAGAAACTTCTTTTACAATGTACTGGTGCAGTCCTTTACCAGCACGTAGGCTACAACCTGCAGAAGGCTTCAACCTTCTCTCATTCTCCAGACTCTCCTGGAAGGGAGCTCCAACCCCCTTTGCTCATGTACTAGCTAAGATACTAGTATGTAGGTGCTGGCCTACAATCTTCTCTCCTCCAGGGACCATGTTTCATAAATTTTTAGACTGGATACTCCTGAAGCACAACATATAATCTGAAGGCCACGTTTCATCAAATTTCATACTGGACCCATAAATATCATTGAAGCACAAAACAGTCAATACTAGCATCATCAATTTCTGAATCACTGAAACCCTGTCAATGACACAGTCACCAGAAATAACAGAACTCTACCATAACCATAAAATCCATCTGCAACTTCAAATATTATCCTTCATAATGTATACGCTACTATAATGAATCAAACCCGCGTACATACGTGCTTTTGCCAAAGACAACCTGCGTACAAATCTAAAAATAATTTCTCATAACTTGCAGTTGTACCAGACATCAGTCATACTCATAATACTTATAGAACCATACATGCGTCAGTATGTAGATCTAGAATAAGCATCATAAATATAGTTCATTTCAAACCATTTGATCCTGATCTCTCCTTAGATCTTGTTCTTCATTAACTGGTGAGGACCCTCCTTAGGTCAGATCAAGCAATGCATCATCAACCCATAACCTGCATACTGGATCTCAAACTTCTTCAGATATTCAAGACTTTTCGGATACACTTGCCTAATGATCTTCTTCTCCTTTTATAGTCTTAGGCCTTGCTCAATACCACGGTCCAAAACCATAATAAATCAATACCAAGATCCTAATACTTGGGATCAGCACACTTGTCGAGATACCATGGTCCAAAACCATAGGTTCAAATACCGAGGAATAACTACCACGAACCAAAAGTAAGCTTTCCGACATGTACGCGTTTTTCCGTGCATGAAACTGCGTGTATACCCCACTTGGTATATAGCGAACCTGCGTATACGCGACTTGGTATATACTGAACCTGCATGTATACCATACTTGGTATATAGTGAACCTGCGTATATATATTTTCTCTTCATACTTGTAGTCTGATCATCAATTCCTTGCTGCTATCCTTCTGCACTATGATTTGTCATTAGTGTGATTTGCCATCAAGGACAAAACTTGTCTCATAATGCCAACAAACTCCCCCTTTGGACTTGATGGCAAAGCTAACTTGTCACACTTATAACTTGATCTTCTTGTTCCTTTGAGTTGTCCTGCATCCCATGCATTTAGTCACATATGTAGATTGATCTAGTTATATGTAAGTGAGATGTTCTTCTATGAGAGGGTTTCCATCAAGTACAACACATGCATCATAATGCCAACAATCTCCCCCTTTGGACTTGATGGCAACAACACCAAATCACTCTCCCCCTTTGACATCAAGGGCAAAGGGTGGACGAACATATTCTCTTTCCTTGATAAACATTCTACTGTCCATACTCCCCCTGAGTACCTGCTAAAATCTCCAAATGTGCTCCCCCTTTGTATATGCCAAAGTGTACCAATCTGTCCATGCTCCCCCTGAGTACATGCCAAGTCTCTGTACTGCTGAAGAGTGTTGTTCATGCTCTTCCTGACTGAAGGCAAGATCTGCAAAAAGATGTTCTTCAAGAAGAACATGACTCTATCATAAATGACCTTCCTATCACCAAAGACACATACATACATCCATCACCCAATCAAGTGGGGATCATCATCCCAACCAAATGGGGATATATGACAACCAAGTTCATTACATGTTCATCCCAGGCATAGTGGGGAAACCAACATAGGCCGTTACATGACCTTGACATCATGAAAGAGATATCACAAAAGAGATATATGACCGAAATATCAAGAGCAAGACTTTATGAAAGTCACCAATAACTGATATCGTCAGCATCTGTCGATTCAACAACCAAGAGATCCTTCTGCCTTTGTTTCACCTGAAACCAACAACAACCGTGAACTAGAACCAAAAGCTTCTAAGATAATGCCAACAATGCATTATTGGAAGATTATCTGCTCCCCCTGAACCTGTGCCAGATGGTCTCTGTCAAACCCATATCAGATTCTTCTCATTCTGAGTTTGACCCACTGATTCCTTCAAATTATCATATACGCGACTGTATCCACATAAACAAGCGTATATACGCGGATAGGCCTTATGAAACTCGCGTACAACCATTTCCATATCAGCAACCTGTAAATTTCCTGCAACAAGGTATGTCTATCATCATATAGATAAGAACTCATCACCATGTCTCCAACAAAGCAACTTTGAGTAGTCATCCATGTATCAGCACTATGTATCTTGAGCTCAAGCTCATTTGACAAAAATTCGTGATATCATCAACAGCAACAATCCTTATCCACAAGAGTGCCTGCATCATAACTGTATGCATATGATGACAACAGCATATGAGTGACTCATCATCAAGTGAGGAAGATGTGTATTCAAGCTTTGTACTTCTCCTTATCCTTATGAAGATCACCATGTAAGCACCATATATGCATCATCAAAGAATCAACCATAAATCTGATCTGAACATCAACTATGTATCCCCAAGAATCATATGAGATTTTATCATGGACAACTCATAACCACATCATAGCAAGATATATCATTTATCCATATAAGCATCATCACCAAGGACTATTAACCATAATGCCAACAATGAATTATTAAAGGCATATGCTCCCCCTCAACCTCTGCCATCTGTTAGATCTGATCATGCATATATCAACAATAAGCATCAAGACATCATCATCAAGTTAGGATCAAACCCTTCTAAACATCTTACAAGTATCAAAACATTTCCACACATCCTCAGCAGACTATAACTATTAATCAATATAGCAGATAATAGACTGAATCATATCAGGTCCTTTTTTTGAGCCTGTCCCCACTGCTTTTCCTCAGACTGACATATACGCGACTTTGCAGTGTCTAACTCGCGTATATACGCGACTTCCCTTTATGGAACTTGAGTATGAGATTCAGGATACTGAATTTTTACACTTTCAGCTCCCTCTGAGTCTGTTATGTATGTGTTGTGCTGTATCTGAGTACATTGTGCTGTGCCACATCTTTCTGACTCTACTTCCTTCTTCTTCCATATCTTCAAGTGTGATGATGTTTTCTCCTTTTGGTGTGATGTCCGTCCTTTGTTCCTGCATTCCTTTGCTATATGTCCAAGTTTGCTACATGCATAACATCTTACATGTTTCATATTCCTCCTGTAGCAATCAGCAGCTTTGTGACCAAACATATTGCAAGCAAAGCAATATCCATTAAAGTACCTTGAATGTGATGATCTTTCTACATGATGGTCTTGAACCCTTCTTCTTTCACATCTAGCTGCAACATGTCCAAGATTATGACATACATAACATTCAACATTATTCATAGAAGGAGTAAAAGATTTTCTTTGAAGAATTTCTTTCCTTGGTTGATAATGAGATTGACCTTTCATCTCTCTTTTCTCCTTGTTGATCATTTTAGATTTCTCTTTAGAGTTCCTTGCCTCACCTTGTGAACTAGATTCACCTTCAACAGATTCATGAAAACCAAGACCAGTCTTGATAGCAGGAGACCTTTGACTACTAAGAATATCATCCAAGGCTTTAGTACTATCTTGAAATCTCAATAGTTTATCCTTTTCTTCTAATTTACCTTTCAAGATATTTACCTCAACTTCAAGTTGTTCCTCCTTTTCTAGACATTGCTTCTTCATGTCTTCTTCAGCTTTCCTTCCTTCTTCCAACTGATGCCTTAGTTTGAGAATCTCCTTTTCTTGCTCTTCATTCAGATCCTGCTGCATTTGACGAATTCTGAGGGCACATTCCAGTTGAGATTTTAAGCTGATATCTTCGTTTACCTGTTTTTCAATAGCTTGGAGTAGATATCTATTCTGATTCTTTGATTCTTCAAGATCTTCCTTTAGCGAGCGGATCGTGGTTTCAAGACTTTCATAGTAACTGGATCTATCTCTGAGTTTCTTGATGGTTGTGCTTCTTTCATTGACTTCATCCTGCAACTTTTGACATTGATTTTCCTTGTCCTTGAGTAACTTTCTTACCTTGTTTCCTTCCTCTGATTGAGCTTTTAGTTTGGTAACTTCTTCTTTCAAAGCACATTCCCTTTTGTTCAATAGATCTTGTTGATCTTTAATTTTGTCTGTAAGCCTTCTAAATACTGCCTCTATTTGATACTTTTCTTGCTCACCCATAAAAGCAAATTCAGTTGCTTCACTATCACTTTCATCTTTTCCAAATGGATAGATAGCTGGAACATCAGAGGATAGAAAATTCATACCTGATAGTTCATCTTCATTCTGAAATGATTCTGAATCTGATTCTGAATTTGAAGAGCTTCGTATACCTAATCCCCAATCGATTCTCCCACTGTCATAGTTCTTCTGAGGTGTCTTCTTCTTCTTAGGTGCTTTCTTCTTAAGCTCCTTTCCCATAGTTCCACAGATCTCCTTCAAGCGATCAAGCTTCCACCAAAGGACCTGCTCTGATACCAATTGTTAAGAAATTTACCCAAGAACAAAAATTAATTACCGAGAATTACTGAGAGAAACAAATATAAAAATAACCAGCAAAAACCATAAACACATAAACACACATGTTTATTCGGGAAAACCCCAAATCCGGGAAAAAACCCAATCATAATGAAATTTCATTATCCTTGGCCAAAACCCTGGCCAATCCGGCCAAGTGAGCCTTCACCGCTCACCTCCAGGCCTTGCATTACAATGAAGTCCTTCCAACCTTTTATAGGCTCCATTACATATAATACCACGGGTAGAATACCATGGGTGCACAATACCATGTGCCCCAAAACCATCACTGTTTAACCTGGTCAACTTTTGACTCTACGCCGAGTCAAGTTTACCTAACACATGGTGCATGTGTCTGGATTATAGGGAGATCTACAAGCTAACTATTAAAGATAAATTTCCCATTCCTTTCATTGATGAATTATTGGATGAATTGCATGGATAAATTTACTTCACCAAGTTGGATCTTCGTCTAGGATATCATCAAATTAGAATGAAGACTGAAGACATTCTGAAAACAAAATTTAGAACTCATGAGGGTCATTATGAATTTTTGGTCATGCCTTTTGGCCTTACCAATGCACCTTCTACATTTCAACATTTGATGAATTCCATTTTCAAACCCTTCCTTAGAAAATTTGTGTTAGTATTTTTTGATGATATACTAATCTACAACAAGTCTTGGAAGTATCATGTTGAACATGT
This sequence comes from Pinus tabuliformis, assembly GCA_031772625.1. Lineage (NCBI taxonomy): Eukaryota > Viridiplantae > Streptophyta > Pinopsida > Pinales > Pinaceae > Pinus > Pinus tabuliformis. The sequence goes on along the minus strand of CM062804.1, from coordinate 1,544,806,757 downwards.
TGATAGGGTGTTCAAACTATTGCAGGAGAAACAATTATACACAAAAAGCTCCGAATGTTTCTTTGGAGTACAAGAGGTGGAATATCTGGGTCATATTGTATCTAATGAAGGTGTTAAGGTAGACCCTAGCAAAATTAAAGCCATTATGGAATGGAAAAACCCCACATCCATAAAGCATCTGCGAGTATTTCTCTGGTTGATAGGGTATTATTACAAGTTTGTTAAGAATTATGTGATAATAGCAGCACATCTAACAACATTAATGAAGAAAGATGCATTTTCATGGACTCCAAAAGAAACAAAGGCCTTCGAACATCTTAAAGAGGCAATGTTCCAAGCACTGGTATTAGCTACGTTGGACTTCACAAAAACCTTTATTTTGGAATGTGATGCTTCAAGAAATGGAATTGGTGTTGTTTTAATGCAAGATGAAAGACCCATTTCTTTCGAAAGTCGTCCAATCAAGGGAAAGTATTTACACAAAGCTATTTATTAGAAGTAAATGTTGGCAATACTACATGCACTTAAGAAATGGTGACCCTACCTAATGGGATGACACTTCAAGGTAAAAACGGATCATGATAGGCTTAAATAATTTTTAGAACAAAGCTTATCCTCTGAAGAGCAACAAAAATGGGTCACAAAGATGTTGGTTTATTGTCTAGTCAATTTAACGTCCTAAATTTCTCTACATAAATTCAATCTGGGTATCGTAAACTGATGAAGTGTGGTGCACCATATGTGCTTAGTTAACCTTTTTCTTACTTCGTTGTTTTATAGATTTTATTTTGCTTTTGTTGGTTTCCTCAAGTATCTAATGCAAATGGAAATCCTATTCTAAGGTCTTAAGAATACTTTTAAAGGTCAAGTATGGATGTAGATTTCAAGACAAAGTCTATGTCCCTAATGGTAACTTCCAAAACTTAGCACTTCAAAAGATCTCAAAACATGTTATTGATGGAATTAGTAATTAAACAAAAGTGTAAATATGCAGCTACTTCAATCAAACAAAAGATGAAATATTGATCATGAAATCACTGTCTCTGTTGCTTGTCTAAATACAAAAGAAATGAACTAAGCTACTGCACTCAAAGAAAATCAAAAAATTGCAACCAAGTAAAGCTAAAATCAAATTACATCAACTCATATTTTGACTCCTCACCATTTGTCTTGCTCTGGCTTTAGGAGGTAATCATAAACAAATTGATCAATCTGATATCTAATTTGTAGAAAATGAAACTAATATCAAACTATGCATTCATACTTCAATCCCTCACCATTTGACTCGCTCTGGCTATAGGAGGTAACTGAAAATGACATGAGAAATTCAATAATTAACTTGCAGAAAAATAAACTAATATCAAACTACGCATTCATACTTCAATCCCTCACCATTTGACTCGCTCTGGCTATAGGAGGTAACTAAAAATGACATGAGAAATTCAATAACTAACTTGCAGAAAAATAAACTAATATCAAACTACACATTCATACTTCAGTCCCTCACCATTTGACTCGCTTTGGCTATAGGAGGTAACTGAAAATGACATGAGTAATCTAATATCTACTTTGCAGAAATGTAAACTTAAAATCAAATCACATCAATTCATAGTCTGATCCCTCGCCATTAGTCCCGCTATGGCTTTCGGAGGTAATCATCAAAAACTTGAGCAATCTGATATTTAAACTAACTAACAAAGTAAATGAATAAGACTGAAATCAAAGCATAACTGAAATTGAAAAGCTAAAAAAAACAAAGTCAGCAAAGAGGTAAATCTCATGTCACTATTTGATGCAAAAACATGTAAAGAAAAACTAATCTATGATCAACCAGTTGAACACACTTACATGAATTAAAATTGCATGAATGGAAAATCTAAACTGTCAAACTTGAAAGCAATCAAATGACATAATGAAATCAAAGCAAAATTACAAAATGAAATCAACTCTACCTTACATTCTAATATGCTCCATGAAATCTACTTCACATCTCCTTCCATGTTGAGAACATCAAAGCTTTATTCAAATTCTTCAAAATTACAAAGTACAACAAAGCTCTCCAAAGCTTTCAAAACCCATCAAGGAAGAACTACAAATTCCAAGCTAAAAAACTCTAAATTGAGACTTAAGAACTAACAAATGAAGGAGAGAGATCTCCTATTTATACAAAAAGATGAGAAGCCATCTCATTAATGAGAGTCCATGAATCTCTCCCTCTACCTCTAGAGTCCTAATCAAAATAGGAACTGATAAGGCACATGTCTTCTTAGAGTTACAATACAATTAGGAGATGTGACACATATCGTCATGAGACCATGATTCTTTCCACTCAAATTCGAATTTTGCCTTAGAGTGCCACATAATGGTCTTCTAGAAGCCTTCTTTCAACCTACACATGTCAACAATCTCAACCCATTTGTTAGGTATAAGCCTATGCACATTATTTTCTAGTTTTTAACCACAAATTCACTTAAAAGGCTTAGAATTAATAAAGATTGGAAAAACATAAATGTGGCCCAATGATAATGAAAGTGGGATGAATGTGGTGACATAGTAGTGAAATGAAGGTGAAATGGAGGTGATATAATGGACATAATAGTGAAAGTGTAATGGAAATGAATGACATCTTCAAGACTCAACAATTATGACTTTGAAATCATCTACAGAAAAGGGAAGCAAAATGTTGTGGTAGATGCACTCTCAAGAAAGGATGAGGATGTGGAAGCCTTGTTGTGCACCATTTCTATTATCCAACTAGATTGGATAAATGAAGCAAGGGAGGAATGGAATAATGATGATGAAGTGTGAGTACTCATTCGAGAGTTACAACAATATTCCTATACATCTAATACATTTAGCTGGAATAATTATTCATTATGGTACAAAGATTTCTTATACATATGTAAGAATTTCCAACTCTAACAAAATATTCTTATGGAATTGCACACTTCTCCCTTAAGAGGGCACTCAAGATTTTTAAAAACATACCACAGGGTTAAGAAGGATTTTTTTGGGATGGGCTTAAATCGGATATTCAAAAGTTTGTGGCGGAATGTTTGGTTTTCCAACAAAATAAAGTTGAAACAATTCAGACCCCAGGTCTATTACAGCCTTTATCCATTCCAAGTCAACGTTGGGAGGAGGTTTCAATGGATTTTATCACAGGTTTACCCAAGTCTGAAGGAAAGAGTGTCATCATGGTGGTAGTTGACAGACTTACCAAGTATGCACACTTTTGTGCATTATCACATCCATTTAAAGCTAGTACAATTTCTACTACATTTATAGAAACATTTCAAAAGCTACATGGAAACCCAAAGATTATTGTAAGTGACAGAGATCCCATTTTCACTGGAAATTTTTGGATATAATTACTTTCTTATCTCGGTACTCAGTTAGCTCATTGCTCATCTTATCATCCTCAATATGATGGGCAAACTAAGATAGTAAACAAATGTTTGGAAGGATATCTTCGTTGCTTTGTATCTGATAAACAGACACAATGGGTCAAATGGTTGCCTTTGGCTGAATGGTGGTATAACACTTCCTTCCATACTGTAGCAAAAATGACCCCATTTATGGCACTTTATGGATATCATCCACCATCCATCACATCATATTTAAGAGAAAATTCTAAGGTCCAAGCAGTGGAGAATCACATCAAGCATCAACAACAAGTTCTCCAACTCTTCAACGATAACCTCACATTGGCGCAGAATAGAATGAAACAACATGTAGATCAACATCGCAGCGAAATAAGTTTTGATGTAGGTGACTGCATATTCCTAAGGCTACAACCATATAAACAAATGTCCCTCAAGCAAGCTAAGAAGGATAATAAATTATCACCAAAGTATTATGGTCCATACAAGGTGTTGCAAAATATTGGTACTATGGCATACAAATTGGAGCTTCCTGCAGCTTCTCGAGTGCACCCAGTTTCCCATGTTTCATGTTTAAATAAGTTCATAGGTGACAAGCTCCCAGTTTAGACAATATTGCTAGAACTTGACGAGGAAGGAAAAATTATATTGGAACTGGAAGCAGTCACAAAAATAAGAACTCGACAGCTACGAAATCGATTAATTTTAGAATATTTTATTAAGTGGAAGCACTTATCTGCTCAAGATTCCACGTGGGAGGATGAGAATTTTATACCAAAGCATCCAAAACTACTTAAGCATTGAGGAAAACACTTTTTTGAAGGAGAGGGGCATGTTAGGTCCCTATAATATTAGTGATTCCACCATTACTATTGTTGTTGTATCCATTATTATTATTTTTGTGTGCCTATTGTCCCCATATTGTTATTATTGTGCCCCATAGAATTCCTTTATTGTTATTTTTGTGCCTTTATATTATTATTGTTAGGTAGGCTTGGTTATATTGTGACCCCTTAGACTCCTATATATAGAAAGGAGATTTTTTCAATTGAATCGTCTAAGAATTGTTCATTTGTGTAATGTAAATGAGGTTGCCCCCTCGAAGAGGCTTATTCCTAAGGCGTTGATCTATCTTTTCTATATTTTTGTGAGCTGGTCTCATAACAACATGTTGATCGACATTGATCAATTATAGACAATATTGAAGATGAAGAATATGGTGATTTTTCTAACCAGGAAATGAATCTTGAAGATGATTTTCAAGAATGGTAGATTTTCTCTTGCTTGGTTCCACCAAATGATGTGAATGTTTCTAGTCTACACACCCTTGGTCGAAGGGACTTTGATAAATCCTTTAACTAGGAAAGTACAACTATTTCTGATGACGTTGTAGAAGAAGCTATTAATTTTATAAGGAATGCAAAATCAACGGGTGATATTGTTGACCTTTCAAACAGAACATTTGCATCTATAGATTCTTTGTCAGAAAAACAATGACTTTTGTTTGAAATTTTCTTAAGTCATTTTGCTAAATATGATATTCGTGAAGCTCTTCTTATGATTATTCAGGGCACTACGGAAACTAGGAAGTCTTTCCTTATCCATTGTATTTTTGAAGCTCTTTCTAATTCATCAAGTAATGGAAGAAGCCCTTTGCTTCTTCTTGCCCCAACAAGAATAGCTACTTTTAATATACATGCAAAAACAATACACTCATCTCTAAAAATTCCAATTAAAGATATGCAACCACTATAGGGGCAGTCACTTGCAGTATTCCAAGAAAAATGTGACATGCTAGATATATATAGATTGATGAAATGAGCTTTCTAGGATCAAGGTTGTTTATGCAAATAGATGCTCAATTACGAGAAGCATTTCCAGAGAAAAAGAATTGTCCTTTTGGTGGCAGATCCATCATCCTTGTGGGTGACCTTGGCCAACTGCCTCCTGTGAGAGATAAGCCTTTGTATGCATGTAATACAACAAGGAAAGTCTTGTGGAACAAATTCAACATTGTGGTCACTCTTGACACAATCTTTCACCAACAAGGGAATAATGATAAACAATCTTGTTTTCGTAGAGTCCTCAACAACATAAGAAATGTAGAACCTGTTCTTGAAGAATGGGAGTTTCTATGTCACGAGCTGATATGAGGTTACATCCTAGAGAAAGAAATTTATTTAAAGAAACAGTTCACATGTTTCCAACAAATAATTTGGTCTCCTTCCATAATAGGCATATGTTAAAATCCTTAAATTCTCCAATTGCACGATGTGTTGTTGAGCATTCAACACATTCAGAAATTAGTGGTGTTGATGCTAATCAATTGGACCGTGAAGTTTTGTTGTGTCGTGGTTAGCGTGTTATGTTGACATGTAATTTACGGGTTGAATATGGCTTGGTGAATGGTGCACTTGGTTATGTTAAGGATATATTCTATCTGCCTACCTCTAAGCCACTTCAACTTCCAATGTTCACAACTATTGTTTTTGATAAGTATGTTGGTATTCCATTTGATGCAAGCAATCCAAACATCATCCCTCTCACCCCAGTGATAAGAGGAAATTGAAAACAAATTCCTTTGAAAATGGCATGGGCTCTTACAATCCACAAGTCACAAGGATTGACTTCAGAATGAGCGTCAGTTGATATCGGGAATAAATCCTTACCTTCACAGCCATATCAAGAGTCAAATCAATGGATGGTTTACGCATTGCACCGCCTTTTTCTTTTCAACATTATGCCAAGATGAAAGATAGCGTATATGTTATAATAAGGAAGAAGGAAGAGGAGAGATTGATATCACTATGAAATATAATTAATAGCATTGTGACCTTCTTTATAGTATGTTTTTTGAATTGCTTTTATTATCCACTTGATTTACTTTTAATATAATAATCATTTTCATATATTTATTAGATTAATAAATTCATCATATTCATAGTAATATTTGAGAAAGTTGTTTACATCGTTTTTCATGTTGTTCATTTTACTTATTTAATTTTTTAAGTGCCTATTGCTCTTTTCTTTGCAACAAACCATTCAAACATAAAAAATTAGTTATATGAACCAATCATTCCAAATCATTTCTATAACTAGTTCATATTGATATTAATATTGTGGATTCATATTACATCATGAAATGAAAAAATGGAGGTTTTGAATATTGGCCATGGTTTTATTCTATTTCTACAGTTTTTTCTATTGTATTTTGAAATGAGGCTTATATTTGTAGAAATTTTTATATCATTTGGTTCATGTAACACTAGATTGTTTTTTTCATGTAACACTATAACATTAATTTTTTTAACATAAATAAAAATGGGGTGTTATGTTTTATGTATATACACACACATATATGTGTGTGTGTGTGTGTGTGTGTGTGTGCTTATTTATTTGTGCATGTCTTTATTGATTTTGCTTTTGTTTTTGTGTCTTTCAAATGCAGATATGGACAATAATGATGTCATCTATTATTCCAAAACAATACGTGATATTGTTGGAGCTATAAGATTTCTTTCCTATCTTCAAAACAAGTTTGATAGAAAACATGGGTTCCATCTTGCATTTATTGATGATCATATTCGTGAGTTATATCAAACAAAAACACACGTAAAATACTTGAAACATGTGCACTAGAGGGAGTCTTTGGCTGTCAGAGCCTATCCTTATAGCTTCTTGTACTAACCCCATACTTGAACACAATCTCTGCAACCAAACTATTTCCTTGCTTGCATGAGTGGCTGCCATGTATTCCGCCTCTGTAGTTGACAGTGTCACTACAGATTGTTTCTTACACATCCAATGGACTACACCTCCAAATAGGTTAAGCACATACCCACTTATAGATCTTCTCTGATCCAAATCTCCAGCCCAGTCTGCATCAACAAAGCCATGAATATCCAACACTCTGTCCAATCTTGGTCTTCCTTGGTAGCACAAACCATAATCACTAGTGCGACACAAATACCTGAAATCCCACTTCACTGTTGTCCAATGCTCCTTCCCTAGTTTTGACATAAACCTGCTCAATACTCCCACTGCATATCCAATGTCTAGTCTAGTACAGACCATTGCATACACCAGGCTACCGACTACACTTGCATATGGAACATGAGACATGCCCTCTTCCTCTTCTTGTGTCTTGGGACATTGTTCAGCAAATAACCTCACACCTACAAGAATAGGAACCTTCACCAGTTTACTATCCTGCATATTAAACCTCTGTAGTATTGTATCAACATACTTCCTCTGGTTTAACCAGACCTTCCTCTTTGCCCGATCTCTTTTAATTTCCATGCCCAAATATAGTTTGCAGCACCAAGATCTTTCATGTCGAATTTGGAGGACAATTGGGTCTTCAAATCCTGGATAATTTCTTTGTCATTTCCAACCAGCAACATATCATCCATCATACAAGACCAAATAAATAACACTGTCACCAATTAATTTAAAATACACAGAGTGATTTGCTTTGCTTCTGGTGAAGCCAAGTTCCCGTATTAATGTATCAAATTTCTGATACCACTTCCTTGCTGACTGTTTTAACCCATACAAGGACTTCTTTAACTTGCATACCAGTTCTTTCTTACCCTTCATTGCAAAGCCTTCAGGTTGCTTCATGTATATTTCCTCTTCCAGATCCCCCTGAAGAAATGCTATCTTCACATCCATCTGTTCTACCTCAAAATCAAAAGCAGCAGAAACAGATAAAAGTAATCTAATAGAATTTACCTTGGCAACATGAGAAAAAATATCACCAAAATCAATTCCCGACACTTGGGAATAACCTTTTGCTACCAACAGAGATTTGTATTTCTCCACTTTTCCTTCTGCATTTGTCTTCTTTTTTAACACCCATTTGTTGCCAATGGGTTTCCTTATAGCCGGCAACTCCACGAGATGCCAAGCCTCATTTTTGTGCAAAGATGCCATTTCATCAACCATGGCCTCTTTCCAGAGTTTTCCATTCTCTGAATTTACTGCTTCCTTCACAGTTCTGGGATCATCGTCAGTAATAGATAAAGCAAAATTTGAATAGAAAGTAGATGTACTATACCTTTTAGGCTGCCTTATTTCTTGAATTGATCTTCTCAAAGCCGGAGTTTGTGGCTCTTCATCTTCTGATTCCTCCTCTGCTGTAGAGTCCGATTCTTCCTCCTTTAGCTCAAACTCTATCTTCTCAGGCTCCTTTGGTTGGATTTCATGTTTAATAACATCTTTCACCTCTCTGAACACCACATCTCGGCTGTACACAACCTTTCATGTGACTGGGTTCCAAAGCTTATAACCCTTTAAACCATCCTTATACCCAATAAAGATGCACTTTTCATATTTACTATCCAACTTGGTTCGTTTCTCCTTTGGAACATGTACATATGCATCACATCCAAATACCCTCAGATGTGAAAGAGAGGGTTTCTTACTAGTCCATACCTCTTTTGGAGTCTTATCCTCCAACACTGATGAAGGTGACTTGTTGACCAGGTAACATGTAGTATCCACCACCTCTGTCCAGAATTCCTGTCCTAAACCAGCACCACTGAGTGTGCTTCTCGCCCTTTCCATCAATGTCTTATTCGTTCTTTCTGCAACTCCATTTTGCTGAGGTGTATATGGAGTAGTCTTCTGTCGTGCTATACCACACTTCTTACATAATTCTTCAAATTCATTAATGCAAAACTCTCCACCATTATCTGTCCTCAACACCTTTATCTTCTTCTCTGTCTGGTTTTCCACGAGAGCCTTAAATTCTTTAAGCCTATCAAAGACTTTAGATTTCTTCTTAAGGAAATATATCCATGTATTCCTTGAGAAGTCATCTATAAATGATACATAGTACACAGAATTACCCAGTGATGGAACCTTCACAGGTCCAAACACATCACTATGCACAAGTTCTAATATCTATTTCACCCTCTTACTACCAGTGGGGAAAATCACCCGATTCTTCTTCCCATATACACAATTTTCACATAAATCAAAATCCAGAGAGCTATTACTTATACCTTCTACTATACCTTTACCATGAAGTATCTGAATGCCCTTTTCTCCAATATATCCAAGCCTTTGATGCCACATCATGGTCTTCTCTCCAGAGACCACTAGATTTTCTGCTCCACTTTCAGCAACCACAGAACTATTGCACGCATCAATAACAATGCTACATTGCAGCTTGTACAGAGTTCCAATCCTAACTCCCAGCATCAATACCAGTGCTCCCCAAACCATCTTGCAGGTATCCTTCTCAAACATTGTTTTTACACCTACATCACCCAGCTTGCTAACAGAAATTAGATTTCCGGCTAATGTAGGAATATGTAGAACACCTGGAAGCGTTCTAACCCTTCCACCTTGCAACTTCAACTTTACTTTTCCGCAACCAACTATTCTAACCTTCCTGTCATCCCCCAAGAAGACATCACCACCATCATATTTCTCATACTCGCAGAACCACTCTCTATGGGGAGTGAAGTGAAAGGATGCACCTGAGTCAATCAACCATGCCTCGTGATCTACATGTGTACCTGAAGAAGCCAAGTACACATCCCCACCTTCATTTGAGTTGGTTTTTGCCTCTGCAAAAGGAGCCTTATCAGATCCCTTTCCTTTGTCAGGAGATTTAGATTTACAGTCCCTTTTGAAGTGGCCTTCCTTTCCTCATTTCCAGAACACCACCTTTACAGGTTTTCTTGGAGATTTAGATCTCCCTCTAGATTTAGATCTCCCACTTGATGACTTATTTTTGTTTCTGTTTTGGGACTGTCCTTGTAGAGACAAGGCATCACCATTCTGGTTGCCCATATTTTTTTGTCTCATCTCCTCCATCAACAAGGCTGAGACTATTTCATCAAACTGCAAGGTAGTTGCATTGCTACCTATTGTAATGACTAGAATATCCCACGAATTTGGTAGAGAACACAAAAAACTGATGCACTTATCTTCATCTGAAATTTTAATATCAACAGATGCTAACTAACTTACCACAGTATTAAATGTGTTCAGATGCTCTATCACTGAGTCTCCATATTTCATCCTCAGGTTATACAGCTTTTTCCATAGGAACAATTTATTCACCAGAGACTTAGATTGGTACAAAGTCCCTAACTTGTCCCACAAAGCCTTCGCCGTAGCTTCCCCTGATACATTCAACAATACTGAATCTGAGACACACAATCGTATTATGCTCTTTGCCTTCCAATCCAACTTCTTCCATTCTTCATCGGACACTCCCGTTGGTTTAGTACCCAGATCTACCACGATCCATTGATCTTTATCCACCAACAGATCCTCCATCTTGAGATTCCACAACTCAAAACTCTAACCATTAAATTTCTCGATCTCTATGTTTCCACTACTCACCATCTTCTTTCACCACCAGAATCGATCTCACAGATTTCCCACTGAACATGGTCTACCACAGGCCCGAGCGAAACCCCTCAGCAACAAAGGCGTCCCATTGAAGCCAAAACTGCTCTGATACCAAATGTAGGTTTTAACCCCGTACAGAAATTACCTGCATACAATTTCTAAAACACACAAAATAAATAATGTGAGAGCATAACACATAAAGCACATATACACAGAGATTTTCCCCTGGATCCCAAAACTGGGACTACCAGCTTGATTTTTTCATTATGTTCCTTTCAATGTTACAGTACATATTTATACATGCCGAAGCATCCAATACCATGGATCGAAAACCATCACATCCAATACCATGGACCAAAAACCATCAGGTCCAATACCATGGACCGAAAGCCATCGCGTCCAAAAAACATGTGCAAAAATCATGTACAAAACCATAGGTGGGTCCGCCCAACCTAACATAGGGTGCAAAAGTGGGGTTATGGGTGCCCTTCAAACCGCTTGTTAACTACGTGGAAAGAATATAACACAACCCAACATTTATTATAATGTCGACCATGGTCCAACATGGAATTGTCTCAATATGAAAATCAATGATGGTCGATCATGTTTATTTTAATGTTTATAATATTTGTCTTAGGGTTTATATACGTTAGGTTTATAATATTAGTCCCTTGGATTTAATATTATTCCCTTGGCTTCATAACCCTTTGGGGTTTTAGTATTAATCCCTTCATTTCATTATTCCTTTGGGTTTCTCATATTAATCCCTTGGGTTTAATATTCCCTTAGGTTTATAATATCCATCATGGTAAGCCATTGTCAATCATAGCCAACCATGGTCATCCATGCTTGAATGTCACATTGTGACAAGGATTGTCTTACCATGAAAATAAATAATAATCCCTTTGGTTTATTATTCCTTTGGATTTATTATATCTATCCCTTAGGTTTATATTATTAGTCCCTTTTTTTTAATAGTATTCCCTTTGGTTCATAATCCCTTGGGGTTTTAGTATTGATCCCTTGGGTTTATAATATCAATCGCTTGGGTTTATTATTCCTGAGTCAAACATGGTTTATTATGATGTCGATCATGGTCCAACATGTTGTAGATATAATCCAGAAATACTATAGATCTGATATAAAAATAGTAGATAATGCAAATAACCCAGAAATAAGATGAAATGATTCTTTATTAATCAAACCCTTAAGGTAGGGAAACACCATACATTCACTCCTTAAGGAAGGAGAACACTCCACAAGCCATATGCCTGTTCATACAAGAATACTTCTCTTCATCTTCCTCCATGTGGAGTCTCTAGCCTCTATATAGGCCTCATAAATACAATACCATGCATCATTACCATGGTTTCCTCATACCATCAACTAATACCATGGGCCCATTACATTATTATTAACTACTTGTGGTACCTTACATGACATGGGTTAACCACCTTATTTATTACTATGGCCCATCCCATTATTACATTATTACCTTGGTACCTCCCTTGGTACCCCATATTACCCCCCCAGGTACATAACATTCCACCCCCCTAAGCATGTTTCGTCCTCGAAACATGGGAAGAACATAAATAATAAGAACTACTCAAAAGAGTAGTCCACTGATACCATGCACGTGCATCTAGCCATCCAAGAGAAAGGTGAACCCTCGATCTCGCTGGTGCCTCGCTCGCTTGAGATGGAAGTTGACCGTGGCAGCTCTTCTGTGTTGATGTGTAGTAGGTGGATCTTCTCTCCTTGCTATCCTTCATGTGACTGCTTGGTTTCCATCTTGATGGTTGTCTTGCGGGGTGATGTGGGTGATGATATGTTGAACTTTTAATCCACGATGGCTTTTTCTTGACTTCACCCTGCTGTGGTGCCTGTTGTGGTGTCTTCGTTTTCAATATGACTTCAACCACTGAGCCCTCCTCTGATGTATCATCACCTGTAACCTTTTCTTCTGCACCCTTTGTTTGTGTTTGATTGTCGATCATCAAGGGCTCATCATCTGATATATCAGTCCGGTGAACATCTTCTGCTTCAGCCTCCATGTGCTCTACCTGTTTATGGATGGAAATATCCTATAATGTAATTTTCTTCTTTTTATACCATAGCTTTAGGAATTTCTTCCGCACATTAATATTGGTAGTACCGACGGATTCCATCCAAGGATATCCCAAAACAACATCCATATTACCCATATCTGAAGCATAAAAATCACCATGAAACACATACTTATCCATCGAAATCTTCAAATCCTTGTACACTTGAACATCCTCATTATCAACTTGCGCAATTTTTGCTGGAACTTGCAATCTTTATGACAAATTAATACTGATAAGATTTTGCTTGAAACTAGGATTTATAGACACAATGATTTTTTCCTTCTGAAGCAATCCATGAACCTGCAATAAGGATATACCAGTAGGAAATAACCCTTTAGGTTCCATGGTTTCCTTCTTTTCTGTAAAAATAAAATCTTTGCTAGGAAATGTGTCTGTCTGTGTGAGCTTATCAACAAGAATAGTTTTTCGGCCAAAGAGGTTCATAATAGCTTCTGTGAACATGTCCCAAGTCCAAAACCTTCTATTGGCACGTTGATGGTCTTGCCACCATTGTTTTCTTTCAGTGTCCAAGTACATGCTTCCCACCATAAGCTAAGTCTCATTATCATAGATGCGATTCCGACTAAAACACTGCTCCATTTGCACTATCCATCAAGCTAGATGAGAGCCATCAAATTTATATAGGTCCCTCAAACTCCGATCTAGGCCCGCCATCACAAAAATATTGGTGAAAAATTGAAATGGTCACAGATCCGTCAATATTGCTCAGAATCCCTATTATAACCTGTTTTTAGAAATGGAACAATCATTCTGCATCTGCCCATGTGATAAAAATCCTGATCCAGGCACTAGAATTCCAGATCTGCTCTGCTACTCTCCCGCCGTCACCCAAAATGTCTGCAAAAAGAGCTGATTTTAAATCAGCGATATCTCCCTCATCCGGACTCCGATTCGACCGATTTTTTTTTTGAAATCGGGTGTTGTTTCCCAAAGAATACAGATATACAATTATATTTTGTAGATATTGCACCGGGGCTTCTATATCTGCGCCGCAAAGTCGCTGCCCTGAAAATTGTCTGCAACCACACTGATTTTTAGATCAGCGATATCTCCTTCATCCGGACTCCGATTCAACTGATTTTTTTTTTGAATTTGGGTATTTTTTCACAAGGAATACAGATATGCAATTAGATTCTACAAATATTGTACCAAAACATACATATCTGATCTGAAAATTCGCCACCCAAAAAATCCCTGCAAAAAAAAAAAAAAAAATCCACGGTTTGCCCAAAAAAGTGCTCTGATACCACTTGTTGTAGATCTAACCCAGAATATAAGAGATCTGATATGAAAATATAGCTCTGATACCACTTGTTGTAGATCTAATCCAGAAATACTATAGATCTGATATAAAAATATGAGATAATGCAAATAACCTAGAAATAAGATGAAATGATTCTTTATTAATCAAACCCTTAAGGTAGGGAAACACCATACATTCACTCCTTAAGGAAGGAGAACACTCCACAAGCCATATGTCTGTTCATACAAGAATACTTCTCTTCATCTTCCTCCATGTGGAGTCTCTAGCCTTTATACAGGCCTCATACATACAATACCATGCATCATTACCATGGTTTCCTCATACCATCAACTAATACCATGGGCCCATTACATTATTATTAACTACTTGTGGTCCCTTACATGACATGGGTTAACCACCTTATTTATTACTATGGCCCATATCATTATTACATTATTACCTTGGGTACCTCCCTTGGTACCCCATATTACCCCCCCCAGGTACATAACACAACATGGAATTGTGATAAGGATTGTCTCAATATGAAAATCAATGATTGTCCATCATGTTTATTTCAATGTTTATAATATTTGTCTTAGCGTTTATATACATTGGGTTTACAATATTAGTCCCCTGGGTTTAATATTATTCCCTTGGGTTCATAATCCCTTGGGGTTTTGGTATTAATCCATTCGTTTTATTATTCCTTTGGGGTTCTCATATTAATCCCTTGTTTTTATTATTCCCATAGCTTTATAATATCGATCATGGTAAACCATTGTCAATCGTAGCCAACCATGGTCAGTGATGAGCCCCAAATTTTGGTAACATTTTGGGCTCATTTGGCCTACTCACCTTGCTCAACCCTTCATTTTTATCACTTATGCATCATTTCTTAGTATATTCATGTTATTTGTAGGAAGGAGGGCAGTCATTATGCCTATGTGGCTAATACACGTTTATTTCAGGTTTTTTGACATTAAATGGAGCAAAGACCACGCAGATGGAGGCAAGGAGACAGCCAAGGTGGCATTGCGGGTTTATAGGAAGGTTGTCCACAGTCTTGAATGACCTTCCTCGTGATCTCCACCCCAACTCCGAGCTCCAACAGCTATCACCACCGAGCTAGAAGGCAGCCAACGGATTCTACAGGAACAACAGTTTACTTTTAGTTGGACAGCCAAGCCCCACTAATTTAGGAGGCTAGCTTGGCCCTCATAATGTATAAATATTGAGGCTGTAGCCTTCGATGGGAACTTTTGAACCTTTGTTGCAGATTTTAATCACGAGCTATAGCTCTGTTTTTCTCTTTGTAAGCCATTTTTGGCATGTTGTTAGACTTGGGATTATGATCTTTTAATAAAAGGCAGGCAGATTTGAGTTCAATCCTGAGTTCTTAGAGGAGCTATAGCTCTCAGGTTTGGGCCCAACCTGAGAGCAATAGGCCTCCTTTCTTTGTGTTGTTACTTGTCTTTCCTTTCAGCATTTCGTTTCTTTGCTTTGACATGCATTTGGAAAACACAGTCTGCTGATTTGAATTTCTTGAAGTGATTAAGTAGGTTAGTCTTATGGATAAAATGCTTTTAGCAGTTTAAATTAGAATAGGAGGATTAAAATTCATCAGAGTTCCAAGAAAAGGTTGATCGTACACTCACTTCCACCTCTGTTTAGAGATTGGGAGTGTAGACCGTGCCAACCACCAAAAAAACGCAGTTTTACATGTTCATGCATGCTTTAAAGTCATATTTCCATTGGTAGAAGTGTCCATGCATTTAGATCTTGAGCAATAACTCCTTGTTTCAGCACCATGCACGATTTCTATCTTAACTTCCATCGCTGTTCTTTGGGTTTTTAATACAACAGTTAGAATAGGTTGATGAATTCTCGGTTTTGTGCAAGACAGAGGTGATTTGTTCCATTTACACTGCGCAGCACCACTCTATCACATCCTTATCCTTCTCAGCCATGCCTAAGCCATCTCCTTACCTCCCAGCTAGATCATTTGCCCACCATCTCTTCTGTTATCCACGTTGTCTTATCTTTTCGGCCTTCCATTACCTCTACCCTTCTATCGACCAACCAGCTTTACACACCCTCTCTCCATCTCATCTCTCTGTCCATAGGCCATCACAAGCTCCTCTCTCATCCTACCTATCCACCCATATAGCTCATTCACTCCTCCATCACCCAAAACTCCGACTGCAGAACATCCTGTAGAAGTTAGCAGACTTCCTGTAGAAATCCCGAGCTTCCTGTAGGATCCCCTACAGACATCCTGTAGAAGCTTGCAAACACGGTTGCCAGGCACCTGAACATTGTGAACTTCTGTGGAATGATGTTAGGGATCCCCTGGAACCTCTCAAAGTCCTCCTGACCTTTCCCAAGCCTTCCTCCCCTTGAACTACCCCTGCATAGTCAAGACCCGGTAAGAAGCACAGTCATAATAACTCCAACCATTTGAGCAAAAATACAAAAACATGTTCTCTTCAGATGAAAGTAGTTTAAACTCATGCATCTCATCTCACTAGAAGTAATGGCATCATTTTTAGAAGTTGCATTCCCACCATTGCATCATAAGGATTAAGCTAGTCAGATTAGGGTTTACTAGGGTTTCCATGCTTTGTTGGCTTTCAGTTCATTCTTGCAAAGTAGGTTAATTTCCTTTGAGGTAGCTTTTGTTCATCACTTAAAAAGCTTCTTCTGAGAACATATAGAAGTTGGCTTGAGCCCTAGCGGACTTGTGCCAGCTGACCAAGTGACAGCTGCGACAAGAGCTAGTACTTGTGCATACAGCACCGTCGCTTCCAAGTTTGTTACGAACTACCGGGTTGATAAAATTAGAGAAGGAAGCTCCAGGAGTTGTAGCATTATTGCTACAATACTGGAGCCCACCATATTTTTGGCGCCGTTGCCGGGGAAGTGTCAGAGTATTAGTAATTGTTGCTTGTCTTCTATTTTCCTACTCTCGCCTTCTGCCACGTAGTTTATTTCATTTCCATTCTGCAAAAGTAGCATAGACATTTCCTGCTTTCATAGATTAGCATTTCAATTCCGCAATTTCAATTTTGCAAGCATAGATTAGCATTTCAATTCTGCAAGCGTAGACTAGCATTTCCATTCCTGCAATTCCATTTGAGCAAAGTAGATTAGTTCTTTCCTGCTTTCATTTCAATTCTGCATTTTTATTTCAACAAGATAGTTAGTTGTAGATCAATCGGTTTCAGTTTTGCAGGTACCAAAGAAAAAAGACAAAAGAAATAAAAAAAGGTCTTTCCATTTCATGCCTCGTAGGAATCGAGATAAAACAGGCAAATTCTTACCCAACACCCCCACCACATCACTGAGTCACCCTTCTCTCTTCTTCGGTGATAGTGATCCAGAGGAACCTATAGGTGAACCTCCTGAGATATACGAAGATCCTATAGCAGAAGAAGAATTAGAGACCATCCCATCTGAAGCTATGGCTGACCATAGAGGAGAAGATGAGAGAATAGAAGGTGCTTTCCCCATCCAAGAAACCAATGGAGATATGAAAATGAAAAACATTAGTCCCTCCGCTCTACCTCACTTCCATGGACTGACTACTGAAGATCCTGATACCTTCCTGTTTGAGTTTTCTGTCCTTTGTCGAACCTATGACTATACTGAAGATGAGTAGAAGCTAAAACTCTTCCCCTCAACTCTTAAGGATGCAGCATTACGCTGGTTCATGGGCTTACCTGGGAATAGTATCACCACTTGGGCTCAAATGCAGCAAGCTTTCAATACCAAGTATCGGGACTACTGTAGGTCCAAGGAAACCAAGGGGGAAATCTTTCGGATGACCATTGGAAATGATGAGTCCTTAGAGGATTATGAGGAGAGGTTCCAACTTAGCTATAAACGGGCCAGTTGCACACTTGACCCTGAATCCCTCAAGTTGGTCCTGCTCCGAGGAGTCCCTGAAGACCTCTTAGATACCCTTCACATGTTAGCTGGGGGAGATATTTGCCAACTACCTTACGAGGACATCAAGACTGTGTTTAGGAACCACTCTAGGGCAGCCCGGAAACGAGGTAGAGGAAACCTTCTCTCAGCTATAATTCCTTTCTCCAAGCATGAGTTTGCAAATCAATTAGAAGATCTCAAGAGTGAGGTGAGACAGACCATTTCCATGCAACTTGACACATTCAGGATCCAGCAGAAGAAGGAAGAAGCTGAGAGGGCCTTGGCTATCTTCTACCTTAGATGTACAAGGAGACACCCTAAGAACGAATTCCCATTGCATTCGGTTGAAGTGTGCTTCGTTTGTGAGGAGGACCATCCCACAAATCAATGCCCAACCTTACCTGGACTTAAAGCCATGTACCAAGGGACAGAAGCCCCCACTGAACCTCTCTATTTCCTCAACCAAAGGAGGCCACAAGGACCTAGACCTTACCAGCAGGGGATGCAAGGGGCACCCCAAGCTTATTACAGCCCCAACCAATCGACTCCTATGCCTTCCTGGGGCCCCCCTGCTCATCCTTCCTGGTCCATGCCTCCTCCATGGTCTTATCCACCTCAATACCCTACTCAACCCACTACTCATTCATATCACTCACATGCCCAGCCACAGCCTCAGTGGAATGCACCTCAGTCGGGGTGGAGGCCCCAGTACAACACTCCTCCCGCCATTTTGCCTCCACCACCAGTTCAACCTCAACCATTACCTCCTGCTTCTCCAAGGCAACCTCAAATGCCTGCTCAACCGAACCCAAACCCCAACAATAGATAGGCCCAACAGGTATACACTGGGGAAACATCATGCCCTACCTATGCTGTGGAGATCCAGGAGATCAATCTTCGATCTGGAAAGACTCTTCTGGATCGCCAACCTCCTCCTCCAGAGGAAGAGGAAGACAAACAGGAAAGCGAACCAAAGGCTATTCCACCCTTTCCTGAGAGACTAACAGCCACCACACAACCCAACCCAGAGGAGGATGAGCTTCTGGGAGAGCTCAAGCAGCTATGTGTGAAAATACCACTTCTCCAGGCCATCAAGGATGTGCCAATATACAACAAACTGGTTAAGGAAAAGTGTTTCAAACACCCAGGCAGGCGAAAGAGAGATGCTTCAACCATCAATGTCTTAGGACAACTATCTGACCTCATGTTAGGACAAGTCATCTGCCCAAAGTACCTAGATCCTGGGAGTCCTGTAGTAGATGTCCACATCAATGGCACCATCATACCTCACACCTTGATTGATCTGGGGGCTGCCATTAATGTGACGACCATGGATACCATGCTCAAACTCAATCTTCAGGGTTCCTTGAGGAAGACCTCGACAGTCCTGCAACTAGCAGATCACTCCACTGTGACTCCCGAAGTGATTGTGGAGGATGTCATGGTCTCTGTCGACTCTTGGGAATACCCTGCAGATTTCTTGGTTCTGCAACCCAAGGCAAAGCTTACTGGATATCCTCTTATTTTGGGAAGGCCTTGGTTAGCCACTGCAGATGCTTACATAAGTTGCCGTGCAGGAAACATGACCATCAAAAATGGTCCTATGTCCAAGCAGCTAGTCCTATACCCTCCTGCCCAACCCTCCTTAGAGCATGACTTACCACTGTGGTTGGAGGAAGGAGAAGAGGATGAGGTGTACTCAGCACCTTTGTGCACCCTAGACACCACTAGAAGAGACCCCCCAACCGAGGATGACTTGATCGAGACCCTGATCCAGAATCCACCTTCCAGTGCGCTATCCTTAGAGAAATTGGTGGAGGATGCCCAAGCCAACACCTTAGTGGACCTTTGTGCCACCAACCCTGTCACTCCCAGAGTCAAGAATGTGGAGTTCGGCCCTGAGAGAACGTTAAAGATCAGATCCTCCCTATCTCCTTCCCAGGAAAAGGAGCTGTGTAGCCTGTTGGCCAGTCATCTAGATGCTTTTGCTTGGAGCTATAAGGAGATGAAAGGAGTCCATCCTTCGGTCTATACCCATCACATATACATCAAAGAAGATTGTAAACTGGTTAGGCAACCTCAGAGGAGAATGAATCCAGCCCTTAAGGACATTGTCAAGGAAGAATTGCAAAAACTGTTGGATGCCGGATTCATTTACCCCATCTCAGATAGTGAATGGGTTTCCCCTCTGGTGTTGGTTCCCAAGAAAAATGGGAAGTGGAGAATCTGTGTGGACTACCGAGAACTAAACAAAGCTACCAAGAAAGACCATTTCCCTCTACCTTTCATAGATCAAGTGTTGGATGGACTGGCAGGAAAGAAGTTCTTCTCTTTCCTGGATGGGATTAGCGGGTACTGTTAACACCCAGGTTGTTCCCTTTGACTCCCAAGGGAATACGGCCGGGGTAACCACTAACCAAGCTTTGGATTATAGGTCCTAGCCTACCTATAATCAGAGAGGGCTCTCTCTTTAAGATTTATCTTTGTTTTGGTGAAGATTTTAGGCTAGTTGTGAATTCAGCTTTTGTTTTTAAGGTTTTGGTTGTGTAATGTTGTTTTGAGAAGGGCATGAAATGTTTGAGGGATTTTTAGTCCATTGGGCATATGGAGTCAGAAATTGAGTAGGTCCTGAGGTCTATGATGGAGAAAGATTTACTGCAGAGCTAGACAGCTATTCATGATACAATTTTTGGTTTATAAATGAAACAGAGTGAAGTGTAAACTTATGCATAGTGTGACTGTAAGCTGAAAAGGGCAGATTCTATTCAGTAGCATCTAAGAATTACTGCACAGAAACTGTTAAAGATTTATAGTAAGTTGGAGCATTTAAGAATTCCAATTTAACAGATAAACCTAAAGAAAACATTTATAACAAGGAAAGATTGAATTCAGGGTGTCTCCATGGACAAATCCTGAGTTATTCTTCTACTTTCTTGTTGAGATTAGACCACATACATGAGAAATGAAATAAACAAAAATTAGACACAGACAGAGATAGAGAAACTTATTGTATCAAACTATAGCACTAGAATTCTGCAGCATTCAATGGTTCCAACATAGCATGCATTAGAAAAAAACAATCTCTGAAATCCCGAAGCTTTTTTGTATTAACTCTCAAAAATACAGCCGAGTTCTCCAACTGAACAAGTAATAACAACCCCTGCAAGCTTATGTGAGGGGGAATATATACAATCAGTTCTACAAAAGTATCTGAACCGCTGAGTCACTTGAGAAATAAATTTGTTCACCAACTTTACAGAATAGCAGATAAGGAAGTTATTGCTGCTCTAAATACAAAATGAATGCTTTTTAATTCTGTCAGAAGACTTTTTGACCTTTGGAGGCCACTGAGTCCGTTGAGCAATCTGTATTAATTGCTGAATGATGTGTCTTTATGGCTTTTTCATGCTGTAGCTTTCTCAACCCTGTCATTTGCGGCTGTCAGTATTGCTTTGGTGGCCGAATCTTTCTGCTGAGTTGGCTCAGTCCACTCTTCTTCATACATATTGAATGCATCAAATTTTCCTGTATATGATAACTTATGTTTTTTTATGAAAAAGCTTGATGAGAGGCTCTTGTTCACAGTATCAACTGTATCATTTTGGTCCACCATTCCTGTGTGGGCAATTGATGTCTCAAAATTGCATCTAAGGTCTCATCTGCCTCTGTGTATTTGTAGAAGTTTGTAGGCACTTCAAACAAATGTTTGATCTCATTCATAATGAAAAATAAGTTCTCTACTCTGTTATAGGGACTTTGCCCAGATGCTGGCCCTGTTTCTTCTGAGCTACTTGGTCATAAAGTGATCTGATTGGTAGCAAATGTATTGAACCTTTTAGCATAGTTCTCATGTGAAAGTAGTTTCCCTGCACTGTTCAGTAAGCCAGGAAGACCTCTGCTTTGTAATGCTGCAAACTTGTCCATGAATTTGTTTACTTCTGTGTGAATGTCCTGGCTTCTTCTTTCCAGTGTCTGTACCAGGGTTCTCAATGTAAGGACCCTCTTTATCAGCAGGATAGTTTCAGTTCTGTTAGGTATTCCTATTGCTGCCAGCTGAGGACCTGTACGGTTATTGAGCATGTTAATCATTCTATTGGCTATCTCAGGCATATTGCCTAGAGATGCCCTTGCTCTCTGGACTTCCCTGTGTGCTTTGCCTATGAGCTCCATTTGCTCATGAATGGTCTCAATATACTGCCACTGATTGGTGATTGATTGGCCAATGTTGGCCCATAAAACTGTCTTGAGCTCAGCCACCACTTTGTCAAGGGTGAGCTCTTTCTCTAGCTCCTTTATCTTCTCTTTGAGAGCCTTGACTTCTCTTCCCTTTTCAGCTATGCTTTGCTTTGACTTGTCATATTTTTCATTGAGCTTAGCCAAATTCTCCCCGGCTTCATTTAACTCTGCCATTTTGGCTTCTAAGGCCTGAATTTCATTCTTCAGCTTCTGCATATCAAGGCTTGGAGCCTGCTCTGTTGTTGGTGCTGGTGGTGATGTAGATGGTGCTGTTTGAGCTGTCTGCTCTGTAGGAGGAGTAGTAGTTTGAGGAGATTCCTCAAGGTTAATTATTTGTGGAGGGGGCTGTGATGTTTGGCCTCCTTCCTTCTGTTGTAGGGCTGCCTGCAGTGCAGCCTCTGACTCTTCCAATTTCTCCTGTGTCTGGATCAGCTGTTTGTATAATGATACCAGCATAGCTGCTGCATCTTGGTCATGCCTTAGCTGGGCAACCTCTTCTGTCTGAGGATGAAGAGTTACTGGGACCTTGATCATTTTTCTTAATGCTGCCATGTCTACATCTCTTAATTTCAACAGCGCTTGTATAGCCTTGGTGTCCTTGGGATCATGCCCAAGCTCTATGATGATATCCTCCAATGCTTTGATTCGGTTGTACTTTGCCTGGGAGGATGCTTTCTCCAACTCAAGTTGGGCAGCTGTGTTGTTTAGCCTATTTTCCAGCCTATAATTTACCAATGTTTTGTCTGCAAGGGTGGCATATACCATCTCACCCGTTTGCTTGTGCAATTCAATCTGATCCATGGGGTGGATGTCTTTTGCAAGGACCTCAAGGTTGGTCCTTATGTAGTCTGCAGCTGACTATGGCTGCAGCATGGTCGGCATGAAATGACTCATTACCATTTTGCCCTCATGTACATCATATGCAGACATCAACCTTTGTTGGTTTGTAGGAGCCATTTTCAACAAGTGATTGTAGAGCTGTATCTTGAGTGGCTCATTCCTCTTTTTGATATCAATAAATTGTTGTTTGATGCCTGCTTCAGCTCCCCTTTGGTGGCTTGAGGAGCTGACTTCTCCTCCAACTGTCCTTTCCTGTTCCTGCTGAAAGGAACTTGCAGATGCTTCCATGCTTGGTGGGCCCATGCCCAAAGATTGTCCTATAGGCATTTCTTCTTCTGAAAGGGGATTTAGCCTCTACCTTTTCTCCCTTGGAGTTGTGGATGTGGTGAGGGGAGTCTCCTGCTCTCTATCCCTCTTCTGATTTCTGTCTTCATTTTGTGGGGTTTGGAGGACCGAGGCCTCCACTGTCGTTTCCTGCCTAGGAGGCACAGTGTCTTGTGCCTGCTGCCCAGTGGATATTGGGGCTTCAGCTGTTTGTTCTTGCTGCACTGGCTGCTCCTGTTTTTGTTGTTCTTTTTGCTGCTGTACTTCTTCATGAGGTGGCTGTTCTGGCTCCATCTGTTTCTCTTTGCCTTTGCTGGAAGCCTGATAAGTAGCTTTGGCTGCTTGCTGATGTGCTGTAGAAGATGAGGCATCTGCTCCAAGTTGCCTTTGATGTGAAGAGGAAACCTGTCCACAAGTTTCCAAGTCAGCCTCTTTTTCAATATTCCTTGCCTCTCTTTGTATCATTTTCTCTCTAGTAATTGGCTCTTCTAGGGTGCCCTCTTTCCAACTCAATAAGTTGGCATACTTCTCAATGTGAGGCAATCTGACATGAGGATAGCCACCCAATTTATGTTTTACCCTCCTGAGAGAAATGAAATGATTAGGGTCATAAGGTACCCAGCAAAAACTGGTTTCCAATCGGAGGGCCTCTAACATACCATCTGCTTCCTTCCATCCCTCCTCCCTTATGTTGTAAAGAAAAGGGCCTAGCTGGTTCCTGACCTTTAGTTGCACTTTCTTGTTTTTACTATGGAAATGGATGTGGTCTGCATTTCCAAACTGCCTGAAATACTCCAAGGCAAATAGTCTCATAGGGACATATCTTGGCAGCCTATAAGGGTCCAACTCACAGCCATATATTCTGATTACTGTATGGTGTTGGTAAAAGTACCAATCACCAATGCTGTAGGCCTTAGAGAGATGAAGAATTCTTTGCATTTCATCAGTCAATCTTGGAGGAGGAACACCATATAACAAGGTCAAAGCTGGATGAATGAAAAGTTCTATGAATTCACAGTATGTGTATGGTGAACGGGAGGTGCAATGAAAAACTGAGGTCCAAAATACTACAGACCTTGGATTTCCCTGGGCATCAAGTTTCTTGAGAGGAATAGGGAAACTGTCTGGTTTATAAAATAGGAACAAATGATAGATGTCTGAGGTGTATCTGAACAACTTTTCCCTTTCTAGATTCATCAGTTGCTCATGAATCTTGTTTGCAATGTATTCAGCATAGTCATAGTGCACAACAGGAGGCTTTCCAGGAGAAAATATGGACAGCATGGCCATTATGGTGTAATCAACATCCTCAACTCCCCTGTACCCCAAGACATAGCTGATCAAATCCACCAGCATCTTCCCCAAGTCATTTAGATATGGATGTCCAATATGATGTGTTCTCAGAGCTTTAGAGCTTGGCTGAATAAATAACTGATTAATTTTGATGATTTGGGCACTGGACAGGTTGCCCCCCTTCTTTAATAAGTCCAACATGGAGAGAGGAGTCAATGGTATTGCAGAGTGAAAGTGCAGCATCTCATTTATGGCCTTAGGGGCGATGTGGAATAAGACTGAGCCTCTGGGACTAAGAACAGCTCTCTGACATGGATCATAGCATTCACAGCATCTATGGATCAAGTCTGGAAGGGAATTGACTTGAGGGAGGTTGTAAATGGGCAAGTTGGAGTCCCAAATCCCTAAAATATCATCTCCACTGAGGTGTTGAGCTTTTAATTCATTTAGCATATGAATATTAAATTTAGAATTCATTGAGAACAAGTCTATCATCTCATAATCTTTATCTCCTAGGGCCTTCCATTCTAGCTCTCTTTGTGGAGCATTCAGAGGTTGAATATTCAGGGCTACTGGTGCTTCCATGGTTAAGTAGTACTAAGACTTGTACTAGAACTGGTTTCAGTGGGCAGAACAACACAGAGGGATATCTCTGGAATCAGAGAGGTGAATTACAGAGGAACTGAGGGTAACTGGTAGTGCCAGCAATTGAAATACTGCACAGAGGACTGATAGAGTAAATGCCAGGCCTAGTGAAACTGTATTCACGGTGAATTAGCGGAGCTCGGGTCGTAAGTTCACGAATGCGCGAACTGTTGGTGAATTTGGGAAAATTTGGCTAAATGCGGGTTCTGCAAAGGAATTCCGACCCAACAATTGAAAATAGACACTGGTTACTGGAGGTTTGCTGGTAGTTACAGTGTTCTTCACTCTTTTTAAGCTATCTTTGGAGAATTATGGACAAAACCAGGCGCGGAGGGAGCGATTTGGATAAATACCTTATGAATTGCCGGCAATGGTTACAAATGCAGGTGTAATGGATGCGCCCACGGTCTTTGTATTGGTTTCTGCAGGTTGGCGACTAACGGTCGTAGGATGCATGCAGAGCGTAACAGTTTTTGTTCTGCCAAAAGTAAGAAAAACCGCGATTTTCAGCAAAAATATGGACTTTTGGAATATTGGCGCTTTTTTTGGATGACATCGGCATGACGTCATCAGGTGGGGTCAGGGTCGGTTGACGTCAGCGTGACGTCATCGAGTGACGTGGCGGCCTGTGAGTGGTCCACGGGGATTGCATAGGTGGCGGACAGGTCAGAGCGTTGTCGGACGGGGCCGCTGATGCGGCGGCGATGTGGCATGACGTGTGCAAGACGTGGCGGTGACGAGTACGTGACGTGGGCGCAACTGGCCAGCGGTAAACAGTAGGTGGTAAACGGTTTTCTCGGACTGCTCTGGATACGGAAGTAGTATTGTCAGAGGGCGGCCCGAGAGAATATGGGGGTGACGCATGGCAGAGGCCTGACGTCACCCTCTGACAGTTTCTCGGGCGATAACGGAAGTACATCGAGACCGACCCGATATGGATATGGGCCGTCGGATGGGAAGGCCCAGATCCGACGGTCGACGGGTCATCAACTTGTCAGGGCGATACGGCAGCGGGCGAGAGAATAAAATAATGCTTTTTCGTGAAATGCGCGCCCGGCGGAAACTTTAGAAAAGTGGGTTTTCAAGCTGCGTTACGAGCAAAATGTACTATGCGCGGGTTTATTAACAAAGCTGGATTAAGGTTATTAATCCAAGCGGATCTTGGATTAATCCCATGATTAATGTTTGAGCGCTTTTTGGGTCACGTTCTAATGTTTTTAGCGCTTAAATCATTTGAAACCAAACTTAGAGCTATTATGCTCGGGGAAGGGGATACATAGGTATTTTGGGGTTTTTTGCATAATTTACATAGTAATGGGGGAATAGGGGGTATAGGTATTTACATAGTAAGAAGTTAGGGGTTAATATGAGTGGAAGAGGTGGATGAGGAGTGGAAACACTAAGTTTTATATGGAATCAACTTAGTTTAGGGAGTAGATCAAAATGAAAAGAATTTTACACAAGAAATGTGGCTTTTAAAGAAACAAGAACCACCATAAGACCTTAACTTTCTTTCATGAACATAACTGGTAATGGGATGATAGCAATGAATGTGAGGGGGGGAAACAGGGAGTTAGACATGCTCCTTTGTATTGCTACAAGATGATGGAGAAGAGGAACTTCTCTATCCACTGATGTTTCCTTTATGTTAGACCAGCAAAATTCAATTGAAAGGAATGACATTTCTGCAACCTCCTCTACCTACCCATTAACTTGCCTAGCATTTTTTGTTTCTTCTTGGAGGGTGCACTTAGACTTGCAGACCCTCATGTGCCTTTTCTTTTCTTTTGGCTTTTTCTTTTGATTTTCTATCTAGAACTACCCTTATTGCTTCCAAGGTCCCAGATTAAGCAGTTGGGAACCTTAATTCTCTACCTAACTACTGGTCTGCCAAGATTGAACAGTTTGGACAGACTTCTTTCTCTATTCTACAACAAGAAATTGAAACGTGGCATGATCCAGATTAAGTTGTTGGATCAGCCTATCCAAAATTGAGTCAACATCAAGCTATGTGCACATATTACATACCCTTGAAAATATGGGATCTTTGCATCACCAAAGCAGAGCATATTTGGAACTTTCTTTGCCAATCATGAAATATGAAACCTAATGGTATAGGTATCTAACAATGGCTCCACATGGGGATGGTTTTTCCATTTGAAAGACCAAGAACAGCAGGTCAGAATGCCTTGGCCCTTGACTTCTTTCACCAAAACTTGGAGTTTTCCTCCTTGAAATCTCAAAATTATGCTCTGTCATACTTGTGGGACTTGCTGAACTGAAAGCCCTTTCCTGATTCTGCAAGACCTTTCAAACTGAGCTATTCACATGCTGAAAGAAAACATTATATACAACAGATTATGTACAGGGGAACAGCCATGCTATGTTCATGGAAAGTAGTCAAAATAGTGCTTCAACATCCTGCCATTCACAGGACCTTCATCCAAGTCAGTTTCATCCAGATTTTTTAGGAAGTAAGTGTTGTTTCCTTGCACTGCTTGGATGACAAATGGTCCTCTCCAAAGGGAATCAAATTTTCCATGTTTTCCTTTATCTTCCCTTCTTGAATCCCACTTAAGGACTTTGTCACCCATGTTGAAATCTTCAGCCTTAGTTCTTCTATCAAAAGCTTTCTTTAACTTTTCTTGTAAAAGTTGAACTCTGCTATAAACTTGGTCTCTAGTTTGCTGCAAACATATTATTTGATTGATCCTTCTTTGCATGTCGTTGGGCTCAGCTTGACTTTCTTGTAGTAGTTTCATAACAGGAACCCCTAGTGATGAAGGAAATTTGGCTTCTAATCCATAGACTAACTCATATGGGCTGACCCCTATGGATCTCTTGGTTGTTAGTCTATCTGCCCATAGGGCATTCACAAGCTTCTTATG
The DNA here is from genome assembly GCA_031772625.1 of Pinus tabuliformis. Lineage (NCBI taxonomy): Eukaryota > Viridiplantae > Streptophyta > Pinopsida > Pinales > Pinaceae > Pinus > Pinus tabuliformis. The sequence goes on along the minus strand of CM062804.1, from coordinate 1,544,778,478 downwards.
CCAATTCTTCTTATTTTCTTCCAACACCTTCTTTATGACGTTTACAAGGCTTTTATTTGATGATTCAGCAGGGCCATTTCCTTGGGGATAGTATGCAGTAGAATGGCCCAAGGTAATGTGGAATTTGTGGCAGAAGTTCACCATCTTCTTGGATCTAAAGGCAGCAACATTGTCTGTTATGATCTTATCAGGACAACCAAATCTAGGCAATATGTTATTTTCCAAAAACTGAACGATTGTTGAATCATTTGCCTGTCTACAAGGGATGGCCTCAATCCATTTAGTGAAATAGTCTGTGGCTGTGAGGATCCATCTATGTTGGCCTGAAGATGAGGGATGAATTTCCCCAATGAAATCCAAGCCCCATTGTTGAAAAGGTCTCTCTATTGCAATAGGCCTCAAAGGAAGTGGCAGTAACTTTCTCTTTCCCTCAAACACTTGGCATTTATGACATGAAGTGGTAAATTTTTTGACATCAGAGAAAACAGTGGGCCAATAGTAACCAGCCCTCAGTTTTTTGTCCGAAGTGGACTTCCAATACAAGTGTCCACCACAATCACCTGCATGGAATTCTTTCATGACATTGTTAGTCTCATTCTCAATTAAGCAGTTTAACAATATACCCTCATGGTTTTTCCAAAGCAAATTGCCATCCATGACATAAAATCTTGAAGCTTTCATTTTTAGGAACCTACATTTAGTTCTGGACAATCCTGGGGGAGCACACAGGTTTTGCAATATATAACAGATATCAGAATACCATAGAGATTGTTCAAAGGCTACATTGATCTTTGGAGTCACCAGCTCCGGTTCACTGTCTAGTTGGTTGATATCCAAGGCTTGGAAATTTGTTTCAGACATTAATTTGGCCAAACCTTTCCCTTTTATCAGTTTTGTAGGTTTTATTTCAATGTTAAATTCTAAAATGTTGGCAATCCATTTTCCTCTTATGCCCTCTAAGTTCTCTTGAGTAAGTATGTCTTTCACAATGGGACTTGGCACATAAGCTATAACATGGGAGTATAGTGATATAAATCCTAAAGTCTTTGATGGCTCTGACCAAAGCATATGCTTGCTTTTCCATGATCTGATATTTCAGGGGTGCATCTCTGAGAGATCTACTAAAGAAAGCAATAGGTCTCTCATTTCCTTGATCATCTTTCTGTAATAAGACAGTAGCAATAGTATGCTGGGAGGCAAAAGAGAAAATGATAAACTCTTTGTCAAATTGTGGATTTGTTAAGACTGGAGTTTGGGTAAGGGCCAATTTTATTCCTTCAAAAGCTTGATTTGCTTCTACTGTCCATTTTACTTTTGAATCCTTTTTTAGCATGTTATTTAGTAATCTTCTCAATTCTGCCAAATTTGGGATAAATCTCCTTAGGAAGTTGATCTTCCCCAAGAATGCTTGTAATTTTTTGATGTTTCTTGGGTGGGGCATTTGCAAGATGGCCTGTATTCTATCTCGGTCAATCCTAATGCCATCCTTTGAAATAATATGACCCAATAACTTGCCTTCTTCCAAACCAAACAGGGATTTCTTGGGATTTAAGGAAATTCCATATTTCCTACAAGTTGTGAATATTTGTCTTAGATGTTTCAAATGTTCTTGGTCAGATTTTGAGAAAGGTGTGAGGTCATCTAAGTAGATGACAAGGAAATCATGAATTTCTTTGGCAAACGCAATATCCATTGCTCTTTGAAAGGTAGCTCCTGCATTTTTCAACCCAAAAGGCATTTTGACATATTTGAAGGTTCCCCATGGGGTTGTGAATGCTGTTTTGTCCTGATCATCAGGGTGAACTAAGATCTGGTTGAAACCTGAGAATCCATCAAGTAAAGAGATTCTAGATGCCCCCACTACTCTTTGCAAGATGTGATCCACCTTGGGTAAGGGGTAATTATCTTTTAGGGATACTTGATTTAAGTTCCTCAGATCAACACAAAGCCTTATTTCACCAGTTTTCTTTCTTGTAGGGACCAAATTTGAAATCCAGTCTGAGAATCTGATTGGTGCTATGATGCCAGCTTTAAACATTTTTTGTACCTCTTTTTCAATTGAGGGGAGAAGCATAAGATTGATTCTCCTCAATTTCTGTTTAAAGGGTTTTTGATTGGGCTTGAGAGGGATTGTGTGTTGGATCACAGAGGTATCATAGGATTTTAAATCCTCATAACTCCATGCCAAGACATCTTGAAATTCTTTGAAGAGGTCAATGTATTTAGGCTTCTGATCAGGAGGTAAGGATGCAGACAATTTTATTATCTTGGGCTTCTCAATAGTTCCAATGTTGCACTCTTCAATGGCAGCATTGAGAGGCTGAAATTTTGGTTTTCTTGGGACATCATTTGAGTAAAAAATGTCCTCTAATGGAACTAGGCCTGTTGGAAGAAAATTGTATTTCAATTGTATAACTTCATCTTCAACATTAGCTATTTCCTGAGAATGTAATTGTTCAAGTTCTTGTATTTTCTCCTGGTCAAAGTTTGTTGGACGAAGCATTTGATTTGCTGTTTTGAGTGAGATATTTGTTTGGTGCTGTTCACCTAGTATTTGTGAATCACTTGCAGCCTCAGTATCAATGTTTAGTCCTGAGAATTCTTGCTGCAAAGTCAAGAAATTGTTTATTTGTGTATCATCCTCAAACACTTGCCAATCCTTGACATTGTTTGGGACAGAAGGTCTGTGTTTTATCTCAGCTGTAAAGCAATGCTAGGGTTCAAAAGGTAGTTTGCAAGTGCTTGCAAATGTAGCCAAACTATGAGCATGAAGATTATGGGTTCTAGGAATTTTGGTAATTTGAAATTCAGTGAAGGAATTTAGTATTTCAGCAACAGCAGACCTATAAGATCTCATTCTTTTGTCATTAGTGACAAAATTTCCCTTTACTTGTTGGATAATTAGGTCTGAGTCTCCTAGGATTGAAACTTTTATGGCTTGTAAGGATTGTACTAGCTTGAGGCCTAGTAAGAGGGCTTCATATTCTGCCATATTGTTGGTGCACCTGAAGTTTAACCTATAGGCTCGGCCCTCTGCATGACTGTTTTGTTTGTTATGTATGCAAACCCCCGCTCCTGCCCCTAATTTGTTGACTGATCCATCAAACTCAAGGAACCATAAGATCTCCTGTTTTAAGGGATTTTCAACATTCTTTCTATAATTTGGGATTATAAGTTGGAGTTCTTGTTTTTCATCTGGTTTATCTTTTAGGAGAGACTCATGAATTGGTTTCTCAATTTGGATCTCTAGGGGACTCGGCTGCTTACTCTCATGCATGTTTTGTTCAAGTGTGACTGATTTATTATCACTCTCAGGACTTGTATCATCATTGAACAGAATAAAGGAATCCATATCTGAATGGACAACATAAATGGGGAAATTCTGAGGCTTTTCTTCACTGCTCACCATGTATTTCATAAGTGACCCTCTATATAGCCTCTTGGGTTGACCAAAGACTGAGATGGTGGCATATGACATGTCTAATTGCAGGGAACCTTGGAGTTTAGCCCCCCATGATCTTGATAACAACATTCCATATTTGGGTGGGATATCAACAACTACAACATCCATTAAGATAGTTTTGTTTGGATACTGGACCAGGGATACACATAGATCTTTTATCAATCCTAAACACTTAACTTGGCTGGAGTCAAATGAAAATAGGTCCTTATAGGGTCTTGTAATGTCTAAGTTGAGTCTCTCCATCACTGATTTAGGATAAGGTTATGAGATGAACCTGAATCAAACATTTCATTGTGTAATATTTTATCATGAACATGCAAGCTGACATAAAAAGGTAAGATCCCTGTAACTGTTGTCTTTCCATCAACCTCTGGACCGAAAAGTAGTTCTGGGTATCATCCAACACATTGACATCATCTTTATTATGGGTAAGTTGTAGGGACTTTTTAATTTGTTGTTTGTAAATATCATGCTTGGCTAGCTCTGCAAGGGGAATGGCTATCTTCAATTTTCCAATTTCAGCTTCTAAGTCAAAGGGTTTTTCAGATTGGACCTTGGTGTTGTGGTTGACAACCCTTTCTTTGTTGTTCAAATTTTCTTCTTGGTTTTCACTCTGATCTTGAGGCTTGTCCGTTTTACTCATCTTCTGCGAAGTAATGCTTGGATTAGGCTGCAAGGGTGATGTAGCCATTGCTTGTTTTGGGGAAGATGTTTCAGTTATTTCTTCAACTGTTACTTCCTTTGTAATAGAATCAGTTTTGTCAATTGGCTCTGTGACAATGGTTTTCTTAGGCAGAGGAGTGTCCTTTATTTTCTCAGGCTGTGTCACATTTATGGTTCTGCTCCTTAGCTTGTATTGTTTATGAACTTCATAAACAGCCGTGTCATAGCCTTGTTTAAAGTCAAATGACTCACCTGACTTGGTTTGAAACTGTTTAATATCATCATCCTTATGATCTTCTTGACTTAGGAAAACTTGTTGATCATCATTCAGGCCCATTAGGTTAATGTGGGTGTCATCTATTTGTTCATTAGAAGTGGATGCTTCTGTATAATTTTCTTGGAATGGAGGTCTAATTTCTGGTTCAGAATTGGCTTTACCAATATTTGGATTTTGGTTTCTTCTGAAATTAGGATTCCTAATAGGATTATTGTGTGGTGCTTCCCATGATGAATTCCTCTGAACTGATTCTACTCTGTCACCTAATCTCTGCATACCAGTGATTAGTGCATCCAGTTTTTGATCCCAGCCTGAAGGCTCTTCTTGGAAGGTGGTCTTTCTCTCAGTTCTTGTCCTATTTCTCTTGGCTATCAGATTGGCTTCCACACTTACTGCTATATCTTGCATTTCAGCTAAAGTTCTGGGAGCCCTTTCCCTTAATTGATATGCCATATTGAATCAAACCCATCGGGAAAGGTATATAAGGCTAGATCCGGTGGGGGTCTAAGATTTTGGGGAATAGCATTGTAGACATTGTTAAACCGGGCACAGTAGTCCAGGATAGTTTCTTGGGGACCTCTTTTGATAGTGTTGTATTCATATAATATATGGAGTGGGTCCTTCTTCTTCTCCCATCTGTTGATAAATGTTTGATAGAGGGCTTCAGGGTCAGCTATTGAATTTGGTGCAAGTGACCTAAACCATGTTCTTACATCCCCCGTTAAGCTTTGCACAAAAATTTTCATCCTAACCCCCTCATCATCTATTTCATAGTTTACAAAGTAGTCCTGCATTTTCTTAGTATGTTGAAGGGCTGGATATGAGCCAGAACCATCAAAGTATGAGATCTTGCTTTGGTACTCTTGAGGCAAAGGAGCTGGATTGGCCAGTAACTGCAGTGGGGCATATCTATTGGCCATGTTTGGTGGGACAATAGGGAAAGCAGGGATGAATGGGACAAGTGGAGGAAATGGGATGAAAGGGGTGTGTGTAGTTGATGGAGTGGTTGAAAGGATACCTTGTGAAGTGGACGAAGAACTAGGAGATTGTGGGCCAGTTGTATGAGAATGAAGAGAAGCTTTAGTAGGGGTTGGAATGTCAGTTTGGAAACCTGCTTCCGAACTTGAATCTGATAAAGTGCTTTCTGATTTGTGTCTCTTGAGGATTCTTGCAATCAAGTTTGGATTTTGAAACTCAGGTGCTGGATCAGGATCTGGGTTTGATCTTGTATAACGAGTTTTCTTCTTAGGAGCTAGCTTCTATAACTTTCTTTCTGAGAATTTCTAAGGAGGTAGTGACCTTTGACAAGGACTGGTCAGTTATAGCACAGCTATATGAGAATTAATACTGAATAAAGATTGACTGAGGCAACTTTTGTATACTCCTGCAAATGCAAAGCAGAGGTAGTTTCTAAGGCTGTCTGGCTGTCACTCAGGCTTTATCTACAGCATTAAGAACCAGATAGGAGGTTTCAAAGTTTATCCAGGTCCCCAGTGGAGTCGCCATTTATGTTAACACCCAGGTTGTTCCCTTTGACTCCCAAGGGAATACGGCCGGGGTAACCACTAACCAAGCTTTGGATTATAGGTCCTCCCCTACCTATAATCAGAGAGGGCTCTCTCTTTAAGATTTATCTTTGTTTTGGTGAAGATTTTAGGCTAGTTGTGAATTCAGCTTTTGTTTTTAAGGTTTTGGTTGTGTAATGTTGTTTTGAGAAGGGCATGAAATGTTTGAGGGATTTTTAGTCCATTGGGCATATGGAGTCAGAAATTGAGTAGGTCCTGAGGTCTGTGATGGAGAAAGATTTACTGCAGAGCTAGACAACTATTCATGATACAATTTTTGGTTTATAAATGAAACAGAGTGAAGTGTAAACTTATGCATAGTGTGAATGTAAGCTGAAAAGGGTAGATTTTATTCAGTAGCATCTAAGAATTACTGCACAGAAACTGTTAAAGATTTATAGTAAGTTGGAGCATTTAAGAATTCCAATTTAACAGATAAACCTGAAGAAAACATTTATAACAAGGAAAGATTGAATTCAGGGTGTCTCCATGGACAAATCCTGAGTTATTCTTCTACTTTCTTGTTGAGATTAGACCACATACATGAGAAATGAAATAAAAAAAAATTAGACACAGACAGAGATAGAGAAACTTATTGTATCAAACTATAGCACTAGAATTCTGCAGCATTCAATGGTTCCAACATAGCATGCATCAGAAAAAAACAATCTCTGAAATCCCGAAGCTTCTTTGTATTAACTCTCAAAAATACAGCCGAGTTCTCTTTCTGAACAAGTAACAACAACCCCTGCAAGCTTATGCGAGGGGGAATATATACAATCGGTTCTACAAAAATATCTGAACCGCTGAGTCACTTGAGAAATAAATATGTTCACCAACTTTACAGAATAGCAGATAAGGAAGTTATTGCTGCTCTAAATACAAAATGAATGCTTTTTAATTCTGTCAGAATACTTTTTGACCTTTGGAGGCCACTGAGTCGGTTGAGCATTCTGTATTAATTGCTGAATGATGTGTCTTTATGGCTTTGTCATGCTGTAGCTTTCTCGGCCCCGTCATTTGCAGCTATCAGTATTGCTTTGGTGGCCGAATCTTTCTGCTGAGTTGGCTCAGTCCACTCTTCTTCATACATATTGAATGCATCAAATTTTCCTGTATATGATAACTTATGTTTTTTGATGAAAAAACTTGATGAGAGGCTCTTGTTCACAGTATCAACTGTATCATTTTGGTCCACCATTCCTGTGTGGGCAATTGATGTCTCAAAATTGCATCTAAGGTCTCATCTGCGTCTGTGTATTTGTAGAAGTTTGGAGGCACTTCAAACAAATGTTTGATCTCATTCATAATGAAAAATAAGTTCTCTACTCTGTTATAGAGACTTTGCCCAGATGCTAGCCCTGTTTCTTCTGAGGTACTTGGTCTTAAAGTGATCTGATTGGTAGCAAATGTATTGACCCTTTTAGCATAGTTCTCATGTGAAAGTAGTTTCCCTGCGCTGTTCAGTAAGCCAGGAAGACCTCTGCTTTGTAATGCTGCAAACTTGTCCATGAATTTGTTTACTTCTGTCTACATGTCCTGGCTTCTTCTTTCGAGTGTCTGTACCAGGCTTCTCAATGTAAGGACCCTCTTTATCAGCAGGATAGTTTCAGTTCTGTTAGGTATTCCTATTGCTGCCAGCTGAGGACCTGTACGGTTATTGAGCACGTTAATCATTCTATTGGCTATCTCAGGCATATTGCCTAGAGATGCCCTTGCTCTCTGGACTTCCCTGTGTGCTTTGCCTATGAGCTCCATTTTCTCATGAATGGTCTCAATATACTGCCACTGATCGGTGATTGATTGGCCAATGTTGGCCCATAAAACTGTCTTGAGCTCAGCCACCACTTTGTCAAGGGTGAGCTCTTTCTCTAGCTCCTTTATCTTCTCTTTGAGAGCCTTGACTTCTCTTCCCTTTTCAGCTATGCTTTGCTTTGACTTGTCATATTTTTCATTGAGCTTAGCCAAATTCTCCCCGGCTTCATTTAACTCTGCCATTTCGGCTTCTAAGGCCTGAATTTCATTCTTCAGCTTCTGCATATCAAGGCTTGGAGCCTGCTCTGTTGTTGGTGCTGGTGGTGATGTAGATGGTGCTGTTTGAGCTGTCTGCTCTGTAGGAGGAGCAGTAGTTTGAGGAGATTCCTCAAGGTTAATTATTTGTGGAGGGGGCTGTGATGTTTGGCCTCCTTCCTTCTGTTGTAGGGCTGCCTGCAGTGCAGCCTCTGACTCTTCCAATTTCTCCTGTGTCTGGATCAGCTGTTTGTATAATGATACCAGCATAGCTGCTGCATCTTGGTCATGCCTTAGCTGGGCAACCTCTTATGTCTGAGGATGAAGAGTTACTGGGACCTTGATCATTTTTCTTAATGCTGCCATGTCTGCATCTCTTAATTTCAACAGCGCTTGTATAGCCTTGGTGTCCTTGGGATCATGCCCAAGCTCTATGATGATATCCTCCAATGCTTTGATTCGGTTGTACTTTGCCTGGGAGGATGCTTTCTCCAACTCAAGTTGGGCAGCTGTGTTGTTTAGGCTATTTTCCAGCCTATAATTTACCAATGTTTTGTCTGCAAGGGTGGCATATACCATCTCACCCGTTTGCTTGTGCAATTCAATCTGATCCATGGGGTGGATGTCTTTTGCAAGGACCTCAAGGTTGGTCCTTATGTAGTCTGCAGCTGACTATGGCTGCAGCATGGTCGGCATGAAATGACTCATTACCATTTTGCCCTCATGTACATCATATGCAGACATCAACCTTTGTTGGTTTGTAGGAGCCATTTTCAGCAAGTGATTGTAGAGCTGTATCTTGAGTGGCTCATTCCTCTTTTTGATATCAATAAATTGTTGTTTGATGCCTGCTTCAGCTCCCCTTTGGTGGCTTGAGGAGCTGACTTCTCCTCCAACTGTCCTTTCCTGTTCCTGCTTAAAGGAACTTGCAGATGCTTCCATTCTTGGTGGGCCCATGCCCAAAGATTGTCCTATAGGCATTTCTTCTTCTGAAAGGGGATTTAGCCTCTACCTTTTCTCCCTTGGAGTTGTGGATGTGGTGAGGGGAGTCTCCTGCTCTCTATCCCTCTTCCGATTTCTGTCTTCATTTTGTGGGGTTTGGAGGACCGAGGCCTCCACTGTCGTTTCCTGCCTAGGAGGCACAGTGTCTTGTGCCTGCTGCCCAGTGGATATTGGGGCTTCAGCTGTTTGTTCTTGCTGCACTGGCTGCTCCTGTTTTTGTTGTTATTTTTGCTGCTGTACTTCTTCATGAGGTGGCTGTTCTGGCTCCATCTGTTTCTCTTTGCCTTTGCTGGAAGCCTGATAAGTAGCTTTGGCTGCTTGCTGATGTGCTGTAGAAGATGAGGCAGCTGCTCCAAGTTGCCTTTGATGTGAAGAGGAAACCTGTCCACAAGTTTCCAAGTCAGCCTCTTTTTCAATATTCTTTGCCTCTCTTTGTATCATTTTCTCTCTAGTAATTGGCTCTTCTAGGGTGCCCTCTTTCCAACTCAATAAGTTGGCATACTTCTCAATGTGAGGCAATCTGACATGAGGATAGCCACCCAATTTATGTTTTACCCTCCTGAAAGAAATGAAATGATTAGGGTCATAAGGTACCCAGCAAAAACGGGTTTCCAATCGGAGGGCCTCTAACATACCATCTGATTCCTTCCATCCCTCCTCCCTTATGTTGTAAAGAAAGGGCCTAGCTGGTTCCTGACCTTTAGTTGCACTTTCTTGTTTTTACTATGGAAATGGATGTGGTCTGCATTTCCAAACTGCCTGAAATACTCCAAGGCAAATAGTCTCATAGGGACATATCTTGGCAGCCTATAAGGGTCCAACTCACAACCATATATTCTAATTACTGTATGGTATTGGTAAAAGTACCAATCACCAATGCTGTAGGCCTTGGAGAGATGAAGAATTCTTTGCATTTCATCAGTCAATCTTGGAGGAGGAACACCATATAACAAGGTCAAAGCTGGATGAATGAAAAGGTCTATGAATTCACAGTATGTGTATGGTGAACGGGAGGTGCAATGAAAAACTGAGGTCCAAAATACTACAGACCTTGGATTTCCCTGGGCATCAAGTTTCTTGAGAGGAATAGGGAAACTGTCTGGTTGATAAAATAGGAACAGATGATAGATGTATGAGGTGTATCTGAACACCTTTTCCCTTTCTAGATTCATCAGTTGCTCATGAATCTTGTTTGCAATGTATTCAGCATAGTCATAGTGCACAACAGGAGGCTTTCCAGGAGAAAATATGGACAACATGGCCATTATGGTGTCATCAACATCCTCAACTCCCTTGTACCCCAGGACATAGCTGATCAAATCCACCAGCATCTTCCCCAAGTCATTTAGATATGGATGTCCAATAGGAGGTGTTCTCAGAGCTTCAGAGCTTGGCTGAATAAATAACTGATTAATTTTGATGATTTGGGCACTGGACAGGTTGCCCCCCTTCTTTAATAAGTCCAACATGGAGAGAGGAGTCAATGGTCTTGCAGAGTGAAAGTGCAGCATCTCATTTATGGCCTCAGGGGTGATGTGGAATAAGACTGAGCCTGTGGGACTAAGAACAACTCTCTGACATGGATCATAGCATTCACAGCATCTATGGATCAAGTCTGGAAGGGAATTGACTTGAGGGAGGTTGTAAATGGGCAAGTTGGAGTCCCAAATCCCTAAAATATCAGCTCCACTGAGGTGTTGAGCTTTTAATTCATTTAGCATATGAATATTAAATTTAGAATTCATTGAGAACAAGTCTATCATCTGATAATCTTTATCTCCTAGGGCCTTCCATTCTAGCTCTCTTTGTGGAGCATTCAGAGGTTGAATATTCAGGGCTACTGGTGTTTCCATGGTTAAGTAGTACTAAGACTTGTACTAGAACTGGTTTCAGTGGGCAGAACAACACAGAGGGATATCTCTGGAATCAGAGAGGTGAATTACAGAGGAACTGAGGGTAACTGGTAGTGCCAGCAATTGAAATACTGCACAGAGGACTGATAGAGTAAATGCCAGGCCTAGTGAAACTGTATTCACGGTGAATTAGTGGAGCTCGGGTCATAAGTTCACGAGTGCGCGAACTGTTGGTGAATTTAGTAAAATTTGGCTAAATGCAGGTTCTGCAAAGGAATTCCGACCCAACAATTGAAAATAGACACTGGTTACTGGAGGTTTGCTGGTAGTTACAGTGTTCTTCACTCTTTTTAAGCTATCTTTGGAGAATTATGGGCAAAACTAGGCGCGGAGGGAGCCATTTGGATAAATACCTTATGAATTGCGGGCAATGGTTACAAATGCAGGTGTAATGGATGCGCCCACAGTCTTTGTATTGGTTTTTGTAGGTTGGCGGCTAATGGTCATAGGATGCATGCAGAGTGGAACAATTTTTTTTCTGCAAAAAGTAAGAAAAACTGCGATTTTCGGCAAAAATATGGACTTTTGGAATATTGGCGCTTTTTTTGGATGACATCAGCATGATGTCATCAGGTGGGGTCAGGGTCGGTTGACGTCAGCGTGACGTCATCGAGTGACGTGGCGGCCTGTGAGTGGTCCACGGGGATTGCATAGGTGGCGGACAGGTTAGAGCGTTGTCTGACGGGGGCGCTGATGCGGCGGCGATGTGGCATGACGTGTGAAAGACGTGGCGGTGACGAGGACGTGACATGGGCGCAACTGGCCAGTGGTAAACGTTAGGCGGTAAATGGTTTTCTCGGACCGCTCCGGATACGGAAGTAGTATTGTCAGAGGGCGGCCCGAGAGAATATGGGGGTGACGCGTGGCAGAGGCTTGACGTCACCCTCTGACAGTTTCTCGGGCGATAACGACAGTACATCGGGACCGACCCGATATGGACATGGGCCGTCGGATGGGAAGGCCCAGATCCGACGGTCGACGGGTCATCAACTTGTCAGGGCGATACGGCAGCGGGCGGGAGAATAAAATAATGCTTTTTCATGAAATGCGCGCTCGGCGGAAACTTTAGAAAAGTGGGTTTTCAAGCTGCGTTACGGGCAAAATGTATTATGGGCGGGTTTATTAACAAAGCCGGATTAAGGTTATTAATCCAAGCGGATCTTGGATTAATCCCATGATTAATGTTTGAGCGCTTTTTGGGTCGCATTCTAATGTTTTTAGCGCTTAAATCATTTGAAACCAAACTTAGAGCTATTATGCTCGGGGAAGGGGATACATAGGTATTTTGGGGTTTTTTGCATAATTTACATAGTAATGGGGGAATAGGGGGTATAGGGATTTACATAGTAAGAAGTTAGGGGTTAATATGAGTGGAAGAGGTGGATGAGGAGTGGAAACACTAAGTTTTATATGGAATCAACTTAGTTTAGGGAGTAGATCAAAATGAAAAGAATTTTACACAAGAAATGTGGCTTTTAAAGAAACAAGAACCACCATAAGACCTTAAATTTCTTTCATGAACATAACTGGTAATGGGATGTTAGCAATGAATGTGAGGGGGGGGAAACAGGGAGTTAGACATGCTCCTTTGTATTGCTACAAGATGATGGAGAAGAGGAACTTCTCTATCCACTGATGTTTCCTTTATGTTAGACCAGCAAAATTCAATTGAAAGGAATGACATTTCTGCAACCTCCTCTACCTACCCATTAACTTGCCTAGCATTTTTTGTTTCTTCTTGGAGGGTGCACTTAGACTTGCAGACCCTCATGTGCCTTTTCTTTTCTTTTGGCTTTTTCTTTTGATTTTCTATCTAGAACTGCACTTATTGCTTCCAAGGTCCCAGATTAAGCAGTTGGGAACCTTAATTCTCTACCTAACTACTGGTCCGCCAAGATTGAACAGTTTGGACAGACTTCTTTCTCTATTCTACAACAAGAAATTGAAACGTGGCATGATCCAGATTAAGCTGTTGGATTAGCCTATCCAAAATTGAGTCAACATCAAGCTATGTGCACATGTTACATACCCTTGAAAATATGGGATCTTCGCATCACCAAAGCAGAGCATATTTGGAACTTTCTTTGCCAATCATGAAATATGAAACCTATTGGTATAGGTATCTAACAGGTACGACCAAATCCAAATCAGCCCGGAAGATCAAGATAAGACCACCTTCACTTGTCCTTGGGGTACCTTTGCCTACCGAGTCCTTCCCTTTGGGCTATGCAATGCTCCTGCTACCTTCCAGAGAGCTGTCTTGAGCATCTTCTCGGAGCTGGTCCATGATGCGGTGGAAATCTATATGGATGACTTCACTCCTTATGGGTCCAACTTCCAGGAAGCATTGTCCAATCTGGGGAAGGTCCTAACCAAATGCATTGAGATGAACCTGTCCCTTAATCCTGAAAAGTGTGAATTCCTGATGACTGAAGGGACCATGCTAGGCCAGACCATTTCTTGCCAAGGGTTACAAGTGGATCCTAACAAAATTGCTCTCATCAAGAAGGTTCCACCTCCCCAAAAGGTAAGGGATGTCCGGATTTTCTTAGGATTAGCAGGGTATTACCGGAGATTCATTAAAGACTTCAGCAAGCTAGCCTCGCCATTGTTTGGCCTGTTGGCAAAAGATGTGGAGTTCAAATGGACTGAGGATTGTCAGAGGGCTTTGAATGAATTAAAGGACAAGTTGTTGTTAGCCCCAATCTTGAGAGGTCCAAACTGGGCCCTACCTTTCCACATCCACACTGATGCCTCGAACAAAGCCATAGGGGCAGCTTTAGGACAAGTTGAACAAAAACTTCCATATGCCATTTACCTTGTTAGCAAAAACTTGTCCAAAGCTGAGCTGAATTACACTGTAACTGAGAAAGAATTCTTGGATGTGGTCCATGCACTGAACAAGTTCCAACATTATATCACTGGCTATCAAACCTTTGTACATACGGATCATGCTGTAATTAGATATTTAATGAATAAACCAGATGTGAATGCTTGTATTATTAGATGGTTACTTTTGTTGCAGCAGTTTGATTTGACCATTGTTGACAAACCAAGTAAAGAAAATGTTGTTGCTGACTTTTTATCTAGATTGGATTTGTCTGCAGATGAGGATGGAACAGTGGATGACCAGATGCCCGATGAACATCTGTTTGCTATCTCAGTACTCTCTCCATGGTTTGCTGATATAGCAAACTACCTTGTTTCAGCACAGTTCCTGCCGCACCTATCTTCAAGAGAGAAGAGCATAATCATCAGAAAAAGTGCCTCATTTACTTGGATCGGGGGCAATCTGTTCAAGCTTGGCCCTGATCAGATCTTAAGGTGTTGTGTAAGGGAGGAGAAAGTCTTTGATATCCTCCTCACCTGTCATGATGGGCCTTGTGGAGGACATTTTGCAGCAAAGAGGACTGCCTTCAAAATCCTGCAGGCAGGCTACTATTGGCCCACACTTCATCAAGATGTCAGAAGATATATCATTCAATGTGACCGATTCCAAATAATGGGGAAACCAACTCAAAGGGATGAGATGCCTCTCCAACCTCAAGTGACTCTTGAGCCATTCAAGAAGTGGGGTATGGATTTTGTGGGTCCAATCAACCCTCCTTCGAGGCAAAGGTCTTACATCATTGTGTGCACTGACTACCTGACAAAGTGGGCAGAGACTAAAGCAATCAAGGTAGCAACAGAAGAAAAGGTGGTTGAGTTCTTAAGGGAGAACATCTTCTACAAATTTGGCTACCCAAGAGAGCTGGTCACCGATTAAGGGAGCTAGTTCACATCCAACTTGATTGAAGACCTACTAGCTCACCACAAAATAAAGCATAGGACTTCAACCCCCTATCATACACAGGCAAATGGGCAAGTGGAAGTCACGAACAGAGCATTGGAAGGGATTTTGACTAAGGTGGTGAGCAGCAGTAGGAAAGATTGAGCAGATCACCTGGTTGAGGCCACATGGGCTTACAACACCACTTGGAAGACCACCACCGGCTTCACACCTTATGAGCTAGTCTATGGGAAGAAAGCTTTGTTGTCCATTGAATTTGAATACAACACTTTGAGGATGGCAGCTCAGCTAGACCTAGATCTCAGCCATGCACAACAAGAAAGGTTATTGCAGCTGAATGGACTGGACGAGCACCGGATGCAAGCCCTCCTTCACTCAGAAGTGGTTCAACTTCAGAGAAAGGTGTGGCATGACCAACACCTCCATGACAAGCAATTCTAGCCAGGAGATTGGGCATTGTTGTATGACTCCAGGTACAAAGATTTCAAGGGGAAGCTGAGAACCAGATGGCTAGGACCATATGCAGTGGAAAAATGCCATGACAATGGATCTGTTCTTATTCGGACCATTGATGAGGAAGCCATCCCCATGCTTGTCAATGGGCATCGACTGAAGATCTACAGGAAACCTCTCTCAAGACAAGAGTTCATCAAAACTATGGAGAAATTAGTGTTGGTCATAGAGAAGGGTTCTGCCTCTGCTTTGGGCATACCCTGAAAGATCCAAAAAAAAAAAAAATAATAATAATAAAGATCCTTGGGTGAAAACCTTTCTGAGGCTCCCAAGGCAGGTGGTAGGGGTGAAAACCTCATTGAGGCGCCCCTATTGTCTTTCAAAAAAAAAAAAAAAAAAGAGATTTGAAAAAGATCCTTGAGTGAAAACCTCTCTGAGGCGCTTAAGGCAGATGGCAAGGGTGAAAACCTCATTGAGGCGCCCCTACTATCTTTCAAAAAAAAAAAAAAAAAAAAGAAGAGAAAAGAAAAAAGAGAAAACAATAAGCAAAAAAGACAGGGACAACAAGTTTATAATGTGAAAATGCATGCAGGTTGCAGGTGTTCTATGGAGGAGAGGAGGCCTCTCAACTCAAAGCCAAGGATCCTTATCATGCTGCCAGGAGACCTCACCAGCACCTCCTCCAAGAGTACTAATCTTCTCCAAGGTATGGGCACGATTGCATCACAGCTTAAATCTTCTACATGAAGGTGCATACTTTCTACAGGAAGGTGCAAACTTTCTATAGGAAGTTCTGTATTTCTACAGGAAACTTCCTGTAGAAGTTCGGGACGGCCCAGAATTCATTGTATGAGGAGATCTAATGACCAAGGATCAGTTTAGATGCATGCAAGCTACTGTTGTCACCCCTACACATGGCTGTCACCTCTTTCTACCACCCCTGTCGACATGCAATGAAGATACCTGCACCATCAAAGAAGATCATTGAGTTATCAAGAGAAAGCAATTTCTAAGATGAAAAAAACGCTGAGATGTCATACCATATCAATCCCAGCCATCCATGAGCTCTGTGAGCGTGATCGTGAGGCCACTTCCTTCGTTGTGCAGCATGCACCCGAGGAGGAAAAAACTGTTACAGGACATCCTGCAGGAGTCCCGTAACAGTTAAGCCCGCTAGAGTATACGCCATTCACAGCGCTTACCACATGCAATAAAAACGCGGGCACGTGCAGCCGAAGCATCAAATTCATCGTCAGCGGCCTGTGCATATGAACCTTCGGGCCTTGGCAAACCCATCAGCAGCAAATAAATCCACTCATCGTCGTCCAAAGAATCGAAAAATCGTGTTGCGGCAGCATAGGTAAGTGCCTCGACCCTTTCTTCCATTGAATTGCATGAATTTTACTTTGAAAATGTTTGCAAGTGTGAAGTGAATGGGTTGAGCGGTTGTATGGCCATTCGACTGGCCACGTCAACCAGTTAGTGGTCTAGTCGGATGTTTGGGCGGTGGTCGTGGCAAAAAGGAATGGGCAATGCACATGTGAGAGCCATCCCGTCGGGAAAAACGAGTTTTAAACAGAAGAGACGGCGACGGATCTGCGGGGAATGATGCGGCAGTAAGGGAACTCGTAGACGAATGATGGAGTGACATCGTCCAACGGTCCGGCAGGGACAGCTCACCCCCGCACCACGGATTCCGCCGAATTCAAATCTAATCGGCTAGATTGCCACCCCATGCATTTATCATTCACCGTTTGAAACTCGAGTGATTATCTGGATCCCTCTGCAGCTCGACACTCCAAGTCTTTGGCCATTCGAATCCCTGTGAAGCAACACCAAGAGCGCAGACCCACTGCAGTATCCTCTGGAATCCGCGCGCTGCTCCTACAGGAAATTTGTTTCTACAGGAAATCGGGTTCCTCACGTCAGAAGGTGGCAGATTAAAAAGGTAAGCCTGAACTCTCCATGCAATTGGTTTTGAGGGTGGCAGAATCGACGTCTACAGTCTGGTCGTAGAAAATTTTTGCAAATGCTGTCTGCTGTTGCATGGATTGTCGTCCTACAAGATGTCAGTGTAATTAAGCTGTGTTAAGGTTCTCAGGGGATAAGCTTTGTGAATTATGTGCATGACAGAGGCGTAATCCTACGCTCTGTCCCAGTAGACCAAATTTCTTCCGCATTCGCCACCTCCAGCTAACGCAGCAGTTTTTCACCATGCCGGGTGGGTTCATCAGAAGGGAACCAACTGATTCAACAAAGTTAAGAGAAAATCTTGAGGTGGTGGAGCTCTTCACGCGAGCGCAATGGATATCCTTCTGTGATAAATTGTAGGGCTATGACGACGAGGTGGCAGAGGAGTTTCTGCAAGCTCTGAGGCTGAAATCCAAAACATTGGCCACCGTTAACTTCAGGGGATTGAGTCTCAGACTCACCCCACAATTCATCAACCGAGTTATTGAGCTCCCAATGGGATTACCATGGGATAAAGAAGAAAGGAAATTGTGCCAACAAGCTAAGAAAGAATTCTTTCCACCAGAGGAGGAATTCTCAGAAGATAAAAATGGGGTTCGTAGAACCGGTTTACTGCCACCGTGGAATAAAGTTAGCCTGCAGATAATGAAGTACATCACCTGTGAAGGCCGTTTTAGCATTGTATATGGGTATCATTTTCGGTTACTCACTGAATTACGACACCAGATGGATCTACCTGTAGAAAACAAACTCAGTCTCCCTTACTTTCTACTACAGTCTCTGATTGAGTGTGCAACCAAGTTGAAAGAAGGCACACCAGACCAGGTAGCCCACCATGGACTCATCAAACTCCTTGTGGAGGATGCACTCTACACATACAAGGTTCCTCTCTCATGGGAAGCCTTCAGAAATTTGACCAAGGATGGTGATATAAAGATGCTGACCGAAGAGCTCGGTTCATCTAGCAGTGAGGAGAAAGAGTCAGTGCCCGCAGTGAAGAAAGAAAAAAGCCAGAAGACCCCGACCACGGAGCAGAAGAAAAAGCAAGAGAAGAAACAAGAGAAAAAGGGTGACAAAGAGAAAGAGGACACACCCGTTTTGACGACAAGAGAGAAAAGATTGCAAAGCAGAGTGGACAAGACTGAGAAGGTCCACATCAGCAAAAGTGCCTCGACAGCAACTGCAACCAAATCAAAAAGCAAAACCCATGCAGCAAAACAAACCAAAGCGGTGACACTTGTTTCTACAGGAAAACCGAAACAGGCTTCTACAGGAAGCCCGAAATTAACTGAAAAAGGGTCTTCTACAGGAAGCCCGAAATTAACTAAAATAGGGTCTTCTACATGAAGCCCTGAAAAAGTGAAACCCAAGGAGAAGAAAGCTGACATTCTTGCAAGGGAGGCAGCAGCTGTGCTGGCCGCCCTCAGCACACCTCCTAAGCCAAAGGAGTAGAGAAAGAGGGAGACCCCTCTATATTTTAATGCTAGAAGAAGTGTGAGAATAAAGACGGGCAAGCCACAGCCTCCGTCCAGCAGCCCAATCATTATTGAAGATGCCCCTACTTCACCCAAGGAAAGGTCCCCCTCGAGGATATCAGTCACCTATGAGAGGGGGAGCCCGAAGAAAACTACGTGGCAAGAAAAGTTAGAGCAATTGACTACAAAAGCTTGGCTACAGGATGCTGAAGATGCTCTACAGGAAACCTTAGCCAGACTTAAAGAAACTGAGAGAATGGAGGGAGAAGCGCCCTTATCACCACCAAGGGAGGAAGAGGTAGAGCCACCAAAAGAAGTGGAGACAGAGCATATACCAGAGCCCAGCCCTCAGCCAAGTCTGAGTTCATATTACAACTTTTTAGAGGCTGGCAAAATTATATCTCAGAAATTTACCGTGCCACTGTTTTTTGCATTGGAGGAAGAAAGAGTCCGTACACACACGTGGATGAAAATAGCAAAGTCAAAAGGTGTGGCGGACATAGGTCCCTTGCAGGAGCAGCTCAAGGAAGCCAGAAGTGAATTGTCCATGGCTAAACACGTGGCAAATTGCCAACGAGTGTTCCTACAGGAAGAAAACCAAAAGCTGAGATTGCAGCTACAGGAGCTGAGGGCAGGGACAGGCACATCCTCCAAGGACACCACAGCAGAACAGCAAGGCAAAGAGGAACTGAACACCAGTCTTGGGGATCCCACTACACATCTACAGGAAGCAGAACAACAAGCACAAATTGAGGTGCAAGCTCTCAGAGAACAACTGCAGCAGAAAGAGGCACAATTGGCCTGCATGGCCAGCTGGGCCATGGATGCCATCCAATGCAGATAGCTAGCCAAATCCTATGGCTTGTACTTGAAAGACCAATGGCTGAAATTTCAAATCAATACCTTGGCGCAAAGAGGTATCTCTCAGCTCCAAGACCCGCAACAATTCACTGAAGTATGCAGCACTAGTTCATCAGAGGATAGGGCCAAATTAGCGGAGTTCTACCTCCATAATCTGGCCCTGCCTAATGTAGTTTCATGGGATCCCAATACAGCCTTGGGAGATATGCAATTAATGGCATTTGCCTCATGGATGAACCATGAGGACAAAAGAGCTGCAGAAGCCAAAGCGATCATGAACCGAGAGCTGAACGAGCCATTGCTCGTCAGACCAGAACCAAGGGATCCAGTTGCACTAATCTCGGCACAACAGCATTTGTCCACTGACCCTCAAGCTTCATTAAGATATATGGATCAACAGGCCCAAGCCATAGCTCATTTTGAGGACATCGAAAGACTGTTAGGAGACAACGATGTCCAAGCATGCACCCGCAGATGGAATACATTGGCTCACAGTCTGAAAATCCGAGAGTACCATACCCCAACTCGGATGAGGGAAGCTCTGGTATGGGTGGCCCTCTATAAGAAGTCCATGCAAAACCTCCAGGCCAGCTGGATTGGCCTTAAACTCAGCCCACCACTACTGCTAGGATTGATGGAAGGCAGCACAGAGACAGATGATAATGAACACTGGGAAGAGGTAAACAGAAGGGCTGGGTTTTATATCAGTAAGGAGGACACTACTACAGAGGCTTGGGATGTAAGGGTAGCAGTAAAGGCAATGAAGGATGAAGAGTTGGACTAGTTGCTCAAGGATGAGCAAATATTTTAGCTGGGGGGTGATGATGAGCCCCAAATTTTGGTAACATTTTGGGCTCATTTGGCCTACTCACCTTGCTCAACCCTTCATTTTTTATCACTTATGCATCATTTCTTAGTATATTCATGTTATTTGTAGGAAGGAGGGAAGTCATTATGCCTATGTGGCTAATACACGTTTATTTCAGGTTTTTTGACATTAAATGGAGCAAAGACCACGCAGATGGAGGCAAGGAGACAGCCAAGGTGGCATTGCGGGTTTATAGGAAGGTTGTCCACAGTCTTGAATGACCTTCCTCGTGATATCGACCCCAACTCCGAGCTCCCATCCGTGCCTAAGCCATCTCCTTACCTCCCAGCTAGATCATTTGCCCACCATCTCTTCTGTTATCCACATTGTCTTATCTTTTCGGCCTTCCATTACCTCTACCCTTCTATCGACCAACCAGCTTTACACACCCTCTCTCCATCTCATCTCTCTGTCCATAGGCCATCACAAGCTCCTCTCTCATCCTACCTATCCACCCATACAGCTCATTCACTCCTCCATCACCCAAAACTCCGACTGCAGAACATCCTGTAGAAGTTAGCAGACTTCCTGTAGAAATCCCGAGCTTCCTGTAGGATCCCCTGCAGACATCCTGTAGAAGCTTGCAAACACGGTTGCCAGGCACCTGAACGTTGTGAGCTTCTGTGGAATGATGTTAGGGATCCCCTGGAACCTCTCAAAGTCCTCCTGACCTTTCCCAAGCCTTCCCCCCTTGAACTACCCTTGCACAGTCAAGACCCAGTAAGAAGCACAGTCATAATAACTCCAACCATTTGAGCAAAAATACAAAAAAATGTTCTCTTCAGATGAAAGTAGTTTAAACTCATGCATCTCATCTCACTAGAAGTAATGGCATCATTTTTAGAAGTTGCATTCCCACCATTGCATCATAAGGATTAAGCTAGTCAGATTAGGGTTTACTAGGGTTTCCATGCTTTGTTGGCTTTCAGTTCATTCTTGCAAAGTAGGTTAATTTCCTTTGAGGTAGCTTTCGTTCATCACTTAAAAAGCTTCTTCTGAGAACATATAGAAGTTGGCTTGAGCCCTAGCGGACTTGTGCCAGCTGACCAAGTGACAGCTGCGACAAGAGCTAGTACTTGTGCATACAGCACCGTCGCTTCCAAGTTTGTTACGAACTACCGGGTTGATAAAATTAGAGAAGGAAGCTCCAGGAGTTGTAGCATTATTGCTACAATACTGGAGCCCACCAGTCAGCCATGCTTGAATGTCATATTGTGACAAGGATTGTCTCACCATGAAAATAAATGATGTTTATTTTAGTGTTTGTAATATTTATATTTGGGTTTACGAATGTTGGGTTTATAATATTAGTCCCTTGGGTTTAATATTATTCCCTTGGGTTCATAATCCCTTGGGGTTTTAGTATTAATCCCTTGGTTTTATTATTCATTTGGGTTTAAAATATCAATCCCTTGGTTTTATTATTACCTCATGTCTATAATATCAATCATGGTCAACCATGTTTGAACGTCACATTATCACAAGCATTGTCTCACCATGAATAAATCATGTTTATTTTAGTCTTTGTAATATTTATATTTTGGTTTACAAATGTTGGGTTTATAATATTATTCCCTTGGGCTTAATATTATTCCCCTGGCTTCATAATCCCTTGGGGTTTTAGTATTAATTCCTTGGGGTTAATATTATTCCCTTGGATTCATAATCCCTTGGGGTTTAGTATTAATCCCTTGGGTTTATTATTCATTTGGGTTTATAATGTAAATAAGTTGGCTTTACTATTCCCTTAGGTTTATAATATCAATCATGGTCAGCCATTGTCAATAAAAGCCAACCATGGTCAACCATGTTTGAATGTTGCATTGTGACAAGGATTGTCTCACCGTCAAAATAAACCATGTTTACCATAGTGTTTGTAGTATTTATATTTGGGTTTATAATATTAGTCCCATGGGTTTAATATTATTCCCTTCCCCCAGATGCGGGTGTCATCAAGCTAGGACATGAGGAGCCACATGCCCTGCATGTGACGCCACGTGAGGATCAAGGCTCATTAAGGCACCTCGCCGCCGAGAAGCCAACCCAGGATACGCACTGCGCGGTCTTGAATGCGAGCGTAGGGAGTAATGGAGAACCTGCAGAAGGTATTCAATGTGGACAAAGCCCGAGGGAATGTCAGCTGGCTTAAGAGGGAAGGAATGTCGATTTTCTGGGCTCAGAACGCCGAACGAGCGACGTGGAGTTGGGAAGGAAAGTGTGGCGATTTTGATGCTAAGGAGGAAGGCATTTACTTAGGCAAGGATTGCGTCTGGATTGTTTATCCTGGGCTTAGTTATTGTGTAGTTGAGTTTGGCCTCAAACCAATTTGGGGCCAGCGCTCAACAAGGAGAGACCGCAGCAAAACAAATTGGGGAGCAGCCGATGCCATGGTGTGACTGCGGGAAAGGCAGCCGTGTAGGAGAGGTACTGGGCGTGGAGAGCCCTCGCATCCCCCTGCAGCAGATGTCCACCATCATTATTGTTGCTGCTATTGCTACCGAAGAGTGGGAGCTACACCAATTCCAGCCAGTCAGTTCTTGGAGGCCGGTGGCTCCATTGACGGAGGGCACATGCTTCCAGCATTTGGTTCTGTCATTTTCACCTTAGGCAGTTCGAGGGAGAATGCCGACATCAACGCTCATATCTCAGTCCTGTTCACAAAGATACCGGACGAGAACGAAGAAGGCACCCATTCTGTCTCAGCTGAGGCACCTCCAGAGAGCAAGAGGGAGAAAAGCCCAATGGTGCCGCCCTCAACTGCAGAGGGAAACTCAGAGACGGAGCTGCAGCAAGCCCCTACTCAATTGCAAGAGCAGGAGCTGCCGTCCACCGCGCAGGATCCCATGGCAGGCATCCCTGAGGGGCAAGGCTGGTGCAGAATCATTGAAGAAAAGCCTGAAGACTAAGTCTCGGAAGCGTTATCTGGCAAACACTGCTCTGCCTCAGGTCTGGTATGGGTTCGGGGTTGTGGTTGGTTTTGGGAGTTTTCTAATTATCTGTGTTTGTATATTTTCAGATAGTGTTCATGTTCAAGTCGTCTGTAGTCTGGGTAGTAATTCTGGCAAAGTCGGTTATATGTCTTTTTGTTGGATGCCCCTGTGCGGGTTGTTTGGTTTTTATATGGGAATGGCTCTTTGTTATATGTTTTGCTACAGTTTGGAGGTGTTGCCCCTACGAGGGTGAATTTTGAGTCATGTAAAGCAACCCAGGAAGCCACAGTCGGCTCTGGGCAGCATGTTTTTCTGAATGTAATGCTCACCTGTACATAATAAAATAGTTAGTTAGTTTTGCAGAGAAAAAAAAAAATATTATTCCCTTCGGTGCATAATCCCTTGGGGCTTTAGTATTAATCCCTTAGTTTTATTATTACTTTGGGTTTATAATATCAATCCCTTGGGTTTATTATTCCATTAGGTTTATAATATCAATCATGGTCAACCATGGTTGAATCTCACATTGTCACAAGGATTGTCTCATCATTAAAATAAATCATGTTTATTTTAGCATTTGTAGTATTTATATTTGGGTTTACGAAATTTGGGTTTATAATATTAGTCCCATGGTTGAATGTCGCATTTTGACAAAGATTGTGTCAACATGAAAATAAACCATGTTTATTTTAGTGTTTGTAATATTTATATTTGGGTTTACCATATTAGTCCCATTGTTGAATGTCCCATTTTGACAAATATTGTCCCACCATGAAAATAAATAATGTTTACTTTGGTCTTTGTAACATCTACATTTGGGTTTACGATTGTTGGGTCTATAATATTAGGCCCTTGGGTTTACTATTATTCCCTTGGGTTCATAATCCCTTGGGGTTTTAGTATTAATTCCTCGGGTTTATAATTCATTTGGGTTTTAATATCAATCCCTTGGGTTTATTATTCCAACAAGGTTTCTAATTTCACTCATGGTCAACGATGGTTGAATGTCACATTATGACAAGGATTCTCTCACCATGAAAATAAATCATGTTTATTTTAGACTTTGTAATATTTATATTTGATTTTACGAACGCTGGGTTTATAATATCAGTCCCTTGGGTTTAATATTATTCCCTTGGGTTCATAATCCCTTGGGTTTTAGTCTTAATCCCTTGGATTCGTTACACATTTGGGTTTCTAATATCAATCCATTGGGTTTATTATTCCCTTTGGTTTATAATATCAATCATTGTAAACCATTGTCAATCATAGCCAAACATGGTCAACTGTGGTTGAATGTCGCACTGTGACAAGAATTGTCTCACCATCAAAATAAACCATGTTTATTTTAGTGTTTGTAGTATTTATATTTCAGTTTACCAATGTATAGTTTATAATATTAGTCCCATGGTTGAATGTCACATTTTGACAAAGATTGTCTCCCCATGAAAATAAAACATGTTTATTTTAGTGTTTGTAATATTTATATTTGGGTTTACAAATATTTGGTTTATAATATTAGTCCCTTGGGCTTAATATTATTCCCTTGGGTTCATAATCCCTTGGGGTTTTAGTATTAATCACTTGGATTTATTATTCATTTGGGTTTATAATATCAAAACTTTGGGTTTTTTATTCCCTTAGGATTATAATATAAATCGTAGCCAAATATGGTGAACCATGTTTGAATGTCGCATTGTGAGAAGGATTGTCTCACCATCAAAATAAACTATGTTTATTTTAGTGTTTGTAGTATTGATATTTGCCTTTACCAATGTTCGGTTTATAATATTAGTCCCATGGGTTTAATATTATTCCTTTGGGTTCATAATCCGTTGGGTCTTAGTATTAATCATTGGCTTTATTATTCCCTTTGGTTTATAATATCAATTATGGTAAACCATTGTCAATCAGAGCCAAACATCGTCAACCATGGTTGAAAGTCGCATTGTGACAAGAATTTTCTCACCGTCAAAATACACCATGTTTATTTTAGTATTTGTAGTATTTATATTAGGGTTTACCAATGTTGGGTTTATAATATTAGTCTGTTGGTTGAATATCTTATTTTGACAAAGATTTCCTCACCATGAAAATAAACCATGTTTATTTTAGTGTTTGTAATATTTATATTTGCGTTTACAAATGTTGGGTTTATAATATTAGTCCCTTGGGGTTAAGATTATTCCCTTGGGTTCATAATCCCTTCGGGTTTTAGTATTAATCCCTTGGGTTTATAATATCAAAACTTTGGTTTTTTATTCCCTTAGGTTTATGATATAAATCGTAGCCAAACATCGTCAACCATGTTTGAATGTCGCATTGTGATAGGGATTGTCTCACTATTGAAATAAACTATGTTTATTTTAGTGTTTGTAGTATTCATATTTGGGTTTATAATATTAGTCCCATGGGTTTAATATTATTCCCTTCGGTTCATATTCCCTTGGGGTTTTAGTATTAATCCCTTCATTTTATTATTCCTTTGGGTTTAGAATATCAATCGTGGTCAACCATTGCCAATCATAGTAAACCATGGTCAACCATGTTTAAATGTCGCATTGTGACAATGATTGTCTCACCATCAAAATAAGACATGTTTATTTTAGTGTTTGTAGTGTTTATATTTGGGTTTAACGATGTTGGGTTTATAAAATTAGTCCCATGGGTTTAATAGTATTCCCCTCGGTTCATAATCCCTTAGGGTTTTCGTATTAATCCCTTAGTTTCATTATTCCTTGGGGTTTATAATATTAATCCCTTGGGTTTATTATTCCCTTAGGTTTATAATATCGATCATGGTCAGCCATTTTCAATCATAGACAACCATGGACAACCATGGTTGAATGTCACATTGTGACAAGGATTCTCTCACCATAAAAATAAACCATGTTTACTTTAGCCTCTCACCATTAAAATAAACTATGTTTATTTTAGTGTTTGTAGTATTTATATTTGGGTTTACCAATGTTGGGTTTATAATATTAGTCCCATGGGTTTAATCTTATCCCCTTGGGTTCATAATCCCTTGGGGTTTTAGTATTAATCCCTTCGTTTTATTATTCCTTTGGGTTTAGAATATCAATCATGGTCAACCATTGTTAATCATAGCAAACCATGGTCAACCACATTTGAATTTCGCATTGTGACAACGATTGTGTCAACATCAAAATAAAACATGTTTATTTTAGTGTTTGTAGTGTTTATATTTGGGTTTAACAATGTTGGGTTTATAATAATAGTCCCATGGGTTTAATATTATTCCCTTGGGTTCATAATCCCCTAAGGTTTTCGTATTAATCCCTTAGTTTTATTATTCCTTAGGGTTTATAATATCAATCCCTTGGGTTTATTATTCTCTTAGGTTTATAATATCGATCATGGTCAACCATTGTCAATCATAGACAACCATGGTCAACCATGGTTGAATGTCACATTGTGACAAGGATTCTCTCACCATGAGAATAAACCATGTTTATTTTAGTCTTTCTAATATTTATATCAGGGTTTATCAATGTTTGGTTTATAATATTAGTCCCTTGGGTTTAATATTATTTCCTCGGGTTCATAATCACTTGGGGTTTTAGTATTAGTCCTTTGGATTTATTATTAACTTAGGTGTATAATATCAATCATGGTCATATTTATTAATCTCTTGCGTTTTTAGTATTAATTCCTTGTGCTTCTTGATCCCTTACTTTTTTAGTATTTATGTGCTGGGTTCACTAATTCCTTAGGTTTATAATATTAAATAGTTGGGTTTATTACTTCCTTGGGTTTATAATATTAGTCCTTCTTGTTTAATATTTTTCCTGTTTTTTCATAATCCCTCGGGATTTTAGTATTAATCCCTTTGTTAATAATAAACAAAAGGGACTAATATTATAAACCTAATGTATACAAACCCTAAGATAAATATTAAAAATACTAAAGCATAATAATAGTAATAATAATAATAATATTGTTATTATTATGAGTTTATATTATTATAATAGTATTAATATAATAATCATAAATATATAATAATATAGTTGTTATTATTTATATAGTTATTAATTATCATAAATAATTGGTCTTTAATGTTATTATTATAATAATATATTATCATATAATAATATTATTTATATTATTGTAATAATATTATAACCAATAATAATAATAATAATTATTATTATTATTATTATCGGGTCTATTATTATTATTATAATATAATAATAAATATTTGTTTTTATACAATATAATTGTTATTATTATTTTTATAATTTTATATTATTATTATAATATTAATATAATATTTATATAATAATATATATATAAATAATCTAGTTCTTAGTATTTATATAGTTATTAATAATCCCAAATAGTTGATGTAAAAAAAAACCATAATAATTATTAATGTGGTTGATATAAGCCTATCGACGTATATCAACCATATTGGAAAATGTGGTTGTATATATGTTTCATATACTCCTATCGGCATTTATCAATCACATTGGTAAATGTGGTTGTGCTAGTTACAACGATAGGCATCCCTCCTATTGGAGTTAGGCACTTTAATAATTTTTTTAATTAATCTTTTTTATCAGATGGCCAAAATTGAAAGATGCGAGTATATTCTCGTGGTTGCCACTATATCAATGGATAGAATTCATAACACTAACTTACTTCCATGTCTAAGTCACATGTTTAAAGCATACTTAAATTATTTTTTTACAGAGAATGATTAAAAATTTACAGTACCTCTTGCTGATAACCATGTATGTTCATTAGTGAGAAATGTATTTAAAAAAAATAAAAAATATATATTCAAACCAGCATTGATTCTAAAACATATGTCTGTTGACATTCTTAAACTTATGCCTCTTCAGCCATTTGCCAAGTGTTTTTTCCGCACTGAGAAATATGTTTAAAACAAATTATAAAACATGTATTCAAACCCGCATTAGTTCTTAAACGTATGTCTATTCACATTCTTAAACATATGCCTCTTCAACCATTTTCCAAGTGTTTTTTCCAGTCCATTAGCTAATCTGAGTGGTTGCCTATGCGTTACTAATTCCCTCAGCTATTTCATGGTTAACTGGTTTATAATATCAATCATGGTAAACCATTGTCAATCATAGCCAACCATGGTCAGCAATGCTTGAATGTCACATTGTGACAAGGATTGTCTCACCATGAAAATAAATGATGTTTATTTTAGTGTTTGTAATATTTATATTTGGGTTTACGAATGTTGGGTTTATAATATTATTCCCTTGGGTTTAATATTATTCCCTTGGGTTCATAATCCCTTGGGGTTTTAGTATTAATCCCTTGGGTTTATTATTCATTTGGGTTTATAATATCAATCCCTTGGGTTTATTATTACCTCATGTCTATAATATCAATCATGGTCAACCATGTTGGAATGTCACATTTTCACAAGGATTGTCTCACCATGAATAAATCACGTTTATTTTAGTCTTTGTAATATTTATATTTGGGTTTACAAATGTTGGGTTTATAATATTAGTCCCTTGGGCTTAATATTATTCCCTTGTCTTCACAATCCCTTAGGGTTTTAGTATTAATCCCTTGGGCTTAATATTATTCCCTTGGATTCATAATCCCTTGGGGTTTAGTATTAATCCATTGGGTTTATTATTCATTTGGGTTTGTAATGTAAATAAGTTGGCTTTACTATTCCCTTAGGTTTATAATATCAATCATGGTCAACCATTGTCAATAAAAGTCAACCATGGTCAACCATGTTTGAATGTTGCATTGTGACAAGGATTGTCTCACCGTCAAAATAAACCATGTTTACCATAGTGTTTGTAGTATTTATATTTGTGTTTATCAATATTGGGTTTATAATATTAGTCCCATGGGTTTAATATTGTTCCCTTCCGTTCATATTCCCTTGGGGTTTTAGTATTAATCCCTTAGTTTTATTATTCCTTTGGGTTTATAATATCAATCCCTTCAGTTTATTATTCCCTTAGGTTTATAATATCAATCATGGTCAACCATGGTTGAATCTCACATTGTCACAAGGATTGTCTCATCATTAAAATAAATCATGTTTATTTCAGCATTTGTAGTATTTATATTTGGGTTTACGAAATTTGGGTTTATAATATTAGTCCCATTGTTGAATGTCGCTTTTTGACAAAGATTGTCTCAACATGAAAATAAACCATCTTTATTTTAGTGTTTGTAATATTTATATTTGGATTTACCATATTAGTCCCATGGCTCAATGGCCCATTTTGACAAATATTGTCCCAACATGAAAATAAATCATGTTTATTTTGGTCTTTGTAACATTTACATTTGGGTTTACGATTGTTGGGTCTATAATATTAGGCCCTTGGGTTTGCTACTATTCCCTTGGGTTCATAATCCCTTGGGGTTTTAGTATTAATTCCTTGGTTTTATCATTCATTTGGGTTTTAATATCAATCCCTTGGGTTTATTATTCCAACAAGGGTTATAATATCAATCATGGTCAACCGTGGTTGAATGTCACATTATGACAAGGATTGTCTCACAATGAAAATAAATCATGTTTATTTTAGACTTTGTAATATTTATATTTGGTTTTATGAATGTTGGGTTTATAATATCAATCCCTTGGGTTTAATATTATTCCCTTGGGTTCATAATCCCTTGGGTTTTAGTCTTAATCCCTTGGATTTATTATTCATTTGGGTTTCTAATATCAATCCCTTGGGTTTATTATTCCCTTTGGTTTATAATATCAATCATTGTAAACCATTGTCAATCATAGCCAAACATGGTCAACTGTGGTTGAATGTCGCATTGTGACAAGAATTGTGTCACCATCAAAATAAGCCATGTTTATTTTAGTGTTTGTAGTATTTATATTTGAGTTTACCAATGTTCGGTTTATAATATTAGTCCCATGGTTGAATGTCACATTTTGACAAAGATTGTCTCCCCATGAAAATAAAACATGTTTATTTTAGTGTTTTTAATATTTATATTTGGGTTTACAAATATTTGGCTTATAATATTAGTCCCTTGGGCTTAATATTATTCCCTTGGGTTCATAATCCCTTGGGGTTTTAGTATTAATCCCTTGGATTTATTATTCACTTGGGTTTATAATATCAAAACTTTTGGTTTTTTATTCCCTTAGGATTATAATATAAATCATAGCCAAACATGGTGAACCGTGTTTGAATGTCGCATTGTGAGAAGGATTGTCTCACCAACAAAATAAACTATGTTTATTTTAGTGTTTGTAGAATTGATATTTGCCTTTACCAATGTTCGGTTTATAATATTAGTCCCATGAGTTTAATATTATTCCTTTGGGTTCATAATCCCTTGGGTCTTAGTATTAATCCCTTGGGTTTATTATTCATTTGGGTTTATAATATTAATCCCTTGGCTTTATTATTCCCTTTGGTTTATAATATCAATTATGGTGAACCATTATCAATCATAGCCAAACATTGTCAACCATGGTTGAAAGTCGCATTGTGACAAGAATTGTCTCACCGTCAAAATACACCATGTTTATTTTAGTATTTGTAGTATTTATATTAGGGTTTACCAATGTTGGGATTATAATATTAGTCCCTTGGTTTAATGTCTTATTTTGACAAAGATTGCCTCACCATGAAAATAAACCATGTTTATTTTAGTGTTTGTAATATTTATATTTGCATTTACAAATGTTGGGTTTATAATATTAGTCCCTTGGGCTTAATATTATTCCCTTGGGTTCATAATCCCTTCGGGTTTTAGTATTAATCCCTTGGGTTTATTATTCATTTGGGTTTATAATATCAAAAATTTGGTTTTTTATTCCCTTACGTTTATGATATAAATCGTGGCCAAACATCGTCAACCATGTTTGAATGTCGCACTGTAACAAGGAAAATCTCAGCATTGAAATAAACTATGTTTATTTTAGTGTTTGTAGTATTGATATTTGGGTTTACCAATGTTGGGTTTATAATATTAGTCCCATGGGTTTAATATTATTCCCTTCGATTCATATTCCCTTGGGGTTTTAGTATTAATCCCTTCGTTTCATTATTCCTTTGGGTTTAAAATATCAATCATGGTCAACCATTGTCAATCATAGCAAACCATGGTCAACCATGTTTAAATGTCACACTGTGACAATGATTGTCTCACCATCAAAATAAGACATGTTTCTTTTAGTGTTTGTAGTGTTTATATTTGGGTTTAACAATGTTGGGTTTATAATATTAGTCCCATGGGTTTAATATTATTCCCTTCGGTTCATAATCCCTTAGGATTTTCGTATTAATCCCTTAGTTTCATTATTCCTTGGGGTTTATAATATCAATCCCTTGGGTTTATTATTCCCTTAGGTTTATAATATTGATCATGGTCAACCATTTTCAATCATAGACAACCATGGAAAACCATGGTTGAATGTCACATTGTGACAAGGATTCTCTCACCATGAAAATAAACCATGTTTATTTTAGTCTTTCTAATATTTATATTAGGGTTTATCAATGTTTGGTTTATAATATTAGTCCCTTGGGTTTAATATTATTTCCTCAAGTTCATAATTACTTGGGGTTTTAGTATTAATCCTTTTGTTAATAATAAACAAAAAGGACTAATATTATAAACCCAATGTATACAACCCTAAGATAAATATTAAAAATACTAAAACGTAATAATAATAAATAATAATAATATTGTTATTATTATGAGTTTGTATTATTATAATAGTATTAATATAATAATCATAAATATATAAATATATAGGAATATAGTTGTTATTATTTATATAGTTATTAATTATCATAAATAATTGGTCTCTAATAATATATTAAAATATAATAATATTATTTATTTTATTGTAATAATATTATAATCACTTATTATTATTATTATTATTATAATATAATAAGTATTTGTTTTTATACAATCGTTATTATTATTTTTATAATTTTATATTATTATATTATTTTAATAATATAATGATAATCTAATATTATTATGAGCTATTTTTATTATTAATTAATATATATTAGGTGTTTATATTATTATTATAATATTTTATATATATAATGTGGTTCTTAATATTTATATAGTTATTAATAATCCTAAATAGTTGGTGTAAAAAAAAAACCATAATAATTATTAATGTGGTTGATATAACCCTATCGACATATATCAACCATATTGGAAAATGTGGTTGTATATATGTTTCATATACTCCTATCGGCATTTATCAATCACATTGGTAAATGTGGTTGTGCTAGTTACGCCGATAGATCCCTCCTATTGGAGGGGGGCACTTTAATAATTTTCTTAATTAATCTTTTTGATCGGATGGCCTAAATTGAAATATTCCACTATATTCTTGTGGTTGCCACTATATCAATGGATAGAATTCACAACACTAACTTAATTGCATGTCTAAGTCACACGTTTAAAGCATACTTAAATTAATTTTTTTACAGAGAATGATTAAAAATTTATTGTACCTCTTGTTGATAACCACTTATGTTCATTAGTGAGAAATGTATTTAATAAAAAATAAAAAATATATATTCAAACGAGCATTGATTCTAAAACATATGTGTGTTGACAATCTTAAACTTATGCCTCTTTAGCCATTTGCCAAGTGTTTTTTCAGCACAGAGAAATATATTTAAAACAAATTATAAAACATGTATTCAAACCCACATTGATTCTTAAACATATGTCTATTCACATTCTTAAACTTATGCCTCCTCAACCATTTTCCAAGTGTTTTTTCCAATCCATTAGCTAAACTGAGTGGTTGCCTATGTGTTACTAATTCCCTCAACTATTTCATGGTTAACTAGTTGCATTACATGCTAAAGAAATTTTAATTTGTTTAAATTTTAAATTTCAATGCTACTTTACAACGATAATTATAAATCGCAGTCATAACCATATATTTGAATGCAAAGAAGTAAGTCATTACAACATAAATTTGAGATGCCATATTAGATCACATAGTTTTAGGTTTTTGAAAGCTCTAACAGTCAAGGCTTTTCAGAACCAAAGTCGAAATGAGGATGGGATAAAGCCTCGCTCACTGAAATTCTCTTTGATATATATTGATTTGATAATAATAATTTTTAATTTAATATACATTGGTTTTATAAAAAAATACAATGTTTTAATGGACATTTATTTTAATACAAAACATAGGGTTAATTTTATTATTTCAAAATTTGTAATCTAATATGTTGCAATTTCAAAATTTATAATAATGTGCTAATTTTTTTTATTAAGTGGTTTCATATTTTTTTAGTTATAAAAACATAATGTGGAATTTGATATACATTGATTTGATAACAATAATTTTTAATTTAATATACATTCATTTTATAAACAAATACAATGTTTTAGTGGATATTGATTTTAATACAAAAGATTGCTTTAACCTATAATGGTTCCAAATCATTTTAATAGAATCACTTTTTAGTCTTTAAGGCCCTCATCAATACAATAATGTGAAGTTTAACATACATTACTTTTACATAATAATTTGTAATCAATACAATATTGTGTAGTTCAATGTACATTACCTTTATATGATAATTTGTAATTTAATATAATATAAAAATGATTTAATATAAAACACAATTTTAATATATAATGGTTTTATATGTTACTTTGTAATTTATGTGATTTAATATAATTTATGATCACCCTTTAGTGTTGTTAATAATAACTCCAAAAAATAAGTGTCCATCAATTTCACCATTCATGTTGTTAATAATAACTCGGCTACTCTGACTTGGAGGAATAATAGACTAACTCTCAAGTCCATGCCCGATTGTAACATTGATTGTAAGGTGGAGGAATAATA
Source organism: Pinus tabuliformis (assembly GCA_031772625.1). Classification (NCBI taxonomy): domain Eukaryota; kingdom Viridiplantae; phylum Streptophyta; class Pinopsida; order Pinales; family Pinaceae; genus Pinus; species Pinus tabuliformis. The sequence goes on along the minus strand of CM062804.1, from coordinate 1,544,744,385 downwards.
GAATAACTCTCCACTCCATGCCAGATTGTAACCTTGCAAAATATTAGAATAATACGGCCACTCCATCTTGAGTGTTTCAAATTGTCATTAAATATTTATTCTAATTATTATTCATTACCATTCCATCTATTATAATCAAAGGCTCCCTAGATGCATGCACTTCTTTGTTAGCACTTGGATTGTTGGAATTGTTGAAGGATTAATGGAATGCTGTAAGGATTACTATAAAGATTTGAAGGCATTCTCTAGACTTCTATCTCGTAAAAAAGTGAAAAATATTTCATAGCCTTACTTTTCTCTACCTAATATTTTTTCAGGTTTCGCTCAAAATGCATTGGAGAAACCATTTCCTAGTGATTGGGTTGTTGGAATTGTTGAAGGATTACTAGAAGGATTGGTGTAAAGATTACTGGAACTATTTGAAGGGGCTTATATCTACTTCTATCTCCTAAGAAAGGTGCACAATTTCTTACCTAGATATATTTTCAATGGCCACTGTTAACTAGATTGTCATTAATTTAATGTGGAATGACTTTGTTCATTATTGCTGAAATCTTATTAAACAGTCCATACAAAAAATAAAATATATATATATATATATAAATAAATTTATGACATCTATGCATTGTATGCAAAGAGGATGTGGGGCCATGATTCCGAACAACCTCAAATTTAAGTTGATCTCCCCGTTGTATATTATACACGTATTAAATCTGAAATTTGGCATAGCTTCAAACTCTTTTGAAATGATGTAAATAGTCGACCTATAAAATTTCAGAAGTAAGCGAAATTCTGCACTTTATCAATCTTGGAGGTTTACGCGTTTAAAAAATGTCTGTCCATCCTAATGGCGTTCTTTTTATTATCTAAGTTTAAATTATAATGATCCTCACGGGAACTTATGCAAATGTGGTTTTTGTGGGCCATTCTTGTCAACACTCCTTGTGGGCCATTCTTGTCAACACTCCTTGTGCGGCTTGTTGTGTGCTGAGCTGAGATTTTAAAATTTGAAATATTCTAAAAGTTTGAAAGTTAACTCAATGATGTCTAAGGACAAGAATAGAAGACCAGAGGAAACAATTTCATGCATAGTCTCTTTCTTTATTGAATCAATTAATTGATTAGGTCTCAAAAACTTTGTGTCCCTTTCACACGCGTTTTGTGTCCCGAGGTTTGGGTTCTTCTCATCATGTCTCCCTATTTCAATACGATCTCACAAACACCATATACATTTTCAAGGCATGAGTAATTATTTGATCAAATACAGCAGTCCAGCATTATGAAATCCAAAGAACAACCTGCCTTTCATTTGATAACCTAGCCGAACTGAAGATCATTTAAACTTGGTAGAAGAGATGGTTAGGTTACCCTCAATAGACGAAATGAATCAGCCGGCCATGGCGATAGTGAGGACGCATTGAACGAGCATTGACCCCGTGAGGGTCTTTAAAAACGTCCTTGAAAAATCTATGGATTTCGAAGAGCCGTAAGGTCTGTAAAAAATCTATATTTACTCCAACTGTAACATTATGCTCGATATATTGTTTGGCCACAAAGAAGCTGAGACCTAAAACTCTAATTAAGTAAAACCTATGATGATAACCTGAACTTCGATTAATAATTTTCTTCGGATCCTTTCGGAGACATGAGAATATACTGTAGCCACCTGCCAGCAGCCAACAATTAACAGAATATTTTGGAACTGGAGTCAACCTAATGGAACGAAGAAAATTGATCAAGTTGTTTTCTGGTCATTTCAAATTTATTCTCACATCATTCATCATATCTTTCTCATTGTAGATTAGGTTGCAATCACTTTTCCAGGGATTTTTATTTACAATTTATAAGGTGTATTGGTGAAATTTTTTAATAAATGATTTTGATAAGTTAATAAGTTATTAAAATAAAATATATTAAAAATATTTTTAAATTAAAGGTTTTTGATAAAAAAAAATAAAAATTATTAGGTGTTTGATTTATATAATTAAACTAATTTCAATCTTAATAGTTTTTATTTTTTTTATTTTTTTTTTGGCTACCACTATAACTTCTAGGAGGAAGTGCCGAGCCCGCAAGAACGACCCTTCTTTAAGACGAGGCTTGAACTCGTGTCGTGGACAAATGCACGATTGACTTAGCACAGTGTCTGTTTGCCACAAGACCAAACCTGTAACGTCCTGCGGTTCTGCCCGAAGTTCGACTGTGTTCGGCGACGAGGGACCGTGGGCGAGCGCGCGGTTGGAGGCACGACTTGCGGTTATGCGACGAAGTTATGCGAGGTTTCTTGGAGGTGCGACGTTAATGCGACAATATGGAGGAAGCTTGGCACATATATAACGCATGGAGCATGGAACAAAACTTATAGAGCCGACCCTTGTTTGGATGAAAGGCCGATGGTGCATTCATGATGGAGTAGGGGCTCGGTTGACATGGAGGATGAGTCGGCTAGGCAAGCGAACGCGCCCTGCCATGGGTATAAGTTACAAAAGCGTTGGAGCATTTTGGACATCATTCATTCAATGATCATTCAACACATCTTTGCTAAGGAGAAGAGTGCACAGTTCTAAGTGCGCAAAGACAAGAGGAGAAGACGCATATATCTCATGTGCCCATTCTTCGGCTAGTCGCACAGAGGAAGGCGTTGAACTCGGTATTGGGTGAAGGTGCGGGCAGGTGCGCCCCGCAGTTGGGTGAGGCGTGCACGGTGGATGTGTGGGGCGTGGTTTGTGCGAAGGCTTGGCGTGGGTGTCTTGGTGACTCGGGTGAGCGCCCGCCCATCGTGCAAGTGTGCATGAAGACTTGTTGGTGTGTTGGGTTGCGAACAGAAGTGTGTCTCGGTTGGAGGCGCCCGTGTGTGGCGACTTGGAGGCGCGCCCAAGTTGGGAAAACAACACGATCGTGCGACAAGGTGAACGAAGGGTTGTTGAGTCGTGCGGAAACAGTGCGGAGGTGCCAACGAGCTGGGCAACCGAGTTTGCCAAAGCTGTGAAAATTGGCTAAGTGTAAATTTGGGGTTTCTCAAGATTTAACTTGTACATTGTAAAAGTGAAGATTGTATAATATATTGATTCGAGCAGACTCATATTGCAGGGACTTGCCCCTCCCTTTATACTGTTGTGCATTTCTCTTGTATAATGCTCTTGATAATGAATGTGTATGGGTATTCATTGATATAAAGGAATACATTAATAATACTTGGTTGTGAAACACAAACTAAGTAGGATAATTGGAATGTTAGGCATAGTCCACGAACATAAGTATTGGTGCAAAGAAAGTGTTCGGTGGTGTTGCACCTCGCTATAAGCGGCTGAAAGACTATCGCAGGTGTGGGGGCATGACAGTTGGTATTAGAGCTCTGTTGGAGTTGGTGTTAGAGCAGGGTTGCTCGTGACGAAGTGCAAGTGTGGGTACACTTGGAAGCTTGACAGCTGATGACAGTGGAAGCAGGTACTTGCAGGTGAGGGAAGCTAGTTTCACATCCAAGTGGAACAAGGGACAGTTCATGGTTGCAGGGAACTTGGTGAAGCTAGTGAATGGTGAAAAAGGTCTGGTAGAGGTGAAGCTTAGTGCTTGGGCCAAGCTAAACGACAAGGCATGGCAGGTTTGGAAGAATGCGAAGGGAAGCTCTTGCTTACCTTATACAGGTTGAAGCGGATGAAAGAAGAGAATCAATGGATTCGAGAAAAGCTTGAAGTCTTGGAAAAGAATGTTGAAGATGAACTTCTTCAACTTGGTTGGACAATGGAGCAAGATGAAGTTGCAGATTGTGCTGACAAGAAAGAGGAAGCCGTGATGATTGAGGATGTTGCAGACGTGACAACGATGGAGGATGAACTTGAGATTGATCAAGTTGGACTAGGATCGTGCAGTTTGCAAACATGGATGGATGAGGATACTCATATGGAGGAACCTCATGAGGATGGAGTAAGTGTTGATACTTGTGTCTCACTTGAACATTTGGTAGATGGACCATATGTAGGGAAGGGAAAAATTAGTTTGCCGCTACTAAGGTGCATCTTACCATGGATGTCTATGATGAGACCTTGTATGGAGAAGCAAGGATTGTTGATTGCTGCAGGACTTGTTGGGGTTGTTTGTGACCTTATGGTAGAAGGTATAAAGGCCTATGACAAGGGAGGAACATGATGATCATTGCGGAGGATTGGTTCATGCTCTAGCCACATAGAGAATTGGTTAAGTGCCTGGCATGACTCATGGACAGATTGAAGGGCACGCATTTAAGGTATGATGATGCTTGGGTGGACTTCTCATGGCCGAGACCAAGAGAAACTCTTGGTGGAACCTTTAGTGGAGGAGCCATGATGGAAGGGACTCGTGATGTGATGATGATGATATGGTTGGGTGACCGAGTTCAGGGTGACCGAGTTCACTAGACCGAAGATTGCAGACTTGGATGAGGATGACTGATTGTTTTGATGAGTCTACTTGGTTGGACTACATGGGTAGCTTAGTCATGGACATCAGGTTGGAGACATGGAGCATGGCAGTCCTATGCAGGGACATTGTGTAGGAGCACTTATAGAGGTGTCACTTATGAGCATGCAATGAGGAGTGCCAAGGCAGGGATGTTGTGCAGATGGATTTGCTAGTGTGACATGGAGACTTATTACTTATGAGCCGATGGAGAGGTTGTGCACTCTTGTACAACAAGGCCATGGATTTGGATGCATTTGTGAGCAGACTATGGAGCATTCCTACTACATGGAAAGCTGAGGCATCTTGCAGAGACCTTTGGGCCAAGACTTGTATGCTTGCTAGGATGTTGGTTGGGGATGACTTATGGAGCTCATGATGACATGAGATTGTTGTGACTTTTGGGGACTTCATATATGGTGGACTTGGGGACACTTTGGAGCAATGGAGTTACAACAGTGATGATGCCTTGGTGGCAACACTTGGGCATGGGTTGAGTCGAGACTCAACCATTTTTGACACATGTGGGCTGATTGATCTATGATCATGGGCAGCACATGGATAGATGAGACAAGTGTATACTTGTTTCTATGGCAGACTTGAGGGATGGCACATTGCAGATATGATGGAGGTTGCTTCATGGACCTGGATGTGGCACACTGAGAGTTGGAGATTGATGAGGTGATCTCTTCATATGGAGGAAATACACATATGGATGATGTTGGGATAGATGTGGCTGATTTCATGCAGCACATTGACACCAAACATCATGGACAACATGTTGCGGATGAGATGAGGACTACTTCATGGACCTCAGCATGGATTATACTTGTATGGAGATGGATTCTTGATTGAGTTGAGGATGTGACAGGATGTTTTGAGAAACAACTGATGGTGGCATGAGGATGTGCATTCTCATGATTGAGCGTGAGAGTTGGACTGGCCATCAGACTAGTTCACACATGGGGGCCGGCATGTGCAGAGATGTGCTAGCATTGTGTTGGAGTATCATGACAACAGTTCACATGAGGACAACACATGAGGAGGTCGACACGAGATGTTGCGGGAAGCATGTAGCTTGAGATGGAGGGATCAACCTTCCACGATAGAGAGCAGCATGTGGAGATTGTGACAGGGCGGTCGATGATCATGGATTGAGATGATCTCTGATGTATGACATACTATACCTTGGTATGGTTATCTTGGTGACAGATGGTTGCCGAGGCGAGACATGAGGGAGACGATGGTTCTACATATGTTGTTGGGATGTTTGCAGTATGTGGAGGAGTTGACATCATGGATATTGATGATCTTGGTGGATGTCTACCAGGATGATATGTTGTCGAGGACGACAACAACTTCGGGTGGAGGAGGATGTAACGTCCTGTGGTTCTGCCCAAAGTGTGACCACGTTTGGCGACGAGAAACCATGGGTGAGCACGCAGTTGGAGGCACGAGCTATGATTATGCGATGAAGTTATGTGAGGTTCCTTTGAGGTGTGACGTTAATGCGACGATATGGAGGAAGCTTGGCACATATATAACACATGGAGCGTGGAACAAAACTTATGGAGCCGAACCTTGTTTGGATGAAAGGTCGACGGTGCATTCATGATGGAGTAGGGGCTCGGTTGACATGGAGGACAAGTCAGCTAGGCAAGCGAACGCGCCCTGCCATGGGTATAAGTTACAAAAGCATTGGACCATTTTAGACATCATTCATTCGATGATCATTCAACACATCTTCGCTAAGGAGAAGATTGGGCAGTTCTAAGTGCGCAAAGACAAGAGGGGAAGGCGCAGATATCCCATGTTCCCATTATTGGGCTAGTCACACATAGGAAGGTGTTGAACTCGGTATTGGGTGAAGGTGTGGGCAGGTGGACCCGGTAGCTGGGTGAGGCATGCACGGTGGATGTGTGGCACCCGATTTGTGCGAAGGCTTGGCGTGGGTGTCTGTGTGATGGGTTGTGAACGAAAATGTGTCTCGGTTGGAGGCGCCCATGTGTGGCGACTTGGAGGTGCGCCCAAGTTGGGCAAACAACACGATCTTGCGACAAGGTGAATGAAGGGGATGTGAGTCATGCGTCGACCGTGCGGAGGTGCCAACGAGCTGGGTAACCGAGTTTGCCGAAGTTGTGAAAATTGGCTAAGTGTAAATTTGGGGTTTCCCAAGATTTAACTTGTACATTGTAAAAGTGAAGATTGTATAATATATTGATTCGGGCAAACTCATATTGTAGGGTGTTGCCCCTCCCTTTAGATTGTTGTGCATTTCTCTTGTATAATGTTGTTGATAATGAATGTGTATGGGTATTCATTGGTATAAAGGAATACATTAATAATACTTGATTGCGAAACACAAAATAAGTAGGATAAGTGGAATGTTAGGCGTAGTCCACGAACATAAGTATTGGTGAAAAGAAAGTGTTCGGTGGTGCCGCACCTCGCTATAAGTGGTTGAAAGACTACCGCAGGTGTAGGGGCGTGACAAAACCCCTCACGGCTTCAATCTTAATAGTTAAACTAATATGATACCAATCATTTTTTTTTAAGAGAATGATTTACTATCAAATATTTTTAAATTTTTTAAATTTTGTTTTCCAAGTCAAAAAAATATATAATTATTGATTTTTTTCATTTATTTAATTTTTTTTTTTTTTGTTTTTAAAAAATATTTTAATATTATAATTTTAAGTAACAAAAATACAAGTTTTTATCAAAATTTTAAATATCTGAAAAAATATCTTATAAAAAATATAATATTTTATAAAAAATATTTAAATTAGTTCAATTTATCATATATATATATATATATATATATATATATATATATATATATATATATATATAATAAAGATATAAACATTTACTTAAAACCATTGTATCTCTTTAATATTATGAAAGATAATAATACATCAAATAAAATATATGGTAATTAAAAATTCATTACATCTAAGAAAGGATAAAAAAATCATCTTTGTTTACTAATTTTGATGAAATTAATTAAGCTCTGTAATAATCGTTAAAAAAGTATTTATTAAATGAGAAATTGTTTAAATTCTAAATAATTAATAAATATTTATATCAAAATTATTTAATAAATTAGAAAATGTTTATTCACATACCTAAATCAGTATAAATTACTCCTAAACGTGAAAACTGAGACGTAAAAGTAGTCAATTACTCATCAGCTAAAAAACTCATAGTTAATGATAATTAGTCATTAATCTAAGTTAGTTATAATTCATTATTTAATTTGACAATGATCTTAATGTTTATACTAATGAAATCAGATAAGTTTTGCAATAATGATTAAAACCATATTTATTAAATGAGAAATTGTTTAAATCACAAATAATTAATAAATATTTAAATCATAACTATTTATTAGAATTACTAAAAATTGTTCATAAATCTAAAAACTGAAACATAGAATTAACCAATTACTCATAAACCTAAATAACACATAGAATTAGTCAATTACTCATAAACCTAAATAAACCATAGTTACTTATAATTAATCATAATTATTCATTAATCTAAATTACTCATAATTAACCTAAATGAGTTGTTCACTATAAATTAACTATGTGGCGCTATAAATTAACTTTGGCACCCAAACATGTGGAATATGTTGTTCTATTAACTGTTCATTGTAAAAAATGTCATACCGTTTTCTACTTGTTTAAAAGCCTTGTAAAATAGAGGAAGTTTAGTTGGGTTCAAAAAAATGGTGTGACGTATAATTATGAATATTTACATGTGTATTGTTAAATAAATTTTTCATTGACTAATGAACAAATATGGATTTTAAATGTAATTGGTTGTCATTAATATTGTAGGAATTTCGATGATGTATATGTGTAATATGGGTAATGTAATTGGTTGTTATTATTATTATAGGAATTTGTATAATGTATATGTCTTTAGCTCGAATGTATTAATTTAAATAATTAAATGTATTTAATATGTTATTTAGAATTGTTTGAAATAAAATTGATTAATATAATTATATAAGAGAATAATGAAAAAAACTCTTCTCATTATATTACATACATATTACAATATGTTAGAAAAATAAGATATGGATTTTATAAAATTATATTATAAAAAGTTATATTAAATCTCTTACTGTAACCCTTTTTTTTCTCTTTCATAAATTATAATTACAAAAAAACAATATATAATATAAATATGTATAAGAATAGATTAATTCAATAAAGCAAATCTTTTCAATTTTTTTAGAGAAACTTTAAACACTATTTTTTTTTTCTTTCATAAATTATAATTGCAAAAAAAAACATTGTATAATAAAAATATGTATAAGAATAGATTAATTCAATAAAACAAATCTCTTCAAATTCTTTTTGAATAAACTTTAAACACCTTACTTAATATATGTTTAAATTCATGTGTTTTTAGATTTTCTGTTGTTTATAATTTGGCAAAAATTGTTTGGGTCTATAATTTAATTTGATTCAGCAAAAAAAAATAAAAATTACAAGTAAATTTGTGTAAAGATTGTTTGGAATCACAAGTAAATTTGGCAAAGATTGTTTTGAATTACAAGTAAATTTGAGTAAACAATAAAAATTAAGATTGAGTCAACAAAAAATGTAGTTAGTTCCAACCAAAAATTCCTAACATCTATGTGTTAGACAACCCATTAAAAATATTTATAAACACATAAAATAAGAATAATAATTGGGTTTTAAGATTAAGATCCAGTTATATATCATTATTTCTTTAAAACAATGGAGACATATAGAATTAATTGTTTTAGAAACACATTTTCTTAATGGTTAAGAACTTTTTAAATTATAATTATTATAATTAGTGTATGATTAAAAATTACCTTATTAAATAAGAAATACTATTTTAATAAGTATTAAGAAATTCATATAATTAAAAAAATTTATAAATATATAAAATTATGTTGAAAAATCTCACAAATATAAAACATATTACATTTTATATTATTTAAATTTCCTACTATTTATTAATTTAACCTCCATATACCACATAATCATAATCATGTAGATATTAATGTAGTCCATTAGAATGCTGAAGTTGTGATATTAATGCAGTCCATGACAAGGATGATCTTATTATATTAACAATCTATTGTTTTATTAATAAATAAGTAAAATGATTATAGAAATTTAGTAATATAATTTTAATTTGATATTTTTGGATTCATTATGATTGTGTCAAGTTTTTTTTGTCAAATTCCAAGCAGAAATTATTTAGGTGGTTCACATTAGATACATAATTAAAGCATATAACTAAAATAAATTCACTACTATACAAAACAGGTGAGCATGTGACCTTAAATCTAGAAAGAAAACCAATTTGTTCACCAACTATTTTTTATTAGTTCAAATTTCACTCTCACACAACCATTAACATTTTTTATCATTAAAAAAATGGAAAATTGTGTATGGTAAATTATGTATTTATGTCACTTTTAATTTTATTCAACATTAAATTGTTTTGTTGATATCAAATGCGTTTTTTTTTTTGTTATATGATTTCATTGTTTCATCATGGATCCAGCTATTTGGAGTTGTCTTCCATTCGAAGTTCTTGAACTTGTCTTCCTGTGGTTCCCTTTATCTGTTGTGATAAAGTTTAGCACTGTCTGTAAAAAAAGGAAGAATGCTTTGCAAAACCCTTCTTTCTTTTTACGTTGCAAGAATGTCTCTATGAACGAATTTGGATTTCTCATTCCTTTCCTCAACGGTGAAGACAATTGTTTTGTTGCTCAATACCTTAATCAGAATGGCCACATATCTCAATTTCATTTGGGATTCATAGATTCAAGATACATAGTAGAGTGTATTGTTGGACCAATGGTGCTTTTATCCTTACCAACAGAATACTCCCAAACACACATCTATTTTGTAACGAATCCATTTACAAAGCCATTTAAAAACATAGGGCCAATGCGAATTGGAGACATGGGATTCTTTTCATTATTGGAAAATGTAAGCAACAAAAAATATGTCTCAGTTGTTCTAAAACATATCTATGACAGAATGCAGTCTAAATTTTATGTTTGTAGTAGTATTGATAGGGTATGGAAAAGGGCTGATGTTCCTTTTGGTGGCACTTCACCCCCTAAGAATGTAGTGTTTTATAAAAGTAAATTGTTTTGGTTGTATCTTGATAAGGAGTATGAATATTATCCTTAGTACAGGTATACAATCTACTAGTTTGACATAATAAAAAATGAGTGGGGTTTTTCATTTGTTCCAATGAGTGACATATGTTGTATGTCGTTAGGAATATACATGAATAAGTCGATATGCCTTGTCAATGATGGCTCCACTTCTATATGGTCAATTGAAGAATTATATCATTTCCAATCTGGTCAACTGTGTGTTGAATGAAGAATTGACTACTTTGAAGATGATTGGGGTTTTAGATGGATGTTGTTGGAAGAAATTTCTGTAGATATAAATATCAAATGTCCTGGTTATGTTCCGTTCCCAACAATCCATGCTCTCGTTCTTATGTGCAACTACAGTGAAGTTCCTTTCCTAGGTATTTCTCTAGTGATTCTTTCATGACCGTGGCTTGAAATCTGTTTTCCAATAGATACATGATAACTCACATCTATTTTCCAATAGACATTGATAATTCAACTAATGAGCAGATGTCTCGGTTTTTGTACCCAACATTGGAGGATTGCAATGATTTGATTGAGTATGGAGATGTTTTTGCAATTGCTCCCCATTTGCATTCTATTAGTGAGATTCCACCGTTGGATATCGCTATGTACTCTTAGGATATTAGTATTCTTAGGAGTTCTTATAACTATTTCCATTTTATATACTCTCTATCATTGTGGAAAATATTTCCATTTTTCTCTCTATACATAATATGGGTCTTTATGGTAATACTTTAAAATTATATTTGTATCAATCTGTGTGATGTAAAATATTTAATATTGTTTCCCGTAAAGTTTTCTTATTTACATGTAAATGTTTCTCTATGTTATGCATTTTTCTTTATTTGTATAATTATAATTTTTATGAGTTATGTTATACATATTATTTGTATTGGCTTTTGTCATTGATTCTCAAACAATGTTATATGTTTATGCTCAGTTTAATATTTATGTTTATATTTTGATAGTATATAGTTCCAAATTTTTAGATATACTTCCAATTCATATAATTCTTAGAGTATTTTTTCCCAATAGTATGGGTTTCATTTTGATTATAATATGATATATGGAAATTTAGACGTTTTTGTTTAAGCAATTTGGAAGAATTCATTTCTGTTTTTTGCCATTTTGAAATTTTTTGTATTTGTTTTTAGCCATTTGGAAAAAGCCTTATACATTTTGATAAGTTTATATGGTTGGAAAAAAATAACATGTACACATTTTATGTTTTTTATGATTTCCAAAAAAAAATTGTGCCTTTTTCATTCTTTCTTATTTGTTTATATTAGATATTTGTTATGTTCCATGTTTATGATTCCATAATGAATATTTTATTATTCATTGTAGACATGTCATCTAAAGGCACAAGCAAGCATACAAGAAAAGTAATTTTTTCACCAAAATCACATGAGAGGTCTAATGAAAGTCGTCGTTTATGGTATCAACAAAATAAGGATGCCATAAATAAGCATAGGAGAGATAAATATAATAGAAAAATGAGAGAATCCACTCTTGAAAATGATTTTATAATTCCTTGTAAGTATTGTACTATGGATGATATAATGGAAAGAATATTTCCAGTTGATAGTTCACTATCACGATATGCTCCTCATCAGCATAATCTTGTTGTTTGATGCTTCTAAAAATGTTCATGACATTGGGGAAACATCTTGCAATCAGGAAGAACATGATACCAATATTTTGGATGCAAATCTCCACCCTAACCCTTCTGTGTGTCCAATTGCATGTTTAGATGACCAAAGGTTGCAAAACATCCATGGTGGAGGGAATGATGACATTTTGTGCTATGATTTGGATGATAGTTTACTTGGCCATTTGTTTGATAATTTGGATCCAGTTGCTTGAAACATTAGATCTTCAAATCCTGCTTCTCAAAGTAATGTGGTGCCATCAATAGAATCAATCATCCCTGATAGAATTTTGTTTGTAACAATGGAGGTAGCACAATATATTTTTATTTTCACTGCAATAGTGGTTGTTCTATTACATTCCTATATTTACAAAGTTTTGTTTCCTAAACTTATGTTATTTTATTCTCTTCGAATAGGATACAACTTGTTTTAATAGAGGTCTAGAAATTAACTCCAAAAGTGTTCCATCTACTAATCTGAGAAGTGAAGATGAAGCATGTCATAATCTTCCTGTTCATTCTTCTCGACCATCAAATTGCCACACTAATTTAATTTTTCAATATTTTTGATTTGCTTTTCATTTTTTAAATTTGTAGTTTTTGGACATTGAATTTTATGGCATTTTTTATTTTCTTTGAATAGCACACAAGTCATTTCAATAGAGGCATACAATTTAGCTTCGTAGATGTTCCATCTACTGATGTTAGAAGTGAAGAGGGACCATCTCATAGTATTCATACACATCGCCAAACAAATGTAAATGTTGAGTGCATTTGATATTGTTCTCATTTTGTCATTTAAATTTGCCTCGAATTTTTATTTTGCAAGCTTTCATGGAGAAACCATGATCTCATCTCACTAGGTTGAAGAATTTGAATTCAAAACATCAAATTGTAAAACTAAGGTAGAGGTTAAATGTATTTGATTTATTTTCAAATTTTCAATATTTCTTTTTTGGACATTTAGTTTTATAACGTGTTTAATTTTTTTGAAATAGGAAACAACTCATTTGAATAGAGGCATAGAAACTACATCCAAAAATGTTCCATCCACTGATCTTAGAATCCAAGAGCAACCATCTCATAAACCTCATCCACATGAAGACAAAAATGTAATTTTTGAATGCATTTGATTCTTTTTCTTTTTCTTCATTTATAATTAGTTGGAAATTAAATTTTAAAGTCTTTTATGACAAAGAGACCTTTACATCCTCTCAGGTTCACGAAATGCGGACCATAAATTTGGAAAGACATTCTCATAGATCCATTCCACATGCTTCACATTTGCGAAGAGAATCTCATGTTCTTGAATATGAAGTAAATGATAGAAGATATTTTACTCATTCAAATGGTTTTCAACATGGTTAAGCTAGTAGAGATCATATTAATTTTGATGAAAACATGATTGCAGTGCATAAAAGGTTACTAGCAAAGATAGATATCTTGTCAGTTGTCCAAATGTGACACATTTTCCAAGAATCATATCCAATAATCAATGTTGTGAGACATTCTAAAGACTTGTTTGCAGACGATGTAAGAGTGACAGAGGAGCCCATCGTTTTTGTCGATATAATAACATGGATCCTCGTGAGCAACCTCATATTTTAAGAGTTCTTACTCAAGTTGAAGAAATGCTAATAGCACGTGTGAATCCTATTTTGCAAGTGACACATGCTCGAGGTGGGCAATATAAGTATAGTGGTGATACAATTAGTTTTCCTCAAGATATTTCTATAATTGTACAAAACCTTCCCCGACAGGTTGAAGATATTGACTTCCTAATTGTGAGGATACATGGCGCTCAGTACAAATATTATGAATGTTATGTCAAAAGATATCAAGTGATGGCTGCATTGCTTTTCAAAATCTGACATGATCAATGTTATTGAGGTGTTGTAATTGATTATGATTCAATGAATGCTCTACCGGAAAGATCAACAGATGTCTCCTCTAGGCTTAAATTTGTTGATTGTGATATTGAATCTCAGATCAATGAAAATAATAATGAAGGGTTTCCTGCTAAGCATTTTCCCTCTCATCCTTCTTCTTTTGTTGCTTGCCTACCAAACGAATGAAGATAAGTAGAAGAAATTAGAACATTTCTTGATAATGTTGATTCTTCACATGTTCAAGACATGGATTGGCCGAGTATTGGAACCTCTCTGGTTAATGAATATAATATAGAGGGGTTATTAGATATGGCATTCCCAACATTGTTCCCCACTCGTGATGCTGATTGGTTGCAACCACGTATTTGTAGTGTTGAAATTCATGAGTATGCATTGCATCTTCGTAGGTACTATGATCAGAAATTTTGAAGCCATCCTCGCTTTTGATATTACCTACTAAACATGATAATGCGGCATCAGAGCCAAGCAACTACTGTAGTTTTTGCAAAGAAACATTTACATGATAACTCACCTACAACAATTGAGGAGTTGTGTCACCAACTATCTGTTTTACCAGATAATAAGTTGGCTAAGCATCTTATGTGGTTTGGTTCTTCTCTAAGAGGTACAAGGGCATACTGGACTAAGTGTCAATCTGAATTGACGAACATGATTACTTAGTTAGGATGTCCATCTTTATTTTCTACTTTGAGTGCAACTCACACAAAGTGGCCAGAGTTGCATAACCTCATGCCCATACAATCACATTCTCGTTCTTCAAATGAGCATTGTATGAGAATTGAGAATGTTATCCAATACCCTCATATTGTTGCGACATTTATGCACCACAAATTCAATTTTTTCGAGAGGAAGTTATCCAAAAATATCTTAAAGCTAAATACTTTTGGTATATGTTTGTGTTCAATTTCTTTTCTATACTTTTTCAACTTTTATTATGATTCTATTTATATAGTTTTTAGTAACTATATCTTCATTTTTTCCACATATGAGTGGCAATATAGAGGTTCAACACATATCCATGGTTTCTTATGGTTAGAAGGTGCTCCTGAATTGGAAATACTTGATTAGTAACTGCATGGAATCCATGTGACATACATCACACAACATAATGGTTCCACGAAGCCTCAAAGATGACCCTTGCCTATTGAATACTGGTCAGATTTTCTCTTCTAATCCTCATAATGATTACGAAGAATTGTTAAACCATGTCCAAGGGACACAAAGTGTACTGTAGATTCTTGTTTGTGCAAAAAGGGCACTATTCTAACATGTCGGTACAATTCTCCATGGGATCTTTGTGATGAATCGAGATTTTTCATAGATGATCATGGAAGAAAAAAATATGAGCCAACAAGGAATGATGACAGGCTTAATGTACATAACATTGACCTTCTAAGAATGTGGCGTGAAAATGTTGATTTCCAGCCAGTGCTTTCTCGCTATGCTGTGTTGAAATACATTGCTAAGTATGCATCAAAAGCAGAAAAAAGGTCTGAAAGTAATCATCATATGTTAACTAGAATTTCACATTCTATTGGCTCTGAGGATCATGCTTTGTGTGCATATAGAAAGTTTCTTGTAGAAACGATTGTTGACTGTGACATTGGAGCACAAGAAACATGCCATATGATGCTTAAGCTACCTCTTGTTGTTTGTAGTAAAAAATTTGTTTCCTTAAATGTTGGAAGAAAGGATTTTAGGAAAATATCAAGGGATGGATTGCAATGTTCATTTGAGAATACTTTTGTTCAATATTATCATAAGAGACCTTTTTTCCTTGAACATCTATCTTTGATAGAAACATCAAGATCTTGGACATTTGATAACAAGCGTAAACAAGATCCATGGAAGCCTAGAGATGTTCATGCTATTGTTTTGGTTTGGCCACAGTTTTATTCTATTCCTGGTGAGGCTTCAGAGGAATTTGAAACCTTTTACTGGACATAATTTTTATTGTACAAGCCATTTCATGACATTCTTGCAGAAATTGGCCTTTCAGCTAAAAATATTATTGAAAATTGGAGCAATTTTCGATATTGAGCATGGCATGTTGATCGACATCCATCAATTATAGACAATATTGAAGTTCAAGAAGATGGCGATTTTTCTAACCAGGAAATGAATCTTGAAAATGATTTTCAAGAATGGAAGATTTTCTCTCGCTTGGTTCCACCAAATGATGTGAATGTTTCTGATCTTCACACCCTTCGTCGAAGGGACTTTGATATATCCTTTGACTGGGAAAGTACAACTATTTTTGATGACGTTGCAGAAGAAGCTATTAATTTTATAAGGAATGAAAAATCAATGGGTGATATTGTTGGCCTTTTAAATAGAACATTTGGATCTCCACATTCTTTTTCGGAAAAACAACGACTTGCTTTTGAAATTGTCTTAAGGCACTTTGTTGAATATGATATTCGTGAAGATCTTCTTATGATTATTCAGGGCACTGTGGGCACTGGGAAGTATTTCCTTATCCATTTTATTTTTGAAGCGCTTTCTAGTTCGTCAATTAATGGAAGAATCCCTTTGCTTCTTCTTGCCCCAACAAGAATAGCTGCTTTTAATATACATGCAAAAAAAATACACTCAACTCTAAAAATTCCAATTAAAGATATGCAGCAACTACAGGGGCAGTCACTTGCAGTATTCCAAGAAGAAATGTGACATGTTAGATATATATTCATTGATGAAATGAGCTTTCTAGGATCAAGGTCGTTTATGCAAATAGATGCTTGATTACGAGAAGCATTTCCAAAGAAAAATAATTGTCCTTTTGGTGGCAGATCCATCATCCTTGTGGGTGACCTTGGCCAACTACTTCCTGTGAGAGATAAGCCTTTGTATGCAGGTAATACAGTAGGGAAAGTCTTGTGGAACAAAATCAACATTGTGGTCACTCTTGACACAATATTTCGCCAACAAGGGAATAATGAGAAACAATCTTGTTTTTGTAGAGTCCTCAATAACATAAGTAATGTAGAACCTGTTCTTGAAGATTGGGAGTTTCTTATGTCATGGGCTAATATGAGGTTGCATCTTGGAGAAAGAGATTTATTTAATGCAGTAGTTCAAATAATTTGGTCTCCTTCCATAATAGGAATATGTTAAAATCATTAAATTCTCCAATTGTACGATGTGTTGTTGAGTATTCAAGGCGTTCAAAAATCAGTGTTGTTGATGATGATCAATTGGACCGTGAAGTTTTGTTGTGTCGTGGTCACCGTGATATATTGACATGTAATTTATGGGTTGAAGATGGCTTGGTCAATGGTGCACTTGGTTATGTTAAGGATATATTATATTCGCTTGCCTCTAAGCCACCTCAAATTCTAATGTTCACAACTATTGTTTTTGATAAGTATGTTGGTGTTTCATTTGATGCAAGCAATTCAAACACTGTCCCTATGACCCCAGTGATAAGACGAAATCGTAAGAAAATTCCTTTAAAGATGGCATGGGCTCTTACAATCCACAAGTCACAGGGATTGACTTTAGAATGAGCATGAGTTGATATCGAGAATAAATATCAACAAGGCCTTATCTTCACAGCCATATCAAGAGTTAAATCAATAGATGGTTTACGCATTGCACCGCCTTTTTCTTTTCAATGTTATGTCAAGATGAAAGATAGTGCATATGTTACAATTAGGAAGAAGGAAGAGGAGTGATTGAAGTCCATATCACTATCAAACACTAGTAATAACATTGTGACCTTCTTTATAGTATGTCTTTTACTTTTAATATAATAATCATTTTCATATATTTATTAGATTAATACATTCATCATATTCATAGTAATATTTGAGAAAGTTGTTTACATCGTTTTTCATGTTGTTCATTTTACTTATTAATTTTTTTAAATGCCTATTCCTCTTTTCTTTACAAAAAACCATTCAAACATAAACAATTCGTTATATGAACCAATCATTCCAAATCATTTCTATACCTGGTTCATAATGATATTAATATTGTGGATTCATATTACATCATGAAATGAAAAAATGGAGGTTTTGAATATTGGCCACAGTTTTATTCTATTTCTACAATTTTTTCTATTGTATTTTGAAATGAGGCTTATATTTGTAGACATTTTTATATCATTTGCTTCATGTAACACTATAACATTAATTTTTTTGACATAAATAAAAATGGGGTGTTATGTTTTATGTGTGTGTGTGTGTGTGTGTCTTTATTTATTTTTCTTTTGTTTTTGTGTCTTTCAAATGTAGATATGGACAATAATGATGTCATCTATTATTCCAAAACAATACGTGATATTGTTGGAGCTATAAGCTTCCTTTCCTATCTTCATAACAATTTTGATAGAAAACATGGGTTCCATCCTGCATTTATTGATGATCATATTGGTGAGCTCGATCAAACAAAAACACACGTAGAATACTTGAAACATGTGCACCAGAGGGAGTCTGGGAGGAGAACAAGAAGGAATTGGTTGGAAAGTGTTACGTATCATGAACATTATCCTGTTGATTTGAATTGGTGTTTCTTTTATCATTGGTCTAGTTGTGTTTTGGAAGAGGCTACTCCATAGATGACTTTTGAAACATTGATTGAACTTCAATTTTGTAGTGGAATTATTTGATGTAAAGAAAACAAAAAATATATGTTAAGACTCAATGCTCTTTCCGTGGTTGCAATGTTGGTTAAATTGATTATTTTAAACACTAATGTCGCTTTTATGTACAAAATTGTATATCTCTGGTCATAAAATGTCATATTATGTTGTTCTTTTTTAAATCCAATGTGTGCAATTTAGATGTGTTATTTTCATTTATGTTGTTTTGCTAAAATGGCAATGTTACTATTTTATATATTTCTCTTGCATTTTTTATTGTTTTGGTCTCTTGTGTGGATCCCTTCACTTTGTTCACATCTTTCATAAATGAAAATATTGTTTACATTTATAATATTATTGTTGGGATTTCATGTTGTAGGTGTTTATATCAATATTCTTGAGATTTATACTATTAATACATCCGTGTATTTATATCAATGTATTTATGGCTTAAATTCTATTTATTGTTTACAATGTAGTGATATAAATGTGTTATTATTAATGTAATGATGATTTATCATGTTTTAATGCTTTATGGTTTGAAATGTGGTTCTTATATTGGTTTTGGTTTATGTTTTTTATTATTTTTTGAGTTATAGCATTATTTATGTTTATAATATTGATGCCATGGATTTAGGGCTTAGGTTTGGTTTACTATTTCCTTGGGTTTATAATATTAAATGATTAGGCTTATTTGTTCTTTAAGTTTATAACATTAATAATTCCTTCAATTTATCATTTATTCCCTTTGTTTTATTAATCCCCAATATTAAGGTTTAAATAATAGTCCTAAGGTTTAATCCCTTCAATTTATTAACATGCTACTTTCATAATATTAACAATCCCTAGGGTTTATTGATCCATTAGTTTTATAATATTCATAGTCATGTGGGTTGATCAATCCATTGGATTTAAAAAATTAATTCCTATTAATCCCTTTTGTTTTTAATTTTGATCCCTTGCCATTTTTGATCCCTTTGGTTTCTAACATTTTTCCCTTGGGTTTATTAATTCCAAATGGTTTATAGTATCAAATTATTGGGTTTCTTCATTCTTCAACATTTTAGTATTAATAATTCCTTGGGTTCATAATCGCTTGAGGTTTTAGTGTTAATCCCTTGGGTTTATTATTCCTTTGGGTTTGTTATATCAATCCTTTGGGTTTATTATTCCCTTCAGTTTATATTATTAGTCCCTTTTGTTTAATAATATTCCCTTAGGTTTAGATTCTTGCTTGGACTGCGGAAAAACGATGTAGGTTTAGGGTTTGTGTCAGACCCTTCAATGGCAGACCTACATAGACCAAGGCGCCTCTATAACAATTCTCCAGCAATATGACCAACAATATACAACAAGGAATAGTGCACAAATCATGGACATCCTCCATGGGGATGACATGGTGCCTCCCCCAAATGATCAAGAAAACATTCAGATGCACACAGAAGATAACGAGAAAAAGCCCCAGGAAGAAGTGAGAATGGTTTTTTGTACACAGACAGATAATGCAGAAAGAAATGCGGTTCCCAAAGCAACATCAACTACCTGTAAGCCTGTTCCAGTTGAAAGACCTAAGATTGATCTCCCATGTCAAAGAATCAATACCCAAATCCAATATATGAAGGATCATGCCTTAATAGGTAAATTTATAAGCTTCTGGCCTACAGAGAAAGCTTTGCATGGATGGATCGTAGCCAAATGGAAGCCAAAAGAGCACATTACCCTGCAACTGGGACCTAAGGGCTTCTTTACGATAGTATTCAATGGTATATAAGATCGAAACAGGTTCCTCGATGCAGGACCATATTTCTTTAATGCAGCTGGTCTTTACCTGAGAAACTGAATTGAAAGATTCAACCCGGACAAAGAAGATCTAAGCTGGGCACCAGTATGGATCTGTCTCTATTCCCTTCCATTGGAGTACTGGGATGAAGACTCACTGCAAGATATTGGAAATGGACTAGGGGAATTCATCAAAATTGCGGAGGAGACAAAACTCAGAAGATACACTTCCTACACCCACATTTGCATTTATATGCATCTAAGCAAAGCTCTCCGAGATGTGGTGAGTTTATAAAATGATGATTTTGAATGGATCTAGTCAATAGATTATGAACATGTCCCATTTCGATGCAAAAAATGTCATGCCCTTGGCCATCTCTTTCGTCACTGCCCATCAAATCTGAAACCCTCAACCTCCACCTCCTCAGACAAACCTTACTCTGACGGATTCACCAAGGTCAGCAACTGCAAAAGGAACCACGAAAAAATTGCATCAAACCCTAAAAAACCTTCCGCCAACACTTCAATGCCATCCACCAGTAATAGCTTTGAGATCTTAGCCCAGCTAGATTCGAATAACAATGAGAACCCCTTACACTCTGAGGAGTCTCCCAGGGCATCATCACAATTCATTCCCACCGACTCAAAGCAACCCCAAAAGCATAAGCAAACAATAGATCTCACCACCTCCACACCCATTCTGATACCGATATGGAAATCTCATGGCATGGAGGTAGACATTGTGCAGCAAGGTACCACGGTTGCAATAGAAACCACAAAGGAAAGGATCGAGGCCCAGCATATGGAAGAGGAGCCTGAAAGCATAGATATAGGATATCTGGACATATTTGGATTAGAACAACCTTGCAGGGCAAAATGATTTGACAAGATCCCAGAAAGACAGTTGGAAAACTTGGAAGTCATCCTCTCCAGAGCACAACAGCAAAGAACCATAGGCATTTAACCTGAAAGTCAATGGGATGGAAAAAAAATTCCTAAAGATAATAAAACAAGAGGGAGGAAAATAGATCTCCAAAGAATCATCCACATTGGGGAAATGCTGGTGGAATCAGGAAGATATTCCAAGCTTACAAAGTATTACAGTCCCCTACCCAACAATGAATCATGAAGCTCACTTCATGGAATATAAGAGGGCTAAATAGCCCTGGGAAATACAGAATGATAAAAAACATGATTCAGCAGGAGAAACCCCAAGTCTTCTTCATGCAAGAAACTAAATGTAACTCTACAACACTTGGTCAAACCCTTGCAAAAGCATGGCCAGGTAGTCAAGCAGTAGCTATGGATGCCTTAGGAGCTTCAGGAGGTCTAGCAATAGTTTAGGACGAATGAGCTATCATGCTTACTAATATCCATGCGAGTAAGCACTTCATTCAAGCCACCTTTCATATTATAGGGACCAATGTGCATGGTCACCTAACCAATGTCTACTTCCCCCAGGAGGCAATGCATAAGATAGACATTTTGAACACTTTATCTTTGATCAACTCCAACAGAACACATCCACTCTGGATCACAGGAGGAGACTTCAATATGATTACTAAGCTGGAAGAAAAAAGTGGAAGCAGGAATAAATTGGATAATGGAAGTATTCATTTAAAAAATTTCATCCAAAACAATTGGCTCATAGATATGCCATTCACCAATGGAATCTATACATGGAATAGAAAACGAGTAGGCCCACATCAAATTGCCTCTCAATTGGATATATCTTGGAGAAGACTTCTTGGCCTCGATCTTACCTCTCACAGGATTAAATCACTAGCCAATCTCACTTCAATGGCAAAGACCACGGAGCACCACACCGTGGCCCTTCCACTTTGAAGCGTTCTGGTTGACGCATCCAGACTTCAACAATCTGATAAATGTAGTTTGGAAAAGCTTCAAACCCCTGGACAGCTCAAAAATGTATCAATTCCAACAAAAACTCAAAAATCTTAAAAAAAATATCAAGCAATGGAATCAACTGACCTTTGGTAATATCTTCCAAGCTCAGAATGCTCTAGATCAAGAAATGAAAAGAATACAACAGATGATCATTACTGAGGGGAGATTCGAAGCACTCTCAGAGTAGGAAAAACTCCTTCATACACAAATAGCAGAAAGAGAAAAGCAAGAAGAAATACTTTGGAAACAAAAATCAAGAGTTAGATGGCTTAAGGAGGGAGAAAGAAATACAAAAATTTTTCATCGCACTACTATACAGAGAAGAATGCACAACAACATCACTTACATTCATAATCGGCAAGGAGAACGATTGGAAAACCATGAAGATGTAGAACAAGAGCTTCTCACTTATTTCAAGCAGGTGCACCAAGAACCACAAGTTGATAGACAACCAGCCATAGAGAAGATCATCAAGAACATCCCAAAAATAATAACAGAAGAACACAATCAACTCCTCCTTCGGCCAATATCTTTACAAGAAGTGGAGAATGCAATGTGACAACTCAAAGAAGGAAAGGCCCCTAGCCTTGAGGGTTTTACATCAAATTTCTTCCACAACTTCTAGGATCTAATTAAAGATGAGGTCTAGTAGGTCGTTGAGGAATCCAAGACGAACAGATGGATGCTTCACTCTCTGAACGTGACCTTTATTGCCCTCATCCCCAAGGAAGTGCAATCTCTCACTCCTGACAAATTCATGCCTATCGCACTCTACAATATCACTTACAAAATCATCTCCAAAGTTATTGCCTCTCGACTAAAGCTGCTACTACCATTACTTATCTTTCTCGAACAATCAGGATACGTGGAAGGTCGGCAAATCACGGATGGCATCATTCTCACCCACGAGATTATACACTCCCTGAAGTAGCTCAAAAAAGTAGGTATGCTTCTAAAAATTGACCTCTCTAAAGCTTTTGATAATTTAAGCTGGACTTACATTCAAAAGATGTTGATTGCCTTTGGCTTCTCCCCTCCCTGGGTTAGATGGGTTATGAGTCTTATAACTTCCACCTTCTTCTCCATTCTAGTCAATGGAATCCCTTCCACCCCCTTCCATCCTTCTAGAGGAATCAGACAAGGAGATCCACTTTCCCCCTTTCTGTTCATTCTAATGGTGGAAGGGCTTGGAAGAAGTATTAAAGAAGCTCTTCAATCCCAGCAACTCAGAGGCCTCTCCTTTCCCAACACCCTTGCTTTTACCCACCAACAATTCGTGGATGATAACATGTTGTTTGGCCATCCCTCGGTTTAGGAAGCCCTCAAATTAAAATCCCTTCTGAATGAGTTCTCGGATGCCTTTGGTGCCAGCATTAATAAGGCTAAGTCCCAAATATTTTTCTTCCATACCCGTGCTATCACTCAGTCTTCAATAGCCTGTATTCTTGGATTCATGATAGCCACTCTCCCCTCTAAATATTTGGGTGCACCTATGACTGGTTCTAATTTAAAGCACTCTACCTTTCAACTTCTCTTGGAAAAATTGGAAGCGCGCCTCTCCTCATGGACTTATAAAGCCCTCAATATGGCCAGCCATCTAGTGTTAATCAAAGTTGTCTTGCAATCCATGACTCTTTATCTCTTTTTAGTACTGGCAGTGCCAAAATGGGTACTCAAGAAAATAAAATATCTTCAGAGGACTTTTATGTGGGGAACTTCAGGACAAAATAGAAAATGGGCACTAGTGAAATGGGCTACGGTCTGCCTTCCAAAAATTTCAAGAGGCACTGAGCTTCACGATCCTCAACACAGTAATGTTGTCATGGGGGAATGTCCTTGGTGGAAATGGATTTTTGTGCTGCATACTCTCTGGTCCATCCTCTGGATAGAAAAATATGCAAACAACCGACAAATAGATGATCTAATCCAACTCACAGAAGTAGGCAAAGGATCCTTAATTTGGAATGCGGCTAATCAACACATAGATATTATCCATGGGATGACTCTTGGCAGCAAAGACCCAAGCTGAGGGACCTGATCAAACCCCACCAAACACCGGAATGGGAAGAGAAACAGATGGACAAGGTTAGCCAGCACTGGTTACCTAGTATCATAGAAGGGTACAGACAATGGATAAACTCGAACAACATCATTAGGCAAGGCACAGAGTCCATTCAAAAAAATTTGGAGGTAGAGATTCTTAATAGGAAATTTCATTTTTCTGATAAGAAGGATATAATAAGATGGGGTTACAAGGCACGAGGAAATTTCACCACCCAAGAGGCATACAACCTAATAATAAGGAATCACACAGTCCAGGATCCTCTTTGTAATAATGTTTGGGGCCCCAACATTTGTCCAAAAGTCTCCACTTTCCTCTAGTTCTTATGTCAAAAAAAAATACTCACTTGGGACAATCTGTGGAAAATAAGCTTTCACGGGCCCTCCATTTGCCCCAACTATAAACCACAAGAAGAAACTAATCTGCATCTCATGAACTCCTGCCCATTGGCAAATAGAGTCTGGGAAAAGGCAAGCTTCAGATGCCAAAAAGAAGGAAGAATTAAATAGGATACCACTAACACCATGCGTAGTTGGGCAATCAATCCATATAAGAGTAAACTATTAAACTCTTTATGGAAAATCATCGGACCAGGTTTTCTCATGTGGACAATATGGAAAGAAAGAAACCGTCACATCTTCAAAGACCAATCCACACCTTTAGAAGTCCTATTGAACAATGTTTTCCAAAACCTTCAGGAAACACTAATGCTCCATACTTGGTATGAAGAAGACTTTCCTTCAAGTCCACAGGAAAAGAATATATGGGTAAACTGGAATATTCAGTTGAGCCATGTATAGGAAAATCATAGTAAATTCTCTTCACACTACAAAATACCAAACAAATGGCTCCCTTTGCCCCATAATATGATACAACTCAATTTCGATGGAGCATCCAAAGGCAATCCAGGTAAAGCAGAATATGGCGGAGCATTCAGGGATCATAAAGGCAAACCTCTTCTAACTTTCCTAGGCTCAATTGGCTGGGATACGAACAACTCGGCCAAATTAGAAGGGATATGGCAGGGGATTCTTCTAGCTCAACTTCACAGTTTCTTCCCACTATTAATTGAAGGCAACTCTCAAATTCTCATTAACATGGTTAGCTAGATTCTGCAAGGGACACCGTCAAACAAAGTGGTCAGCATCTGGAGATTGGCGAAAAGATTAGAGCTCATAGAACGGTGGCTCTCCACCAACAAAGCAGTCACCTTCAAACACATTCGCAAAGATGGCAACAAAGTGGTTGATCTCTTAGCTAATATAGGAGTTGACAGTGGCCGAAATCTACATATTGGCTCACTTAATACTATTTCCACTGCATCCCAGATAAAGAATTATAATGAATTGGTACAGAGTGAAGAAGCACACCTGGATGCAGGTGATCATAATATCATTAAAGCTGACTAGATGGTAGGATGGTGGGAGGCTTGGCCACATGGCCGCATGCGTCCCCTCCCAGGCCAGAGTAAGGCGAATTCATGGTGACTTGCAAGCACCATTAATATGGTGCTCAAGTCGAGAATTCTGCAACAAGCATAAGGAAATGGCCTCCATAGACCATAACTCAGTCTTCCCTCCTCTGATAAATAGCACTTTCCCTCCTCAGGCTGTGGAGCCATGCTCTCGCACCATCACTGGCAGATGATGTTGGTTGCTCAGCTATGTGGATGTGGGAAATGGGTATCATTTCTACCAAACAACGCACTGTAAGTTGATTCAAGCTCAAAACCCCTTTGTTTTCCCTCTGAACAACCATTATAGTCCTAGTAATTCCTCTGATTCCCCAAGTGTTAGCTTTGAGACTAATTCAGTCATGGCGCATATCTGACACCGAATGTGCAACATAAGAGGGGGCAGTTGTGGCAGAGGCATTCGTCCTCCCGCTATGCCCAGCCCTGAATCTGCTTCTCGCTTCTCTTCTCCAGACATTAGTCATCCCCATGGCACCATCGCCGGCAGGTGTCTAGACACGCGCAATGGTAGAGGGTGGGCTCAGCTCCAGGGTGACCGCAGAATGAATGTAGCCATCCATACTGCCAATTTTCCCTTTCCCCCTCACCTAGCTCCTCATAAGACTCAATTATACTTCCATAGCACTCTACACTGGCCTATCATCACTGCCACTATCACCATTACCTTCATTGAGGAAATTGACTTGTAGGAAACTCAGCTAGGGAACAACGGTGAGCAACAGAGGGCTACTCAGTGGAACCAGAATGCTTGAGACCCAGGAAAGTAGCAGATGGTTGATAATTCTGCCACCCCACATGGAGAGGAGGTGGTTGGCAGCCATGTAGCTACTGAAGGCAAAGCAAGAGACACGAAGGCAACTGGTGACACCGAGGGTGACAAGTCTGGCAAGCATGCAACAGAGGGTAGCTCTGCTAGCACTCAACTAGTTTGTGGAATACTAAGCGGCACGTCAGCAGAGGAGGAGGAGTGGTATAAGTATGTGTGTCGAATTGTGAAGAGCCCTCTACAGACGACCTCCAGGGGGTCAATCCTAATTGACAACTAGGCTGCAAGGTGTCGCCCTTCTGCCAGCTGGAGGTTCATATGCTGTTGTCTGATTTTTTCTATGTTTTGTTTTTGAAAACTTTCCTTCTGGTTTGATTCGCTAATTTTCATTCTAGATCCCATGTGTGGGTTTTTGATGTCAAAACTTATGACCCCTACGTGGGTTTTTTAATCTAGTTTCACAGACTAGTTTCCCCATCGATGGGGCAGTTGCATTTAGGTTGTGATATTTTTTGACAAACCTTGTTCAACACTATAGAGGGCAGCACCTCGTTGTATTTTTATCTTGTTTCATATCAATAGAGTAGTATTACTTAGAAAAAAAAAATTCCTTAGGTTCATAATCCCTTGGGGTTTTAGTATTAATCCCTTGGGTTTATAAGATCAATCACTTGGGTTTATTATTCCCGAGTCAAACATGGTTGATTATAATGTCGACCATGGTCCAACATGGAACTGTGATAAGGATTGTCTCAATATGAAAATCAATGATGGTCGATCATGTTCATTCTAATGTTTATAATATTTTTCTTAGCATTTATATATGTTGGGTTTATAATATTAGTCCCTTGGATTTAATATTATTCCCTTGGGGTTTTAGTATTAATCCCTTTATTTTATTATTCCTTTGGGTTTCTCATATTAATCCCTTCGGTTTATTATTCCCTTAGGTTTATAATATCGATCCTGGTAAACCATTGTCAATCATAGCCAACCATGGTCAACCATGCTTGAATGCCACATTATGACAAGGATTGTCTCACCATCAAAATAAATAATAATCCCTTGGGTTTATTATTCCTTTGGGTTTATTATATGAATCCCTTCGGTTTCTTATTCCCTTGGGTTTATATTATTAGTCCCTTATGTTTAATAATATTCCCTTTAGTTCATAATCCCTTGGGGTTTTAGTATTAATCCCTTGGGTTTATAATATCAATCGCTTGGGTTTATTATTCCTGAGTAAAACATGGTTTATTATGATGTCGACCATGGTCCAACATGGAATTGTGATAAGGATTGTCTCAATATGAAAATCAATGATGGTCCATCATGTTTATTTGAATGTTTATAATATTTATCTTAGGGTTTATATACGTTGGGTTTATAATATTAGTCCCTTGGGCTAAATATTATTCCCTTGGGAGTATAATCCCTTGGGGTTTTAGTATTAATCCCTTCTTTTTATCATTCCTTTGGGGTTCTCATATTAACCCCTTGGGCTTATTATTCCCTTATGTTTATAATATCGATCATGGTAAACCATTGTCAAACATAACCAACCATGGTCAACCATTCTTGAATGTCACATTGTGACAAGGATTGTCTCACCATGAAAATAAATGATATTTATTTAGTGTTTGTAATATTTATGTGTGGCTTTATGAATGTTGTGTTTATAATATTGGTTGCTTGGGTCTAATAGTATTCCCTTGGGTTCATAATCCCTTGGGTTTTAGTATTAATCCCTTGGGTTTATTATTCATTTGGGTTTATAATATCAATCCCTTGGGTTTATTATTACCACATGATTATAATATCAATCATAGTCAACCATGTTTGAATGTCACATTGTCACAAGGATTGTCTCACCATGAATAAATCATATTTATTTTAGTCTTTGTAATATTTATATTTGGGTTTACAAATGTTGGGTTTATAATATTAGTCCCTTGGGCTTAATATTATTCCCTTGGGTTCATAATCCCTTTGGGTTTAGTATTAATCCCTTGGGTTTATTATTCATTTGGGTTTATAATGTAAATAAGTTGGGTTTACTATTCCCTTAGGTTTATAATATCAATCATGGTCAACCATTGTCAATCATAGCCAAACATGGTCAACCATGTTTGAATGTTGCATTGTCACAAGGATGGTCTCACCATCAAAATAAACCATGTTTACCATAGTGTTTGTAGTATTTATATTTGGGTTTATCAATATTGGGTTTATAATATTAGTCCCATGGGTTTAATATTGTTCCCTTGCGTTCATAATCCCTTGGGGTTTTAGTATTAATCCCTTATTTTTATTATTCCTTTGGGTTTATAATATCAATCCCTTGGGTTTATTATTCCATTAGGTTTATAATATCAATCATTGTCAACCATGGTTGAATCTTGCATTGTCACAAGGATTGCCTCACCATCAAAATAAATCATGTTTATTTTAGTGTTTGTAGTATTTATATTTGGGTTTATGAAATCTGGGTTTATAATATTAGTCCCATGGTTGAATGTTGCATTTTGACAATGATTGTCTCACCATGAAAATAAACCATGTTTATTTTAGTGTTTATAATATTTATATTTGGGTTTACCATATTAGTCCCATGGTTGAATGTCCCATTTTGAAAAATATTGTCTCACCATGAAAATAAATCATTTTTATTTTGGTCTTTGTAATATTTGCATTTGGGTTTACGATTGTTGGGTATATAATATTAGGCCCTTGGGTTTAATATTATTCCCCTGGGTTCATAATCCCTTTCGGTTTTAGTATTAATCCCTTGGGTTTATTATTCATTTGGGTTTTAATATCAATCCCTTGGGTTTGTTATTCCAACGAGGTTTATAATATCAATCATGGTCAACATGGTTGAATGTCACATTGTGACAAGGATTGTCTCACCATGAAAATAAATCATGTTTATTTTAGACTTTGTAATATTTATATTTGGTTTTACGAATGTTGTGTTTATAATATTAGTCCCTTGGGTTTAATATTATTCCCTTGGGTTTTAGTCTTAATACCTTGGGTTTATTATTAATTTGGGTTTATATCAATCCCTTAGGTCTATTATTCCCTTCGGTTTATAATATAAATCATTGTGAACCATTGTAAGTCATAGCCAAACATGGTCAACCACGGTTGAATGTCACATTGTGATAAGAATTGGCTCACCATCAAAATAAACCATGTTTATTTTAGTGTTTGTAGTATTTATATTTGGCTTTACCAATGTTGCATTTATAATATTAGTCCCATGGCTGAATGTCACACTTTGATAAAGATTGTGTCCCCATGAAAATAAAGCATGTTTATTTTAGTGTTTGTAATATTTATATTTGGGTTTACGAATATTGGGTTTATAATATTAGTCCCTTGGGCTTAATATTATTCCCTTGGGTTTATTATTAATTTAGGTTTATAATATCAATCCCTTGGGTTTATTATTCCCTTTGGTTTATAATATCAATTATGGTAAACCATTATCAATCATAGCCAAACATCGTCAACCATGGTTGAATGTCACATTGTGACAAGAATTGTCTCACTATCAAAATACACCATGTTTATTTTAGTATTTGTAGTATTTATATTAGGGTTTACCAATGTTGGGTTTATAATATTAGTCCCTTGGTTGAATGTCTTATTTTGACAAAGATTGCCTCACCATGAAAATAAACCATGTTTATTTTAGTGTTTGTAATATTTATATTTGCGTTTAGAAATGTTGGGTCTATAATATTAGTCCATTGGGCTTAATATTATTCCCTTGGGTTCATAATCCCTTGGGGTTTTAGTATTAATCCCTTGGGTTTATTATTCACTTCAGTTTATAATATCAAAACTTTGGTTTTCTATTCCCTTAGGTTTATGATATAAATCGTAGCCAAACATGGTCAACCATATTTGGATGTCACATTGTGACAAGGATTGTCTCACCATGAAAATAAACTATGTTTATTTGAGTGTTTGTAGTATTGATATTTGGGTTTACCAATGTTGGGTTTATAATATTAGTCCCATGGGTTTAATATTATACCCTTCGGTTCATAATCACTTGGGGTTTTAGTATTAATCCCTTCGTTTTATTATTCCTTTGGGTTTAGTTAGTATTAATCCCTTTGTTTTATTATTCCTTTGGGTTTAGAATATCAATCATGGTCAACCATTGTCAATCACAGCAAACCATGGTCAACCATGTTTGAATGTCACATTGAGACAATGATTGTCTCAATCAAAATAAAACATGTTTATTTTAGTCTTCATAGTGTTTATATTTAGGTTTAATAATGTTGGGTTTATAATATTAGTCCCATGGGTTTAATATTATTCCCTTTGGTTCATAATCCCTTGGGGTTTTTGTATTAATCCCTTAGTTTTCTTGTTCCTTGGGGTTTATAATATCAATCCCTTGTGTTTATTATTCCCTTAGGTTTATAATATCGATCATGGTCAACCATTTTCAATCATAGACAACCATCGTCAACCATGGTTGAACGTCACATTGTGACAAGGATTCTCTCACCATGAAAATAAACCATGTTTATTTTAGTCTCTCACCATTAAAATAAACTATGTTTATTTTAGTGTTTGTAGTATTGATATTTGGGTTTATAATATTAGTCTCGTGGGTTTAATATTATTCCCTTCCGTTCATAATCCCTTGGGGTTTTAGTATTAATCATTTTGTTTTATTATTCCTTTAGGTTTAGAATATCAATCATGGTCAACCATTGTCAATCACAGCAAACCATGGTCAACCATGTTTGAATGTCGCATTGTGACAATGATTGTCTCACCATTAAAAAAAAACATGTTTATTTTCGTGTTTGTAGTGCTTATATTTGTGTTTAACAATGTTGGGTTTATAATATTAGTCCCACGGGTTTAATATTAGTCCCTTGGGTTCATAATCCCTCAAGGTTTTCATATTAATCCCTTAGTTTTATTATTCCTTGGGGTTTATAATATCAATCCCTTGGGTTTATTATTCCCTTAGGTTTATAATATCGAACATGGTTAACCATTGTCAATCATAGACAACCATGGTCAACCATGATTGAATGTCACATTGTGACAAGGATTCTCTCACCATGAAAATAAACCATGTTTATTTTAGTCTTTCTAATATTTATATTAGGGTTTACCAATGTTGGGTTTATAATATTAGTCCTTTGGGTTTAATATTATTTGCTTGGGTTCCCCGGATGCGGGTGACACGACAGCGGAGAAGGCGGTGGCACATGGTCACCATGGGCAGCCCCATGCATAAGACACGCATTAAATGCGAACCGCCGCCATGGAGCTCAAGTGTGGGTGCAGAGGCGATAAGGGACGGCAATTCATTGCTGCATCCGGGGTTCAATCGAGCATTCAGTGTGCAGTTATGGCTTGTGGAGATCGAGGAAGAGCAGAGGTGCATAAGAATGGTGAGGCCTGGGAAGGTCAGGTGTTGGGTCGAGTTCAGATTTTGGGAGTGGGCTTATGGTCGACGGCTCACAGAGCTGGAGCTCACGTCGCCCCTTTGGCAATTGATAGTGGTTTCAGGTCTGAGAAGGGGGTTTCAGGTCTCAATTTCTCTGACTCCTCTTATCCTGCTCTGTTTTATTTTCCTGCTTACAGTGGCATCATGGTCAAGCCCCAACAGCGCCTCCTCAGCCGTCGAGGCACTAGCAGAGGCGGGTCCTCTCACCCCTTAGTGGCAACTCCCCCCTCCCACTGCTGTAGATGTCTATGCACCAAGTGGCCGAGGCTAATCCAATCCAGTCGAGCCACTTCCTGGACACCAGCAATCCAGAGCCGGATTCAGCTCCGCTACCTGCGTTTGGAACCGCAGTCTTCTCCTTCAGCAATTCTCAAGGCAATTCTCGCATCAACGCCCATGTCTCGGTCCTTTTTCTGGAAGAACCGAAGGAAGAGGGCGAGGAACAGCCCAGCACAAAGCTGCACCAAGCTGGAAGCTCTAGGGTCGCTGAGGGTTTGCCAGAGGACCGCCTAGACCATGTTGACATTCCACCTTCGACTCAGGCAGCACCTCCGCCATCGACTCAGGCAGCACCTCCGCCTGAGAAGGACAAAGCCGCATGGGACCCTCTCCCGGAAGGAATGTGCTGGATCATCGAGGAGGAACCAGACGAATAGTAGTCCATTCGCTCCGGTTTTCCCCTTCAGGCGCTACTCAGGTTCTCTTATGTTTTGCTTCGTTTGTTATCATGGCCCTCTGTTTACTGTCGTTGTTCCTGTGTGGTTCGAGAATTTTCATGTTCAATGTTTGTCAATGCCCATGCAAGGGCTCCATATGATAGTTTTCTTTTTCCTTTTTGTGCCCCTACGTGGGATGTCAATTATCGCTTTTGCTTCTCCTAATCGGTTTATCGCCCCTATGTGGGTGTTCTGTCTCAGTGATGGCGCCCCTGCGTGGGTGGTTTTTCTCAATGGTGATACCCCTGCGTGGGTGATTTATCTCAATGGTTATGCCCCTGCGCGGGTGAATTGTCTATGTGCTAGGGCCCTTGCGTGGGTGATTTGTCTTGAAGCTATGGCAGAGGTGTGGGAGGTTTTCCTGATTACTGTCAGTCCAGAGTGCCATTCTTGGCTTCTGGCAACATGACCGCATGACTGTAACTGTTTTCCTGTTTATGTACATAATAGAATAGCATAGTCTTAACGAGAAAAAAAAAAATATTATTTGCTTGGGTTCATAATCCTTTTGGGTTTTAGTATTAATCCTTTGGATTTATTATTAACTTAGGTTCATAATATCAATCATGGTCATCTTTATTAATCTCTTGCGTTTGTAATATCAATTCCTTGTGCTTCTTGATCCCTTAGGTTTTTAATATTTATCCGTTGGGTTCACTAATTCCTTAGGTTTATAATATTAAATAGTGGGGTTTATTAGTTCCTTGGGTTTATAATATTAGTCCTTCTAGTTTAATATTATTCTCGTTTGTTCATAATCCCTTGGGATTTTAGTATTAATCCCTTGGGTAATAATAAACAAAAGGGACTAATATTATAAACCCAATGTATACAAACCCTAAGATAAATATTAAAAATACTAAAGCCTAATAATAATAATAATAATATGAGTTTATATTATTATAATAATATTAATATAATAATCATAAGCATATAAATATATAAGAATATACTTGTTATTGTTTATATAGTTATTAATATAATAAATAATTGGTCTTTAATGTTATTATTATAATAATAATTATATTTATATATTATTATAATAATATAATGATAATATTATCATAATATTATCATATTATAATCACTTATTATTATTATTATTATTATAATTATATTTATATATTATTATAATAATATAATGATAATCTAATATTATTATGAGCTATTGTTATTATTAATTAATATATATTAGGTGTTTATATTATTATTATAATATATATATATATATATATATATATATATATATATATATATATTATATTATTATTGTTAAAATAATATAATAATATAATAATAATTATATTATTATATTATTTTAATAATATAATGAGAATCTAATATTATGATGAGCTATTTTTATTATTAATTAATATATATTAGATGTTTAAATTATTATTATAATATACATATATATATATATATATATATATAATCTCGTTGTTATTATTTATATAGTTATTAATAATACTAAATAGTTGGTGTTCAAAAAAACTCATAATAATTATTAATGTGGTTGATATAAGCCTATTGACGTATATCAACCACATTGGAAAATGTGGTTGTATATATGTTTCATATACGCCTATTGGCATTTATCGATCACATTGGTAAATGTGGTTGTGCTAGTTTAACATTTATGGTTTATTTTACTCAATTTAATTCATTTAGACTTTAGATGTAATTTTCTATTTATTCATTGAATAGATAAAATGAGTAAAAGTAGAAAACAACATTGAATACAATCACAATGAATACAAATATTTGCTTTGAGAAATTTTTATTGGAGAAAACTCAGTTAGAAGGTGAGGTTACTCTGTTATCTTTACAAAGGAGAAGTCACTCTTTATGGAGTTACCTAAGAGTTGTGATTTCTTATGTTAATTCTTATTTTACTTGATCTTCTTTAGTGTGAAACAAGTTACAGTAGTATTGAATGGAACCCCTACTACTAGTGGCCTCGCATAAAACATACTCCTATAGTCGACCATGAGTTAGATTTGATTCCTTCAAATCTCAACTAAATTTATAATTATATACCTTCTAGATTCTTTTTCAAATTCGCTACGTGGCTAGTCACACATGCATGAGTAACAGGGGTTCATGTGGCATGTGGAGAATGTAGAAAATATCAAATTCTATGAGCCTTCCATGTTGGGTTAGGAGAAGAGGTAGTTACCTTCCATAAAGGACTTAGCACCAAATGTTCATGAAAAGTTTGTATAGGACACAATTGTACAACTACAAGAGAAGAACAACATGACCTTTGGTAGACTAGGTTGAAAGGACAACTTTAAGGGAAATAAAAATGGCACTCAAGGGCGAAGGTAAAGGAGAATTTTCCTCACATCATTAAATCATTTTGGGGTTAAAATATCTCCCAAAATGGGGAGATATCATCTAAGATTAGACCATTGTAGTATTTTTCATTTAGCACAATGATTATAAAGTGAAAATTTTGGAAAAATCACTTTGCATTGTCATTTTTATTGGCAGGTCACATTTTGGAGAATTGGGGTCTAAAATATTCCAAATCTATTTTATTAAATGATGTTTTTTCTTTTGTGTCAAAGTTATCTCACGTAGCTATCTCACATAAGTGCCAAACTGTATAATGTTTTAACTTTAGAAGTCTTTCCAATGGTGCAAGAATCGCATCAATTGAAGTGTGTATCCAAAAGTTATGCATCCTACAAATTGACCTACCATATTTGGCCACCATGGTACAAGAGGACGCCATGTCAAACCTATTAATCATGAGGGGCTAGCCAAATGGAAAATTAAATAAGACTCTAAAAAGATTGAAATTGTAACTCTAATTGAGAGTTTGAGTCAAGTCTAATCATGGTTGGCTATTGGGCTATCTAATATACTGGGCCACGAGGAGTAGGGATTCCACTTGATACTATTGCATCTTGTTTCATAGTAGATCATAATAACTAGGAGTGAGAGCTAGAGAGGATAATACTATTGCATCTTGTTTCATAGTAGATCATAATAACTAGGAGTGAGAGTTAGAGAGGATAATAAAGGATGTGAGTATTTAGTAGCAGTGTAACATGCCACAACTTTTGGGTGAGTAGTAGTGTAATAGGCCACAACATTTAAGCAACTTAATAAAAAGTGTCTTATGCTTTGTACTTGTATTATTTCCATGTCAAACAAAAAAGAATATAGCAACCTTAGCTTCTAACTGAACTTTTTCATAAAAATTTTCATTTTTTCATAAAAATTTTCATAAATAAATCTTTATATTCATTATAATTAGTGTATAATTGTATTTCTTATGTGTTATTTTTATATTTTATTTATTTCATACATAATTAAAAAATTCAAAATTTAAAATAATTTAACATTTTAATATAAATTTCTATTTAACTTATCACTTTAGATTAATGAAATAAAAAGAAAACGTAAAAATATTTTTAATATATGTATAATGTAAAACATTAATAATATATAAATTAAAAAATCAATATTTTTTAGAAAAGGATAGATCACTTTTTTTTTCTATTAAAGTAGAGAAGTATGGTCACTAATATCACTTCTAACATATTCGAAAGTTACACCAATGCAACCCATTATCTTTATCTTTATGGAGGTTACACCAATGCAACCCATGGTTAAGTGTGGAATGCAAGAGCTACACTCCAAACCCACAATGTGACAAATGGGTGCATCATTAGGTTGATATTTTATATTTCAAAAATATTTTGAGTTATACATGATTTAAAAATAAAATTAAATATTTTAATGGAGGAAATATTTAATAAAATATATAAAAATAAATAGGTTTTTCTTTGAAATTTTAGTCACTCTTGTTATCTTATATGGATGTGGGGTTTGGGGTTGCAACATCTCTAGAGAATCCTAGAGAAAGATTGAGCAAATATAGAAACATTTTATAATGTATAACCTCAAAATTAAAAGCAATACACCCTATCCTATTCTCCTTATAGAAGTGGGTCTTTCCCGAGAGCCTAGCTATGACTAGGCTTATGTTGTACAAGCACAAACTCAATAACATAGGAGACCATAGACTTCCTAAGCTAGCTTCAAATTCCAGCCAAAACCACCTAAGGCTCAAATGAGGTTGGTATAAAGACACTAGGGCTTGGCTAAACCATTGGGAGATTGATGAGAATGTTGCATTGCAAAACATTAATAACATTAAAAATATTGTTACTTATAAGTTCAAAGATAAAATGTGGTGTGAGAAAAATTTAGCAGCTAAAAGAAAATTAAGATATTATAAGGAGATCATCAACCCCACCCTAAAAGATAAAAAGTATCTCTCTGTTTTAACTAGCTCAAAGAAGAAAATTAATATAGCCAAGATTAGAATGAACTCTCATGAGCTCCATAGTGAAACGGGTTGTTGGGTAGTTCCTAAAACATATGGATGGAAAGGATGTGCCATCTCTGTGAGAATATGAACATCGAGGATGAAAATCACTTCCTATTAGAGTGCCTTGCGTACAACTACATTAGATCTCTGTTTCATAATCTTTGTTGCAATACTCACCTTCCTATCCTTTGACGATGTCAAAATTATAGTGAGCTCGGGAGGCTTCTCTCCAAGCTTTTTGAGGATAGAAATAAAATTTTAAATCAAACTAAATAATTCGTTTCTTTACACTTGATAGACCAAATTTTGGTTTTAGGGGAAGTTAGTCATCATCATCAATATCATCATAAAAAAGTTGTATTCTAATTTATAGATGAAATGGTTTTTTAATGATACAATCTCAAGTAAGATTATCATTTTTTGTTATTTAAAATACATTTTAGAATGTATAAGTGGATGTAACACTTTAGAAAGCTCTTAGAATGGATATTAAACAACTTAAACTTAAATTTTTTTAAATTTCTAGTAAATCTTCATTAAAATTAATTAAAAAAATGTTATAAAAAAGTCGTTTCGTTAATAAATTAACAAATTACACTGAACCTATATAATACAAACAATGATTGACATCATCAATATATATAAGTATTGAATTTTTGTTTTTTTTAATAGAGTGAACCTATATATAATATGAACAATTATTGACATCATCAATATAATCAATATATGTATTGAATTTTTGTTTTTTTTATAGGCTAAACCTATATAATATGAACAATTATGGACAGCATAAGCATATATATATATATATATATATATATATATATATATATATATATATATATATATATATATATATATATATACTAACTTTCTTGCCATAGGCATATTATAGTGTAATTTCTTTTTAGTTAAAAAGTAATTGACTTTTTGTTTCATAAAAAAAAATTGTGAAAGTTTATAATGTTCTAAAAAGTTAGCATATTAAAATGATTTTTTTAAAATTAATATTAATTTTAGAGTTTTGAAATTTTAAAATTCTATTTTTTTATTGTTCTAAACTTGTAGTTGTGAAATTTTTATGGAGGTTTATTTACAATTGTGAGATATAAAAAATATATTAAAAAATAAAAACTAAAAACTAAAAAAATTTGCCTATTTGCAAAGGTACTCATTTCACTAGAGAAATTATTAAATTGTATCATGGATCATTATGGGATAGAATGATAGTGTCAAAGATACTATTACCTCAAATTTTAAGGACAAGTTGTTAGAGGATAAGGAATTGGAGGGTAAAAAGAAGCATAGATACTATAAGGAGGTTATCAACCCCACTCTTGATAACCAGATTTATCTCTGTGTGTTGACCAACACTAAGAGAAAATAAACATCCCCAGTATAAGAACTAATTCCCATGAGCTTTGAAGTGAAACCTCGTAGTGTTCTACTCCCAAGACTCCTACAACAATAAAATATGTCAGATTTGCAATACTAAGAAGGTGGAAGATGAAAGCACTTCCTTTTAGACTACTCCGAAGGTGGAAGATGAAAAGAACTTCCATTTAGGCTTAGTGGCTCTTACTCACATCCACTCTCAATTCCCTAACATCTACCACACTTCCAATCTTCTTCACTTATTAATCCAACCCAACAGTAGCAATCTTGGAGCTCTTCTTTCTCTTTTCTTTGACAATAGAAATAATATTTTGAAAAATAGCACTTAATCTCTTTCTCTTTTCTGGAAATCTGATAAACCTCATTAGTCTTATTCAACCTTAAACAACAACAACATCATCATCAATATATAAGTCATTATTAAATTATACAATAACTTATACAGTATACCTCCATCCAACTCTATCATTCTGACGGCTGGCAACCGAGTACCCTCCCAAACTCGTGGTCCATTTTTTGTGCAGTCATATGTAGATACAAAGTGTGACTAGAATCTGCTTTATTCACGCGAACAATTTCAACGAGTCTAAAGTCTAGTGACTGAAGTGGAGAAACATCGGTTCTCAATATATTCAATGCCACCTCATCAATATCCCCTCCTGAATGACTGGTAGGCTCTTTGGTTCAAGCTGCAGTGCCAAAGGAGCAAATAAAAAGCAAAATGTAGTTTAATCCATAAGTGGATAGAATCTCACTCACTTAACATGAAAAATGTGACATTCGTTATCAACGCCATTAGTTCCCATGATAAAATTTTAATAATAAATTATTGTATCTTATTAATTTCACTTTTCACGAGTCTTGTTTTTTATTAGAGTTTTTATATTTTCAATAAAATTTAGAATTTACTTATTTAATCATATTGCAATATTAAAATTAATGAAATGTTAATTAACAAAAATTATCAAACCTTTTGTCATTTGCGTTTTAAAGATTTTTGAATTAAAATTAATAAAATGTTAATTAATAAAAATTATCAAACATGTCATCTTGTCATTTTAGTTCTAAAGATTTTTAGAACACTTTTGAAATAGAGATATAAAATATATATAAATGTCTCATCAATCGTTTCTCTAACACATTGTTTCTATTGATTATGAATATGAAAAATTATTCAAAAGATTCTTAATTTTTTTAATTTTTTGAAAGGATAATTTGTATTAGAGTATATCAGATTAATTTCATTTGGCTTGATGTTACATGATAAAATGAATTGTTTGTTAATTTTATTGAGTTTCGATTATCATATGTGATAGATATAGATTTTCTTGCTTTTTTTGTGTTTTAAAAAATATGACTTCCCAGTGAGCATTACACAATGTTTTATGCTAGCATTAGTATTAAATCAAATAGAATTTTAATTGAAATCTAATAATAATGTTAATGTCACTAAAATTTATTTCATATTTTATCACATTTCATGAATAGTATAAAGCAGATATTACTATGTATACTTATTTTTGAGGAACTTGGATGAAATTTACTTTATGATTTATTATTATTATTATGATTGTAATGTGGAAATCTGAATAATTTGAAATAATTGTTTAGGTTTTTCCTTTAATATATATCATAAAGGGTTTATTTAATTCATTATATTATTCACTAGCATCATGGCATATTAGTATTATAACAAAGAGATATTTTCACATCAACAAAAAAACATACCATTCAAATGTAATTTTAAATTTAAAAAGACTTATAATATAATAAGTAATGAATCATAAATAAATTTTGTAGTCTCATCTCATGATATTATTAACCACTCATTGAGCAAATCTATTTTTAAAAACAATAATTTTTTTAACATGAGAAATCATGTATCATAAACCCTTTTTTTTGCCACCATCTGGGTTTATTCACTATTCGTTTATTCACTATTCATCCAACACACTGAAGAAAAAAATAAAATAATTATTAAAATGGAAAAATATTTTATCAACTAAATTTAATCTCATTAAATATTATTTTATGCGTGGATTAGTGAAATTGATAACTATAACGACCTTTAAACTCTAAATAATTAACACGCTATAAGCAATTTCAATATTTTCTGGAGGCATTGGCTGCATGTTTAATTTAAAAAATTCTAACCCTGTTAAAAAAAAATTAACGAAACTATATGAAACACAGCTACTTACCGTACACTGAACAAGGCAAAAACATCATGAGTTAAGCTTTAAATATGTTTTGAAATCTGCAGAGGAAACTTCCAATAAAATAATGTCACTTACGGAAAGTAAATGGAGTGGAGGCTGCCGCATAAAACTTTACGCTTTCGCAAACTCAGTAGGAGACCTCTCAACAAAGTTTAAATAATTTAAAATCTGGTTTTCTTATTATTTAAAAGATTCATGTGTTTGGAAAGGTAAATCCATTTCGCTAGAGTGAAATGAAGCATATTTTTTTTTCCGAAGGTGGTAAAACCTATCAACTCAGGTGTCAAACCAACAGTGA
Organism: Pinus tabuliformis; assembly: GCA_031772625.1. Lineage (NCBI taxonomy): Eukaryota > Viridiplantae > Streptophyta > Pinopsida > Pinales > Pinaceae > Pinus > Pinus tabuliformis. The sequence goes on along the minus strand of CM062804.1, from coordinate 1,544,703,174 downwards.
GGACAGCCCTCTGGCTGCTATCCCCGAATGCTGGGATGACTCATCACTGTTAAATAGGAAAACCACGCCACCTGACATAACCCTGCTGGTGGTCCGTAATCGGGAGCAGGCTCTCACTCCTACCAGATGCCTCTGGGTCTTGGGCCGTTAACCTGTTTCCTTACGTCCTACCAGATGCCTCTGGGTCTTGGGCCGTTAACCTGTTTCCTTACGTCCGAGGAAGACGAGCTCTTAGCCAAGCAGAAGCAGTTTTACGGCATAAATGAAGCATATTATTATAAAGAAGCTTATAATTAAAAATATTTTTTTTTATTATTATTATTATCTTAATAAGAAAATATTTAGGTGCTCATCCTATACGAAATTTAGTTCGAGCTTTATTTTAAAACTTTTACATTAGATGTTTAAAAAATATCTTTTAATCAATTGTTAAATTGGAGTAATTTTTTTTATAATTAATTGAAAAGAATATTTATTATTTATAATAATGAAAAGTATTTTTTTTATAAATATCGTAATATTTTATGTTCCATAAGTTTATGAAGGTAGAGAAAATTAGTTTATGAAGGTAGAGAAAATTAGTAATGTGGTATTGTCCGTGTAATATTAAAAATGAGGCAGGAAAAATTGCCTAAAGGTAATTTCGTTGGTTTTTCATAATCATTTTATGTGACCTTGTAGATTATGGTCCATTTATACAAATGAGAAGCGTTTACATTGTGGGTTTAAACAAAAAAAAAAAACTCACCAATCATTTAACAACAATATAGCACATAATTCGTCAACTAATGTGAGTCCCACATCGATGCATACAACCGGACCTCAAATAGATTTAAAATTGTGTCCATAAACTCCTCGGGTCCGTTCAGCGATTGAACAATGATTGAACAACAAATGAACAACGATTGAACAACGATTGAAAAAGAATTGAACAATGATTCTCCACCGTTGATCTCATCATTAATCCCACGGTTGATGTCTTTCCTAGTCATCGCACATCGCATATCGCAATTTCTGAAACCACGGTTCATTCACTCATGAACGATGTGGTGCGATATTAATCCAACCATGAGCATCCAGAAACTCATCCAATGGTTGACAGCGATATCACACAAGGAACGTGCGCAACGCTACCCGCCTCACGGAGACGATATGGTTTATAAACCTTGGTTTATAAAAGTTTGGGTCTGGGTTTAGACTTAAACTCTAAGTACTTTAAACCCCAATATCCATTGGATAACAGAGTTCATCAAATCCTTTAGCTAACAGTTCTTCGACTAACTCACAGGTTGAAAACACCTTAAACCCCGCAGCTGACTGTGACGTCAGTGGTTGAAATTGAAATCAATGGCTAGGAATGAGTGCGGCACTTCAATCTCGATCAAGATACCCGTAGACTCCTAACCTCTGCAGTTACGCATTTCCCTTTGGCTCTCAGATTACATTCAACGGGGATAGTTGAATGTTACTCTGCTCCACCTTCCAATCAAACTTTGTCTCCTTTAACACCACTTCGAACTGGAGTACACAATACTCTGTATTATTTCTCTTCTTCCAGATTTCGTAATTCGTTCTTTACCTGACCTGTACATACATCTATTGAATCTGAATTGGAATCACATACATTCTATCGAGATGGTAAGTCTTTTGTCACTCAGAAAGACTTTCAGAAATTCAACTTGAATTCATTCATCATGGTTTATCATACAGAAACCATAAATTCCCAATTACGGATCACTCAACACATAAAACGAATGACACACAGTGACAATGAATTCAATTTCTTCATTCATTAAACAAATGTATAGATACAAGTAAAAACATGTTTACAGTCTAGCTTTGGCTTGATCTACCTTCACATGGTTTGTATCAATGGCCCTTTCTCATTTCAATGCCCGTAGGCTCACAATCCAACCTTCCTGTCTATCTAACTCTCTCCCTAACTAACTTGACTTGACTTACTCTTTCTCTGACTTTTTGGCTTACATTTATACAAAACGATTATGTTTCCATTTCTGGTTCAAATCCTCAGTCTTCTCAACTATATCCTAAGAATCCTCTAAGTCCTCAATTAGTTCCTAAAATCTGTTCTTTATCCCTTGAGGATCCCAACTTCCAACTAATCCTAAGGATCCTCCATAAATCATGAACTACTTTCTAAGATTTACAATATCCCAATCCATACTAACAACTCATCATCACTCATGTTCTCATACATTCGAGAGCATTTACAAATATCCTCACGATATTCAAGTAACTCTTATTCTAAATGTCTCACCTAAATCCCTCAAAATATCTAAAATTACATTAATTAAAAACTTAGGAAAACCACTCTTTTGAAAATACAAGACCACCTAGATTCTACTAAATGTACACATTTTCAGCATCATGATGCTCCTGCATCAGACTCCCAAAGTAGAAAATAATCATGATCTTCAGATTATGTGGTTTTAATCTTTTTCTTCCTGGATCCCATACTTTGTTCTGTAATTAGTCCTTGGTTGTTGCTATTTTTTGTTACTGTTCTCCATGTCTCCATACCTTATGCTGCAATGCTCCACTTGCCATGCTCTCACATTCTTTTGTTTTCTTCCTCTTGTTGTTGCTTCTTTCGTTTCTTGTTGTTGTCTTCTTCTGAGACACTTTCATCATTAACCTTCTTACCAACTCAATCCCTCTATCTAGTATATCCTCTGTCTGCTGATTGCCTTCAACTCTTGGTTGATGAACTCTCATTCTTGGTGCCGCCCTTACATCCTTACCCTCTTGTTCATTGTTGTCTTTCATAGAATTTCACACCTTTTCAGTTACTGCCATATTATCCTTCAAGACAATTTTTTGCTTCTGTTTTCCTATACCTGTCAATTTCTTATTTCTGATTATTATTCATGACAATTTCTTTGTCATCCTTCATCAACAATTTATCCTGAATGTTTATCCTATGCTTTTCCAACTTTTGTCTTTGAAGGTCCAGCTCTTGATATAACTCAATTATTTTACTTGGAGTATAATTTGGAAATATTGCACAATCTACCATTTCTTCATTTTCTATTGACCAATCATCAGATGGTCCTTCTTCCTCTATTAAATCTTCCTTAACATCTTTCAGTAGATGTTCTTTCTCTTCTTCTTTCATTTGGTTGTCCACCTGTGCGAAATATATTCCAGTTTCTGCAACAAAATCTACAATCATAAGATGATTATCAAAATCAAAGATATAAGGCCTTTGTACCTCTTCTTCCTTTAGCAACCTTTGAGTACATTGCTCCAATCTTTCCTTTAACTCCTATGTCAACGCATTAATATGCTAATTCAAACTCAAAGAATCCTTAAGACTATCGACAAGTCCCTTTTCCACACCATCTATTTTAATGATGCCTCTTTGCACTTGTTCAATGTAGTGAACTATTTCTTCTCCAGTCTCATTGTCATACTCTGCTTCAAAAATTTCATCTTCTGGAAGGTATTCTTCTATGTTTTTGACAGCTTTAGAAGACTGTGTATCTTCTTCCAAACTTGCAACCATAACAAATTATCAGTTTTAAAATCATAGGACCTTATGGTCTCATTCGATGCTTCAGTCATCAAGTCTTCTGGCTGCTTTGAATCATTCATATGGTTCAACTCCTTTGTCTCTTCATCACTTTCAAAAAGCAATGGTCCATGCTCTGGTTCATATACCAAAACTTCAACACCTTCCTTAGCATTTTCCTTTTATTGTAGCTCAAAACTTTGAAGCTTCTTTGTCTCCAATTTGACATCTATAATCTGTTCAAGTTCCCTCAGCTCCTTTTTTAATTGCATATTCACATGTTGTTGTCTCTTCTCTTGTAGCCTCTGCCACTTCACTTTCTTTCTCATGACGTAACCACATTTCTGGTCCTTCTCATTTCTTTGCAACATCTCCATTAATACTTTGAGCTGAACTTCCATCTCAGCCATTTCTCTATCATATTTTTCATCACTCATTCTCATGCCATTTGCCTTGACATCTTTCTTCTTTTTTCTTCCACTGTGATCTCTTTCAAAACCTCTGCTATGACTGTCACTAGTCATCATCCTTTCGATCTCTATGAGCTCCTCACTCACTTTACTATGAGTTGCGCAAGGCTCTGCAACAACAAGTTTTCCCTACTGCCCTTTACCTCACCAAGCTCTCCTCTATACTTGGTCTTTTGGAAAGTACTTGGTTCTCTGTTTGGAACCTCCTTGAGCATTTCTCTTTGCTCCTTTTAGTCCTCGAATCACCTGCACGTTAAGAACACAACTTTCCTTTTCTTCCAATATTTAGCTGGAACATTTAGGTTCTGACTGCCTCTTCGTTCACTATCTTCCTTCATCCCTTATCAATTCTACCCACATCCTCTGTGGAATTTCCTTTGTGAGCTGCAACAATACCTCTGCAGTAACAAGTCTCCTTCTTGCTACATATGCCTCACTAAGCTTCTTTCCTCTCAACTCAGTCTGTTAGCATTTCTCTGGTTATTTCCTCTGGAACCAATTGAGCACTCCTTACTCCATGTTGCTGCAATCTTCTCACCTTCTTATGATGCTATCTATGCAACAATATAAAAACCACAAACTCTCCAATATTCAAATAAATTAAAATAAAAACATATCATCTCACCTTCAAGATCTCTATCTGATCTTATCCCCCCATTCACCTACACTTTGAATAGATTGTTCTTTTATTTAGCCTTCAGTTGTATCTTCAAACTCTGCTTACCTCAAGAACTTGCAAAAGTCTCTCTTACAGTTTAACTACTATAATCTTGCTCTAAATTCTCATTCATTCAATTTATTCTAATCATTAGACAAACTTATGTACCATCACCTGTCTTTACGATCTCACCACTCCTGCAAATCTATTTCCGCAAATCTTCATGATTTCACTGCACAAATTTTCAATAGTCAGCTACTATCAATCAGATTTAGAATCTGATTCTTTCTTTCAATCTCCCAGATTTATCTTGGTGAAGCTCTAACTGTCAGCAACACTTACTCCTTCGCTGAGTTTTATTTCACTGTTTCGTTCTTTCTTTAAGTTCTTCAAAAGAAAATTTACCTATTCCTTTTGCACGCAAAGTCTTCTTTTTACTTGTAGGAAATATTTCCCTGCTTTGATACCAAAATGACACAGGAAAAACTGCCTAAAGGCAATTTCCCTGGTTTTTCATAATCACCTTACATCAGCCTGTGGGTTATGGCCCACCTATACAAATCGGAAGCGTTTACATTGTGGGTTTAACAAAAAAATCCCCACCAATCACTTAATAGAAATATAGCACATAATCCGTTAACTAATGTCGGTCCCACCTAAATGCATATGAACAAACCTCAAATAGATTTAAAACCGCATCCATAAACTCCTTGGGTGTGCTCAGTAATTGAACAACAACTGAACAATGATTGAACAACAATTGAACAATGATTCTCCCACGTTGACTTTCCATGTTGACTTCCCTTTTTTCACAAATCTTATCGGATTAATTCTCCACTATTGATCTCATCGTTAATCCGACGGTTGATATCTTTCCTAATCATCGCACATCGCATATTGCAATTTCTTAAGCCACAGTTCATTTATTCATGAATGATGCGATGTGATATTAATCCAACAGTCAACATCCAGTGACTCATCCAATGGTTGACAGTGATATCGCACAGGGAATGTGCGCGATGCTACCCACCTCACAGAGTGGATATGGTTTATAAAACTTGGTCTATAAAAGTTCGGGTCTAGGTTTAGATTTAAACTCTGATTACTTTAAACCCCGATATTCATTAGATAACAGAGTTCATCAAATCCTTCAGCTAGCGATTCTCCGACTAACACAGGTTGAAAACAAGTTAACCCCTGCAGTTGACTGTGACCTCTGTGGTTGAAATTTAAATCAATGGCTAGGAATGAGTGTGGCACTTCAACCTCAATCAAGGTACCCGTAGACTCCTAACCTCCACAGTTACGCATTTCCCTTTGGCTCTCATATTGCATTTAATGGGGATCATTGAATGTTACTCCACTCCAGCTTACAATTAGACTTCGTCTCCTTTAACACCACTTCAAACTGGAATACATAATACTCTTTGTATTATTTCTCTTCTTCCAAATTTCGTAATTAGTTATTTACTTGACTTTTACATACATCTATTCAATCCCAATTGGAATCACACAGATTCTACCTAGACGGTAAGTCTTTTGTCACTCAGAAGGAATTTCAGAAATTCAACTTGAATTCATTCATCATGATTTATCACACAGAAACCATAAATTCCCAATTATGGATCACTCAGCACATAAAATGAATGACACACATAGTCACAATGAATTCAATTTCCTCATTCATTAAACAAATGTACAGATACAAATAAAAACATATTTACAATCTAGCTTTGGCTTGATCTACCTTTACATGGTCTATATGAATGGCCCTTTCTCATTTCAATCACTGTAGGCTCACAATCCAACCTTCCTATGTATCTAACTCTCTCTTTAACTAACTTGACTTCACTTACTCTTTCTCTGCCTCTTTGGCTTACATTTATACAAAAGGATTATGTTTCCAATTTTAGTTCAGATCCTTAGTATTCTCAACTAAATCCTAAGAATCCTCTAAGTCCTCGATTAGTTCCTAAAATCTCTTCTTTATCCCTTGAGGATCTCAACTTCCAACTAATCATAAGGATCCTCCATAAATCATGAACTACTTTCTAAGATTTACAATATCTCAATCCATACTAACAATTCATCATCACTCATGTTGATCTGATAATCACCCTATGAGTGATCTCAGCTGAAGATTTATTAAACAAAAGGTATTATAGACCCATGTGCTGGTGTGTGTGTTATGTGTTATTGAAACAACGGATCGATCAAATTTCTAATACACAGAAAATAAATGGAAAGACAGCAGAGAAATGCAGTAAGCAGTATAAAGACACAAACAGTTTTTAATAAGGAGTTCACCCTATTCTCCAGGGCTATGTCTCTGGTCTAGCTTCAGTGGTGGCCTTGTTTTATTGCGTCTTTCAGCAGAGAGATTACAATACAGGGACGCAATATGAGTTCTCCTGAAGAAGATTTTTCTTGGTGGGGTGGTTCTTGGATTCCCCAAGCCACTCGAAGTTCACAGACTCTTGTTCTTCCTACCAGCTCTGTGACCCTTGGTCTATAGTGGAAAGAGCTAACTATGATGCTCAATCCAGATAGATTCCTCTATGGGAAGGCTTGATTCTTCAAGCTCTCTGGTGCTCAATGCTGCCTGTGGTCATCTCGGCCCTCTGTCTCCTCTGCTTGGCTTTACTGCTCTCTGTGCTCAGTCCTCCTCTTAGGGTTCACTGTTCACTATCTCTCTTGGTCACCTCTCTATTCCTCTTCTCCTTGAATCTCTATTCAACTGTCTCTGTTCATGGCTTTAGCCATTCGATCTCCATGCTTGTTCAGTTTCTCTCCTGCCTATGTCGATTCGCCTACTGCGTGCGTTCTTGGAGTTCCATGTTCAGCGTCAACATGAATGCTCGAGAAGCAGCCACGTGTCTCCATCGGAACAGTGCCAGCCTGTTCGTCGATTCATTTCTTCGGTTATGTCGTGGATACGTTCTTCCTCCACTGTGGCGGTCAACGGATTCCAAATCCCCTTAAATCGCGGCTTAATTCCCTGTCAATTCTGCTTCTGTCTCTCAGGCGCAATCTCAGCCATCCAATCTGGGCTCCTCTAGATCCAATGTCATATGCACGTCGATTGCGGTTGACTTGCTCGACCGATAATCCGCGATCACGGTAGTTTTTCTCTCACCTTCGCTGCCACGCGTCAATCGCTGAGTGGGATTGCTCCGCTCTCCTCCAAAACCTCTTACCATTCAAGGGCGCCCCCATCAAACCGCCAGTTTCTAGGTCATGGGTCCCACCTTCATACGTTGGCGCTTTTCATTCCTCCGTTCGCAGTTCTTCAGCTCCCAACGTGACCAAGGGATTAAGGCCCCTCCATTTCGGCCCTGTTTTCCTAGCTATGTGTGATTAGCATCGAAAATCAACTCCTTTTCCCGTTCCGGGGCTCCCAGGGGCTTCATCGACCTCCTGTGCAGTCTCCATGGGCCTCGGTCAGTGCGCTTTGACCGAGGTCCTCGTCGTTCTGCGCCGGCTGCCATGGCCACTGGTTCAAGGTGTTTCCGATTGTTGTTTTGGATTCTTCAAGGATTTGTTTCATCCTGATACAGTTAGGGTTCTTTGACAGTCGATTATGGACCCAATTTGGATCACATGTTCTCCTACATTCGAGAACATTTACAAATATCCTCACAATATTTAATTAACTCCTATTCTAAATGTCTCACCTAAATCACTCAAAATATCTAAAATTACATGAATTAAATACTTAGGAAAACCACTCTTTTGAAAACATAAGACCACCTAGATTCTACTAAATGTACACATTTTCGGAACCATGATGCTCCTACATCAAAAAATATATCAAAATATTTTATATTACCATGTATTTATTTAAGGGTCTATTTTCAATATTATTTTTAATAAAATAAAGATAAATTTGAAATAATTATAATTGATAATAGAATTGTTATATAATATTTTATATTATAGAAAACTTAATTTTATTAGGTTAATATATCAAAATTTAGTTTTAATATTAATGAGTATCAATTTTAAAATTCCACTTATCATTGTCTTTCTACTGCGTAGCGTCCATCTTCACCTTGACGCATCTATTGTGAATATCTATACTACACTCTACTTCCTATGTCAGCCCTCTATTGTGCTCTACCTTATCCTTTTAACACTCCCTCTTCCTATTTCATAACCCTACTATGCCAAAAATCTTCAAAAGAATTCTAGGTCCAACACAAAAATGTGGATTGTCTTCTAGCCATTAAATCCTTTGCCGAAGTAATATTTTCTTCAACAAATTTTTGAAAAGTTCCGAATGTTGCTTCACGGGCTTCGATCTTGGCTATTATGCGCTATGTTTTGGCGATCGATTACCCAATGACTGCATCGGTGTCCTCGCTATTTAAAGTCTGCATGTTCTTTAGTATTTCACTGAATTCATCTATTATCACCATAACTTGGACCTAGATATATGTCCTAGGCTTTTGTTCCTTGAGTATCTTGCTCACAGATTCCTTGATTCGTGCTTTATCGTGCATTTCTTGCCTTCTATCAACAGGGTTCATCTTTGCTACCATTTGGTCAATCTGGTGGAGTTGGTCGCATGTTACCTAGATCTGCTCAGTAACTCTTTTTACTACTAGAACCTCCGACAACATATTCCACAACTGATCATTTTCATTCGCTACCTCTTGGAACTTCCTCTGATATGCAACCAACTTCTCCTTCCTCTATCAAGCCATTTCCTCTCATTGTTTCTACTCTGATGGTGCATGTGACTGCTATCTTGTTGTCGCCTCTGTGAATAGAATCTTCAATCCGTGGATGGCCTCTTTTATTCTCATTTCCATGCCCCAGATAGGGGTGGCCTCATCTACCATCCCCTCAATACATTCCTCATAAACTTGGGTGAAGGCACTGCATCATTCCAGGTTATTGTTTCTTAGCTTTTGTTGCTCTGGCACAGTTGTTCTTTTGTCCTCTAACATTGCCCCATTTCTACCTCCATAGTCGTGAGTCTCTCTTGTAATTGTGTTGCATTATGTTGTAGTTGCACTAACTCCTCCAATTCCAGCTCTCATAGTGCAACCTCAATATCTGCGCTGATAGCCAAAGGTTTCTTGATAGTCCCTTCCCAAATTTCTACTACAATGCTTGTAATCATATTTACTCTTTTATGTTGTCAGGATGATGGGGCCTCTTGGGCCTGGGATCAATCTTGCGGTTGTGACCTAGGCATCAACAATATTCCCTCACTTAAACTTGAAGAAAAGGTTAGTTTAGCGTCCATCTCCTTTATGAGTTGATGTAAATGGTCATACCTAGTCGTAGCAGAATCTGCCATTTGATCCCGGATACATTCAAAGTCATCCTCCATCAATATTGTTTGAAATGGGGAGGCACGAGAGGCTTTTCGCTTGTTTATAGCCTTGATGGAAGATGCACTCCCTGTGCTACTCCCCAACATTCTTCTTTTCATGACTATCATTTCCATCCTGGAGTGACTAGTTCATCTTGCAGATCTGACTTGGGGACAACTGGCAACTAAGGTTCCTCTTGATTTTGGACTGAGGGGGTGCCATTCATTTCCTCTCCACTCGAGATCATCTCCACATCTAAATAATTTTACTTCGGGATATTCCATGCAAGGTCTCATGCATCCACTATACCTTGGATCTCATCTGCAATTAGTTGGAAGGTTGTTTCTTCCAAAACTTAGCAGGGTCTTGTCATGCCATAACCCATATATGGTGGGGTTTGACCTTGAACCTCATTATAGCTCTATACTTTTCCACACTTTCAGTAGGCAGGCATTATATCTCCTTAATAATTTGTTGTATCACATCTCCATATTAGCAAAACACAAGAGCACTGAGATTTTTGCATTCCGAGTCATTAGAGGCCCATAAGTTCTTAATCTCATTCATTGCAATGGGCTTCGTCAGGTACACTATTGGATAGAAATGTTATGGTATTTCCCATTCAACTAGTTCTATTAGAATTAATATCCAAGAATAATGGAATTTTGTGTTCATCTCTTGAGTATCGAAGCAGTCTTTCTTGAAATCCTTCAATAGGAATGGACCCCAAGAAAAACACTCTCCCTTGGCACCTCAACCCTTTACTACAATGACCCCGGTTGGCACTTCATTCACCCAACATTTGCATAGAATATTACAGGAAATGGCATGTGACAAAAAACTCAAGGCCTGGTCTAGTAACATTGGAATAAAAAAATCCTTTGTTCCCTCTACTAGTCTTGTAATTATCTTCCATAGTTGTTGCGATAGTCTTGTTGTTAATGGGTGACCTAAGATCTTCCCCTTCCATGGGGAGACCATTGATCCTATTGGTTAACTCAACACTAAAATGTATGAGGTGGTCTAACCATAAGTATCCATCATGTACACATGCCAGCAACCACTTGGTAACACAGGTTACCTCATCCCCTCGACTGAAATACAAAATAAGAAATAAATTCAGAATACCTATGATCTCCAGTTTGTCAACCAACTTTTGGGGTTTTAGATTTGGTACCTTATGCTCGTTTGACACCAACTTCATGTAGTATTGAAGGTCCAAGTGCTGATATGGATTGCGTAGGTCATGGTTAGACTACTTAATGTATTGAATCATGATATTCCTTATTCTTCCTTGGCAGAACACTCTGGGTGGTAGCGATGACACGCTTTTATATTTTCTTCCCTTTGGTGTCATCATTTGTGTTGGAGGCCATGAAAAATAGTATTATATACCTTTTCTCATATTAGAAACCCACCACTACCATTAAATTGACCTCTTCTGTGCTTGGCTCTAGGCTCGCATCTTCACAAATTTCCATAGAAGTATCCTTCTTTGGGGTCACCCTTCTTTTTACTGTCTTCTTTTTCACCTCTTATGGTGGGGATCGGCGGAATTTTTCATGCATCTTCCACTCCTTATATGTTCGTCTCTCTTCCTTTATCCTAGTCTCTCTACCTTTTTTTTCTCAATTTCCTCCCTTCTCTCGGATCTCTTCTTCTCCTTAGGTCTTTTTACATTGCGTCTCCTCCTTCTCAACTCTTGGTTTATGGCTTTCTTAATGTCTAGTAGTACCATCATCTCGCATGTAATACGCCCATTTGTTCATATATTCACTCAAGGAATCTCATCTCTCTGATGCCATTAGTTGACATGCTTTTTCATCATAATGATTACCCGCTTGCGGTTGGTGAGTAGGACAGTCGTTGTTCCCTGTCATAATTGTCATTATTCCTATAAAAACTTCCCCATATGGCCTAGATTTGTTCCATAATTAACAATCACTTACCTCTAATATGTTCATCAACTAACCATCACATCTCCTTTCTCATTTCATCTTTTCCCATCATCCCACATCCACCATAAATAAAGTGACACGATTGGACCCCCTCCCTATCATAATTCCAACACCACTTGTTTAGTCTCATCAACTTTCTTGGAGGTTTATCCTAGGTACGGGCACCCCCAACACTACGTGTTGCCTAGTTTTCCTCTCTGCGTTCATAATGATATGTTCCTTTCATTTTCAATACAATCAAATATGTTTAGCTTGACATATTTCTTTTTTTAAATTTCTTACTTCCTACTCCAATCTACCTTATTTATGTACAATTGATAGATTGGTGCCCTCCATCCTCTATCCATGGGGCACAAGAGCTTGGTTATCCATATCAAGTTTCAACTAAATCCCATTCCTGAGACCTTTGTGTGGTGTACCATATATATTTCCTTGTCACACCACGCCACCATCCATCACATGCTGGATCACATACAGTCCCATCCAATGCATCCGAAATTTTCCTAGATGCTCCAAGAATTTATTATCGTACAACAACACTAAATATCCCTTCTGAATTGTTATGTGTTTGATAATTTGGTCATTCCATGCCTTATCTCATGCCTTTTGAACCTCATGGTCGAAACTTTCTAATGCCCAATCTTCCTCCAACTGTAGAAAATTCTCTAGCTACTTTTCCATAGCTTCATATTTTTTCATCTTAGTGGCTAGCACAATGCACGAACTAGGAACTAGGAACTTCATTAGCATAACATTGATCCAGGTGGATTTTGGTGGCCACACACTTGGTCCATTTGGAACCCCACCACTTTCTCTTTCTGTTTTTTGGTTTCCTTAATTGTAGTGTTATTTACTATTTTTTAGCAGTTTTTTGGGTCCTCAACTTCCAGAACCGTTTTGAGGCCCTAAACGACATTTTTTGGGAAAACTAGTGAAAAAATCATTGTTCGTTTAGTTTTTTCCATTTGAGAGTTGTATTCCTCGAATAGATATTTCTAAAATGGTATGTTACACGTCAAACAAAGATTTTATGCCAAAGTTACAACCCCGACAAGTTGATATACCAATTTAACAAAATGGGGCCCATAGTTTTGGCGCTTCATCTCCTAAGGTTAGGTCTTTGAATGTTTAGGGTTTTCCATTGTTTCTCAATAATAAATAGGCCTTTGAGCCTCATTGTAACATAGTTCAGAGGCATGTATCTACCACATTACTTCTTAGAGATAAGCTAACATCACCCGAGCTAGTTTATTTCCATTCTATTTGTAAGCTTATTTCAGTACTTGATATTAATAGAATGAAGTGTTCTTTTTTCTACATCTCTATATTTATGGTTATATCTGTAATTTATTGCATTCTTGTTTAAGTTTGGATCAAACATCTTCCATCCCATACATAAATCAGAATGAAGTTTTCCCATTTAACATTTTGTGAGTAGTACGGTATGCCTAAAAAATTGCAGTTATCCTCATGTCCCAGTCATTGAACTGTACACTACACACCTTAGTGACTGCCATTTCCAAACTCTTATTGAAATCCTTTTCCATTCCATTAGCTTGTGGATGATATGGCATACTCTTTTGATGATGTTATCGGTAAATTCACCCTAGGGTCTTTGGTTGAGAACCCCAACAGAGCGGAGGGCTTACAACATAAAAAGGCGCAAACAGGCATTCCTAATACTTAAACTACTGAAGTAGGAAGAAGAGGTATTACCCGAAGGTCCTACGGTTGAGGTCGTTCCCATAGGGTCCAAACCCTCTGCTTCTTCCAATGCTTTAGAACCTGCAACTCATTCAAGCAAAGCATATACAACAACAATAATAGAAATCATGTTCATGATATAGGTGTTAGGTCATATAAGCATGTAAGAAAATAAGCATTAACATAAGATTCATAAGAAAATCATAACATATATTAATGCATTAAGACCTTAAATATCAGGAACAACAAAACACCTCTTTATTGATGTTGTTGGGTCCCTATAATACTAGTGATTACCCCATTACTATTATAGTTATACCCCTTATTAATATTGTTGTGCCGCTATTGCCCCCATATTGTTATTACTGTGCCCCATAGAATCCCTCTATTGTTATTTTTGTGGCTTTATATTATTATTGTTAGGTCGGCTGGATTATATTGTGACTCCTTAGACTCCTATATATAGAAAGGAGGTTTTGTCATTTGAATCATCCATGAATTGTTTATTTATGTAATGTAAATGAGGTTGCCCCCTCAAAGAGGCTAAATTCTAAGGCGTTGATCTATCTTTTCTATCTTTTCTTGAGCTGGTTTCATAACATTTGGTATAAGAGGTTTGGATTCTAGGGTTTCGCTGCTCCAAATAGGTCATTGTGGAATTTTCGCTATAACTTTTTTTCTGTGACATTTCAGAAGTTGAAAAAAGGACCCATTTGAGAATTAATCGCATTGAACCTCGGGTCCAAATTTAAGAGATTTTTGTGATATATTTGCGGAGATATGATGTGAGGAAGTTGGTCTTTTTGCAGACTCCTGAATTACATTCCAAACAGGTGACCCGGGGAAAATCGTCGTTACTTTCTCTCTAAGGATCAGATTGAAATTTCATAAGAAGGTACAGAAAGAGGACGGACTATAGTTTCTTGTATGCATTATTCAGATCCAAAGGTTGAAACCATGACTCGTGGCACGTCGTACAAGTTCTCTCTACTGAACTAGTCTATATCAAGTCACTGTGGGAGATTTCGCATAACTATTCCTTGGAGAATATAATTTGGGTCAGACTTGTGGCATTGGAAAGAGGACGCAGAAGGCTACTACAAGTCACAATTTCAGAATTGGAGGATCTGAATTTACAGAGATACATCAGATTCAATATCAGGCTTCTACAAATTGAAAAAAGGTGTGTAGTTTTTTTTTTTAATTTTTGCGTATGCTTGGTTTGAAGGAATTCAAAGGGCATAGTAAATCATTATTATAGGTAACTGATACCCCGAGGAAAGAAAATGCAAACACCTAGTAAGGAACCTGAAAGCTCTAGCATGACTCATGAAGAAGAGGAAGAAATGCTACATAATATATCAAAATTACAAGAACAAGTGCAACAAATGTCACGCTCACAAAAGCTAACAGAAGCTAAGATAAATGGCATGGAATCTAAGATAAATGGCATGGAATCTAAGATAAACGGCATGGAAGCTAAGATGGATAATTCGAATATAGATTTGAAGAGAGACGTGGCAGATTTGAAGACAGATATGGCAGATTTGAAGACAGATTTGACAAATTTTCTACAAGAAATACTTACTAAGGGTGAAAAGGTTGTAAAGGAAACTCATGACGTGAACAAAAGAAATGTTAATCATGATTTCATAGACTCTAATGTTGGATCGAAGGCCCACCATATTCCAAAAATTGATATGAGGAAGTTTGATGGCAAGGATCCCGCCACATGCGTATTACAGATGGAGCAATTATTCGATCTCAATAATGTGCAAAACACACAAAAGGTATGTATGGAAACTTTATATTTGGAACCAAATCAGTTTGTATGGTATCAATGGATTTTCTCTCGTAAACAATTTATGACTTGGGTAATTTTTACAGAAGAATTGATAGCACATTATGAGGATACAAAAAGCAACACTTTTTTTAGCCAATTGATAAGTCTCAAACAAAAGGGTTTAATAATGGAGCACATTGAGGAATTCCAAAAATTGAACATAAGGGTAAAAGATATTCCAGAGGAGCATAGGATTGATGTGTTCATAGGGTCTTTAAAGGATAATATCCAACATGATGTTCACCTTTGGGAACCTGATTCATTAGAGAAGGCATTCAGGTTAGCAAGAAAAATGGAAAACAAAATTATGGCAACCAGGAAGCATACCACTCACAACTATAAAAACGAAAGTGTTTTTGCCCCTAGTCTTCCACAACCTATAAGGTTGAAACCACAAAAATTGGAAGAAAAAAGAGCAAAAGGGCTTTGTTACAGTTGTGATAGCACATACACTAAAGGTCATAAGTGTGCTCAAAAGAAATTATTCTACATAGATTGTGAAGAGGAAGAAGAAAAGGAGCAAGAAAGGTCAAAATAAGAGGATATACTCCAGGAACAAAGCCTAGATGAAGAACAAATAAATCCAACCATATCTTGTAATGCATTGGCAGGAATTACCACTCCTCAAACCATAAAGATAGAAGGACAAATCAAGAAGAGAAAGGTAATAGTGTTGATTGATTCAGGAAGCACCCACAATTTTATTCATTGTAAGGTAGCAAAAGTATTGAATTTATTCCTATATCTAGCACTAGAGTCTCAAGTGATGATTGCAAGTGGAGAAACAATAAATTGCTCTGGAAAGTGCCATAATATTAAGCTATCCATGGGAGAATATGTATTGACTAGCCCAATGCTTTCCATTCCAATGGGAGGTGCTGATGTTGTACTAGGAGTCCAATGGCTACAATCCTTGGGTACAATAGCTTTTAACTTTCAAGAACTTTTCATCAAATTTTCTACAGAAGGAAAGGAAGTTGAATTAAGGGGTATTGCAAGGAAACCAGGAAAGATAATCAGCTCTAATGGTATGACAAAGCTTCTAAAAAAGGAGAAAAGAGGTGTAATTGCACAATTATGTTCACTAGATGTTTCCACATCGGAATCATCTATTTCTCCAAATCTCCAAAAAGTCTTGGACAATCATTCCAAGGTATTTGAGACTCCCAAAGGTCTCCCACCTATGCGTGATCATGATCATGCTATTCATTTGATTCCAAGAAGTGTTCCTCCAAACATCAGGCCGTACCGATATCCCTATGTCCAAAAGAGTGAAATTGAACGTATGGTTGCAGAAATGCTAGAGGCTGGTATAATTCAACCAAGTCAAAGTTCTTTCTCTACTCCAGTAGTATTCGTGCACAAGAAGGATGGATCATGGCGCATGTGTCCGGATTATAGGGAGCTCAACAAGCTCACTATTAAAGATAAGTTCCCCATTCCTCTCATTGATGAATTACTGGATGAATTGCATGAATCAATTTACTTCACCAAGTTGGATCTTCGTTGAGGATATCATCAAATCAGAATAAAGACTGAAGACATTCTGAAAACAAAATTTAGAACTCATGAGGGTCATTATGAATTTTTGGTCATGCCTTTTGGTCTTACCAATGCACCTTCAACATTTCAAGGTTTGATGAATTCAATTTTCAAACCATTCCTTAGAAAATTTATGTTAGTATTTTTTGATGATATACTAATCTACAGCAAGTCTTGGAAGGATCATGTTGAACATGTTGATAGGGTGCTACAACTATTGGAGGAGAAACAATTATATGCAAAAATATCCAAATGTTTCTTTGGAGTCCATGTCTAGTCAATTTAACATCGTAAATTTCTCTACATAAATTATCAATCCGGGTATCGTAAACTAATGAAGTGTGGTGCACCATATGTGCTTAGTTAACCTTTTTCTTACTTCGTTGTTTTATAGATTTTATTTTATTTTGGGGTTTTGTTTTTGTTGGTTTCCTAAAGTGTTTAATGCAAATGGAAATCCTATTCTAAGGTCTTAAGAATACTTTTAAAGGACAAGTATGGATAGAGATTTCAAGACAAGGCCTATGTCCCTAATGGTAACTTCCAAAACTTAGCACTTCAAAAGATCTCAAAACATGTTATTGATGGAATTAGTACTTAAACAAAAGTGTAAATATGCAGCTACTTCAATCAAAATGGAATGCAACAACCAAACAATGAGCTAGTGACTATGAAACCCAGTATCCTTGCTGCTGTATAAAAAGAAAACTGAACTTAAAGCAATTCAAAACCTGTAAGCAAAGTAAACTAAATCATATTACATCAACTCGTATTCTGACCCCTCACCATTCAACTCGCTCTGGCTATAGGAGGTAATCATAAACAAATTGGGTAATCTGATATCTAAATTGCATAAAATGAAACTAATATTAAACTACACATTCATACTTCAATCTCTCCCCATTCGACTCACTCTGGCTATAGGAGGTAACTGAAAATGACATGAGCAATTCAATAACTAACTTGCAGAAAAATAAACTAATATCAAACTACACATTCATACTTCAATCCCTCACCATTTGCGTCGCTCTGGCTATAGGAGGTAACTGAAAATGACATGAGCAATTCAATAACTAACTTGCAGAAAAAGAAACTAATATCAAACTACGCATTCATACTTCAATCCCTCACCATTTGAGTTGCTCTGGCTATATGAGGTAACTGAAAATGACATGAGCAGTCTAATATCTATCTTGCAGAAAAGTAAATGAACAAAACAAAACTGAAAGAAATAACAATGTTGGAATTAGAACTCAAAAAATAAATCAGCAGAAGGACAAGATGATTCCATCATGTCATTAGTCATTAAAAAAGTTATGTGCATTACTGATCTACAATTAACCGGTTGAACACACTTGCATGAATTAAAATTGCATGAATGAGAAATCTAATCTATCAAACTTGAAAGCAATCAAATAACATAATGAAATCAAAGCAAATTTTACAAAATGAAATCTACTCTACCTTCCATTCTAATATGCTCCATGACATCTACTTCACATCTCCTTCCATGTTGAGAACATCAAAGCTTTATTCAAATTCTTCAAAATTACAATGTACCACAAAGTTCTCCAAAGCTTTCAAAAGCCATCAAGGAAGAACTACAAACTCCAAGCTAAAGAACTTACAAGCTAAAAGACCAACAAGCTAAAAAATGAAGGAGAGAGATCTCCTATTTATATTTATTAAAAGATGAGAAGCCATCTCATTAATGAGAGTCCATGAATCTCTCTCTCTACCTCTAGAGTCTTAATCAAAATAGGAACTGATAAGACACATGTCTTCTTAGAGTTACAATACAATTAGGAGATGTGACAGATATCCTCATGATCCCATGATTCTTTCCACTCAAATTCGAATTTGGCCTTAGAGTGCGACATAAGAGTCTTCTAGAAGCCTCTTTTCAACCTACACATGTCAAAAATCTCAACCCATTTGTTAGGTATAAGCATATGCACATTATTTTCTAATTTTTAACCACAAATTCACTTACAAGGCTTAGAATTAATAAATATTGGAAAAACATAAATGTGGCCCAATGATAATGAAAGTGGGATGAATGTGGTGACATAGTAGTGAAATGGAGGTGATATAATGGACATAATAGTGAAAGTGTAATGGAAATGAATGACATTTTCAAGACTCAATGTACCCCCCAACTGAAGCTATTGCATGTCCTCATGCAATATTAACTCTTTTGATCCTTGAGCTTTGGCTTAACTTTGCATGATATCATTTGATAACTTCATATTTCTACAAAGTGTTTTATTTGAATTGCAACATGGTTGGTTCTTGTGTTACAACCATTTTTTTTTTTTTGTTGCCTTCTATTTTGATCTTTGAACTTTGCATAATGATATTTTGATTATTGCTGCAAAGTATATCTTTATTGGATTGCATGATGGTTGGTTCTTATGTGACAACCATGATTTTGTATGTATCCAATTTATCCTTTAAGCACTTTTTCGAAAGCCATTGTATGCTCATAATAGCAATGTAATAATTAATATATGTTGGAAGTATGTGGGCTCCTGAATATGATATGGACATGGCAAGATATGAATATGAATGTATTCCCCCCCTCAACTAAAGGTATTGGCAATTTTATGAAATGAGGAAGAGAAATGTTTTTCCAACAATTATCATTCTAGCTTTTTATGGAATTCTATGGTCAAAAATTAGAAAATTATGTACCTTCACTTACCCTTTGGAATGGATGAGTTGTATGTGTAGTGGCTGAAAATTTCTGATCATATTCTTCTTCAAGTGGCTGAACAAGAGGAGTCATGGATAGAGAGATAAGATGACTTTTTATTGCTTCTACTAAAACTTGCTGAATCTGCTCCAAAATGCTGAAAATAATAGTCTTCATGTCTTCAAAACTCACTGGCACAATTCCTACAATGTGAAAAGATGTTCTAATGTCGAAAATAGTAGGAAATTGTTGTCTCAGTGGCCATTAATGGATGCCACTAGTCAACACGAGAACTCTCACCATTGATGACAATGAGAGTCAAGATGCCCAAACACGTCTTGCTAGGCATGAATGAATTTGTCGATGTTGAGTCACCTAGAAGATCTAACGAACAAGGGACATTAATGTATTCCCATTGTTTGTCAGCATGAGGACTTGCCATTAAGGCATGCAAGCCTCAAGGTGTTTTTGCAAAGAACTTAGACTCAAAGGACTATGGACTCAATAATTTTCATTGAAGCAGGGCTTATTTGCGGAATGAAAACGACAGGAAATGGAAGATGAAAATGGAAGATGGCAATGGAGAGTAGAAATGTCAATGGGCTATAAGCATATGAATGAGCCTCTTGCTTTTATTTGTGGGTTATGAATGGATAAAAATAGATGGAAAGTGTATGTGAATGTAAATGGAAAATATAGAGTGAATGGTTTATTATGAAGTATGGATGTGATGGAGACAATAGTATCTGAAAGATTTTCAAGTGTTTGGATCTGATTTTGCATCAAAGTATTTCCTCTTTGTTGTTGATCATCCTCTTGTGAAACAAATTGGTCTCTTAGAGAGACACCATTCTCTTGTAGTCATTTGTCCTTCCTCCTGGAACCTGCAAAAAAACTAATACTTCTTCTGCAATGGAATGTAAGATTTTCAAAGGAGAGAGATGGCCAATCTCTCTAGTTATGATATTTACACACAAAACTAAGAACTTGTATTAATGAAACAAGTTCTCAAAGGAAAAACCAAAAGAATTTATACCTGATTTGGAATTAGTGCCTCAAGTTGATGTTGCTTCTTTTCAACAATTTATTTCATTATTTGCCATTTCAAACTCAAATGATGGATTTCTCATTGTGTAGATCTTGTTGAGATCTTTCCAATGGTACTTAAATCATCAAAATATGATTTTGTATGAAAAAGTTAGGCTGATTTGAGCAATGAGGTTTTTTGGCTGCAAAATTAGAGAACAACTGCGGAATTGGACTTTAGCTGTGAAATGTGCACAGTTTCTGTAGCTAAAAATCTTGAATAAAAAGTTAGTCATTCATCTTTCATCATCAGTCCAAAATTAATCAATACCTTCAAAAAAGTGAGCAAATAACTTATTCATTTCATTGATTCAAAATTATTATTTTTTCTTGACATGCAGCGACTTAGTGTGGCGACTTAGTGATAACACACAACTTGACTTCCCTTTGACCGGGGTCCTTTTCATCGAATTTGACCAAATGAATAGGACATCATCCATGTACTGACATTCCCCCAGCTACCCATGTGGCTTGTTTTGCTTGATGACACCTGCAACCTAGAGTTTAACAAAACAGCTACGGAAAGTTGAACCAGCTGCGGAAAGTGGTTGAAACAGTCAACCATCAGACACATATCCTTGAATGCCCCTTTTATCTAGCTAAAGAAAGTTAAACTGATTTAGCTCTCCCAATGAGCCCCATCATTTTTTTTTTTTTTTATTTATTTATTTTTTTACTATTTGCCTGAAAAATAAAAACATTGAATATGAAGCAAAACAGTTTTAAAGATGGAAATAGATCAGAGTACCAACTCTTGTGCTGCTCATATTTTTTTTATTAGTATTTTTCACCAACAATTCCTATGCATGTTGTAATAGAAACACCCAAGTCAATCTCAAAATGATTTGGAAGTTTAACGTGCATGTGCATTACCTACTCGACTCATCTATGAGAAATGGGTCATTCAGACGTGTTGCAGCAGAAGGCCTTGTTGATGCCACTGTCATACATTTTCAATAACTTGCCTTATTTCTTGATTGGTAACCTTTTCCACTGCTGCAAGCCTTAGAGCAGAACTCACCTTTTTATAAATTTGAACAATGCTACCGCACGCCTTGTAAGGAATCCCCCAAATAACCAAGGAATAAACATATGCCAAAGGAATAAACATCGACAAGCTATAATCATTTTCATATAATTCTAGTGCCGTGTTTGATCCTCTTATTGTTAAACAGGAAGTAGCGGAACAAGCGCAGACGGGTGGCAACAATTTCACGGGTTTTAATGACAGAAAGTCGTGTTCAATTAGAATAAGTCACATAATGGAGAGCCATCTTAAATTGGAACTGTTGTTAACAAGCGTTAATGAATTGCAAACGGGTGGCATAAGGGAAGAAGACATGGTGGCAAAAATCAACAAACGGTTAATCATCAGCATGCTATTATTCCAAATCGAAAGCAATTAAATTAAATCAAATATCAGTTAATTAATTCAAATCTCGTTTTTTCCCCGCGGCCCGCAAAAATGGGCTCCAAAGAATCGAGGATTTCTCCTAGACCGCCACGAATCTCCTAAAACGGTTTTTGGGTTATCTAATTCACCCAGTTGGTGAAAAAACTCATGTTTTCTTTTCTTCAAATTCGTCTCTATTTGCACAAATCACACGTTGGAAGTTAGACGTTTTTTTCAGCTGTTTACGTTTTTCTGAGTTAATATGTTCACTGTTCTGCATTCGGCCTGCAAAATTTTCGAATTAGTGGTTGGATGATACGACTTTGTGCATTCTCATACATGTTAAAAAGTCCTTGCTTCAATCCATTTTTTTTTCAATGCAGCTGTGGAGAGTTTTTCCTTCTATGTCCTCTCTAGAACCAGATCGATTTTTTTCATTCAACTACGAGTACAAGTGAAATCAAAGTCAGTCAGGTTTGACTTGCATGTGTTAATAATCAAACTCGCATGCAGTTCTTTCTAGCTGGCTCGGCTCCAAAGATCAAGGTCAAGAAATGCAGAGATTGTTTTATTGTATGAAACGTAATTTTTTTTTTTTTATTTATTTATTTTGTTAATAAAATTACATATGTTATGTTTTCAAAAACTAAAGATACACATATATATTTTACCAAACAAAATAATAAAATTTATTATATTCTTTTTAATGTTTTTTTTTTTTTAATTTTTTTGTTAATAAAATTATATATTATATTTTCAAAAATTAAAAATATACATATACATTTCATTAAACAAAACAATGGTGTTTTTTTTTTTAACAAATGTTCTTGCAGGTTTGTTTCAGGGCTAAGGCTTGGACAGGGATGCATATTTCTTGTTAAGGCCACAGTGAAAGCTAGGATTCAAGATAGCCATAAAAAGGATTAATGATTTTCAATTTCAGGCCGCAAAGTCTTCAGAGAAAACATGCTAAAAACAGGACTTTGACTGAGGTCTTAGGCTGGCTTTTTATTGATCTGAGCTGGGTGAGTAGGATAGGATCCATGTCGAGATAATTCTGGAGATGCCCATGTGGTCGGTTTCTTCACTGGACGCCTGTAACCTGCTAAACCTTGAAACAACTGCGGAATTCTCAACTAGCTGTGGAATCAGGGCACTTTCCGCAGCTATGTTTCAAAACCTTATTAAAACAGGATACAGTGTTTTGAGGACCACTACAAGTCATAACCAGTCAATTTTAGACAATTTGAACCTATCAAAGCAGTTGAGTTCCATTTTTCTTTTTTGAATCAATTGAAATGATGAAGTTTATTTTGTCTCCTTTTTTTTCTTTTTTCTTCTTTTTTTACGTAAAAATCCTTTTTATGATCCTCCGGATCACACAAAGTGCAGGAGGAGAGCATACTCAAGAATTATTAATTTTTTTTTTACTTAACAATCCTTTTTCTGATCCTCCATATCACACGAAGTGCAGGAAGAGAGCATACTCAAGAATTATTAATTTTTTTTAGATGTAAGAAATAAGGTCTCCTAATTACACTTCCCCGGCAACGACGCAAAAATGTCTAGTCAATTTAACGTCTTAAATTGCTCTACATAAATTATCAATCCGGGTATCGTAAACTGATGAAGTGTGGTGCACCATATGTGCTTAATTAACCTTTTTCTTACTTCGTTGTTTTATAGATTTTATTTTGTTTTGGGGTTTTGTTTTTGTTGGTTTCCTAAAGTGTCTAATGCAAATGGAAATCCTATTCTAAAGTCTTAAGAATACTTTTAAAGGACAAGTATGGATAGATATTTCAAGACAAGGCCTATAACCCTAATGCTAACTTCCAAAACTTAGCACTTCAAAAGATCTCAAAACATGTTATTGATGGAATTAGTACTTAAACAAAAGTGTAAATATGCAGCTACTTCAATCAAAATGGAATGCAACAACCAAACAATGAGCTAGTGACTTTGAAACCAAGTATCCTTGCTGCTGTATAAAATAAAACTGAACTTAAAACAATTCAAAAAATGTAAGCAAAATAAACTAAATCATATTACATCAACTCATATTCTAACCCCTCACCATTCGACTCGCTCTGGCTATAGAAGGTAATCATAAACAAATTGAGTAATCTGATATCTAAATTTCATAAAATGAAACTAATATTAAGCTACACATTCATACTTCAATCCCTCACCATTCGACTCGCTCTGGCTATAGGAGGTAACTGAAAATGACGTGAGCAATTCAATAACTAACTTGCAGAAAAAGAAACTAATATCAAACTACGCATTCATACTTCAATCCCTCACCATTTGAGTCGCTTTGGCTATAGGAGGTAACTGAAAATGACATGAGCAGTCTAATATCTATCTTTCAAAAAAGTAAATGAACAAAACAAAACTGAAAGAAATAACAATGTTGGAATTAGAACTCAGAAATAAATCAACAGAAGGACAAGATGATTCCATCATGTCATTAGTCATTAAAAAGCTATGTGCATTACTAATCTACAATTAATCGGTTGAACACACTTGCATGAATTAAAATTGCATGAATGAAAAATATAATCTATCTTGAAAGCAATCAAATGACATAATGAAATCAAAGCAAATTTTACAAAATGAAATCTACTCTACCTTACATTCTAATATGCTCCATGACATCTACTTCACATTTCCTTCCATGTTGAGAACATCAAAGCTTTTTTCAAATTCTTCAAAATTACAAAGTACAAAAAAGTTCTCCAAAGCTTTCAAAAGCCATCAAGGAAGAACTACAAACTCCAAGCTAAAGAACTCACAAGCTAAAAGACTAACAAGCTAACAAATGAAGGAGAGAGATCTCTTATTTATACAAGATGAGAAACCATCTCATTAATGAGAGTCCATGAATCTCTCCCTCTACCTCTAGAGTCCTAATCAAAATAGGAACTGATAAGACACATGTCTTCTTAGAGTTACAATACAATTAGGAGATGTGACACATATCCTCATGATCCCATGATTCTTTCCACTCAAATTCGAATTTGGCCTTAGAGTGCCACATAAGAGTCTTCTAGAAGCCTCCTTTCAACCTGCACATGTCAACAATCTCAACCCATTTGTTAGGTATAATTATATGCACATTATTTTCTAATTTTTAACCACAAATTCACTTACAAGGCTTAGAATTAATAAAGATTGGAAAAACATAAATGTGGCCCAATTATAATGAAAGTGGGATGAATGTGGTGACATAGTAGTGAAATGGAGGTGAAATGGAGGTGATATAATGGACATAATAGTGAAAGTGTAACGGAAATGAATGACATTTTCAAGACTCAATAGTCCAGGAGGTGGAGTATCTGGGTCATATTGTATCTCATGAAGGAGTTAAGGTAGACCCTAGCAAAATTAAAGCCATTAAGGAATGGAAAATCCCCATATCCATAAAGCATCTGCGAGGATTTCTCAGGTTGACAGGGTATTATCGCAAGTTTGTTAACAATTATGGGAGAATAACAGCACCTCTAACAACATTATTGAAGAAAGATGCATTTTCATGGACTCCGGAAGCAACAAAGGCCTTTGAACATCTTAAAGAGGCAATGTGCCAAGCACCGGTCTTAGCTACACCGGACTTCACAAAAACCTGTATTGTGGAATTTGATGCTTCAGGAAATGGAATTGGTGTTGTTCTAATGCAAGATGAAAGACCCATTGCTTTTGAAAGTCGTCCAATCAAGGGAAAGTTTTTAGGCAAAGCTATTTATGAGAAGGAAATGTTGGCAATACTCCATGCACTTAAGAAATGGCGACCCTACCTAATGGGAAGACACTTCAAGGTAAAAACGGATCATGATAGCCTTAAATACTTCTTAGAACAAAGATTATCCTATGAAGAGCAACAAAAGTGGGTCACAAAGATGTTGGGTTATGACTTTGAAATCATCTACAAAAAAGGGAAGAAAAATGTGGTGGCAGATGCATTCTCAAGAAAGGATGAGGATGTGGAAGCATTGTTGTGCGCCATTTCTATTATCCAACCAGATTGGATAAACGAAGCAAGGGAGGAATGGAAGAATGACGAAGAAGTGTGGGCACTTATTCGAAAGTTACAACAAGATTCCAGTACGTCTAATACATTTAGCAGGCAAAATGATTCGTTATGGTACAAAGATCGCTTATACCTCTGTAAGAATTCCCAGCTAAAACAAAAGATTCTTATGTAATTGCACACTTTTCCCTTAGGAGGGCACTCAGGATTTTTAAAAACTTACCACAGCGTTAAGAAGGAATTTTTTTGGGATGGCCTTAAATATGATATTCAAAATTTTGTGGCGGAATGTTTGGTTTTCCAACAAAATAAAGTTGAAACAATTAAGACACCGGGTCTATTACAACCTTTATCCATTCCAAGCCAACGTTGGGAGGAGGTTTCAATGGATTTTATCACACGTTTATCCAAGTCTGAGGGAAAGAGTGTCATCATGGTGGTAGTTGACAGACTTACCAAGTATGCACACTTTTGTGCATTATCACATCCATTTAAATCCAGTACAGTTTCTACTGCATTTATGGAAACAATTCAAAAGCTACATGGAAACCCAAAGATTATTGTAAGTGACAGAGATCCCATTTTCACGGGAAATTTTTGGACAGAATTATTTTCTTGTCTTGTTACTCAGTTAGCTCATAGCTCATCCTATCATCCTCAATCTGATGGGCAAACTGAGATAGTAAACAAATGTTTGGAAGGATATCTTCGTTGCTTTGTATCTGATAAACAGACATAATGGGTCAAATGGTTGCCTCTCGCTGAATGGTGGTATAACACTTCCTTCCATACAACAACAAAAATGACTCTGGATTTAAGACCTCTGTGGTACATTATTTTCGAATTAGTCACCGGAGATTCCACAGTAAGAACATTTTTATGCCAACGTTTCAAATCCCAACCGGGATCCATCATCAGGACAACTTGAATGCTTGATAGAAGAAGAGCAGATTTTTGGGGTTTAAATAGAAATGAGGAGAGAAAAGAGGGGAAGGTCGGCTCTCAATTATTTTTTTTTTTTTTTTTTTTTTGAGAAGTCGGCTGCCTCTTGATTTAATTAATTCATTTAATTAATTAATAATTTATTTTTTTTAATTGAATTTTTTTATTATTATTAATATAATCATTAGTAATAGTAATATTAATTAATATAAATTATTATTAAGATTAATTGAAAGGTTATAATAATTTTAATAGGATAATTAGTAGTTAGAAATATTAATTGCAATGATCAAAATTAATGATTATTATTACTTTAATTATTATTATTAATATAATAATAAGTACTAATTATTATATTAATAATAATAATTAAAGTAATAATAATCATTAATTTTGATCATTGCAATTAATATTTCTAACTACTAATTATCCTATTAAAATTATTATAACCTTTCAATTAATCTTAATAATAATTTATATTAATTAATATTATTATTACTAATGATTATATTAATAATAATAATAAAATTCAATTAAAAAAAATTATTAATTAATTAAATGAATTAATTAAATCAAGAGGCAGCCGACTTCTCAAAAAAAAAAAAAAAAAAATTGAGAGGCGACCTTCCCCTCTTTTCTCTCCTCATTTCTATTTAAACCCTAAAAATCTACTCTTCTTCTATCAAGCATTCAAGTTGTCCTGATGATGGATCCCGGTTGGGATTTGAAACGTTGGCAGAAAAATGTTCTTACTGTGGAATCTCCGGTGACTAATTCGAAAACAAAAATGACCCCATTTATGGCACTTTATGGGTATCAACCACCATCCATCACATCATATTTAAGAGAAAATTCTAAGGTTCAGGCAGTGGAACATCACATAGAACATCAACAACAAGTCCTCCAACTCTTAAAGGATAACCTCTTGTTGGCACAGAATAGAATGAAACAACAGGCAGATCAACATCGCAGTGAAAGAAGTTTTGATGTAGGTGAATGGGTATTCCTACGGCTACAACCATATAAGAAAATGTCCCTCAAGCAAGCTAAGAAGGATAATAAATTATCACCAAAGTATTATGGTTCGTACAAGGTGTTACAAAAGATTGGTACTATGGCATACAAATTGGAGCTTCCTGCAGCTTCTCGATTGCACCCAGTTTTCCATGTTTCATGTTTAAAGAAGGTTATAGGCGACAAGCTCCCAGTTCAAACAATATTACCAGAACTTGACGAGGAAGGAAAAATTATATTGGAACCAGAAGCAGTCACAGAAACAAGAACTCAACAGCTAAGAAATCGATCAATTTCAGAGTATCTTATCAAGTGAAAGAACTTATCCGCTGAAGATTCCACATGGGAGGATGAGAATTTTATGCAGAAGTATCCAGAACTACTCAAGCGTTAAGGACAACACTTTTTTTGAAGGAGAGGGGCATGTTGGGTCCCTATAATACTAGTGATTACCCCATTAGTATTGTAGTTATACCCCTTATTATATTGTTGTGCCCCTATTGCCCCCATATTGTTATTACTGTGCCCCATAGCATCGCTCTATTGTTATTTTTGTGGCTTTATATTATTATTGTTAGGTCGGCTGGATTATCTTGTGACTCCTTAGACTCCTATATATAGAAAGGAGGTTTTGTCATTTGAATCATCCAAGAATTGTTCATTTATGTAATGTAAAGGAGGTTGCCCCCTCGAAGAGGCTGAATTCTAAGGCATTGATCTATCTTTTCTATATTTTCTTGAGCTGGTTTCATAACAGATGTAAACTAAAGAGTATGGAAGAACTACAACATGAGTTGTCTACTGGCTCCAAGAGAAACCATCCTCTATATCCGGCCTACCCACGCCTCAACAATCCTCCTCCATCAATATACACAAGGATGTCATAAAGGGATGAAGGACATCTCGAGAAGGAAACATAGGTTTCCTAAAACTTGGGAGTCCAAAATGCACAGGTATTTCTTCAGACTTGATCAAGGATGTAATCAACTGTAATATCAATATCCAATTTCTTTCTCCCCTTAGACCTTCCCATGGAGGTCTATTTATACTTCTCCAAATTATTTTTTACGTTGGGAAACAATTGGGTGATGGGATACAGTAGGTGAGTAACAGGTAAAACCCATAAAATCCACCTGAATTGAAGGAGATTATATATTTTTTAATGTTTTAACACATATACGCTGGTTGTTTATAGACTAACCTGCATGTACACATGATTTATACAGGGCAAAACAACGTATGGGATTTAAAACATCATTTTCAAAATTTGGACCAAGTCTGGAAGGGAAGGTTTTCCCTAGGCCATAACATATAGCATCAAATCTACCAAGGGTGGTAAATGGTGCTATAAAAGATGATAAATTTTAAATTTTTCCATCAATGGTGCTATGGTCTAATCTAGAAAATGCATCCCTTGGTCACTCATCAAAATTCCAGGACACCCAAATTTGGTCACCACTTCGTCAAACAGGAACCATGCAGTGGTCTCCACGTTGTAGGTTTTCCCCAACGTGACTTCAGCCCACATTGTTAGATAATATATAGAAGTGATAATATACCGTGCGTTGGTCCTTCTGGTTGGGGGATCAGTTGGTCCAATAAAATCAATATCTCACTTACTGAATGGTTGTAGAATGAGTTGGGGGTTTAAGTAAATTATGTCTCATTGATATGGTCTTCCTACCCTTTGACATACATCGTAGGTCCTACAATATTCCTTAGCATCAACATGTATGGTGGGCCATGATAGCCCAACCTATAAAATATTTTTCACATCAACTTGACCTTAGTAGTGACCCCCTATGACTCTGGTGTGATCTTTGGCAAAATCATAGGTTGCTCATGTTCCATAGCACACCTCCTTAAGATTTCGTCAACCCCCAGTTTATACAATTCCCTTATGATGATATGATAGTCTGCTGCCCTAACAATGAGTTTCTTCCTTTGCACCAAAATATAACATTTCGACGCCATTCCAGTACTTAGAAAATGTGCAATATTTTCAAATTAATCATCTACCATAATTACTACAAATAGTTGTGCATCTGACAAACTGTATTCCAAGTTTTGTGCATCCTAGCCTGAAGTCAAACACGACAGGTGGTAAGGCCCCATATTCATTCTCCCTGGTTTAACTACTATTTAAAAATAATATTCCTCAAAGTATAACAATCATCAATAGATTATCCCCCCAAACACAGGCTTCCTCACCAAGTACTTTACAGTGAAATGTTTTGTATATAGCTTAAATTTGTTACCTACTAAATAATGGAAAAATGTTGTAGGGTGTATAACATTGCTAACCCTTCTCTCTCCGTCACTATGTAATTTTTCTAAGTCGTGGATAACATAGGACTAGCAAAAGCAAAGGGGTGGTCTACCTCCCTCTCTCCTAGCTGAGCCAAGATTGCTCCTAATGTATTGGAAGGAGCATCAAAGTGCACGTGGAATTATTTTCTTCAATCCATGAGGAGTTCCAAAACCATTCTTTCTTTCGAAGATTCCAAGGCTTGTTGGCACTCATTAGTCCACTGAAATTCTACTCCCTTCGTGAGTAAACACTCCATGGGCACAATGATCTTGGTGTATCCCTATATAAATTTTCAATAGTACATGGTGTGGACCAAGGTGGATCTCAATTGTCGTACTATAATAGGTGGTGACAAGTCCACGATAATAACAATATTCATTGGGTCTATGAACAACCCCCTATGTACATACGACATGTCCCATCCGGATGCCAAAAGGAGCACAAAATATACATTTCTTAAGATTTAAAAAAAATTGTAATTGCCTACACCTGTCTAACATCAATCACAACACTTCAATATGTTTTCTCAATAGACGAAACACCATAAAATCATCTAAGTATACTTCTAAAAACTTATGCATCTATTCCTTAAATTTTGTTACCACTATGTTGGAGAAAATGGGTGGTGCATTTTTCAAGCTAAACGGCATCAACGTGTATCCAAATTCAGGATTTTGTTATCCATATCATGAATAATGGGAAATATTTAGCTAGAAATAAAATTGGAAGTGCACTGCCAATGCATTTTGAACCATCTAGTGTGGTTCATCATTAGGACAAGATGGAGAATCAGATCTAGGCATTAAATTAAATAAAAGAGCGTCAGTTAGAGACAGTTGATTCCAACGGTTAGAATGTAATGATTAGTTTTGACCAAGTAAATATTATTCATTAAACAAGAATATTTTAGAACGAAATATTTAAAAATGAAACAAAATGAAATAAAATTAAAAGGGAAAGAAACAAAGATCAATCAATAAATTGATAAATTCAAGTCAAATAAAGGGTTGGTAAAATTTAAATAGTAAGGAATCATAAGGACATAGAAAGGTTAAGACTCAATAATTTAATTAACATGAAAAAATTAGTAATAATAAATATAAATATAAATTAATTAATTTAAATTAAATTGAATGGAATTAAAATAAACTAATTTAATTTAATTTAATTTATTATTATATTTTATTTTATAATAAATAAATAGATAAAAATATATAATAATAATAATAATAAATGAATAAAAATGAAAGAAGGGGGCTCAAGAATAAACAAAAGAAGAAACATAGAAACTCAAGAAGAAAACGCAAGCACATCAACATGTACTAGAAGCAACTCGAATCTGTTACGAACATGGTTTTATGTGGATCCCCTTTGGCTATCTATACTTGGTGATACACTAAAAAATCCATCAGCAAAAGAGTATGCCTCTTTTCCTCCTACATTCTCCAAAATCTCATTTGTGAATAAGGTAGGGAAGGGATGATGCACACCAACATCATTCAACCTCTGCATATCCACATAAATTATGATTTCCCCCGTTTTCTTGTTCTAGACCACCATCAAACTAACCCACTTTGGTTCTTCCACTAGCTCGATCATCCTTGCCTCCAACATCTTCTCCAATTCTCCCTTGACCTTCTTCTTGTAGATGGGATTCAACTGATATGGCCTTTGCCTTTCTAGCTTTACATTTGGCTTGAGAGTGATATCCATTGCACCCAATTCCCCCACAATCCAATTCATATATTCAAAAGTATTAGGGAACAAATCTTGGTACTTGAGCAGCAAGTTTGCCGCCTTTTCAACAATATCCACATCCCAATAGTCTCTTATGGCACCCATCTCAGGTCACTCCTTGGTCTTGATATTAAACTTCTTTGTTTTGAGCAGATTCATATATTCCTTAAATTGTAATGGCGGTCCCTCCACCGTGTGCTAGCCTTCCACTTTTAGAATATATATATTCCAAGTATCCTCTTAATCACCTTCTCCCTAATTTTGAACCCATTGTGAGTGCTAATATGTGTCAAACAATGGTCCATCCTTGATTAGGATTTGATCATCCTCCACAAATATTTTTTGTCACAACACCTTTGAGCCTCCTCTATCACGGGCTCATTTACTTGAAAGTTGAAGGTTGCCCTGAAATTTTGTGTCAATTCATCCTAATCCCAGGTTCCTCTGTGCATCTCCAATTCCATATACCAATTTTCTAGAATGACATCCAAGTTATGAATAAAGTGATGTACCCATTCTTGCTGGCGTACTTCTCCTTTCATCCATGCTACAATGCACCACTTAAATTGAGTCCTAGGACACTCCATCCCTGAGTATTTTTCTTTATGGACTCCAAATTTGGGTCCAAACCTAACTTTCAATGGTTCTTTACATTGTTTCCACCCCCCGACTCTCTCCCTATGCTCAACCCAGCATCGGGCTGGTGTAGCATGTAATGTAACGTCCAACATGGGAATTATCTGACACTATGGTACCTTCTCTTCATACTCTCATACAAAAATATATACCCCTGAAAGCTCATCGAAATGAGGTGGATTATGCACCTGAGTCCCTATCTAGTGCACAATTCTCATAATATCGGTCCATCCCCTGGTGCTAACCTCATGTAGCTGATTTTTCCAATTCTCTAAATCTTCCTGTGAGTCGGATGCACAAGACCCAATTTTATGCCAACTCAACACTCCATTGGTTGTCGAAGTCATGTAATCATCTTGTCGATCTATAACATTATAAATATTATCTAGATCCTTTTGAATAAGCTCACCCTTCACAAGCTCCACATAGCAATCCCCTTCCCATGTGTCCAATGTTGCAATGACCCAAATATCTCCACCTTCGAATATCATCTACCTCCTTTTTAAGTTGATAATTACCTCATTATAAAAGGCCCAGTAAATCCCTAGAAGATATATATAGGGATCAATATCGTCCATGATTTTGATGAGCTTGAAATTGATCATGCTTGACACCACACCGATATCCACAGACACCCTTGACAACCATCCAATAGGAAAAATCCAATTCTAAATGCCCAATATGAGTTGAATTGGTGACCATGTCAGATTTGGCTTCCCCATAAATCCATAGGTACTTTTTGGAAAGATGTTTACATCTAATCCCAATTCTAGAATGATATTATCCATCTAATACTCACCAATCTATGTACCGAACCGAAATTATAAATTGATCCTCTTTCTATGAGCAACTTGGTTTACGAACCTTGGTGAAGTTCGTGCAATAATCTCAGTTGTTGTCCCGAAGCATTGTTCTACTAATGTTATAAGCCTGTCTAGTGCCTAGGGATCTTTAACTAGCTCCATGAAACTATGTAGTAGACTCTTGATTAGGTCTAATTTGGTCCTCTTCTTCCTTCCTATAATAGTATCAAATATCTTTGGCATATCTTCTTTGCACCTCACTTCCGATCTATCCCATTATTTTGTGAATATTTCCCATCGAGCCTCCTTATACCTAGTCTTCTCTTGAATAGGATCAAAATTTAGAGGTGGTTCAGGAGCTATCCTTACCCACTAAGGCTATTGTGCCCAAGATCTCATAGGATCAACTCCTGTCCTCATACCTTCCCGCATTATTGTGTCAACCCGTTGTTGAGTTCAACACAACTCGAAAACTATCATTTGGATATTGGGACCACCCTTTTCCTGCCACTTGGAAATCATCTGATGGTGATTCTCCATTCGATGATCCAAGGACTTGCAATAAATACATGTGCAACATGGATTGGTGCAATTCAAGCTAAGTGTCCCTTCTATCCACAATTGTAATATATTATAATGCTCTTCCCTCGGCCAAATCCTCCTCTTCCACTACTACATCCTTCAGTTGCATCATCGGATAACTAAATGGTATATGACCCCACATCCTTCATATTTCACACCGTATTCCCTTGCCTTGTGCAAGGGCATTTGTTGCGCCAGTCGCCATATAATCCATCAAAAATTTTCTTCCTATAATGACCCTCAGTTCAAAAAATGGTACACCATACTTCTCACTTTTCCTTCCCCTTCGACAAATATTAGAGTTGAGAGGCTAGCGCAACCAATTGGGACTACACCTATGCCATACCATCATTCTCACTCCTACCTATTGACAAGGCTTCTAGTTTTAGTGCCAAATACAAAGCCTCTGACTATGTGCCAATCCTCTATTATGTCAAGAGTATTCTAATGTGTGGTAGCAGTCTGACAATAAAATATTCTTTGTGTTGCACATCCAAAATTTTGAACATCAACTTATCCTTGAGAACCTTCAATTGTTGGTTAAAGTCCCATACCAATTCTCCTCGACTTTTATTGATCTCCTTTAGTTTCGTGATGCATTGGGCCTCTGACTGGGCCTCTGAAATTCTCTTATCAATGCCTTCTTAAGGTCCACTAGAGTCTTTTTCTGTCCAGGTGGTGCCACACTCTTAAACTTCATGTACCATATCGGCATGCGATCCTTGAATGTGGATTTCAACTGCACAATATTGGTGGCATCATCCTGAACCTTCTTAGTTGTCCAAACAACTTCTCACATGAACAAATTTTGTTTTGGTCCTTGGGTCTCAGTACCATGAAACATGGGCATCCTTAGATCTATGCCCACCATATTGGTATGTGTGATGAACTATTCCCTCTTGCACTCATGGTAGTACTGGAAGAATATGTGTGTGTCTCTGCACCACCCTGAGTCTGAATATTTTTTGTCGCCCCCCCTACAACTAGGCCAATTCCACTACTGCTGCTATTTCCTCTTCCCTGATTATGATTACCGCCTACACTCGTTGAATATGTGCACTAATTTCTTACCTCCCGATCTCTGAGATGTGTGCAAGACAGTGGGTTCAACCCAGAGTATGATCTAATCTTGCTATTATGATTCTAAATCTTTTGTAGTGTGTGGGCTCAACTATTCTCTTTCTCCTATCTCTTTATGTGGTGGGTTATACCACATCCCTTTGTAGCTCTAGTCACTAATGTTTCTCCACATCTGATGATGACCTCTCCTAGCTCTTCGCTTTAGGCTCTATCTTTCGGTAGGTATCGACTTAGATTGACCTCCTCCCGCATCACCCCATCGATATCTTTTTCCGCTCCGCAACGTGCCATCCGCGTCAATTTCTTTCCCCATCCCCTTGCTTCCTCTTGTTATGTGCATATAAGGGCTTTCTAACAACTTCCATCGTGGTTTATTTCCTCCTTTCCCTTGTTTGCTCCTTAGACAACCTCTCGTACATCCCCCACTCCCCCGTCATGCAGGTTGTTTAAGTACTCATAGTGTCAGACTCCAGAGGAGAATCATCATGGTCATATAACAACATTTTGATCAACAATGTCAATGACCTTATAAATCTTCCTCTCACCCCCTTAATGAATTTTCACTCTATCGTAGTATAGGATACCATTGATTCTACTGCAAACTCCACAATATATCCTTCTAACACACTTTCAAAACAAAAATCAATAGAACGTGAAATATTATTGCTTACCACTTGTAACTAGTGTACCTCTTCTAGAGTCCACCTCTTTGGACCTTCATGCCAATATGTGGGATTATTATCCTTCAACCTCTAGAACCACTCGGTCAAAATATTAGGGGATTCTGCAAAGAAGGCCTCATGAAAATCAATATACATATATTTTTGTAGCCACTTCTCTATGCTCTAACCCTGATCTCCTATTTCTCTCACAGCGAACTCATGATACTTTCACTTAAGCCAATGAGTGATCCCTTTTGTGGTGGGATTCCATGGTTTCCACTTCCCTAAGAGATAATCCCATATAGGGAATGTTTTAAGGATAGAGGTTTATCTTAAAGTTTAGTAACCATAGTGAATCTTACTAGTCCCTAATATCCAAGTTTTAAAATGTTGTGATGATAATTTTGTATAAATGTTTAGATTTATAATTATTTTATATTAGACAATATATAATAATTGTGATTTTTTAGGTAAAATAATTTTATACTATAAAATTTGGGCGAATTCATTTTTAGAAAAATGGAAATTGGTGAATATTTTTTTGGAAAAAGCATGGAATATTAGCCCACCTGCATATATTAGCCCTTAAAATTTTCCCTAATCCCATCACACAGTCATCCCAGTCCTAACAACGAAACCATTTGTTGGCACATGGGACGATAAGAGGCCTGAGATTCATGACACAGTGGCTAACAAAGACCCACTTAGCATCATCCTTTTTGAAAACACCTTCGAAGTGAATGAAGTCTCATCCAATACATAACAGGTGACTTTTAGTTTGACAATATTGTCTTGTGGCTACGACATGTTTCTCCTAATTGACACACACTACAACACTTCTCCATCACCATTCACTATTCATATAGCTATACAGAGGTTAACCCATCCACTACACAGGCTTACAATGATCATGTGCGGTGTGATTCATTCGATAGGGAATCCATACGATAGAACCCAAACAACCTTAGACACTAACATTTCTGCAACTGCTAAACAACTGTAACTGACATACAAGACCGATTGACCCTTTATATTTTATCAGGAAAGTCACACTTGCACTCACTCATCCAGGTTTAGAAAAATTTCACTATAGGTCCATATAGAACCAATTCATCACCATAAACCATTGCTTTGAAACAAATCAACAGTATAAGCATGGATACTAATTAACAAACACACAAACCATTAACACCATTATAAACCATCAACTAAAATCGAAGTAAACCATATTTCCATGTAGTACATTCATATCCATACGAGATTATAACAAATTCTACACCCAGGCATACATCAAAAAGACCACAATGGTTTGATCTTCTAGTAGTTTATAGTCACAAAATATTATAATGATTTCGCCAAAAACAATCATCATATATACTAACAGGAAAGGAAAAATATCCATAGTTACATACATCAGTTTACCAGGCTTTCCATCCATCTATGATAGCAATAAAATAGCACTAAAACTTAACCATAAACCATCTATAACGATATTGCTATTTTTAATAACTAAAACCCATTACAATAATGCTTGAAAGAAACAAAAAACTCAACCATTGTTCCAAAATTACATCAACACAACACTCATATAGAGACCAATTCTAACTCAACCTGCAAAACACTTCAAAATAATCAACCAACCCCCACTTGGTCCTCAAATGCCATTTTATGACTGTTGATAGTTCTATTGAATCCTCGTATTTTTCCACCGAATAAGTCTAACTATCCTGAAGGTCGTTGAGATAGTTCTCTTGTTTTCTCCTAAGTTTCCCCATGCGTGGGGTATTTGTCCAAAATATCTTGTGCCTGGTTTGACACAACTCCACCTCATCCTTCCTATCTCAAAATATCTCCAACTACTTATTAACCATGACCTCCTTGGTTGGCCCCTTCTCTTGTAAAATCCTAATGGTTGATATTCTCTACAGACACCTTCCTATTGCACTAACTGTTGTCCTCCTACTGCATGACATCCATTGCCTTTGTGCCCCATCCACTGGGGCAAAACAATGTTTCGCTCTTGCTTCCTACGCCATCTATTTGCTATGCTGCTTCTTCCTACACCAGCCCTCCACTGCACTCTACCTTATCCTTTATGTGCACCCTGTTCCTGCTACATGATCCTATTTTGAAAAATCAAATTGGGTCCCAAGAAGGCCCATGGTAATCTCTATATTTAAGTCATCAACATGGACTAAATCAAAAACACGTGGTGAACATTAGACAAGTCATTTCCTTATTAAAAAGGATGTTGGATTGAGTCAAGTAAAAACATTCACTGTACAAGATCAGATCAATAACCCGTTGAAAGGGGTGTTTTTCTCTCCATTTCATGGATTAATTATTGTATGTTCATTCATCAATTACTAGGAGGATTAAATGTGAAAAAGTAGTGTTCGATCTCTTGAGAATGTGAGGTATTGTAACGCATTGTGGGAAGGTTGTGTTGTAAATAAGAGTGATTACTATATAATTCCTGTAGCATCTTGTTGAAGGTGATTATTATTATTTCATATATTGTTGATCATGTTATAGTTATTTATTTAGCCAACTTATCAATGTTTATGAGTGAACGAAGGGTTGAAGAAGTGTCTCCTTCTTGTAGCATTTCTTGAGGCAGCTCAAAGAAGTTGTTGAAGACGTTTTTGGAGATATTTTATGAATTAATGTATGTTGTTACTTATGTTAGGCTAGAGATAATATTTCATTTTCTTGGTGAATATTATTTTAATTTTTTTACAGGGGTTGAGGCCTCAAGTAAGTATCAGCTAGCTAAGTTGTCAAGAAAGTGGGTGCTCCTAGCTTGTCGGTGTAACAAAATTATGTAGAGGCTATGGGTGCACCTAGTTGGTGGGTGCTAGCATATCAATGTGAAAATATTGAAGAATAATAATAAAATAAAGAAGCAAAGAAATATGGTGGTTTTTCTCCACTTGAGGGTTTCCACCTTAATCATTTGTTCTCTTTTGTATTGCTAATTGTGCTCTTAAAGTTGTATTTATTTGATTAATTGTTTTAGAATTTAAAAAGGTGTAAGATAAATAAAATTAATTTTAATACTAATTCACCACCCCTTCTAAGTATTTATTTATCCCAACAGTTGGTATTAGATGCAACTCCTTTGAGCACAACTTAAATTTTGGAAGGATGTCTAAAGGAGATCATGGCCTCTCAAGATGCCATAGTGCCAATTTTTGATGGAGAAGATTATGCCATTTGGAATGATAGGATGGACGCACATTTGATGAATTTGGGTGTTGATGTGTGGGAATAAATTGAATTAGGATATAAATTCATACTACTCTCATTACGAATCCTGATGGAAATAAAATATACACAAGCAATGTGAAGGCCAAAAATTTCATCATGTTTGGACTCAATCAGACTGAGCTCATCAAAGTAATGCATTGCAATCTAGGAAAGGAGATCCAGGAAAAAATCCAAGCATATATGAATGGAATGAAAAAGTGAAGAAGGAAAATATTCAGACCTATAGAATGAGGTTTAAGAGGATAAAGATGAGAGAGGAATAAAGTATTGGTGAGTAATTTCGTAGAGTTGAGGAAGTTGCAAACATGATTAGAGGTTTAAATGAGAATCTTGAGGATGAAGTGGTTACTCAGAAAGTCTTAAGATCTATGCTAATTTGGTTTAATGCAAAAAAAAATCCATTAAAGAAATGCAAGACCTAATTTCTCTCACTATAGAACAACTCCTTGGGACCCTCACTACATATGAGGTGCAAATTGGAGAAGAAAGATTAGGACCTAGAGAAGCAACCTTCAAGGTGTCTAAGAAAGCCAAGGATTAGCATGAATATTCTAGATATTAGTTTGACTAGAAAATGGCCTAGTTTGTTAGATAGATGAAAAGGGGATCGAGAAAATACAAGTTTAAACTTCCTTTCAATTTTTTTTACTGTGGAAGATGTGGAAATTTTACATAAAAGTGTCCCTACACTAGAGTAGATAAGTAGGAGAAGGAAAAGGAAGTGAAGGGAAATAGTAAGTTCTAGAAACATCAGAAGGGTAAAGCTCAAAGGAATTTTTTTTTTTCAAAGAAGAGAGTGATTCACTTGAGGTTAGTAGTGAACCCTCATTTGAGGAGGAGCATGAAGAATGTCTTCTCGTGGTGCTTGAATCCAAGGATGAATCAAATTTTTAAGGAGTGGTGGAATATAAGGCGAGGTCATCAATGCCCTGGATGAGTTAAAAAAGGCAAGAATGAAGAATAAACTATTGAAATAACAATTGTTGAAAATGAAAGAAGGCATGTCTCATCCTCATGATGAGTCTTTAACGACAAAGCTAGAAGAGGTTGGAAATTTTAAGGATATTTTGATACAATAATTAAAGGACAAACAAAAGAGTTTGGCCAAATTAGAGGATTAAAAAAAATCTCTCAGGACAAATTTATCTAATATTGAAGATCCAAGTACTTATGAAGAAGATATGATATTTTTAAAGATGCAATTGGAGGAGGAAAAAACAAAAGAGGAAGTGCTTTCTAGTTAGCTACAAGATTGGGAGAAAATTTGTAAAAAAACTTAAGGCAGAAGTTGTTTCCTTGATATCAGATCTGAGGAAAACAAAGAATCAATCAGATATGAATATAAAATTTGTGAAGGGATCATATGTTTAAATTATATCCTCAATGTGCAAATATCTATAGAAATAAAAAATGGCCTAAGATATGAGACTTCTTAGCAAGATATAAAAGGTGAGACAAGCACCAACTATACAGATGCACTAAAGGGAAAGAAATCCAAGTTAATACTCCAACCAACAAAAAGAACAATAAGAACAATATTGATTCAGTCAAATCAATAGAAGATATTCAAGTAACTCCTAAAAACCAACAAGAAAAGTAGCAAAGTATCATCAAATCATGTCCTTTTCAATGGAAATATAATGTTAGGTATTAAAATATGTTTTAAGGCTTTTTCTTCTCAACTCATAATTTTGGGCATAAAGACACCAACTATAGAAAAAATCAGCTTGTTATAGAGAAGCTATTAGAAAAACACCTCTACATAACTCTAGAAGCTCATATGTTGGTAACAAAATTTCCTTCTCTCCTTGTATGGATGAAATTGAGTATTTTAAATGTAATAATTTTTGTCATAAGGAAAGTGAACACACATCTATATTTACTAATCCTCCTAGCAAATAGACTCATTATAAATCAACTAAGCTAGGAGTGTCAAAGAGATGGATGCAAAAATTAGATAGAGCTAAATAATTTGGATTAGATTTGTTAGCTTATGATCAAGGCATTCAATGGCTTATTTATAGTGGGTGCTCCAAGAACATGATAGGTGACAAAATAAAATTTATGTATCTAAAAGAGATCAAGAAGGGAAGTGTTACATTTGGTAACAATTCTCCAACTCCAATCAAAGGTAAAGGAGTTGTAACGCTAGATGACAAAAAAAAATCTAAAAATGTGTTGTAAGTAGATGGATTGAAGCAAAACATTCTAAGTGTAAGACATATGTATCACAATGTCTATGATGTAACTTTCAATTCTAAACATATTGAAATAAAAAATACTAGATCTAGAAAATTGGTAGGCAAGGCAATTAGAAATGACAACAATGTATATGTGTTTTGTGATCATGGTTGTGACATAGAAGAATGGGTCATGTAAGTTTTGATAACATAGTAAATATTAGAAAAACATAAGTAGTAAGAGGGTCACCAAGATTATCAAAACTAGAAAACATCATATGTAAATCCTATCAGTTTGGAAGAAAGGTAAGGGTGCATTTCAAGAATAAAGAATATTCGATTTCCAGACCTCTAGAGCTAGTGCATACTAATATATTTGGGCCTACAAGTAAACAAATTCCAAGAAGAGAAAGTTGTTTTATTCTATTCATTGATGATTTTACAAGATCCAATTGGATTATGCTAATGAGAGAGAAGTCATAAGCCTTGATCAAATTCAAAAATTTTAAATTCCATGTCAAAAATGAGAAGGACTTAAAGATCAAGTTCCTAAGGTCCAATAGAGGAAGAGAATATTTGTCCAAGAAGTTTGAAGAATTTTGTGAGGAGCATGGCATTAAAATAAAATGATGGATGAAGCCAATGTTCTGCATACCTACTATGGAGAAGAAACTTAAGTAGTAGTTTACTTGTTAAAAAGAATTATATTCAAATCAAATAATGATAAGACAAATTAAAATGTATGGAAAGGGAGGCCCGCATCAATAAATCATCTTATAGTTTTTGGTAGTAAATGTTATATAGAAAGGAGTGACGAGAACCTTGGAAAGTTTCACTCACAAGCAGATGAAGACATGTTTCTTGGTTACTCATTCAAAATTAATGGCTACAAATGTTATAACAAAAGGACCAAGAAAATAGTGGAGTGCATTGATGTCAATGTTAACGAGCTCTTTCCAGAGTCAAAGAAACTTAAAAAATCTAAAGAACTAGTTGATGCCGATTATGATTTCATAGATTATGAAGATCAAGGAGTGTCATATGATGAAGAAGAAGAAATACAAACTCCTATAGAAATAAAGGCTCCCCCCAGTCATATACAAAAGCAACATCCTAAGAGCCAAATCATTGGAAGAAAAGAGCTAGGGGTTCAAACAAGAATAAGATTGATAGGAACTTCAAATCAAGTACACCTTGCATTTCTATCCTAAGTAGTGTGTAAGAGTTTTAGTGAGGCTAGTGAAGATAAAGGCTGGATTGAGCCAATGAACAAGGAGTTGAGACAAATAGAAAAGAATAACACTTGAGAGTTGGTACCTACACCAAAAGGAAAGAATATCATTGGAACCAAATGGATGTTCAAGAATAAACTAAATGAAGAAGGAAAAGTAGTAAGAAATAGGCCAAGGTTGGTATGAAAACGGTAGGCCCAAGTAGAATATATTGAGTTTGAATAAGCGTTTGCTATTGTAGCTAGACTATATATTATTAGAATGTTATTAGCATTTTCAAGTTATAAAACTTTTAAGGTTTAGCAGATGGATTTGAAATCAAACTTCTTGAATGATGAATTAGAAGAAGAGATGTACATAGTACAATTGGAAGGATTTCTATTTTTTGGCAATGAAAATCAAGTTTTCAAATTAAGAAAGGGTCTCTATGTTTTAAAAAAATATCGAAGAGTTTGGTATGCAAAGTTGGTTAAGCACCTACAATGACATGACTTTAAGAGAGGATCAGTTAACAAAAATATATATATTAAATTTGATAATGATCATTTTCTAATAATTGTTGTGTATGTAGATGACATCATTTTTGGAAGTGATTTGGAGAAAATGGGTCAACACTTTGACGAAGATATGCAGAAATAATTTGAAATTCCCATGCTAGGAGAATTCAAATGCTTCCTTAGACTGAAAGTCACATAAATAGAAAAAAGTATATTCATATTTGAATCCAAGTACTTAAGAGACATAATTAAAAGGTTTGGTATG
Organism: Pinus tabuliformis; assembly: GCA_031772625.1. Taxonomy (NCBI): domain Eukaryota; kingdom Viridiplantae; phylum Streptophyta; class Pinopsida; order Pinales; family Pinaceae; genus Pinus; species Pinus tabuliformis. The sequence continues at coordinate 1,544,659,725 of CM062804.1, read as the reverse complement.
GAGGATTGCAAACCAGATAGAAATCCCATGGCGACTAGGTGCAAATTAAGCAAGGATGACGAGTTTCCTGAGGTAAATAAGTCTACTTACAAGTCAATGATTGGTAGTTTATTGCATTTAACAACTTCTAGCCTTTATATTATGCAAGTTGTAGGGGTGGTTGCAAGATTTCGATCTAATTCAAAAGAAATTCATGTCACTGCAGTCAAGAGGATCTTCAAATATCTCCAAGGTATCATTAACTATGGATTGTGGTATTGTATACGTAAAGGTTTCAATTTCATAACTTATATTGATGCAAATTGGGTTGGTAGCATTAATTATGGGAAAAACACATTAGGAGCAACATTATTTTTGGGTAGCTCTCTATACTCTTGGGCAAGTAAGAAGCATAATTCCATTTATCTATCTATAGCTAAAATTGAGTATGTAGCAACAAGAACATGTTACACCCAAATGCATACGCCATATCACCATACATGGCCCATGGACCCCTTTTGTACCCTTTCTAAGGCTTGAATATGTATATATAACAAGCCATGCCATATGACCTCCTATAAATTCTACCCTTTCTAAGGCTTGAATATGTATATATAACAAGCCATGCGATATGACCTCCTATAAATTCTACCTTGCCTAAAGAAATATTGCTATGTCCTTGGTATTTTTCCTGCGTACTAATTCTCTTGAGCTCCTCTAGAAGTGATTTCTCCTTTTCCATGATCTTCATTCTTGCGCACTTCCTTCTCTTCACCACGTGCCATGTCTAAGCTCATATACCTTCATTTTCTATGTGTTTTGGCTTTATCCTCCTTGAGTTCTCTACTTCCCTTGTTGAGGAGTTCAAAAACTCTTAATGAACAAAAAATTAATGTCCCCTTTACCACTACTAACTATCACTTTCTCCAATGCCTCCATCATTCCATTGTGACCAGAGTGGTTGTGGGTGTGTTGTCCTACTAGTGCCACCCACTCTTTTGATTAATCCCTTGTCCTTTTTCTTGTGTAATTTCCCAAATAGGGTATGGCTCTCATCCTCTTTTTCCTCCTTCCATAATGTGCAGTTAGCCCAGTTATGGCCTCTAAGTTAGGTTCCCATAACTAGCGTTAAATAACTGACTTCTTCTAATTTTCCAAGCAATCTCCCTCCCCCAAGCTTTCAAATCCATCTCCCATGTCTCAGCCAAGTTATATTTTTAGAAATACGATTACAATATTTACAATAGTGGATTAGCCCAAAGGGGTTATCACAAAGCCAAATCTAACTTTTGGTTGTCTATTACATGATGTGATATATTGGGCCACTAGAAAGAGTAGGGGACCCATTCGATACAATTGCATTTTTATTTCATACTAGAGCTTTACGGGTGGGAGTACAAGAGTTAGAGATGACAATAGAGGGGGCTAGCTTTGAGTAGCAATGTAACACACACAACTTTTGGACAAATTCATAAAGGGATCATTCTCCTGTGTACTTGCATTCTTTCCATATAGAAGAAACTATATCAACATAACGTTTAGCTATTTTTTTTTAGATAGAAGTTTACCAAAATAAATATTTATTTTCATAGTAGTTAATGTGTAATCATATTTGTTATTTTATATTTTTCACTTCTTTTTTTTTTTTTTTTTCATGCATAATGAAAGGATTATTAATTAAAAAATACAGAATTTAAAAGAATATAACATTTATAATATAGATTTCACTTTAGTTTATCACATTTATTATGCCCAACTCATATATCCATAAATTAAAAAGAGAATATAACTCTCTCTCTCTTTCTCTCTCCCCATTAAAACATTGTTAATATACTAGTATAGATCCATCTTAACATTGGATCTTCTCAGGGCCAAATCTCTTGATATGCATACCACTCTTAGAGTACAAAAAATGGAAAAATGTTTGCACCCCATGACATTTAATCCCTCTAGGTGTTTGGTTAATCTGTGGTTATGATGGATTTCATGTGTAATTTTGCATTGCCTAAATTGAATTTTTTATTGCTTAAATAAATACAATGCCTTCAAAGTCCCCTTGGGTACTTGGATTTTCTAGACAACACAAATTCCAATACTAAATTTTAGAAAAAATTAACTAAAAAGTATATTAAAAAATGCCAAATCTTAAAATAATATGACTACTTGAAACATTTTAAAATATTTTAACCATAATAATTTTTTTTTGTTGTTTTATATAACATAGACATATGTCCATAATTGACATTCAAATATTTTATTTATATTATTTATGAATCACATTGTCTATATTAAAATGTTTTTATGTTATTAATATATTTTTAAATACATGTCAATATTACTAAACTTTGTATAGCTAAATATTTTCTCTAAGACCCATATTTAATGTTTTTATTATTATTGATATTTTTTTGAATGCAACACATCATTTTTCTATTAAAAATTGAATGAATAAAACATCTTTCTCTTTTTTTCACTTGGAAAAAAATCATAATTTCTATTAATAAAAATAAATTACATTTTGTAGATGCTAGAGCATATGCATATGGATGCAAGTTGCCTATCAAGATAAGAAGTTTACGATTGTTCTCCATGCAGGGAGTCTTGAAACAGCTCATACAGGTGAGCTCAATGAATAGAAAACCAAAATTTATGAGAAAAGGCCACAGCGGGAAAAAAAGATATATATTTGGGAGGATCATGTCTTCCTCCCCTTTTTCTTCTCAACTTTTCGCCATTCTCCATGGGACGGAATTATGGGAACAAGTTGAAGTGGATTTTCTTTGCCGGGTCAAGAATTTTCTCTATCTAAATTAGAGGTGTCTGGTGTGTGCTGCCTTTTGGTTCCACTGATTTCCATTGTATTTGAATTCTTCCCCAATTGTGATTCCATAGGCTCTTCAGGAGATGTCTTTTGAGTTTCTGTTTGGTTGCATTCGTTTAGGATGGGTTCTTCATCCTCACTGTCTTCCTCCTCTTCCGGATCTGGGGGGGGAGTTCCATCCTTTTTTATGGTTGCCTGTTTTCTTCTTTTTGCGGTTGTTCTTTTTATATTCTGGACATGCATTTTGCAAGTGTCTAGTTTTCCAACATATTCTGCACCTGAAAGCTGTTTTTTCATAGTCTAATGACTGCACCCAGCTGTGGTCTTTGTGTTTCAGTTTTATACTTTCCGGTAATCCTTTGCTGAGGTCTACTTCCACACATATATGTGCGAAAGTAAATATTCTTTCGTCGATTCTTTGTGTATCCATTTTGATGAATCTGCCAATAGAATTACCTATGCAAGCAAGTATCTTTGGATCCCAGAAATGGATAGGGAGATTATGGAGACGTACCCATACAGGCATCCTAGAAACAACAAAATTGTTTGCATCAAACTTCGGGAACCATGGAGTGATAAAAAGACCCGAAGATCCCCAGAACCATGGTCCTTCTTGAATCACGACATCTCTAACTTCTGGTGACTTGAATTTAACTATAAAAAACCCCTTGGAGCAGAGATGGATCTCACAATCCAGAGACCATTTTGTGAGTATCCAATGAAACAGATCGACGGGTTTGGGCCAAAAACCATTAAAATGGCATATGATGGCTTGCTTTTCATAGCTGTCACGTACCTTTTCTGCTTCTGCTATATCAATTGTTAGTTCTGGTGTGTGCTGCAATTTGTCCACTATATATGGGCTTGGTTTGGTTCTAGTCTGCTTTGGAGCAGTAGGAGGAGGTTTTCCCCTTTGTAAAATATTCTTGTAAGATGTTCCTTCATTGTTGTATTGATGGTGCTCTGGGTTGGATTTGTACCCATTGCCCCATGTTGATTTGTTGGTTGTTGCTCCTCCACGTAATCTCAAATTGAGAATGACTATGGATACTGGTTTGATGTTGTAATCCTTCAAGGTTCTATGATCCTGTCGCGATCTGCCCCCTGTAATTAGGTGTTGTATGCCAGTCGGGTAACCAATTTGATTGGCTATATTATTTTTCAGATCTATAACACTATTCGTTGCAGTAATCCAGATTAAGGTTGAATTACCCTTGGGCGTTCTGATGAAGATTTATAATCTATGAGGAACTGATCCAGCGAAGCTAGAACTGGTGATCTGGGCTGGGGATCCAATCTGGCAGTCCTCTCTTCCCACAATAGAGCCTTCGATTGCTTCGGCCCCAATGGCCGTACCAAGATGTACAGTGATCTTTGTATTCGGCAATCTCTATTTCCTAGATACACATTCTACCATCTGAATCGGTCCTTTCAGCCTATTCTAATACAGCCAATCTTTCTCATATTCAAATCAGCATGACTGTGGATCAGCCATGATCTGTGAAGAGAAAGCTCCTCGGCAAATAAGACCGGTTCCGCTTCAGATCTAGAACATAGCTCTATCCATATCCCGAGATCTATACACCCTACTGCATTAGGGCATCGATCTAGATCTGGGGAGCTCCACTTCTTGATTTGTAGAGTGTCGGCGCTGGTAGTCGTAGCAAGAACCCTAACCAAGGCATCTATGATTAGATCCCAAAGCCCTCCTTGGAGGCAATCGCAATTCTCGGCCTCTTTACGGACGACATCAAGAAAGGAATCGATGAGTTCGGCCCCCTCGGTATAATGCCCATTGGCCCAGTTGTTTCTGGCGCCATTCTGGTCGAAAACGAAGTTTTCAGGCCTGGAGATCTAGCCATAAAGCCATGTCTTGTGACTGTCCATAGTTTCCAGCCTGAGATCCATAAAAATCGCTTGAGGGATATAGCGCCCTCTGCTATCTTCGTAGCCACTCATTCTCTCCAACTACATATTAGAGTTCCCTCTGGAAGTCCGAGTGGGATCAATCCCCTGCTCGTCGCATAACACTTCCATAACTTCCCTGCGATCTGGTTTCCGCATTGCCCAACTTGAATATGCAGAAAAACCCTCATATTCTCATTCTCTGGTTGCCCAAGAAATAGACCTTCTCATCTAAAACATCTTTCTCTTATTAGAAAATAACTCAATTATTATCTTTTAAATTATTCTTCTTTTTATGGAATGAAATATTTTATTATTATAAACACACATGTATATATTTAAAAAGTATATTTAAACTTTATATTGCAATATTTATATGGAAAATATAATAATTATTTTTTAATTAATTTATGTATCTTTAAACTTAATATTACTTTTGATATAAAATTATATTACTTAAATTACAGATCTAAATATTTTATTTGTTTTAGAAGTAGATGTCAAATATCTTTACTCCCATAATGGTATTTGATATTTTTATAATACTTAAGTGGCTTCGAATTAGTGATCATCATAAAATCAATCAAAAGTCTTTCGACTAAACAAGTCTTTAAGTCTTTCGATTAAACATTAAAGTCAATGACACTTAAATGTAAAATAGGGCATTTATAAAATGGAAGGTCTATTTTATTATATTTTTTTTGAGAAAAAGGTGCTATATTTAAACGAGTTTAAAAATATTAATGAAAATCATGTATACTTTCTACTATTTAATTAAAACAAACAAAATATGTGATGAGCCCTAAAAATGGGTAACTATATGGCATTATTCTGCGTATTATTTTCATTTAATTCACCATTCTCCATAGTTTTGTGCATGTTTTTGAATATATTTATGTTAATTGAGTGAATGGGGATAGTCACTTTACCACAAAGTCTAATGAGTGTTTATTACAGATTTTTGGACATTTTAGGACCAAGACCAGGCATTTATGAGTAGATTGGCAGCCAAAATCGAAGAAACAAAGCTAAGGACTTATAGAAGCGGTGTCTCCTGCATTAAATGACCCCTTTCCTTGAGTTCTCCATCAACAGCTCAGAGTTCAACAGGCCACAAAAGATTATTCCAAGGGGCAGCTCAGCAGATCTAGTGAAGTTGTTGTTATCCGCAGTTTTAGGCAGCCGAGTTCCTAAAGTTTAGGAGGACTGTTGGGAGTCCTCACTTGTATAAATAACAGGACTTCAAGCCTTAGTAGATTAGCCATTTGATAGTCTATTTTTGCACTTTAGTGTAGTCTTGTACTCAGCTCATTTTTGAGCTCTTTTTCCAGACATTTTGGTGATGTAACTATTATTTTTTTTTATCAATGAAGATGAATCTAGATTTGAACCGGCACTGATCTTTCCTAGGGGGCTGTATCTCTTGGGGTTGGGCCCGACCCAAGTGCCCAACACCTCCTTTGTGTATTTATATGTTTTTTTCTTGAATTCATAAAATAATTTCTGTTGTTAAGGTTAAATCTTGCTTTGTTACCTAGGTTGTTTTTTATGATTAGAATAGTTGTTCTTGCCTCAGGTTGATTAGAAAGTTTGCTGCAATAATAGAAAGAGATCCGCAAAAAGGTTACCAAGAAGGCCTTGATCTCCTTTCTCCCTCCTTGGGACCATGAATTGAGACCAAGGCACTCTTGCTACCACCAAAACACTATTTTTGCTTTCCAATGCAATTGCTAGTGTGAGATTTCGAGTTGGAGAAGTTGATATCAGTTGTATTTACATGCTTAGATCTATTCTTTCTTAGTTTCCATGGCTTTCTTGCATAAATTCCTATCCATAAAGTTTTGTTCAACACTTTTCTGGTTTTTAGGTCAGAATTAGGTAAAAATAGGTAAAACTCTGTTTTTAGTTCTTGCTTGCAACAGTTTTGAAAAGCAATGTGCAGCCCACTTGTAAAACACTATAGCTTGTCATTCTTCTATCACACAACTTGCTTCAGTCCATCTCTCAAGATTTCTTCCAATATTTCTCCATACTTTCCCAAACTGCCTTAATTTCTACGTTTTTGTGCAAAATCACTTCCTTGACCTTTGAACAAATCCAACCATCTCCCTCACTCCTGATATTCATTTACAAGGTCCTGGACCCCTTAACATCTCCATCCAGACTTCATTTCCCATTTCCAACCATTTTCCCACCTTAAAACCTTCAAAAGCTACTTTTGGTCTCCTCCTATAGAACCTCTTGTGGAATTTCTTGTAGATCCCCTGTAGCCTCCTGTAGAAGTTCATGTGAGTGATTTTTCAAAGTCTAATCATAGTGGAAGTCTCCAAAAGGGTACTAGGGACTCCTTAGGTCCTCTCCACACCTTCCCAACCTCCTGCAAAAGCCAACTCCATCTCCCTTCGCCACCAAACCTCTACACAGTCACAAATAACTAAAACACAAGCATAATAATTCTGTATAAAATTGCTTAAAAGTACAAAAATATGATTTTTCCATATTTTCCTTTAGAAGTAGCTTGAATACATGTATTTTACCTTTTGAGTAGTCAATGGCATCCATTTCAGTAGTTTCATCTCTTTTCTTGCAAAAGTAGGGTTAGTGGGTAAAATTAGGGTTTGCTAGGGTTTACGTTTCCTTTCAGTTTTCATCTTCTTTCTGCAAGTAGAATAATCTCTTTTGAGTTAGATTTCTTCCATCATAGCTAATAGCTTCTTGTGATAACTCATAGAAGTTGGCTTAAGATCCTAGCGAACTTGTGCCAACTGATTAAGTCACAGCCTGCAGTAAGAGCTAGTACTTGTGCATATAGCACCGTCGCTTCCAAGTTTTTTATGAACTACTGGATTGATAAAAGTAAAGTAGGGAGCACCAAGAGTTGTAGCATTATTGCTGCAATACTGGAGTTCACCATCTTTTTGGCGCCATTGTCGGGGAAGCGTCAGAGTATTTTGTGATCACTGCTTTTCTTCTATTTTCTACTACAACATTCTGCTAAGTAGTTTATGTCAGCAAGAGTAGAGTAGTAGTTTCATTTCTATTCCACAATTTCAATTCTGCAAGAATAGATTATACATTTCTTGTTTCCATTTTAATTCTGCAATTTCATTTCAGCAAGCGTAGATTAGCTATTTCCTGCTTTCATTTCAATTCTGCAATTTCATTTCAGCAAAATAGATTAGTCCTTTCCTACTTTCATTTCTATTCTGCAATTGCATTTTAGCAAAATAGATTAGTCCTTTCCTGCTTTCATTTCAATTCTGCAATTTCATTTCAACAAAATAGATTACTCCTTTCCTACTTTCATTTCAATTCTGCATTTTCATTTTAGTAAGATAGATTTTAGCTAGTTGCAATTTTCTATTCAATCCATTTTAGTTTTTGCAGGTACAAGTAGAAAAAGAAACAAAAAATTACCCAAAAATAGATTTCCTTTCATGCCTCGTAGGAACAGAGAAAATTCAGGAAAATTCCTACCCAACACCCCCACCACATCACTAAGTCACCCTTCCATCTTCTTTAGTGGCAGTGATCCAAAAGAACCTATAGGTGAACCTACAGAGATATACGAAGATCCTATAACAGAAGAAGTGTGAGAAACCATTCCTCCTCAGACCATGGCTGAAAACAGAAATGTTAGAGGAAATGGGGAGAGAATAGAAGGTGCCTTTCCCATCCGAGAGACCAATGGGGACATAAATATGAAAAACATAAGTCCCTCAGCCTTACCTAACTTCCATGGATTGACTACTGAAGACCTTGATACCTTCTTGTTTGAGTTTGTTGTCCTTTGTCGAATCTATGACCATGCAGAGGACGAGCAAAAGTTGAAACTCTTTCCTTCCACCCTCAAGGATGCAGCACTACGCTGGTTCATGGGGTTACCTAGAAATAGTATTAGAACTTGGGCTCAGATGTAGTAAGCCTTTAAAAACAAATACTGAGACTACTATAGATCAAAGGATATAAAGGAAGAAATCTTTCGAATGACCATGGGAAGTGATGAATCTTTAGAAGGCTATGAAGAGAGGTTTCAACTCAGTTATAAAAGGGCTAGGGGCACACTTGACCCCGAATATTTGAAGTTGGTTTGGCTTAGAGGAGTCCCTGAAGACCTTCTAGATACACTCCATTTGTTGGCTGGGGTAGACATCTACCAGCTACCTTATGATGACACAAAGACTTTGTTTAGAAACTATTTTATGGCAGCCAGAAAAAGAGGTAGGGGAAGTCAAATTTTAGCCAGTACCCCCTTATCTAGTTCATTCCTTAAAAATGAATTTGAAAATCGGATGGAAGATTTCAAAAGTGAGATGAGACAGACTATTGCCATGCAAATGGATACCTTGCGAATCCAAAAGAAGCAAGAGGAAATCGAGAGGGCTTTGGCCATATTTTTTCCCAGGTGCACTACAAAGCATCCTAGGAATGAAGGTCCATTGCACTCCGTAGAAGTGTGTTTTATTTGTGAAGAAGACCATCCTACAAATCAGTGCCCTTCCTTACCCGGATTTAAAGCTATGTACTAAGGGGCTGAAGGTGCCACTGAACGACTCTACTTCATGAACTAAAAGGAGGCCACATGGACCCAGACCTTACCAGCAGGGAATGCAAGGGACATCCCAAACTTATTACAACCCAAATCAAGCCACTCCCATGCCTTCTTGGGGTCCTCCTACTCAACCTTCCTGGTCTACGCCACCTCCTTGGTCGTATCCATCTCAATACCATACTCAACTAGCTTCTCATTCATTTCATTCTCACGCTCAGCCACAACATTAGTGGAATGCACCTCATCAGGGGTGGAGGCCCCAATACAACTCTCCTCCTGCTCTTTTGCCTCCACCACCTGCTCAACCACAACCATTACCTCCTGATCCTCCAATACAACCCCAAATGCCTGCTCAACTGAACCGGAAGCATAATAACAGACAGGCCCAGCAGGTATATACTAGAGAAATAACATGCCCTACCTATGTTGTGGAGATTCAGGAGATCAACCTACGATCGGGGAAGGTCCACCCAGATAGCCAACCTCCTCCTAAGGAGGATGAGGAAGAGAAACATGAAAGTGAACCAAAAGCCATTCCACCCTTTTCTGAGAGACTAACTAGAACCACACAACCGACCCTAGAAGAAACTGAACTTTTGGGAGAACTAAAACAGTTATGTGTAGAAATACCACTACTCCAGGCCATAAAAGATGTACCAATCTACAACAAGTTGATCAAAGAGAAGTGTTTCAGACACCCAGGCAGGCGCAAGAGAGATTCCCTAACTATCATTGTCATAGGACAACTGTCCGACTTGATTTTGGGATAGGTAATCTGTCCAAAATATATGGACCCTGGGAGTCTTGTAGTTGATGTCCACATCAATGGCATCATAATCCTCCACACCTTGATTTATCTAGGGGTTGCCATTAACGTAATGACCAAGGACACTATGCTCAAACTCAATGTTCAGGGTTCCCTAAGAAAGACCTCAACAATACTACAATTGGAAAACCACTCCATTGTGACTCCTGAGGGGATTCTGGAAGATGTCATGGTCTCCATTGATTCCTGGGAGTACCCTACTGACTTTTTGATTCTCCCAAAGGAAAAGTTCACTAGGTATCCTCTCATCCTGGGAAGGCCTTGGTTAGCTACTACAGATGCTTACATCAGTTGTTGAGCTGGGAGCATGACCATCAAGAATGGGCATATGTCCAAACAGCTAGTCCTATATCCTCCTACTCAACCTCTACTAGAACATGACTTACCTCTCTAGTTGGAGGAGGAAGATGAGGATGAAGTCTACTCCGCACCATTGTGCACAGTGGAAGCTAACAAGGGGGGTCCTCAAACCAAGGATGATCTTATTGAGAATTTGATTCAAAATCCACCCCCCAGTGTGTTGCCATTAGAAGAGTTGGTGGAAGAAACCCAAGCTAATGCTTCAGTTGATCTTTGTGTGGCTAATCTGACCTCTCTCTGAGTTAAGAACGTGGAATTTGGCCCAAAAGGAACCTTGAAGATCAACTCATCCCTATCCACCTCTCGGGAGAAAGAGCTATGTAGCTTATTGAACAACCATTTGGATGCTTTTGCTTGGAGCTATAAGGAGATGAAGGGAGTCCACCCTTCAGTCTACACTCATCACATTTACATTAAAGAGGATTGTAAACCAGTCAGGCAACCTCAAAGGAGGATGAATCCAGCCCTTAAGGACATTTTCAAAGAAGAACTGCAAAAGTTGTTGGATGCAGGATTCATCTACCCCATCTCTGATAGCGAATGGGTTTCTCCTTTGGTTCTTGTGCCAAAGAAAAACAGGAAGTGGAGAATCTGTGTAGATTATCAAGAACTTAACAAGGCCACCAAGAAGGACCATTTCCCTTTGCCTTTCATAGATCAAGTGTTAGATGGCCTGGAAGGGAAGAAGTTCTTTTCCTTCCTAGATGGGTTTAGCCGGTACAATCAGATCCAAATGAGCCCGGAAGACCAAGATAAGACCACTTTCACTTGTCCATGGGATACCTTTGCCTACCAGGTCCTCCCCTTTGGGTTGTGAAATGCTCCTACCACTTTCCAGAGAGTAGTACTGAGCATATTTGCTGAGCCGGTTCATGCTTCAGTGGAAATCTATATGGATTACTTTACCCCTTATGGTTCTAACTTCCAAAAAGCTTTGACTAACGTGAAGAAAGTTTTGGCCAAGTGTATTGAAATGAACCTATCCCTCAGTCCCGATAAATGTGAATTCCTAATGACTAAAGGGACCGTGGTAGGTCATACAATTTCTTAGCAAGGATTACAGGTGGATCCCAACAAGATTACTATCATCCAAAGGGTCCCAGCTCCTCAAAAGGTAAGAGATGTTTGGAGTTTTCTAGGCTTAGCAGGGTATTATAGAAGATTCATTAAGGATTTTAGTAAGCTAGTCTCTCCATTGTTTGGTCTTTTGGGGAAGGATGTTGAGTTCATATGGACTGACAACTATCAAGAGGCTTTGGATGCCTTGAAAGATAAGCTGATAACTGCCTCAATATTGAGAGGTCCAAACTGGGCCCTACGTTTCCACATTCACACAGATGCCTCAAACAAATCTATAGGAGCAGACTTAGGACAAGTTGAAGAGAAGCTACCACACGCCATATATTTTGTCAGTAAAAACCTATCCAAGGCAGAATTAAACTACACTGTAACCGAAAATGAGCTCCTGGATGTAGTCCATTCCCTAAACAAGTTCAGACACTACATCACTGGCTATCAAACATTCGTACATACTAATCATTCTGTAATTAGGTATTTGATGAATAAACCTAATGTAGATGCTCGTATCATTAGATGGTTGCTTTTATTGCAGCAATTTGATTTGATCATTGTTGATAAGCCGGGTAAGGAAAATGTTGTTGCTCATTTTCTGTTTAGACTAGATCTGCCTGCAGGTGAAGAAGGAATGGTGGATGATCAAATGCCAGATGAACACCTATTTGCTATTTCAATACTCTCTCCATGGTTTGCTGATATAGAAAATTATTTGGTTTCAGCACAGTTTCCGCCACACCTGTCCTCAAAAGAGAAGATCAAGATCGTTAGGAAAAGTTCCCCATTCACTTGGATTAGGGTAAATCTTTTAAAACTTGGCCCAGATCAGATTTTGAGGTAATGTGTTAGGGAGGAGGAAGTTTTTGACATCCTCCTAACATGTCATGATGAGCCCTATGGGGGCCACTTTGCAGCAAAGAGAACTGCCTTCAAAATTCTGCAGGCAGGTTACTATTGGCCCACTCTTCATCAAGATGTCAAGAGATAAATCAGCCAATGTGACTGATGTCAAAGGATGGGGAAACCTACTCCAAAGGATGAGATGCCCCTGCAACCTCAAGTGACTTTCGAGCCATTTGAGAAGTGGGGCATGGAATTTGTGGGTCCTATCAACCCTCCTTTAAAACATAAGTCTTACATCATTGTGTGCAAAAATTACTTGACAAAGTGGGCAAAAATAAAGGCAATCAAAGCAGCAATAGAAGAAAAGGTAGTTAAGTTTTCTATGGAAAATATCTTCTACAAGTTTGGCTATCCAAGATAATTATTCATAGATCAAGGAAGTCAGTTTACCTCCAATCTGATTGAAGACTTGCTCACACATCACAAGATTAAGCGCAAAACTTCCACCCCTTATCATCCACAACCAAATGGATAGGTGGAAGTCATTAACAGAGCTTTGGATGGGATTTTAACTAAGGTGGTGAGTAGCAGCAGAAAAGATTGGGTAGACCGATGGGTTGAGGCCACCTAGGCCTATAACACTACTTGGAAAACCACCACAGGTTTCACACCCTATAAGCTGGTCTATGGGAAGAAGGCTTTTATGTCGATAGAATTTGAATATAACACATTAAGGATGGCAACTCAGCTGGACTTAGATCTCAGCCATGCACAAAAGGAGACATTGCTTCAGCTAAATGGATTAGATGAACAGAGAATGCAGGCCCTTCTCCACTCAGAGGTAGTCCAACTTCAAAGAAAAATATGGCATGACTGGCACCTTAAAGAGAAACAATTTCAACCGGGAGATTGGGTGCTACTATATGATTCGAGATACAAGGATTTCAAGGGCAAGCTGAGGACAAGGTGGTTGGGACCATATACAGTAGAAAAATGCAATGACAATGGTTCATTCCTTATCCGGACCATTGATGAAGAAGCCATCCCCATGCTCGTAAATGGGCATAGATTGAAGATCTACAGGAAGCTCCTTTCTAGGCAGGAGTTCGTTGAGACTCTGGGTAAATCAGTGTTGGTAGTGGATCATGTCCCTGTCTCCACTCGACCCACACCCTAAGCAAAAAAAAAAAAACCACAGAAAAAACAGAGGAAAAAAGAAAATGGAATAAAAGATCCCTGGTTGAAAACCTCTTGGAGGTGCCCAGGGCAAGTAGTGAGGGTGAAAACCTCCTGGAGGCGCCCCAGCTATCTCAAAAAAAAAAAGAAAAAAAAAACGAAAAACCTTACTTCTTTGGAATAAATGCAGGTTGCCGGAAGGTTATTGCAGGTTGCAGGAGGGTCGCATAAGAGGAAAAAGACATAGCCAGGCTACATGCACCCTTCACAGTCCATCCTCACATTACCGTTATCCATTCCTAAGTTGTGGTCTCATTTGTTCTCAAATTCTGCATCCTACAGGAAACTTTGTGTATTCTACAGGAGGATCCTGTAGAAACTACAAAAAGGCCAAAATCAATCTCAAAGAAGGACCCAAGGGTTGGAAATTTGTCTATGAGGACTGTGAACCTCCCTGCCACCATCCATCTTCCTATTTCGCCATTCCATCCCTGTACACCTACATTTCACTCGTTTTTTCTGTCCCTGCACAACCACACACATAAATTTTGTTTCTTTCATTCTGCAAACCAAAAAAAAAATGATGACAAATAAAAGTAGCAGCATTTTTACTCATTCCTACTTGATACCTTTTAGCTGTGATTCCTTGTCAGTGGAGACCTTATTCAACAGTTCTAGCCCTACTCAAATATTAGCTTGAATTTTAGAAGGATAAGCAACTACAAAAAATCCTACAGGATTCCTATAGCAGCTAATCCCTTTGAAAAACATACTCCAGAGATAGGGTCAGCGTAGCAGGATGTATGAAACATGCAAGGAGAAATGTTTGAACGAGAGATCATCAGCATAGGCTCAAGGCCAAGGATGCAGAGAGAAAGTAACAACAGTGATGAGGAAATGAAGTGCCAAAGTCCGAAATATACATAACACAGCAGCGACTGAGCAGGTAAGTGCCTAAACCTATTCATCGATTGCATGAATAATATTTAAAAACTGCATGAACTATGGGAATGGTCACAATTGAATGGAATCGGTCGCTAATTAACTGGCCATTCTCGTTTAGTTATACACCCTCGTGGAATTCAAATGAGCTTCGTCAAATTCAAAATGCCGATCAGATACATAGCCAACATTTGTGGTATGTCAATTCCGGAAAAAACATTCGGGATTGGTAGTGGTGGCGGCATATAACGGGAGTAAGGGAAGTGATGGCAGTCAGGTGCCATGCAGAACCATTATGACCATGATGTAGTACCAACGGTTTGGATGGGGATAATGAACCCATCTGGCCACCTCATCTCCTCACAACAGATTACACCAACAGTTAAAGGACAGTGTGGTTGAAGCCTCCCCCACCCTTTGCTTGATTCTTCATTCACGATGTTCTCGACTGCAGTACTAACCTACCACTTCCAGAACAGCCAACCAGTCATCTACAAGAGCATTGCTGCATTCTACATGAGCCGAAGATTTCTACAATGAGATTTCTATAGGAAGATTTCTAGAGGAAATGCAGAGAATAGCTTTGCAGAAGGAAAACCCAAGATTTTTGTGAAAATTCAAGCTTGAAACGAGGTAGGCTCGATAAACGCCTTTGCATATGACCTATTTGTATAAGGTGGTGGATTAAAAACATAGTATTGGGTTGAAAGGAAGGAGAATGAAGCTTAAAAGTCTGCCTGAATATTTTCTCTGAGTTCTACACAGTTCTCTATTTTGTTCTCTGCATTTGAAGTCTGTTTCCTTCTTTCTCAAATTCTACTATAAAGAAAATACATGCAACTGTAGAAACCACCCTGTGTGAAAAAAACCTGAATTTTCATATCTATCTACACTCTGAAAAAACCTGTGTTGTTTATCCTCTGTTCTGTCCAAAAAAATTTCTTTCCAAAACTAGAGAATCAAATTCAGGATAAAAGCAGTTTGAAACAAGGGAAATATTGCAATTTGATGTTGTGAGGAGAAAGCACACAGGAAATTCTTTATCTGGTTTAAGAAAAAGACAAAAAATCACCTATCCCTCTATTTTTAGTTTTGCCTATTTTCTCACCTGAGCATTTTTTTAAAAAGCACTGAACAATGTGCCAGGAGGATTCAGGAGAAAAGAACCTTTGAACTCTAACAAATTGCATGAGCACCTTAAGGTGGTGGCCCTCTTCACCAGAGAAAACTAGATACCCTTCTTTGAAAGAATTCAGGGATATGATGAGGAGGTGACTGAATAATTTTTTATGTCCCTAAGACACCATTCGAAAACACATGCTACAGTTAGTTTTAGGGGTCTGACCCTAGAGCTTACACCTGATTTCATCAGTAGAATCACAGGTCTTCCACTTGGGCTCCCTTGGAGCAATGAGGAGAAATTATTGGGACAGGTTGCTAAGAAGACATTTTTTCAGCCTGAGGAGCATGTTGTAGAGGATAAAAGTGGGGTCAGAAGGACAAGCTTGCCTCCTCTATGGAGTGAAGTCAACTACCAAATAATGAAGTATATCACATGTGAAGGGAGGTTCAACATAATTTATGGTTATCACTTCAGGTTGTTGCATGAATTGAGATATGGGATGGACCTACCTCCAGCTAGAAAACTCAGTCTCCCATATTTCCTCTTCCAGTTTTTGATAGAATGTGGCACCAAGCTAAGTGCAGGGGTCCCAGACCAACTCGCCCACCATGGGCTCATCAAAATATTGGTAGAAGATGCCTTACACACCTATACCATCCTGATAGCTTGGGAAATTTTCAGAAATATGTCCAGAGATGATGACATCAAAACTTTGAGTGAGGAAATTAGCCCATCCAATAGTGAATAGGAGGAGCAATGATCCAGGTGGATGTTGGTGGTCACCCACCTATCCCATTTGGACCCCCACAACTGTCTCTTTCAGCTTTTTTAGTTTCCTAAATTGTAGCACAGTTTACTATTTTTAGCAGTTTTTAGGGTCCTGAACTTCCAGAGCCGTTTTGAGGCCCTAAACGACATTTTTTTGGGAAATCTGGGGCAACATGGGTCCATGGATAGATGTTGCCTCCCAAAGTGGTAGTGCTCAGATAGATCTTTCTAATGAGCTATTGTACGCGTCAAACGGAGATCATATGCCAAAGTTACGACCCCGGGAAATTGACGTACCAATTTACGCAAACGGGGCCCACAATTTGGCGTTTCATCTTCTAGGGTTAGGTTTCGGGATGTGAAAGGTTTTCCATTGTTTCTCAACAATAAATAGGCCTTCGAGCCTCATTGTAACACAGTTCAGAGGCATGTAGCCACCACATCTCTTCTCAGAGATAAGCTACCATCACCCTAGCTGGTTTATTTCCATTACTGTTTGTAAGCATATTTCAGTGTTTTACATTAATGAAGTGAAGTATTATTTCCGCCGCATATCTATGTTTATGGTTATCTCTGTGTTTTATTGCATTCATGTTTAAATTCGGATCAGTGGTATCAGAGCGATCTGCTTTTTCTCTGTTTTTCTTTGCATGTCCCCAACGAGGTAGGGATATAAGGAGTTAGGGCTTGAGCTGGTCAACCTTTGCAAGACCAGCCTTGAAAATCCCGACGGCCTCCCATGGCGGATGAGAAGAAAGATGAGGGGGCAGGAGGTCCTATCAAAATCTTGCTCGAAGAAGCCCTCGAGCGGCAAAGGAACACGATGATGGATAGCTTTGCGTAGATCCTTCAGCGGCTACCCAGAGCTGACACATCGGCTTCCAATAGCGACTCTCGAAATGCCACGCCGTTTAAGGTACAAGTTAATTTTGAAATCCCCATCTTCGAGGGTCAAATAGACGCAGATTCGAAAATGGTTAAATCTGCTATATGGGTATTTTTCTGTTCATGAAATTTCAAATCGGTAAAAGATTGTTTTCGCTCTTCTCAAAGCAGCCCCCCACGTCAAGGACTGGTGGGAAACCTACTGCCAGCAGAAGGATGAAAGTACAAGCTCACTATTTTCAGCCGCACCCACTTGGAATGACTTCTGGGATGCCATCAAGGAGTAGTACTACCCTGTCAAAAGCTACGAGGACAAATACATCAAATGGACCACACTGTAGTAGGGACGAGACCAAGATGTGCCGGAGTTCACAAACATTTTTCATACCCTTCGCACACAATTGGGTATCAAAGATTCTGAGCTACATCTAGTACTCAAATACCGTGGCTGCCTGCACAGATACATCCAGGAAGAGATGGTGTTCTTGAACATATCCTCGCTCGGCACGGCGTACCAATACGCTATCGAAATCGATAAAAAGTTCAAACAGAAGAAGCGAGACTTTGGATCTGCAAATCCGAAGCCCAAAGGACAAATCCAAGGCGGGGTGACCCAAGAAAACCCGTCAAAGCCGCAAGAAAATAACAACACCATGAAGCCGAAGAAGGACACAGGGAAGTGGTGTGAGTTACACAAGGGTCTCACTCATAACACAAGTGAGTGTCGGACCAAGCCGTCGTTGGTGGCTGAGTTGAAGGCTTCCGAATCAGATGCATGTTCTGACCCTGAGCCAGAACCTGACAAGGGGAATGGCAAAGGGAAGCAGATCATTGATGCGGATCCCAGCACCACTGTTGCCACTGCCAAGATCCATAAAGATGAGCCCGAAAATCTAGAGGAAGGGGAGCATCTTTTCCACTCACAGATGTGGGTGAAGGGTTCGCCGCTACAATTCATTGTCGACAGTGGCAGCCAAAAGAACCTCGTTTCAGTAGAGGTCGTGAAGCAGTTGGGCCTACCAACTACACCACACCCACAGCCGTACAGTCTCAAGTGGCTTCATGAAGGACGAGATCTCAAAGTTCGCCAGCAGTGCCGCCTTCCCTACAGCATCAAGCCCTTCACAGACGAGGTATTGTGTGATGTTACACCTCTGGATGTTTGTGATGTATTATTAGGCCAACCATACTTGTGGAGACGACATGCTGTGTATGAGTCAATGCCACATGCTGTCATTATTTCTTTAAATAATTCATTATACAGGATACCGGAGGTAGCCCCACCTACTACCACATCTTTGATCACTGCTAAGAAAGGCAGCAAGCTCATCTCCCAGACCAGGAAATTTATCTGTCTGGTTCACTCCCAAAGTAAGGGGAAGATCGTTGCTACATCCATGACCCCTGCAAAGGGTTCCTCCACGCAGCAGCAGCAACAAAGGGATACGGTCATGATAGAACACAGGAACAACTTCTCCTCACCCACAGGGGTACCGCACAAGTTTCAGGTGGGCGACAAAGTTTGGTTACATCTGCAGAGAGAACGCCTTACCAGAACCCATCAAAAACTCAGGCGACTCTGACATGGTCCTTACACCAGTACCAAGGCTACGGGCAACAATGCTTTGAAGCACAACATTCCTCCATTCCTTCACTTTCACTGAGTGTTCAATGTGGACCATCGTCGACCATGATTCCCACCTTTTTTGGTCACATCAGAGATTACAGAACAGCTCACCAGAGACCCAGCTCAGTAGAAGCTTCCACAGCTCATGGAGGAACTCAACGCAATGGGGACCATTGCTTCCTAAGGGGGGAGGAATGATCCAGGTGGATGTTGGTGGCCACCCACCTATCCCATTTGGACCCCCACAACTGTCTCTTTCAGCTTTTTCAGTTTCCTAAATTGTAGCACAATTTACTATTTTTAGCAGTTTTTCGGGTCCTGAACTTCCGGAGCCGTTTTGAGGCCCTAAACAACATTTTTTTGGGAAATCTAGGGCAACATGGGTCCATGGACCGATGTTGCCTCCCAAATTGGTAGTGCTCGGATAGATCTTTCTCACGAGCTATTGTACGTGTCAAACATAGATCGTATCCCAAAGTTACGACCCTGGGAAATTGATGTACCAATTTACCCAAACGAGGCCCACAATTTGGCGTTTCATCTTCTAGGGTTAGGTTTTGGGATGTGAAAGGTTTTCCATTGTTTCTCAACAATAAATAGGCCTTCGAGCCTCATTGTAACACAGTTCAGAGGCATGTAGCCACCACATCTCTTCTCAGAGATAAGCTACCATCGCCCTAGCTGGTTTATTTCCATTATTGTTTGTAAGCATATTTCAGTGTTTTACATTAATGACGTGAAGTATTATTTCCGCTGCATATCTATGTTTATGGTTATTTCTGTGTTTTATTGCATTCCTATTTAAATCCGGATCAAGCAAACCGAAGAACTTGAGAAGAACAGTAATGAGGAAGCACAAGAAATTCAAACAGAGGGAAAAACATAGAAGAAACACGAAGAAGAGGAGAAATTTGACAAAACTACTGCTAAACCTAAGGCAGAAAAGAAGACAGCCTCAAAAACAAAGAAGAGAAAAAGGACAAAGGATGAGAAGAAGAAAGCCAAGGAATCCCAAAAGATGACTGCCACAGGCAAGGCAGGGACCCAACAAGAAAAAGAGAAGACACCACCAGAGATGGCAGAGACACAAGAAAAGAGAGTAGACATAGGAAAGGCTGCAGGGATGAAGGAAAAGAACAACAAAAAGAAACATGCCTTGAAACATTGGCAAGGGAAGCAGCAACTGTGCTTGTTGCATTAAGCACACTAGCAAAACAAAAAGGAAAAAGAAAAAGGCAAACCTCTATGTATTTTAAAGCCAGAAGGAGCACCAGGATCAAAGTGGGCAAACCCCACCACCATCAAAGGAACCAATTGTCATTGAGGATACACCTACTAAAAATAAATAAGAATCTCTCTCCAAGATCTCTATCACCTATGAGAGAGGAAGTCTCAACACATCCACCTGGAAGGAAAGAATCAAGTCGATGGACTCAAAAATAGTTCTACAGGAAGCTGAAACATCTCTACAGGAAACACTAGCCAAGCTGAAAGAAACTGAAAAATTAGAAGATAAGGTAGCATAACAGTCACAAGGGGAAGGAAAGGCTAAAGAAATACCTGAACCAATCCCTCAGCCTAATTTAGGCTCCTATTACAATATGCTAGAAGGTGGGAACATCATCCCACAAAAATTCATTGTGTCTCTATTCTTTGAATTAGAAAAAGAAAGGGTTAGAACCCACACCTGGATGAAAATTGCTAAATCTAAAGGAGTTGAAGACATAGGGCACATGGAGGAAAAGTTGAAGGAATTGAGAGGGGAGTTGGCGATGGTAAGACACATACAGAGTAGTAAGAGATCCCAACTATAGGAAGAAAATGAACTGCTGAAAAAGCAGGTACAGTAACAGGAAATTCATAAGGGAGATAGGTTAACCATCTTGGGAGAGCAGCAATAGCAAGAAGGTCCCCTAACAAAAAATGAAGCAACAGAGAACAGTAGCAAGAGGGAGAGCCATGAGCTGATGTTGAAATGCTAATGAAACAACTGCAAGAAATAGAGTCTCAGGCAGCAGATGAAGTGTAGATTTTGAAACAGCAGTTGCAGGAAAAAGAAGCCCAAATGGCCTGCATGGCCAGCTGGGAAATGGAAGCCTTGCAATGTAGACAACGAGCTAGATCCTATGCATTGTATCTTCAAGACCAATGGCTCCAATTCCAAATTAAAACAATGGCCCAAAGGGGCACAGTCCCATTCCAGAATTATAATCAGTTTATGCATTTATGTGATAGTAGCTGAGTTGAAGATAAAGCCAAGTTAGCAAAATTCTATTTACACAACCTCGCACTTCCTAACATGAATCTATGGGATCCAAACGCTGCATTAGGAGACCTACAACTCATGGCTATGGCTTCTTGGTTGAGCCATGAGGAAAAGAGAGCAACAGAAATTCATAAGCTTATGACTAGGGAGCTAAGTGAGCCCCTCATGAAAAGGGCAGAACCAGAAGATCCCTCAACTCTCATATATGCCCACCAGCACCTTGCAGACAACCCTTAGATTGCACTTGACTATTTTGAAAGGCAAGCACAGGCTATTGCTCACTTTGAAGATATAGAGATATTGTTTGGTGATAACTGCTTTCATGCTTGCACAAAAAGATGGAATACATTGTCCCATAGCCTAAAGATAAGGGAGTATCACTCCCCAACTAGAATGAGGGAAGCTATGAGGAGAGTACCCCTATACAAACAATCAATGCAAAACTTGAAAGCCAACTGGATTGGTCTTAAGTTCAATCCTCCACTACTGCTAAGACTATTGGAAGGGGTTAAGGAAGAGGAGGAACATAAACAATGAGAGGAAGTGGACATAAAGACAGGTTTTCATAACAGAGAAGAGGACGTCACATCAGAGGCCTGGTATGTCAGGGAAGCTGTTAAAGCTATCAAAGATGATGAACTGGATTAGTTGCTCAGAGGATGAGCAACACATTCAACAAGGGGGTGATGATGAGCCCTAGAAATGGGTAACTATATGGGCTCATTCTACCTATTATTTTAATTTAATACACCATTCTCCATATTTTTGTGAATGTTTTTGAATATATTTATGTTAATTGAGTGAATGGGGATAGTCAGTTTACCACAAAGTCTAATGAGTGTTTATTGCATAATTTTTAGACATTTTTGTACCAAGACCAGACATTTATGTGAAGATTGGCAGCTATACTCGAACAAACAAGGTTAAGGACTTATAGGAGGGGTGACTCCTTGTTGTGGGGAAAAGTATCCGATGCGGATGACCCTATCCCTACTCTAAAGGTGACAGTCTTTAGCAACAACTGAAAGTAAAGTTTTGATGATTTCCTTTATGAAAGTACAGAGAGAATGAAGAAAGATTAACCAACCTGGTGTCTTTCGCTTAGTCGATCCTTGTCCTCTCTCTTTGTCTCTTGTTCCCAGCTCCTTGCTCTATTTGCCGGCCCAGCTACACACAGATCCTGCACAAAAACAAGAGAGGGAAACTACAAGAAACATGTACTCATAACTGATGCATGGATTAGAGTGAATCAGATATACAAGTAAATACAATACATCAATGCAATACAAGTATATAGGAGAACATTCAAAGCTTTATTGATAAAAGTAAAAGGGTTCTGAGAAGGTTACAACCATCAATGGCTCCAATCCAGCAGCACCTCCCCAGCAGCAAGAAATCTCCTCTTCACCTCTATAAAAGCAATCACCCAATAGCTCTAACTGTAAACCAACAGCACTTCCTTGCTTTGCACAAAATTCCAGCCTCCTTAGACCTCATAGAAGAGCTCTATATATAGGAGAGAAGAAGAGAGTATGAGTCAGCTTGAGACTGACATGAAGCTGCCTTGTGTCCTCTCCCTCTTTAGTTAATCTTCAGTTCTTGAGTCCACTTGGAGATCCTTGCTTACACATGGTGATCAAGTACCTCTTACTCATCACAGGGCGAATCTCATGAACCAAGTGTCAGTTTGGAAGCTTCCTGGGCAGTTGACACCTTGTAGAATGACTGTGCCACTTGGCCAATCTCGCCCAGCGCAGGTAGCCTTCATTAGATTTGACTTCCAGCGCAGGTACAAGGAGGAGCAGTTGCATTCCAGCGCAGATGCTCAGTGGAGCAGCTGACATGATCCAAAATTAGCCTGTTTTGAAGTGTTTTCATGTGGAGAACTGATTGGAAGTGCTGTTGTTTGATGACCTTGTTCTTTTAGGGGTAAGAACAACATGTTTAGGGACTGAGGATCCCTGTAATTATTGACATTTCATGCTCCATGTCGTGAGGCACAAAAATGTCTATAACAGTTACCCCCTAAAGTATGAGGCCGTTTATCGGGTGAAATGCTTTATCTAGAGGGTCCGAAGTTCATTCCAGTGCTGAGGAGGCGCCCTGTAATACAATACAATACAGTACATTATTTTTCATTCTGCTTTCATGATCTAGCTGAGGCGGGCATTCCCATGCTCAGCTTTATAAATACATTTTGGTACATAGAACAGACGATCGTCTGATGGTAGACTGATAATTTTCTGCTGAAATTATCATCCTTTGAGTAGGATGATCATCTGCTGCAATGATGTACATGACAAATGCTTTTATATTTCCTGAATATGTATCGCAGCCCGGATGGATGAAACTAGATCCGGGGTCTTCAAACTCGTTCGATCTTCACTCTAAGTACAAGTCGATCCATGTGAGAATTTCGCTGAAGTCGAACATGGAAAGACATCGCTTGATTACCGGTCAATGATGAAAACCGTTAACAAGCGCGAGAGGAATCACCGATAATGATAATGACCCTCAAGGTACTGCAGTACAATTCACGTGGCGTGAATAAAGGACTTGGCGTCGAACGCCACGCAAAATCTTCTGGTCGAAGGTCATTGATGTATACCTGTCGCCGGAAGTGAGAAACTTGCCATTGAGGCATGCAAGCTTCAAAGTACTGATGGGGGTTGTTCCTAGATCAACTTCTTGGATAATGAGCTGAAGTCGACAAGAAGCGATCCGTCAAAGGAGGGCCTTAATGAATCCCACATCAATGACACGGAACGGAGCTAATGATTTTAGTGGAGGTGAAAACAAACTGTGACATATGATTCAGGGTGGCGATCATGAATGGATGAAGGATAATGTATGGCAGTGGATGGGACACGGTTGACACTTTCAGAATGACCTCTCTTGAACATATAACGACACTGATGCGATGGATCGGTAGCATTACCCCAAAATGTGGATGGTTTGACGAAGACCATGGTGATGAGTCCGGTGAATGAAACAACCCAACCCGATGTGGTACGGAAGAAAAGTGTCATGTTCAAGAGCGACTTGCTACCATTAAGCTTTGATGTTCTCCCAATTTTTCCCCAGTCATTTCTGACCAGTACCTCTTTATTTTTGTCAAGCTTGAGGAGGATAACATATGCTTGTTCTATAACCTGCCCTTCGGGCAAGCCCATCACTATGATTTAACGAGCTTAGCGATAGGGAAACTCGTTCTCGTCTAAAGACAAGTTTGTCGCTATTTAATCATTTTAACGAGTCTAACGACAAGGAAAACTCGGTCCTTTTCATTTTTAGAGAGTCTGAAAAGGTACAGAAAGTTAACTCCATAATTCCTTTTTCGTCATCTAATCCCTTAAGTCCGAAAAAGTATAAAACAATACAGAAGGGATGAATTTTCGGTTGCTTTAACGAGCCGAACAAAACAAGCGCTTGATCTTTTTGTGCAATAATCCCTCAGGTCCAAAAAGATTAAAATCTAGAGGAGGGATAGCTTTCCGGTCGCTTTAACGAGCTGGAAGGCCAAAACTCGGCAAACTTTTCATATTTTACGAGTCAGTGAAAAGAGCTCAAAGAAGACTCGTCTTTTGAGGAACGAGTGATAGACAGGGATAGCAGCAGATTCCAGGTACAGGTTGGAATTTTCCAATCACGGCAGTGTCACAAGGATGGCTAGGTGAAATCACTCTTCACAGTTGTTCCTCAAAATGGGTAAACAAACATATGGAGATGAACGATTGGCCAAATGAACGGATGGAGGTGAGACTGCAAGAACACGACCAAGGGCTTTAATATTGCTGTCAAAGGTTACATTTACCAAGGTTATTTACCGGTTCATTTTTTCTGGGTGAGCTTGAACTCTAGGGGAAGATTGCTCACAACTTATGTTTATTTTTTAACGAGCATGAACTATGTGCTAAAACTGCTCGGATCTTGCGTTTATTTTTTAACGAGCATGAACTATGCGCTAAAACTGCTCGATGATAAGTTTGCATGCCCCCAGCATAATAATACAAATTGAGGTGCATGCCCCCCAAGCTTCATTGCATTCAACTTTGTTGATTGGAATGAAGGTTTACCATTGAGATCTGGAAAGGGGATTGTTTCATTTTTTAATGAGGTTGACATAGTAAAAGAACTATCCTCATGGTTTTTCATTTTTTAACGAGGTTGACCTGAGATAGGAACTATCCTCGAATCTTCATTTTTTAACGAGGTTGACCTGAGATAGGAACTATCCTCGGAGCTGACAAAATATCTAGGAATCTTCCGAATCCAACCAGAAGATTGGATTAGATTTCATTTTGTAGGTTTCCACTGTGGCCACTTCCGCCAGATTACTTGTAGGCGGTAGGGCGAAAGTACCCATTAAGGCAGGGTCTTTTAGGAAACCTACTCCGATATTTTGGAAAAAATGATTCCTTGCATGGATCATTGGAATGCTTCCTGTAACTTGTGAACTGTTGGGGAGAAAAGTTTTTTGGTCGACGATTGTAATTCCTTCTTGGGAGGGAAATGCAATCCTTCTGAAATAGGTCGACACAACCGCGGCCATGGCATAGATCTAGGGCCTTCCTAGTAGGATGTTGTAATCGAGGTTTCCATCAATTACTTCAACATCAATTCCTATTGTTTTGCCCCCCAGTTCAACTTGCAAGTTACTTAAAATCCCGTATGGAGTGTATGATCGTCCATCGAATGCTTTTAACGTCGTTGACGATTTCGACAAGGGTGGTGAGCCTAATTCTTTCCAGCAACTTATCGACATAAGACATGTAGATGCCCCCTCATCAATGATTGTTCGATGAACAGTTTTGTTGAGGGCTTTCACTTGAATAAGGAAAGCTAGTTGAGCTGGTAACTGAGGGTCATATCCTTTATGGTCAAAGGCCACAAGATTGGAATCCATTGGGCCAATCCCACCTATTGCTGATAATAAAGCTTGCTCTTGGGAGGGGTGATTTTGTGGTACCTCAAGGGTCGACATAGTGGACGGCGATTGGGCCAGGTCCTTTACTATATTGTAATCCTGTGTTCCTTTGTCACGAGGATTAAATGTCGATTTGTGTACTACTCCCTTTGGCGATTTTATCATTGGCTCAAGAACGATGGGTGGCACAGCTTCGTTCAAAGTTGTTGTTGAACTACTAGGTCGTTCATTAACCTTGTTGTCCGACATCTTTGGATTCCTGTAATCTTTACTCCTTGTCCAAGCATTATTCTGTTGCTTAGAGGTAGACAACATAAGCACTTGGGATCCGGAAGCATTTTGATTAGCAACTAGATTTTGACTTGGATTAGGAAACGGATCAGTCAGCACTGCTGGGGTTTTTGAACTCTTGAAGAGTTTCTTAACTTCAGCTATATGTGGACAATCTTTCGTCCAATGATCCTCATCGCATATATGACACCCTGTCGGGGGTTTCCTTTTTCTTCCTGTCTTTTTCTTCTTGCCCCCTGGTTGCTTCAGTTGTTTGCCTTTGTCAGTCGACATGGCATTTACTTCTGAGGTAAGAAGTTCTTCATTTGCATTTTGATTAGAAATTTTGCGTTTTCCAGTCACGCCATTACTGGCGTGAGAGTTAGTATTCGATCCAGGAGGGGGAGGAATTGAAAATTCAGGTCTAGGGGCGTCAGGTATTTTGTCGTAGAGCGTGCCCGACTGAGTATATACTAAGTCTAAATATTGAGCACGAGCAATGACTTGCTCCTCTGTTACGACTCCTCCCTTGGCCACATCTTCCGTTATAGCCGGAAGTAATGACTTTATAAACCATTCAGCTAACAATTGATCGGGAACGTAAGTTTTCACCATCCTACGACGACGTCGCCACTCATGTATATGATCAGATATGTGAGTGGCCGTTGTCTGTTTGAAGTTGGTGAGGAGTTCTGTCCCTGTTTCATACCTTATCGGTAATTGAAAATGGGTTAAGAAAGTCGTGGCTAAGGAGCTGAAATTGTCGAAAGAGGCTCTTGGCAATTCAATGTACCATTTAGCCGCTGGACCTGTCAATGTCCTCTGGAAGAGGCAAAGTCTTATCGAATCATCATTCAGGGTGTTTGATGAACACCACAGATGGAATGTCATCACATGATTCGACGGGTCTTCACCCGGGTTTCCATTAAATTTAGGAATATCTGACGGAAGTTTATGTGGAATCGCTGGCCACCAAGGGGCATAAGCAATTGGATCATTCGTCAGCCGGTTTAGATCTGGTAGTTCTAGAGTTGCTACAAAGGGCAACTGTTGATTCAGGTTAGGCGAAGCATATCCAGGATAAGATGGTATCGCCTGAGCAATAGGTCTTTGCAGACCAGCATTATGCTGACAACTTTGACAAGGTTGATGGGCGTAACCATTATAGTATGGTTGCCCATTACTTACAAAGACTTGTTGCTCAGGTCCTTGATATGATTGCTGGAAAGGCGGTTGTTGAGATTGAAGCAGCTCTGGTTGTTGGACCATTTGCTGTTGACCAATACTGGATGATTGACCAGGATGAGAAGTCACAGTACTTGTTTGAGCCTGAGTCGCTCCAGATAAGGAGGCACTACCCTGAGCTTGTGATTGAGTCGCTAAGCCAAGAGGTTGTTGTATTACAACAGGTAACGCTTGTACTTGCGACACATTCGCCATAGCAGGTGTGGTGGTAATATTTGACGCAGGGTGGACTGGTTGCATAGAATATACAACTCCTGGTTGTTGAGGCAGTATTGGTACCCAACTGCTGGATGTAATTCCAGTTTGACCTGAACTTTGTTGTGAACTCACGGATGGGCATCCTCCCGGAGGAGGTAATGAAAAGGCATACTGCCCCCCATATGGTATCAATCCGGAACTCAAGGGGATCGATTGCCCAGGTTGACCTCCAAATGGATCAATTTGGCGAGTTTCAACATAAGAAATACCAGATGATAATCCGGACGAAGAAATAGGAACTAACCATGTCATCGTCCCTGATGGGACTCTGGCTTGTTGTTGACAACTTGCCGGGACAGATGGTATACCAGCGAACATCGTTGGAGTAGCAGTAGAAGCCTCTGCTGCTGCTGTGTCGGACGACACAATCCTAGATGTCGACGGTTGTTCAGACATATCTAGTCTATCCAAAAGATTTCTTAGAGATTCTACAGGAACTTCCACTCGTGGTGGACTAACTTCGAAGATCAACGCGGGAAGGGTGATGATTATTCCGCTTAAAATGAATTTTATTAACGACGCTTTTAGACACAAACTTGCTTTTTCATGTTTTAAGAGTAGAGAAAAAGCTAAAGATGACTCTAGTCGCCTTCGATGTATTAACGAGCCCGAAGTGACAAATGCTCGGTTGGACTTTTTCAGTTATAGAGTTTGAAAAGACCAAAAGAAACTGCTCTGGGGATCTAGGCAGAGGGTGTGCCAAACCTTTTGCGAAACCACAGAATACGTTTTACGGTACGGGTGGTCGATCTTCGTGAATGCTGTGTTCACTGCATCGCGATCAGTAGGGCGGCCGACACGGTTTCCTAAGGATAAAGGATAAATGCCTATAGGGGTCTCCCAATATATACGCGACGGTACGTGGGAGCACAAGTCCATATTAGTGCCACCGACTCTCAGGAGGAATCACCCACCTTCGTATAGATCGACAGTCACTACGTTTAACGACGCCGGAACACGTCTCTACCTAGACCTCTAGATGTTTGCGTTATGTTACAAAGCGTTGTTATGTAAATTGAGTTTATTTTAATGTTGATCTTGCTTAACAGTTTGTCTTTCAGGATCACCACGAGATGTATTGGTACAAATTCCTAAATGCAGCTAAAATGATAACCAAGCTTTACAATCTTTTTAGCTTTGAAAATCCTAGCTATTGAGGGGAGAGAAAAACAATATCTTTCCACACAGAGCATAAAGCACAAACTAATGCACTTTCTCCTAGATCAGACACACAAACTTATCAAAAATGCAAATGCAAGATGCATGTATTTCTTTTCTTTTCCCTTAATGTTGATGTAAGACAGAAAGGAAACTGTTGTATAATTTTGAATCCGATTCGAAGCGTAAACAAACAAGTTTCGTCTAAAATGAAAAGACACCTTACAGGTACTTGTTTCAACACTAAAAATATATGAATTCAAACCATAATATGAAAAACAAACAAACTCAAACAGCCATGAACAGTAATAAAACTAGCTCTTAAGATCACACAATTTTTTTTTTTACAGTTCAGGATCTAAGAGGCCACAGCTATACTGGTTTGCTTTTCACAATGGGGAACTGTAACTGAAACAAGAAATACTGAAAGAACATTCACAGTTTCATCACACAACTGAGGCGGAATAATGTCAAGGAAAGTGGTCTACAGCAAGTACAATGACCAGCAAGCAATCAACAAGAAAATCAGTGAAAACAGGGCCAAGACACAATGGGAAAGCTGAGCAAGACAATGGATAACTGGACCAGCGCAGGCACTGGTCTGTCAGTTTGACTTCCAGCGCAGTTCCCGAAGGGAGTACCTGCGCTGTAATGCAGACTGCCTGTGGATAGCCTGCACTGACACACGAGAGTTGCGTCTGCAAAGTTTTCCGGGTCATAAAAAGCTCAAAAATGCACTGTTTTTGCTGAAATAAAAAGCTATAGGTC
The DNA here is from genome assembly GCA_031772625.1 of Pinus tabuliformis. Classification (NCBI taxonomy): domain Eukaryota; kingdom Viridiplantae; phylum Streptophyta; class Pinopsida; order Pinales; family Pinaceae; genus Pinus; species Pinus tabuliformis. The sequence goes on along the minus strand of CM062804.1, from coordinate 1,544,629,952 downwards.
AAGTACAGGCTAAGGGATGATCGAGAGGATGAAGATCTATCACAAAGAGTAAAGAGTCTTTTGTAGATAAGCTCTTCAAATCTTGAATTTGCTCAGCAAATGAGCAAGAGTAGCAGACCCTCTACTTCGCTTTTGATATAGTCAAAAGCTTTTCGATTTGGTACTCTTTTCTTCAAGAAATGAATAGCAAAATACTACAAACACCAACAAGATACTAGGTTCCCCAGCGGAGTCGCCAGTTTGTTGTGGGGAAAAGTATCCGATGCGGATGACCCTATCCCTACTCTAAAGGTGACAGTCTTTAGCAACAACTGAAAGTAAAGTTTTGATGATTTCCTTTATGAAAGTACAGAGAGAATGAAGAAAGATTAACCAACCTGGTGTCTTTCGCTTAGTCAATCCTTGTCCTCTCTCTTTGTCTCTTGTTCCCAGCTCCTTGCTCTATTTGCCGGCCCAGCTACACACAGATCCTGCACAAAAACAAGAGAGGGAAACTACAAGAAACATGTACTCATAACTGATGCATGGATTAGAGTGAATCAGATATACAAGTAAATACAATACATCAATGCAATACAAGTATATAGGAGAACATTCAAAGCTTTATTGATAGAAGTAAAAGGGTTCTGAGAAGGTTACAACCATCAATGGCTCCAATCCAGCAGAACCTCCCCAGCAGCAAGAAATCTCCTCTTCACCTCTATAAAAGCAATCACCCAATAGCTCTAACTGTAAACCAACAACACTTCCTTGCTTTGCACAAAATTCCAGCCTCCTTAGACCTCATAGAAGAGCTCTATATATAGGAGAGAAGAAGAGAGTATGAGTCAGCTTGAGACTGACATGAAGCTGCCTTGTGTCCTCTCCCTCTTCAGTTAATCTTCAGTTCTTGAGTCCACTTGGAGATCCTTGCTTACACATGGTGATCAAGTACCTCTTACTCATCACAGGGCGAATCTCATGAACCAAGTGTCAGTTTGGAAGCTTCCTGGGCAGTTGACACCTTGCAGAATGACTGTGCCACTTGGCCAATCTCGCCCAGCGCAGGTAGCCTTCATTAGATTTAACTTCCAGCGTAGGTACAAGGAGGAGCAGTTGCATTCCAGTGCAGATGCTCAGCGGAGCAGCTGACATGATCCAAAATTAGCCTGTTTTGAAGTGTTTTCAGGTGGAGAACTGATTGGAAGTGCTGTTGTTTGATGACCTTGTTCTTTTAGGGGTAAGAACAACATGTTTAGGGACTGAGGATCCCTGTAATTATTGACATTTCATGCTCCATGTCGCGAGGCACAAAAATGTCTATAACACTCCTGCATTAAATGACCCCTTCCTTGAGTTCTCCATCAACAACTCAGAATTCAACAGGCCACAAAAGATGATTCCAAGGGGCACCTGAGCAGATCTAGTGAAGTTGTTGTTATCTGCAGTTTTAGGCAGCTGAGTTCCTAAAGTTGAGGACTATTGGTTTTCCTCACTTGTATAAATAAGAAGGCTTCAAACCTTAGTAGGTTATCCATTTGATAGTCTATTTTCGCACTTTAGTGCAGTCTTGTACTCAACTCATTTTCGAGCTCTTTTTGGAGATAGTTTGGTGATGTAACTATTATTTTTTGATTAATGAAGATGAATCTAGCTTTCAACCAGCATTGATCTTTCCTAGTGGTTGTAGCTCTTGGGGTTGGGCCCAACCCAAGTGCCCAACACCTCCTTTGTGTATTTATATTTTTTTTCTTGCATTCATGAAATAATTTCTGTTATTTAGGTTAAATTTTGCTTTGTTACTTAGGTTGTTTTTTATGATTAGAATAGTTGTTCTTGCTTTAGGTTGATTAGATATTTTGCTGCAATAATAGAAAAAGATCCACGAAAAGGCTACGAAGCAGGTATTGATCTCCTTTCTCCCTCCTTGGGACCATGAATTGAGACCAACACACTCTTGTTGCCACCAAAACACTGTTTTTGCTTTCCAATGCAATTGCTAGTGTGAGATTTCGATTTGGAGAAGTTGATATGAGTTGTATTTATATGCTTAGATCTGTTTTTGCTCAGTTTCCATGGCTTTCTTGCATAACTTCCTGTCCATAAAGTTCTGTTCAACACTTTTCTGGTTTTTAGGTCAGAATTAGGTCAAAATAGGTAAAACTCTATTTTTAGTTCTTTCTTGGGACAGTTTTGAAAAACAGTGTGCAGCCCACTTGTAGAACACTACAGCTTATCATTCTTCCATCACACAACCTGCTCCAGTCCATATCTCAATATTTCCTCCACTCTTTCGCCATACTTTCCCCAACTGCCCTAATTTCTATGTTTTTGTGCAAAATCACTTCCTTGACCTTTAGACAAATCCAACCATCTCCCTCACTCATGATCTTCATTTACAAGTTCCTAGACCCCTTAACATCTTCATCCAGCCTTCATTTCCCTTTTCCCAATGTTTTTCCACCTTCAAACCTCCAAAAACAACTTTCGGCCTCCTCCTGTAGAACCTCCTGTAGAACTTCCTGTAGATCCCCTGCAGCCTCCTGTAGAAGTTCACGCGAGTGATTTTTCGAAGTCTGATCACAGTGGAAGTCTCCAGAAGGGTACTAGGGACTCCTTAGGTCCTCTCCACACCTTCGCAACCTCTTGCAAAAGCAAACTCCATCTCGCTTCGCCACCAAACCTCTGCACAGTGACAAATAGTTAAAACACAAGCATAATAATTCTGCATAAAATTGCTCAAAAGTACAAAAAGATGATTTTTTCCATATTTTCCTTCAGAAGTAGCTTGAATACATGCATTTTACCTTTTCAGTAGTCAATGGCATCCATTTCAATAGTTTCATCTCTTTTCTTGCAAAAGTAGGGTTAGTGGGTAAAATTAGGGTTTGCTAGGGTTTTTGTTTCCTTTCATCTTCTTTTGCAAGTAGAATAGCCTCTTTTGAGTTAGCTCTCTTCCATCATTGTTAAAAGCTTCTTCTGAGAACTCATAGAAGTTAGCTTAAGCTCCTAGCGAACTTGTGCCAGCTGATCATGTGACAGCCTGCAGTAAGAGATTGTACATGTGCATATAGCACCGTCGTTTCCAAGTTTGTTACGAACTACCGGGTTGATAGAAGTAAAGTAGGAAGCCCCAGGAGTTGCAGCATTATTGCTACAATACTGGAGTTCACCAATATGTATATTAGTTTATGTTTTTATTATAATGTATATTGTTTTTTTAATTATATACATAAAGAGATACATCACACAACCACCCTCAAATTGAATTGTAGAATACCTTTTCAACACAATAATTAAAATATTTTAATATATAAAAATGTAAAGACATTGTTTTGTGAAGGAACTCAAATGGTGATCCAAGTAATTTTTTGAGAAGTTGTGTCAATAACCATAGCCAACCAAGGGATGGATGGTGGCGAATAACCAGCTAAGGGATGGGTGGTGGCCATTGCTGTGCACCCCAAAAGGTCGACCATAGAATGATATAGACATTGTCTCTTTTACTTATAAAAACCACATTCACCAATGAATGAAGAAAAAAGTCATCCCCTTACCACATCCAATTATATGTCTCATTATAACCACAAAAAATTGCCATAGAACTTACACCAATGCAACCCATTGTTAATTGGCATGTCAAAGCTACATTCGAAACCCACCATCTACATCACCCTAAGCTTTCTAAAATTTTCATTTTTAAAAATCTAAAAAGGATTAGGAATGATTTATATTTAATAATTTAAAAATATCTTATGAATCAAATATTTCCAAAACCATTTTTTGGTATCTACCTCCATAACTATTTTTTGGTACGTTTATGAGTGGAGTTGCTCAAGCCACCACGCGAATAAAGGAAAAAAATCTAATCAAGTGGTCAATGAAACACAAATAATAATTTTATATATAAAAAATAAATGATAATGAAACACAAAATGATATATATATATAAAAGAGAATCAAGGATTGACATCATCAATATGCAAACGCACCTGTCATTGTTTAATTAAAAAGAAACCTATATGAACCATAACTGCTTAATTGTACATTGAACAAGGCAAAAAAATTCACGAGTTAAGCTTTAAATATGTTTTGAAATCTGCAGACATTCAATAAAATATTGCCACTTACGGAAAGTAAATGGAGTGGAGGCTGCGGCATAAAACTTTACGCTTTCGCAAACTCAGTAGGAGACCTCTCAACAAAGTTTAAATAATTTAAAATCTGGTTTTCTTATTATTTAAAAGGTTCATGTGTTTGGAAAAGTAAATCCATTATTATTATTATAAAGAAGCATATAATTAAAAAAATATTATTATTATCATTATTTAAATATGAAGAAAAATATATATGGAATCTATATATGGAATCTATTTTATTTGGAGTTTTATTTTAAAATTTTAGATTAATATTTTTTAATAGATAGTTAAATTGAAGTATTTTTTTATAATTAAATTGAAAGGAATTTTCTTTTTAGATTAAAGTGTTTTATATTATCAAAATAACTCATAGATATATGGCTATTACATTTAATTAATTGATTAATTCTTTGTTTTCTCTTTGGGATATAGGAGTACACAATCTAAAACTTTTTTTGTTTATTTCACAGTAGAAAAACAAATTATCAAACTAGCCCCATATTACCAAAAGGTTCTTTATGTTGGAAAATCATCACAATACATTGTAACATTCTGTCAGACCACGCAGTAACTCCAGTTTGGTAGAAAACTTAGAAAAACTTATTCGTGTGTTTATTCCATAGGTATGTTATTGATTTATACATTAGGAGGTGATTGTTCAGTTCATCTTCCGATGACTGTTCACATTCCTGATTTATCTATTTTACAAATTCCCCAATCATGAAGATTAGGTGTCAACATTCCCCCCCCTTAATCTGAAGGGATGTTGGTGAGTCCAAGCATCATTCTGAATCGTTCAAGCTTTTCCTTTCCAAGTGCTTTGGTGAAGATGTCTGCAATTTGCTCATTTGTGGAACAATGACGGAGATGGATTGTTTTGGCCTCGACATGATGTCGAATCAGATGATATTTAGTATTGATATGCTTTGTTTGATCATGGAACTTTGGATTCTTGGCCAACTTTATTGCAGAGGTGTTATCAATCATGAGTTGAGTTGATTGTACTTGTTTTACCTGCAAATCTTCAAGAATTTTCCTGAGCCACACAATTTCTTTCGTTGCTTCAGCTGCTGCCACGTATTCTGCTTCAGTTGTGGAATCTGTTGGAACTGATTGTTTGCGTGATCTCCAGGAGACAGCTCCTGATCCAAGACTCATAGCATATCCTGAAGTAGATACCCCAGTTTCTTTGTCTCCATCGAAGTCTGAATCAGAGTATCCAATCAAGCTGAAGTCGTCCACCTGTGTATACTTGATTCCAAGGTCTTGAGTTCCCTTCAAGTACCTTAGAACTCTTTTTGCAGTAGACCAATGTCCCTCACAAGGCTTTTGCATGAACCTGGAGAGGATTCCAACAGTAAATGAAATGTTTGGTCTGGTAGTAGTGAGGTAGATGAGACTTCCTACAAGCTGTCTATACTTTGTTGCATCCTCAAATTCCTTTCCTTCAATAGATGTGAGCTTTAAGTTTTGTTCCATTGGAGTAGAAAGAGGATTGCACTCTGTCATGCCAAATCTGTTTAACAAATCTCCAATGTATTTCTTTTGAGAAAGAAATATGGATTTTGGATGTTGGGTTACTTCAATGCCAAGATAGTAATGAACATAGCCCAAATCGGTCATTTCAAAACTTTTTCCTAATTCTTTCTCTATGGATGCAATATAGCTTTCATTGTTCCCTGTCATTAAAAGATCATCTACATATACCACAAGATATACAACTGTTTTGCCAACTTTCTTGACAAATAAAGTTGCATCATCAAAATGATTGAAGTTGAGTTTCAGAAGATGCTCAGTTAGTTCTTCATACCAGGCTCGTGGTGCTTGTTTGAGGCCATACAAGGACTTCACAAGTTTTCATACTTTATGTTCATTTCCTTTCACAGCAAATCCTTCAGGCTGGGACATAAAAACATTTTCTTTTAGATCTCCATTCAAGAAGGCAGTTTTTACATCCATTTGATGGAATTTCCAACCGTTCTGAGCTACTAGTGCAAAGAGTGTCCGGATGGTGGCCCATTTTGCTGTGGGGGCAAAAGTTTCCTCATAATCAACCCCTTCCTTTTGTGCAAAACATTTTGCCACAAGCCTAGCTTTGTGCTTGTCAAGTGAGCCATCAACTTTGTACTTGTTCTTGTAGACCCACTTGCAGCCAATTGGTTTGGTTCCAAATGGAGGATCAACCAGCTTCCAAGTGCCGTTCTTTATGAGGGCATCATACTCCTTTTGCATTGCTTCTTTCCATTCATGATGAGAAGCAACTTCTTTAAAGGAAGTTGGTTCAAAATATGTAGACAAGTTCAATTCACAATCATAAGAAACATCCATATCAACAGGTGAATTAGAGTCATCTATATCACCTCCATTTTGTTGGTTGAATTTCTGGTTCCTGTTTTTCCAATTTCATCAGGATGAACACTTTCAAGTGTCTTTGTCAGCCACTTTGGGGGACCTTTCTGAGATGGTCTAGGCTGCTCTGTTGATTGAGTTGGGACTGAATCAAGATTGAGTCTCCCAATTCTATCAATTACATCACTTAAAGCATCATCCGTTGTTGGAGTTTCATGCAGGGGAGATTGTTCTTCAGATGAAGATTCCACATGTTGATCTAGTATAGGAATCCCCCCTTCAAGATGTGGAATCTGATTATCAAATTCTTGAAATGATTTTGTTTTTGCGAATCTATCCAAGCGATCAAGTTGCCACTCAACAACATTGTCAGATTTGGATGATTCCAAAAAAATGACATCTCTAGATACAACAAACTTTTTATTTATTTCATCATAGAGGCAATATGCTTTAGAGGTGTCTGAATACCCCAGGAAGATACACTTATGACTTCTAGCACCAAGTTTGTTTCTATGTACCTTTGGTATCAAAGCATAACAGGTGGAACCAAAGATCTTGAGATGTTTTACCGAAGGAACATGTCCATACCACAATTCATAAGGAGTCTTGTTTCTTATAGCATTAGATGGACATCTATTCTTTATATATGCAGCGCATAGAACAGCATCAGCCCAAAACATTATCTTTACATTTTTGAAGAAAAGCATGGATCGTACCATATTCAAAATTGTTCTATTCATTCTTTCTGCTACACCATTCTGTTGAGGATTACAAGGTACAATTGTTTGATGTTTGATCCCATGTTGGCGAAGATAGTTTTCAAATTCATTTGATGTATATTCTTTTCCATTATCAGTGTGAATAGACCCAATATGAGATTGTGCATCATTTTCAATCCATTTATGAAAATTCTTGAATGTTTGAAAAGCATCAGATTTGTTCTTCAATAAATAAACCCAACACATTCTGGTGTAATCATCAATAAATGTCATGATATATTTATTTCCATTTGCAGAAGGAACAGGCATTGGACCACATAAATCTGAATGAATGAGTTCAAGCTTCCTATGTGCTCTTGAATGTGAATCATGAAAAGATTGTTTGCTATGCTTTCCTAAAATGCAAGCATCACATTGCTTATGTTTCCTAGGAATTGTAGGCAAACCAGCAACACCATTTTTCTTCAATAAGCGGAGACTGTCATAGTTTAAATTTCCAAATCTAGCATGCCATAATAAACTTGATGGAAGTGTACCTTATTCATGATGAGAAATATATGAGAAATGTTGTGCATGAGTAGAGGTTCCTTGCAGCTTGAGAAGCCTTTCTTCTTCTATTCCCCTCATGACAAGTGAGTGGTCAGATGCTTTTCTTACCTTAAGCTTGTCATCAAACATATGAATGGAGTGACCTTGCTGGCAGATGTGGACCAAGGACAGCAAGTTTCTCTTGAGCTGTGGGAGATATAGAACATGATCCAGAAGAAAGTCTGGAAGACCAGGCAGTTTAAGCCTGATTGTGCCAAGCCCTGATGGCTTGATTTTTGACTGATCTGCAAAGTATACTGCACCATCAACATTGTCAGTGAAATCTTAAAAAAAATCTTTCCTATGAGTCATATGACAGGTTACTCCTGAATCAAGCAACCAATCATTTTTCGAAGAAGCAAGTGAAGCATTAAACAAATCTTCATTTACTCCAATGTTACATTGTGCCTCAATATAGTGAGCGGATTCAGGTGCTTTACCTTTGTCTGTATCATATGATTTGCCTTTCTGTTGCTTTCTTTTCTGCTCAATTTTGTCCCATGGTAGCTTACATGTAGAAGCATCATGTGATCCATTTCATTTGCAGCGAATGCAATGCAGATCTGCTTTTTCTCCTTGAGAATGTCTGCCCCCCCTGCCTCTGAAGTATCTTCCTCTTCCTCTTCGTCCACCTCTTCCTCTTGTAGAATCTTGAGCAAGATGCTTTTCTTTATGAGCAAGGCAAACAGTCTCTTCAGAAGATTCAAGGACTGTCTTCCTTCCAAAGGCTTTCTCTCTTTCAGCAAACTTTTTCACAAGAGAGTCAAAGGTTATATCTTTAAGATTTCCATTTGCTTGTAAAGACTCAAGATAATTGGAGTAAGTAGGATAGAGTGCCTTGAGGAAAGCAATAAGAGGGATATCCAGCTCAACCTTAGTGTATTTGATATCATGCATTATGGATTTTACTTCAGATGCAAGAGCAAGAGGATCATTATTTTTCAGTTCAAGAGTGAAGAGTTTAATCATGAGCTGAACGACTTCAAGTGCAGAATGTGAGTCATAGAGTTCTTTCAGTTTTTGTAAAGCTTCAAAGGCAGTTGAATATGATGAAATATGGCGACTTACTTCTTCATTTACAGATGTTGCGATTAATGTATAGGCTTTCCTGTTCTTGTTTTCCCAAATGACGAGCTCTTTGTCTGATGTAGGCTGCACTGGGTCATTGTCTCCTTCTCCGACACACACTCCTTTCCACAACTCATTGAAGATGAGGGTGTGTTTTATCATCCAGGACCATTCAGGATAGTTCTCTTTGCCAGTGAGAACTATTCCTACCATAGAGATGATTGAATGCATTCTGTAAAAAAATACTTATGCTGATAAAAAAAAAAACTTCCTTACGTTACAGCCTTATGCACTATATTTTTTTTTTTAATCCCTCTAATATTTGATAGAAGTATCAACATTACATATAATTGTAGACCTTCTTTACAAATAAACTATTCATATCAATATACAAATTGTGTATTGAGCAAACAAAGTATTCCTCTATCTCAGTATACAAAATTTTTTAATGAAGCCTGCAGCTTATCATATTGAAGTATCCCCATTGCACTAGTTCACACATCAATCAGGCCTCTGTCCCAAAGTGAGAGTAGTGGATTTTGTTTAATACCATCACGACAAAGAAATTACCTCTGGAATATCATATAATGACGGTCTCTAAGAACGTAGAGAACGCCCCACAAACATTCCACTGCCTTGCAATTTCTGCAACGGAAATGACTTTATATCCCCATTTCTGTCACCGTTGTTCCGACGAAGCAATTTACACAGTTCTCTCGAGAAGATCAACACCTTAATTTTGCGAACCTCTCCACCATGTGAAGGATTATTAAAATTACACTTCTTGTTTTGTAAATGAAGATCAAAATACAGTGGTCGTTGAAGATTCAGATCGTGGATGATCTCAATATTATGTTCAGAAGGAACAGGCCAGAACGAAAAGATTTTCAGGTTTTCGATGTTCTCTTATAGATGCTTTCACAGTTCGACTTGACTTAACAAAAGATTCAAAAATTGCAGTTCTGATCAAGGTTTGCAACAGGATACGTATACCTCCAATGCTCCATAGATACCTTGAGAAATGACGATTTGATATGATCAGAAATCAATGGAGAGCTTTCATGATCCAACAGGACTGTGGCAGATAACAAACCAAGAGCGTAAGTCGACGGGCAGGCCGGAACGAATTATCAGAATGCGAGCGACTGGTTCTGAATAGAAGGAATCAGGGGAAGGAGGAAAGCAAAGCGAGGGTTTCAGTCAGTTCTGGCGGGAGGCATAAATGGCCACAACGGTCATCTCGACTCCACCTTTATGTCCGTTGAATGTGAAGCTACAGGATGATCGCTACGCTGCGGGGATTTGATCGCGGGGTCTTCAGCCCTCGCTCTGTTACAGGAATTGAGTTAGGAGTGATGTCGCTGGCCGCATATTCCATCAAAGATTGAGATGTCTGGAAGGCATTCAACGCAGCGGGATTCAACGTAATGATTTAGAGCGTAATGATTCATTCGATGCAACCAGTCAAGGTATAACTGACACATTCATGCGCAGAGAATCAACATCGTTGAGACGTAGGACAGAGGCAGTGCTCAGGATAGAGCAGTGCTCAGGACAGAGTAATCAGGTGAATGCAATGCAATGGAGGCAGAGCATTTCAGGACAGAGGCAGTGGTAGAGATAAGGGAGTTACAACTATTTTTAGAACTGGCTCTGATACCATGTCAGGCCAGGTAGTAACTCCAGTTTGGCAGAAAACTCAGAAAAACTGATTCGTGTGTTTATTCCATAGGTATGTTATTGATTTATACATTAGGAGTGATTGTTCAGTTCATCTTCTGATGACTGTTCACATTCTTGATTTATCTATTTTACAAATTCCCCAACCATGAAGATTAGGCGTCAACAAATTCTAAATAAACTAACAAGCATGAGCATCATTCAAATTCAAAGGAAGAGATGAGGTCCCTAGCACTCGATCTAGGAGGTGTCGCAGTGTTTGAATCATAGTGAATATGCCCAAACATGGGCCAGTGTTGTGTCCATCATGTCTAAGGTGAAGCATTGGTTTAGTGACATCCTCTTGATGTTCTCCAAAGAAGAAAACACATTATTTCTTTCCATATTTTTATTCTTCAAGACCAATCCAAAAAAAAATTTCATCTTCTAGTCTAGAGTCACTGAGTTTAGATACTACTTTTTTCCGTCCCCTGGTGTGACCAAGGTTTGGAACCCGATAAGAAACCTTGCCCAGAATATCAAAGTTTGAGTAGGATTGTCTTTCCATTCTCGCGCAAGTTTCCATTTTTCTAATTTCTTTCCCCATCTCCATGGGAAATACATTAAAATAGGATGTTGCAGAGTACTGAGAAAAGAGTTGAGCCCTTCGTTGGCCTTACTGGCTACTTCCCGCACCCACCTCCTAGAATACATGTGTTGCCTGAGAGGCATGGCTGCAAGAAGGGGGTCACACCCGTAACAATAGTTGAAGGAATCATGGCCTCAAAAGTAACAAGAAAACAACACAGACAAGACACTACTAGGGACCAAACCACACAAGATGAAGCCATCACGCACATAAGCCAAAGAATACACTACTCGAGAGAATCGCAGGATCAGTCCGCACAAAGCAATTCAATTCATTATAGATCCCACTATCACCGGGAAATTTAACCAAATACAAAGCAAAATACCAACTAGAAAATTGGTCCTACGATATTTATGCAATTTTGAATAATACTAGGAGGGTAAGAGAACATTAACCCAATTATGTACAATTGTCATGAGAAACCTGTGGAGTACTGAAGAAGGTAAGTTTTTATTGACTATTTTGTCATCTTTTCTTTAGAACATGTAACATCTTTGCATCATGAACTAGGTAGATAATGGGAAATCATGACAAATCTATAAGATTTATATGCAACATGAAAATGCTAATAATTGCCATTTCTTATGCAGGAAAGGGGAAAAACTAAAGATTGCCACTCCAAAGAAAAAGACAGGGCCAAGCTAACTGTTGTGTTGCGTTATATTCTTTCCACGACTAACCCACATAGTGAACTGGGGGGTAGAGGGGGGTTGGAGCCCCCCCTTTGTTGCGCCGATTACGCAGCGGGGGGGCGGCAGCCCCCGCTGTCCGGGGGGTTTGAGGGGGGCGGGTAGTCCCCCTCTACGGGGTCTGGGGCAGCACCCTGGGAAAAAAAAAATTTGGACCCTATATTAGGTTGGGTGAACCTACCTATGGTTTTCGGTCCATGGTATTGGATGCTTCGGCATGTATAAATATGTATTGTAACATTGAAAGGAATATAATGAAAAATCAAGCTAGTAGTCCCGGTTTTGGAATCCAGGGGAAAATCTCTGTGTATATGTGTTTTAGGTGTTCTGCTCTCGCATTATTTATTTTCTGTGTTTTGGAATTCGTATGCAAGTAATTTCTGTACGGGGTTAAAACTCAGCTAAAGTTTGAGCTAAAGGAGGAAGAATCAGACTCTGCGGCAGAGGAGGAATCAGAAGATGAAGAGCCACAAACTTCGGCTGTGAGAAGATCAGTTCGAGAAAGAAGACAACTAGAAAGGTATAGTCCTTCTGCTTTCTATTCAAATTTTGATTTGTTTGTTACTGATGATGATCCCAGAACTGTGAATGAAGCAGTAGATTCAGAGGATGGAAAACTCTAGAAAGAGGCCATGTTTGATGAAATGGCATCTTTGCACAAAAATGAGGCTTGGGATCTGGTGGAGTTGTTGACTGGAAGGAAACCTATTGGCAGCAAATGGGTGTTGAAAAAGAAGACAAATGCAGAAGGGAAGGTGGAGAAATGCAAAGCTCGGTTGGTAGCAAAAGGTTATTCCCAGGTGTCAGGAATTGATTTTGGTGATATTTTTTCTCCTGTTGCCAAGGTAACTTCTATTAGGTTACTTTTATTTGTTGCTGTTGCTTTTGATTTTGAGGTAGAACAGATGGATGTGAAGACAACATTTCTTCACGGCGATTTGGAAGAGGAAATCTACATGAAGCAACCTGAAGGCTTTGCAGTGAAGGGTAAGAAAGAACTGGTATGAAAGTTAAATAAGTTTCTGGATGGGTTAAAACAGTCACCAAGGATGTGGTATCAGAAATTTGATACATTTATACGGGGACTTGGCTTCACCAGAAGCAAAGCAGATCACTGTGTGTATTTTAAATTAATTGGTGACCGTGTTATTTATCTGGTCTTGTATGTGGATGATATGTTGCTGGTTGGAAATTACAAAGAAATTATCCAGGATTTGAAGACCCAATTGTCCTCCAAATTCGACATGAAAGATCTTGGTGCTGCAAACTATATTTTGGGCATGGAAATTAAAAGAGATCGAGCAAAGAGGAAGCTCTGGTTAAACCAAAGGAAGTATGTCGAGACAATACTGCAGAGGTTTAATATGCAGGATAGTAAACCGGTGAAGGTTCCTATTCCTGTAGGTGTGAGGTTATCCGCTGAACAGTGTCCCAAGACACAAGAAGAGGAAGAGGACATGTCCTGTGTTCCATATACGAGTGCAGTCGGTAGCCTGATGTATGCAATGGTCTGTACTAGACCAGAAATTGCACATGTAGTGGGAGTATTGAGCAGGTTTATGTCAAAACCAGGGAAGGAGCACTGGACAACAATGAAGCGGGTTTTCAGGTATTTGCGTGGCACTAGTGATTATGGTTTGTGCTACCAGGGAATACCAGGATTAGACAAAGTGTTGGATATTCATGGCTTTGTTGATGCAGACTGGGCTGGAGATCTGCATCAGAGAAGATCTACAAGTGGGTATGTGTTTAACCTATTTGGAGGTGCAGTCAGTTGGATGAGTAAGGAACAATCTGTAGCGGCACTATCAACTACAGAGGCAGAATACATGGCAGCCACTCATGCAAGCAAGGAAGCAGTTTGGTTTCAGAGATTGTGTTCAAGTATGGGGTTAGTACAGGGAGCTATAAGAATAGACTGTGGCAACCAAAGTGCAATTTTCTTGGCAAAGAACCCTGCTTATCATTCAAAGACAAAGCACATTGATGTTCAGTATCACTTTGTTAGGGATATGATAGAAGACAAAAAGGTGTTGCTGGTAAAGGTGGACACTTTGAAGAATACTAAAGATGCATTGACAAAATCTGTGAGCTCTGAGAAGTTCTCTTGGTGTAGAGAAACAATGGGCATTTCAGGGCTGGAAAAATGACTAAGCTCTCCTATGGCCCCCTGTGGAAAGAAAACAACAAGTGGGAGATTGTTGGGTTGTGTTATATTCTTTCCACGACTAACCAACATAGTGAATCGGGGGGGTGGAGCCCCCCCTTTCCGGGGGGTTTGAGGGGGGCGGGTAGCCCCTCTCTACGGGGTCCAGGCAGCACCCGGGGGAAATTTTTTTTTGGACCCTATATTAGGTTGGGCGAACCTACCTATGGTTTTCGGTCCATGGTTTTGGACGCGATGGTTTTCGGTCCTTGGTATTGGATGCTTCGGCATGTATAAATATGTATTATAACATTGAAAGGAATATAATGAAAAATCAAGCTCGTAGTCTTGGTTTTGGGATCTAGGGGAAATCTCTGTGTATATTTGTTTTATGTGTTCTGCTCTCGCATTATTTATTTTCTGTGTTTTAGAATTCGTATGCAGGTAATTTCTGTACGGGGTTAAAACCTACACTAACCGCTGTCCCTTTGGCGGGGAACCATATGCAAACAAGATGATCTAAATTAAAACATCTCAGCTAAGGAAAGGAAAAGGAGATATCGACTGAGTGCAAGAAAACAACCGGATAACTGAGGATTAACAGCTTGGCGAATCCCTCAGGATCCTTTGATCCTGAGGGATTGCTGCTTTAACTATTTTCGCATCCTTGATATCTCCGCTTCAGCTGCTATAAGTAGGGGTAGCACTACTAGCTTGGGGGGAGGAGACTGTTAATCTTTATGCAATTTTTCTCTGTATTTGAAACTTTGATCATCGACTCTCGTTGAGAAGTGATCCATTGTAACTCTATTTTAATGCTTTAATATAAATCTGGTTGTTGTTTCATCTTTGATCCTGGAATAATTTCAAGCGGTGTGTCGCTAGAGGGTAAGGGCCCGGCCCTGGTGGAACACTTGCTCCTGTACTATTACCTTTAGTTTGTGTGTGGTTTTCGTTATCAAATTTGATTAGTAATATGGTGTTTTTTTTATTTTATATCATAGCTCTGTTATATTTACAATATCGTTCTCTGCAATAGGAAAGTCGTATTGTTCATTCTGACCTTATAACGTATTGTTGTTCCTTTAAGTCATTAATGTAACATTACTGTTCTTTACAGAATGCTATTACTGTTCAATTGTAGAGTAACTGAGTTGTAATATTCTTAATTTGTTATTACTATATTCGTCTATGGTTTACACTTCATTACGATTGTTGTTCAATTGACATTGTTGTTCCATTATGAATTGTGATCGTTATCCTTTCTAATTGAGATCAATATTTGTGGTATCAGACGTAGATTACTGTTTCTCTTAATATCTCCGTGTGTTGTGTGTCTTACTTATTTCGGTACTGTATATTCACAATTGGCTCTAAGTGCTATTCTATATTTCGTTGGTAATTGGTTGTCGTTCCATTTCTATTTGCTATCTGATTTATCCTTTAAGTAAAGATTGCCATCTGATTTCTGTAGGATAAGACTGTTGCCCTTGTTCCTGTAGATTAAGGTGTTGCTGTTCATCAGACTTAGTTGATGTTACATTTCTTAGTTGATGTTCCATTTCTTGTTATCTACGTTATTGTTGCTTTGGTGTGCAGAACGATCTGAAATTGTAGTGGGTGTTGGCATTTGTTGTCTAGTCCCCAGATTGATGATCTATTCCTTGATTACTTAGTTACATCAGTTTCCAAAGGGATGAGTTATTGTTACTGGACCCTTGACTGATAAATTGCTTACTTTTCCGAGTGCATGATTTAGTTTTTGAAGTATTTTGTTGTAAGTAGATCTTCTTTCAAGCATCCATTTAATCTTGTATTTTCCTAAGCTATACTACTAGCATTACTCTGACAAATGACCGCCTCAAACTGAGTACACTCTTTGAGATAACAAATCATTCCTGGATTGACAAGTAAATCTGAGGTAATTAGAGCTAAAAAATACCCTTTTTACGGCTCGACATTTTGGCACTATTGCCGAGGAAGAGTGTAGCCATTTGTTTCCTTTCCATAGTAGTGTAGGAACATGTTAGGAAAGAATTGGGTTTTAAAAATGGAAGGTAAGAACCTGCGTGTGGAGTATGTAATAGCCCTGCTCCCTTGCCTGCTTTCCTGCAGATTTGTTGTTGTTTTGTTTGGGTAGAACCTGGTAGCTAATTTGTGTGCATGACTAAGCAGAAAAAGCCAGAAAAGAATCTCAAACCTCTACCCAAGTCTAATAAAGCTAAGGGGTCGGTGACCCTTGGCCGATCGACCTTTATAGACGAAATCCTTAAGAAAGCAGAATCTTAGCCTTCAGTAGGACATAGAAAAGTTACTTCTACACAGCCTACTAGTTCCCTTCAGGCCACAAGATCACCATCTGTCACCTTTGTTGAGGTACATAGTCAAACCGAAGAGCAATATTTTCAAGAAATTGAAAATTCTAGTCTAAAATCATTGTAGGAAGGGAACCTTCGCAATCTCTATGAAGGAAGAGGAGAAACAGGAGAAGCTAAAGAACCAAAATCTCCTCTTAGGGTAATTCAACCATTAAGTAGTCAAATAAGCGAAGTGCTCCAAAAATCATTTATAACGAAATTCAAGAACCCGAATCCCCTTAGACATTAGCCAGTCTCATCATCCCAGATAAAGGAAGTGCTGTCAAGGCCATTCCCATTAGAGCCATTCCCTCTCAAGAACCTAGGAATACCCTCCTAAATATCCCAGAAGGATATTGGCATATATTTGACCAAATGGCCCAGAATCAGCCTAACACCCAAACCTCTACACTGCAATACCCCATTGTGGATACTGCAGCTAATGCACCTATGAAAGAAATTCCTCTCCAACATATCCCTACATTCCATGGCCTTACATCAGAAGATCCGGATGCATTCCTGTTTGAATCTGATGTGCTGTGTAGAGGATATGACTATACCACCGATCCCCAGAAACTGAAATTATTTCCTTCTACATTAAAAGGAGTTTATTTAAGATGGTTTATGGGATTAGGTGGTGGTGTTATAAATAATTAGGATCAAATGAAAAAGTCTTTTCTAAAAAAATATCAAGAATATTGCAGGTCTCGAGAGTTAAAAGATGAAATATTTCGGATGGTAGCTAAACCAAATGAAACAATAAAAGTGTATGTTGAATGATTCCAATATAATCTTCAAAGATCTCCTTATGCATCACTACCTTTACCTAATAATGTATTAAAGACAACATTAATTAGGGGAATGAAGGAATAATGGATTGAGACATTAAACATTATGGGGAAAGGAGATATTTATCAAGAAAATTTCGGTGACATTATTGATTTATGTATCAGGAGCTCGAGAGGCAGCACAAGACTAAAACAAGCAAAACATGATCGATTTGTAAGAGATAATAGAATTTCGGTAGAAGGAGTAACTCGTGCAGAAATTGGAAATTTATTAGAAAATTTTAAAACTGACATATTGGGGATGCTGACAACACAACTTGATATTATGAAGGCCAAATAAAAGCAAGCAGAAGCATAACAGAATTTGGCAATCTTCTATCCTAGATGCAGAAAGAAACACAGCCAGAAGGAGTGTCCATTAGATGCAGTTCAAGTTTGCACAATTTGTACAAAAGAACACTCCACAGAAAGATGCCCCTCACTTCCTGGATTGAAACCAGTATACAAGGAAGCAGAAGAAGAGCCAAAATCAGTGTATCTACTTAATCAACGCCGTCAATGGCAGCTGCGACAAACAGGTAGTTTTTAGACCCACCTTCTTCTTTCCAGCCTCTGCAATATCATGCTCAACAATATAATTCAATGTGGTAAAATCAACCTCCCTTCCCAAATTGGTCACAGCAATCATTCCCTTCATCATCTCTAAGGCGAATCAAGAAAGCCAACCTAATTGGCCAAATTTTCCCTATACCCCACCATATTGGCAAAACAATGTTTTTCCACTGCAATGGACTCCTCCTACTTCACAGAGTCAAACCTGGCAGACAAACTGGCAAAGACCGATGAATCAGCCAGTAGGAACCATCCCGCTCCCTCAACCTACACTGCCAGCCCTACAATAAAACCCCCAGTCTAACTTAAGGCCACAACTCCCAGCCCAACCCAACCCCAATATGACCTTCAATTAAGATCTGGGCGTATCATTGAAACAGAGGGAGATAAAATAGTTCAAGTTGAAAATCAGTTTCCTATAGAACAACCATTACAAGAAGAGGACATGACCAGACAAAAAAATCATGATCCAGAAACCACATCCTCTCCTCCATTCCCAGAATGCTTAATTATACCTTGACCTATACAATATCTTGATTTTGACATTCTGGGAGGATTACGAAACCTGTACATAAAAATCCCACTCCTCTGAGCCATTCAAGACATTCGGATATATGCAAAGACTATCAAAGAGCTATGTATAAAGAAACCAAGGTGGACAATAACAAATAACCCAAAAGTCCAAGTAGTTGGCACTTTATCTGACTTATTATTAGGAAAGGAAACACCCATTAAATATGAAGACCCAGGAAATCCAATAGTAACCGTACAAATATATGGTCAAACCTTCTCAAATTCCTTAGTTGATCTAGGAGCTGCAATTAACATCTTAACAACCACTACTTGCCAAAAAATGGGCATAACATCAGTAGAACCAACCTTCGCTTTATTAGAACTGGTTGATCGATCTGTAGTTAGGCCAGAGGGCACACTACATGATGTCATGGTATCTGTTGACTCCTGGGAGTATCTGGCCGATTTTCTGATAATAAACCCCAAAAACTTACTTGATGGACATCCATTGATCTTAGACAAACCTTGGCTTGCAACTGCCGATGCTTATATTGGCTGCCAACAAGGTAATATGACCATTACTAGGGGGACAAATATTAAGAATCTAGATTTATATCCCCCAGCACAGCCAAGTGTCACAATAATAAAAACTAACAAGCATCTTGTATCATACCTCACCGAAAATATTAGATCTCCATTAACCATACAAGAGGCCCTCGATTTCAAAGACCAGACAGAATATGATGCCATTAATAATTTCATTAGCCAAGCTGAACCTAGATCCCACGTACAATGTCACATGATAGAAGCAACATTTGATAGTGAATTAGAAGAGGATATTCTTAAAGATACACATGATCAAACAATACCTACTACCTCTGTTCCGAATAGCAAAATTGTGGAAATTGAGCTAGGAAAGACTTTAAACATTAATGCCAACCTGACTTCCGAACAAGAAAATAAGCTCATCCAATTATTGAGGAAACATAAAGAAGCATTTGCATGGGACTACCCTAATATGAAAGGAATTGACCCCCAATTATGTACACACCACATTTACATAGAAAAGGATGCAAGACCTGTTCACCAACCACAAAGGAGACTTAATCCTCATCTAAAAGACATTATAAAAGTTGTACTCCAAAAAATTTTAGATGTTAACTTCATCTACCCTATCTCTAATAGTAAATGGGCCTCTCCACTTGTTGTGGTACCAAAGAAGAATGGAAAGTGGGGGATTTGTGTAGACTATAGAGAATTAAACAAAGCAACACAAAAGACCACTTTCCCCTTCCATTCATTGATCAAGTATTAGACACTTTGGCAGGAAAGAAATTCTTTTCTTTCTTAGATTGCTTCAGTGGATACAATCAGATTCAAATTTCCCCTAAAGACCAAGACAAAACCACTTTTACTTGTCCCTGGGGAACATTTGCCTACAGAGTTCTACCTTTTGGCTTATGCAATGCTACTGCCACATTTCAAAGAGCTATCCTCAACATTTTTTCAGACCTAATAAGTGAGGGGCTCGAAGTCTACATGGATGATTTTACACCATATGGAGATGATTTTGACCCAGCATTGGACACACTGGAAAAAGTTCTGCAGCGCTGCATTGCCACTAAGCTTTACTTAAGCCATGAAAAATGCTATATGATAATGACTGAAGGACTTATTCTAGGCCATTATATCTTAGCAGTTGGCATACAAGTAGACCCAGCCAAAATTCAAATAATTTTGCTAATTCCCACTCCTACCACTCAAACAGAGGTATGTAGTTTTCTCGGATTCTCTAGTTATTATAGAAGGTTTATAAAACATTTTTCGCATATTGCTGCACCTCTATATGCACTGACAGGTAATGTTGACTTTCTTTGGCCAGAAAAATGTGACCATGCTTTTCAGGATCTGAAGAAGCTTGTGTCCACAGCTCCAGTCCTTCGAGGACCAAATTGGGACCTGCCATTCCAAATTTCATTAGATGCCTCAGATACAACTATTGGAGTAGTCCTTGGGTAGGAAGAAGATAAAAAACCATATGCAATTTATTATATTAGCAAGAACCTATCCCCTGCCGAATTGAATTATATTGTTACTGAAAAGGAATTTCTAGCTATAATACCTGCTGTCAATAAGTTCAGGCATTACATTACTGGATATCTTGTTATCTTGTATACATATCACTCTGCCATAAAATATTTAGCAAATAAACCAATCACGAATGGTAGAATAACTAGATGGCTGATTTTATTGCAGGAATTTGATATTACAATCAACGATAGACCTGGAAAAGAAAATCCTATAGCTGACTTTCTCTCGTGAATGCAAAAACTAGTGGACGCAACAGCAGTTGAAGATCAATTTCCAAATGAGCATTTGTTTGTTGTCACTGTTAAAACACCCTGGTATGCTGATGTTGCGAATTACTTAGCAGTAGGTAAATTACCAAAACATCTAACCCCCAATGAACGAAAATAGATTGTCGAGGGAAGTGTTCGATTTCCCTGGATTGGGGGCTCCCTGTTCCATACAGGAGTAGATATGAACATCATGAGATGTGTCCGGGAGGATGAAATTTTTGATATTTTGAAAGCTTGTCACGATGGACCTTGTGGTAGACACTTTGCCGATAAGAGAATTGGACATAAGCTACTGCAAATATGATATTATTGGCCTACGATCTTCAAAGATGCAAAGAAGTTCTTTCAAACTTGTGACAGTTGTGAAAGGGCAGGACGCCCTGGCCAGTCCAACGAAATGCCCCTGAAGCCACAGCTGGTTATTGAACCATTCGAGCGACGGGCACTTGATTTTGTTGGTCCAATTAACCCATCCTCGAACCAAAAAACATATATTATGGTGGCAATAGAATATGTCACCAAATGGGTTGAAGCAGAAGCATTACCGAAAGCTACAGAGGATTTTGTCATACAGTTCCTGTTTCATATATTTTTGCGATATGGGCTCCCAAGAGACATAATTACAGATGGTGGACCATAGTTTGCTGGTAACAAAATTTCTGCAACACTTAAGAACTATCATATCCAACATAAAATTACTACTCCATACCACCCACAAGAAAACGGTCAAGTAGAAAGCAGCAAAAAAATAATAGAAGCAATCTTGACAAAAACCATTGCGTCACATAGATGCGATTGGGCTGTAAGACTACCAGAAGCCTTGTGGGACTACAAAACAACATGGAGAAGCACTACCGGCTATTCACCATACCAATTGGTGTTTGGAAAGCAACATATTTTACCCATAGAATTCGAAATCCAAAAAATGCGAACAGCACAAGAAGTATGCCTAGATCTAAACGAGGCACAAATTAATAGATTACAACATATCAATGAGCTAGATGAAGTCAGGCTCTCTGCCCTTCAACATACTGCATTAATCCATAAACAACGAGCTAAATGGCATGACGCTCTCATTAAAAAAAATGTCTTCCGTGAAGGAGACTGGGTGCTCTTATATGATTCCAGGTTTCAGGATTTTCCCAGGAAACTTCAGACTCACTGGCTTGGGCCATATGAAATCCAGAAGGTACATGATAATGGCACCCTAGCTCTAATCACTATTGACAGATCTGGACATACCTTTAAAGTAAATGGCCACAAAGTTCGATTATACCACAAACCACTTACTCTGGAATCCTTCTGCCAGCAACTATGCGAGGACTCCGATATGAAAATTCTGCAGGAGGAAGAGAAATCTTCCTCACCTATGATTCATTAAGTGATTCACCTGTTTTTAGACTTTGTACATAATATCTTTGTTTTGTTAAACCAGTTTGTGTATATATTTTTTTATTTTAATTTTTTTCTGTTGCTCCTTTTCAGAAGAAACAACATTGTCATTTTGTTGTTCCTTTTCTAAAGGGAAAACATTTATGTACACTTTTATTGTTGTTGCTGTTCCTTTTTCAAAAGGTCAACACTTTTTATTTCAGTCGTTCTTTTCTATTTTCATTTTTCTGTTCCTTTTCCAAAGCAATGACATTTGAGTTTTCTGCTGCTCCTTTTCCAAAGGAACAACACTTTTGATTTTTGTTGTTCCTTTTCCAAAGGAACAAATTTTTTATTTTTGTTGTTCCTTTTCTAAAGGAATGTCATTTGGGTTTTCTGTTGCTCCTTTTCCAAAGGAACAACACTTTTGATTTTTGCTGTTCCTTTTCCAAAGGAACGACATTTGACTTTTCTGTTGTTCCTTTTCCAAAGGAACAACACTTTTTATTTTTTATGTTCCTTTTCCAAAGGAACGACATTTGACTTTTCTGTTGTTCCTTTTCCAAAGGAACAACATTTTTAATTTTTGTTGTTCCTTTTCCAAAGGAACAACATTTGAGTTTTCTATTGTTCCTTTTCCAAAGGAACAACACTTTTTGATTTTTGTTGTTCCTTTTCCAAAGGAACGACATTTGCATTTTTGCTGTTCCTTTTCCAAAGGAACGACACTTTTAGCACTTGCGTTTCTGCTGTTCCTTTTCCAAAGGAATGGCACTTTTGGTTTTCTGTTGTTCCTTTTCTAAAGGAACGACATGTTCGATTTTTGTTGTTCCTTTTTTTCAAAGGAACGACACTTTCGGTTTTTGTTGTTCCTTTTTCAAAGGAACAACACTTGTATTCCTTTGCCCTTCCTTTTTCAAACGACAACATTCTCATATTCCTTTTACTTATGCCTAAAGATACTTGTTGTTCCTCTTGTTTCAGGTCTTTTGGAGCACAGTTATACACTCATGCAATGGATACAAAGTTAGAGCATACTGAAATTAGTAAATTATATAAAATCGCTACTTTTACAAGAAATTGTTGTGAATTGATAAAGAGGAACAAAGAAAGGGCACAATTGACATCACTTTTGCTGTCATTACCCTACTAATACTAACATGATTGGTCATCTTTATCATGCTAGTTCCTTTTAAATTCCCATAATCTTCTTGAATCATTATTAAGGAATAAGAACAAAGGGTTTATATTTTTCTATTGAGATGTTAAGACTTCTTCCACCATTCCTAATCTTAAGGAGGGTCGAACAACCCTTTGTGTATAAATAGGAAAGCATTTTATAAAAAAAGAAAAAAAGAAGAATGTTTTGAATTGTCAAATGCAGGATAGGGGGTCTCATCAAGAGCCAGCCTACCATTATCATAAGGAAGAAAGTAAAGTGGCATTCCCACTATGGCCACCACACCAGGGATATGGTTCAAGAGGCACATCAGAAAAAATAAAGAGTCCTTGGAATAGGAGGTCTTGTCACGAGCCGGCCTGCCCACCTTTCACTCCTTCCTGGTGAATGGAATTATGATTTAACTGGTTACCAAGCCAGCATAATGACCTCCATTTTGACACTGAACAATACTTCCTAGGCATACACAAAGGATCATGGTTCCATGGGTGAAACAAACAACTCTGCCAAGGTTATGGACACCTGTCGGCAGCAGAGCTCTGTTAATGGTATTGAAGTCACATTTCTTATACACCAATAGTAATCATTAATACCCTTCTCTGTCTTATACCTTTGTAATCTATCAAATAAGATTATGCATATCACTTCCCCGAACCATTAAACACATGAAAATCCATCATAACCAATCATGACGGGAAAAGTAGACAATGATCGCATTACACTTGTTGTGCACATCAACTGTACTATCCTCCCAGCCTCGCATCATGTACGTCAGCTGTCCTATCCTCCTAGCCTCGCATCATGTAACTGCATTTTCTTATTTATTAAGCGATCCTATTATACACATCGATTTCGGTAACCTTCTCCTTTTGTAAACATGGCATCATGGCATACGCTGTTCCTTTATGACCCTGTACTAGAACAGATCGGCCCACCGCTTCTTCATTAGACGGCTGAGGATGGCCTATCACATTGCGGGGGGGGGGGGCTGACTTCAAAATTTGTTGACATACGTGTCAGGCTATTATTCGTCAAACTTGGCTATTATTTGGCAAAATCTTACTTGGGAATAGCAAGGCTTAACGGTACCTTGTTTTTCAATTTGCATGCCTTGTTGTTCCTAAGATATTTTCATATCATAGTCTGCAAACATTAGTAAGATTTGAACGAGCCTTGCGATTTTGCTATTTTCTCTGTGCTTCTAACAGTTTGAATATCCTGTTGTTCCATTGTTGTCACCGTGTTTTTATAGTGCGCTAAAGCATGGGAGGAAGGTCAATTCGAAGAGAACCACAGGTATTGACAGTTTTTGACGCTGCACGGGAAATCCTGGGAAGGGTAGGATAGTTAGTCTATCTTAATCATTTACAGGAATCCAACGAGACTGTGGCAATAAAATTCTTGCAAAACTTGCAAGAATACCACTTCACAGTAAGGGTAAAACACATAGCAGTTACCGATGATGTAATTGCAGAGGTCTCGGGACTACCAGCCACTGGACCTGTGTGGACTTTAAAGAAGGAGAGACTGCAAAAGATCATGAAGATCTTCTAGGATAAAGGCCAGAACCTGACAGTCAGAGGAAAGGGATTCCTACTAGCAGCGTTAGGAGAGCCATGGTCAGAATTGGCAAGGATCATCCAGAGCTACATCAATTGTGAATGCAGGAAATACGTGGTAAGACCATGACAACTTAAACTCTTAGCTGTATTAAAAGAGAAATTCTATATGAACCTACCTACATTTTTAAATTCATTACTTCATGATGTTGCCCAAAGCATGAAAATGTCACAACATGTGGAATCGGTAGTAAGTCACCATGGAATAATACGGCTGATAGTTAGCCACAGCCTTGCTCAGCAGCAGAGCAACTGGGAAGAACTAATTGTTGTGATAGATGGGGCACCGACTCCGCCAGCCCCAAAACGCAAATATACTGCCAATACACCAAATAGACCATCAAAACGGATAAAATCAGATAGATTGCCATGGATTATAGGGAGGTTGGAAAATCGCCAAGGGATTACCAGCTAACTTGTGGAGATAGATGACTCAAGGGATGAGCAACCCCCGGAATTGGAAGGAGAAGAGAATGAGAAAGAAGTGGGAGGAAATGAGGAAGGAGAAATAGAGGAAGAGACCAAGCAGCCTGAGTAGGTGGAGGTAGAGACAGAGCAACACGAAGAGAGCCCATTATAAAATCCATTGCAAGAGGACGAATTGGCCAAAATTCTAGCCAATATGGGTAAATATGGCCAACCTCTCAGCCCGCTGGGCCTCCAGATTGAGGAAAAACCAAAAGAGCATTCTGCTCAGGACAAAAATGCACCTGAAGAATTGCGTGACGGGGAAGAAAACGAAGAGAATCATTCTGCAAGTATGACAGGAGAAGAAAATGATGAAGATATAGAAGGGGAACAATCTGCTCCCAGCCAAACTACACCAGAAGAATTGCATGAAGAAGAAGGGGTGGACAAAAAAGTTACCCAAGAAATAACAGAGCCAGCTAGGGTTTCTACTCCTGAGCAACCTGAACAAAACAGTGAAGGAACACCCCAAGAGGAAAACCAGGGAATTGGCTAAGATGACAGTCCAGGCCGAGTAAATAGACAACTGTTCCTTATAAGGAAGCAGAAGAAATTAAACGATTATGAAAACAACAACAAAGATTACTAAATGTGATAGCTCGACTTCGACAGCAAATCAGGGTTTTGAGAATGAGAAATAAAGCAAAAATAACTTCAAGGGGAAGACACGCAACCACTCTGGTAAGACCCCCCAAGAAAAAGGTTCGGAGGACCACTGTTTAGCCTGCTGTTCAAAACCTTGTCGAAGAACAGCCTGTTGTTCAAACCGTTGTTGAAGAATAATCTGTTGTTCAAACTCTTGTTAAAGTGTAGACTTCTATTCAAAAGCAAAAGGAATAGCATTTCACTGTTGCTCATGTTGAAGTGCAAACAGATGATATACCGGCCTGTGACAAGGAAGTTTAGACAGAGGTACAGTCCTCTGAAGGGATACAGACTATAAACACAAGGCGATGCAATAAGAAGATTCAAGTAAATCTTCCACTGGCCACTACTACGTGGGACAATGATCCGAGGAGAGTAACCCTACGAGAGAGTTTGATGCAAGCTCAGCAAGCAGTAGAAAAAATCATGGAACAAACGGTTTCTCAAGAAAAGTATGAAGAATTACAACAACAACTAAGGAATGTCAATTTATCTGAAATCCAGGACTTTGAAGGATGGCAAAAAGAACAAGAAAAAGTCACAAAGGTAACTCATAGATTAAATGTAGTTATCAGACAGATGGATACCTTATTCTCTTTGTACACTGACGTCCTAGCATGTAGAGCCCCTGCCAAGAATTATGCCTTGTTTTTAATGGAACGATATTTAAAATTGAAAATTAAGGTCGTCAAAGCAGGAGCCCCTATACAAATTAATACCATTGATGATTTTATAAATTGTTGTAAGCACTATGGAGTAAAGATTCAAAGACTCCTGTGTGAATTCTATCTGCATAACCTTGTGTTAGATCAAGAGACAGAGAAGAACCTCGGCCCTTTCGTTGGGGATATCCAATTGCAGGCATTTATTTCGTTTGGAGTTAATCAAATCAAATGGCTTAAAGCCTATAATGCCTTCCAAAGACAAGAAAACAGATTATATTTATGGATAAGATCTGAGCCTAAAGATCCATTACAGTTATGGAACAAACACAGGAGCCTCATGAGGACTCTGGGCGTGATTGACGTGTTAGGACCCATTCATACAACAATCAATCAGCAAGGGATAGATAGAATACTTATTTACCATTAAGGACCTTGCCATTGCAGCTGCTAAATTTCGATATGAGACCTCTAATTCGAACATCCAACTCAGGGAACCATTAAATTATGAGAACTTTAAGTTAGTCACTGATCGCTTGAACCTTTATGGAAAAATTATCTTGAGGGCAGGGCTGTCTTGGTTAGGATATAGGTTTCAAAGTCCGATTATTTGGCACCCTGCACCTGGATACTAAGCCTTGTATGAAATGCCTGAGGGTCAAACAGGCCATCCTTTTGAGCACCTAGTTAGGCATCATGGCTGTAGAGCACCACATGAGATCCCATCTCCAGCCTACTCTCTCAGTGCCTTACATGTCAACTACAGTGTTTTCATGAGGGCATGAAAAAGGGTAAGAAAGGGGGTGTGTGGAGTACTAAAGAAGGTATGTTTTTATTGACTATTTTTTCATCTTTTCGTTAGAACTCGTAACATCTTTGCATAATGAACTAGGTAGATAATGGGAAATCATGACAAATCTATAAGATTTATATGCAACATTAAACGCTAATAATTTCCATTTCTTATGCAGGAAAGGGGAAAAACTAAAGATTTCCGCTCCAAAGAAAAAGACAGGGCCAAGCTAACCGCTGTCCCTTTGGCGGGAAACCATATGCAAACAAGACAATCTAAATTAAAACATCTCATCCAAGGAAAGGAAAAGGAGATATCAACTCAGCACAAGAAAAAAACTGGATAACTGAGCATTAATAGCTTGGCGAATCCCTCAGGATCCTTTGATCCCTCAGGATCATTGCTTTAACTATTTTCGCATCCTTGATATCTCCACTTCAGCTGTTATAAGTAGGGGTAGCACTGCTAGCCCGAGGGGAGGATATTGTTAATTTTTATGTAATTTTGCTCTGTATTTGAAACTTTGATCATCAACTCTCGTTGAGAAGTGATCCACTGTAAATCTGTCTTAATGCTTTAATATAAATTTGGTTGCAGTTTCATCTTTGATCGTGGAATAATTTCAAGCGGTGTGTCTCTGGAGGCTAAGGGCCCAGCCCTGGTGGAACACTTGCTCCTGTACCACTACCTTTAGTTTGTGTTTGGTTTTCATTATCAGCTTTGATCGGTAATCTGGTGTGTTTTGTTATTTTATATCACAGCTTTGTTATATTTACAATATTATTCTCTGCAATAGGAAGGTTGTATTGTTCATTCTGACCTTATAACATATTACCGTTCCTTTAAGTCATTAATGTAACATTACTGTTCTTTACAGAATGCTATTTCTGTTCAATTGTAGAGTAATCAGGTTGTAATATTCTTAAGTTGGTATTACTATATTCGTCTATGGTTTATACTTCATTACGATTGTTGTTCAATTGACATTGTTGTTCCATTATGAATTGTGATCGTTATCCTTTCTAACTGAGATCAATATTTGTGGTGTCAGACGCAGATTATTGTTTCTCTTAATATCTTTGTATTCTGTGTGTGTTACTTATTTCGATACTGTATATTCACAATTGGCTCTAAGCACTATTCTATATTTCGTTGGTAATTGGTTGCCATTCCATTTCTATTTGCCGTTCGATTTATCTTTTAAGTAAAGATTGCCATCTGATTTCTATAGGATAAGATTGCTACACTTGTTCCTGCAGATTAAGATGTTGCTATTCATCAGATTTAGTTGTTGTTACATTTCTTAGTTGTTGTTCCATTTCATGTTATCTGCGTTATTATTGCTTTGGTGTGTAGAACGATCTGAAACTGTAGTGGGCATTGGAATTTTTTGTCTATTCTCCAGATTGATGATCTGTTCCTTGATTACCTTTAGTTACATCAGTTTCCAAAGGGATGAGTTATTGTTACTAGACCCTTGACTGATAAATTTCTTAGTTTTCTGAGTGCATGATTTAGTTTTTGAAGTATTTTGTTGTAAGTAGATCTTGTTTCAAGCATCAATTTACTCTTGTATTTTGTTGAGCTATACTACTAGCATTACTCTAACAAATGACCGTCTCAACTGAGTACACTCTTTGAGATAACAAATCGTTCCTAGATTGACAAGTTAATGTGAGGTAATTAGAGGTGAAAAGATCCTTTTTACGGCTCGACAAAACCATCGACTAGACATGAAACAAGAAACACATAGTCCAAGATTCCACACTATCTACTCAGGCAACAAAAGGCTAGACCCAAGACTTGATATAACTAGAATATCTCTCAACCTTGGCACAACCATAACCCCCAATTGATTACCAAAGACATAATCTGAATGCCGGAAAAAAAAAAAAAAAGAAGAAGAAGAGAACAATACGGAATCAACCTTAGCCTCCTTGCCTGCATTACTAGTGATTACTCTCCATTGATTGGCACTATCAAAATCTAGAGACCACTGCAAGAATTCCACACACCGGCGAAAAAACACTCCCACCTCCACTTCACCAACACCAAAGAATCACAAACCTCGCCACATAAGAACCAGACACCCATACATGTGGCCCTTTCACAACATCAGAAGTTTGTGCTTCCACTAGTAGTAGGGAGGTTGGCTCCTCAACCTTGCCTATGCTCTGGACGTCCACACAAAAAACACAAAATAAGGTTACAGGTATGGTTAAATAACTGTAAATGATCATTTGGTGGTTTACATGTAGAAGCATATTGGGAGTGAGCCATGTCCCCTACTCATTAGTGTGCATCACGTCGTGGGGTGGAAGGCTCAACTTCCAAGACACCCTCTCAAACTGTGATCTCACCCCCATCGAGGTGTTATCACTCAGGTTGTCCTTAAGCTCCAGAAAAGATACGGCCGAGGTAACCACAAACCAACTTTGGACTGCAGGTTCTAGCCCACCTGCAGTCAGAGAGGGCTCTCTCTTTCTGATTTAGCTTTGTTGAAAATGATATTAGGCTAGCTATTGGGTTCAGGGTTTTTTTGTTCTGTTTTTGTGGGAAAATTGATGTTTCAGGTAGAAAGGCAAAGCATAGTCTGAGGGTTTCAAACCATTGGGCGTGGAGTCGAGGAGGAGGACTGCTGGTGCATTTCCTTGGTCACAATAAGGGAAGGTGGAGCAAGATAGCTGCGCATGAAACAATGTTTCAGGTTTAAATGACGGAATGAATGCTAAGTAATGAGAGGCAGTTAAGAACCTCTCAATCAGCTTAACAGATGGAGGTAACAGAGCTCTAACTAGGGGCATTTAAGAATCCCTAGATAATTGGAAAAAATAGGTGAATCGAGGTAAATATGAGCCAGGAGGAATTCATATTCATAACCAATTCATTCAGAGGAAAACATAAGGAAATAGCAGAAACTGAGCATAGAGTGCATTTAAACAAATTCTAAGCTCTTCTTTCTTTCTGCTATTTAGATAGTGGTGAACAATAAAATAGAGGTAAGATGCACTTATTGTTTCAGGCTGCAGCACAAGAATTCCATCTTCATATCTTCAAAAAATTCATTAACAACAGGGAGTTTTCTCTCCAAGCTTTCAACAATCTTTGGTTATAGAAAAACCCAGGTATACAATGCAAGTCTCTAGTGAAAATTCTCAATTGACCAACACCTGAAATGATGTAGAGAGAGGTATATATAGGGAAAAACTCTCTACAACTACTTTAATTACAACTTGACCTAAACAGGTCTGAAAGAAAGATGATTACTTTAACCTAATCCTATCCAGAAATAAATGCATAAAAATATCTCAGGCTGCGCTGAGGGCTGCCGTATCAAAACTGAGTAAATGATGTAGTCCTCGGTGTCTTGGTGCAGTGTTTTCTACAATAAATGTGTATGGGTTTCTTCTTCTTTGCTGTCTGTCTGCATTTAAAGCTTTAATTGTGATTTGAGGGCAAGGATGGGCTTACGCCTCTTGATTTGACTTTCTGGGGGGCTCATCAATGTTCAGGTGCTTCGAGCCCCTAAAAAATCTTGACTGATACTCTTTGGCTCTTCTTCTCCATTTGATACTCTTTGGAAAATGAATTGGGTCACTTTTCTGATGTGCTATGCGTTAAATCAGCATTTAATGGTCGTTGTTCGGCTCTGTCTTCCTTAAAACTGTCTTCAGCTCCTTCCTGAATGCTTCGCGAAGGAAAACGGGTATTTCGGCGCCTTTCGGACTCGCTGGGGGCTGCGTAATGAAAATATTCCCTAAAGATTCCCCATTCAGGCCTATTTTATCCAGCGATGTGCAATTTGCGCTAGGCGCAAATTGCGCATCAAAAACTGCCTCAGAAACTGATTCCGGGGCTCCGGGGTGCGATTTTCACCCTTCGCGCCAAAAACTGATGATGACGTCAGCATGATGTTAGCAGGTGGGACCTCGTACGGTGGATGACGTCAGTGATGATGTCACGAGGAAAACGAAAAATTTATTATTTATAATAATGAATTTTTTTTTTTTAAATATCATAATATTTTATATTGCATAAGTTTATGAAAGTGGATTATATCTGATGGTTAGCTCAATTGGTCGAGTCTTTGTCATTAAAACCACCTTTGCTATTGGGTGATCATAGGTTCAATTATCTTGGCACCCTTGGGGTTAGAATTTGTTGTTGAGATAGAGGAAGTGATCCCTTCAGGTGGATCTTCCTAGTACAAGTATTATGTGGATGTAGTAGTCACCAATCTTCGAGGTTCGTGAAACACATATAAAACATGTTTATGAAAGTAGAGAATATTACTAATGTGAATAGAGTGTCATGGTAATATTAAAAAAATAATAAATATTTTAAAATTAAAATGTACTTATTTAATGATATATTTTAAATATTATCTCCAACAAATTGAAGATAAAATTGAAACAATTATATTTTGTGCTAAAAATGTTATATAGGATTTTATATTATATAATACTAATCTTTACTATGTCGATATATTAAAATTTATTTTAAATATTAATGAGTATCAATTTAGAGTTCTATTAATATCTCCAAAATTAACTTCTTATCAATTTCTATTGATAATTATATTAACATATTTTCCTAAATCGGTTCGATCGAATTATGGAAACTGAAGAGTTTTTGACCATTGGGCAAGTCTCAATTCACATAAGAGATTCTATAGAGCCTTGGGGGCACCTTTAGGTAGTGGTCAAATGTGTGGTTATGCCAGAGAGACGATATTAAATGATTTTGTGATTCGTGGAAACATAAGTGGATCAAAGGCCACCCCCATGTCCTCCATTGAAAGAAGGTAACAATAAGAAGACATCTTGTTTAGAAATAAAATAGTTAAAATAGGGATAAAGGAATACAAATTTTTTCCACAACTTTGTGCTTGAACACTGCCACAACAATAACCATTCCTCTCTCAAAATTCACGATGGATATAAGATCCAAGACCATTAAGACATGACCCAAGAATTAACCAACGACTTTGCAAACATCTTTACAGACCCAAATCCAAATAGATCATAGGACGTCAACAAAATCATGGAGCATATTCCATCTAACGTAACCAAAAATAAAAATGGGCCATGCCTCACAACAAGGCCATTGACGACATAGATTTTATGGTCAAAGAATGCCCCCAACAATGCCATGAGCCCTAATGATTTCACCACATATTTCTTCTAGGTTTGTTGGTCCATTATGGGTAACTCTAGGGAGTGATGGAAGAATATCAACAATCAAAAACCATACTCAAAGCCTTGAATGCAACCTTCCTCACCTTGATACCCAAAAAGGATAAAGTTTAAGAACCAATCCGTTTCAGACCCATAACATGGTGTAATTTCATCTACAAGTTAATCACCGAAAACATTGCTAACCAACTCAAGCCCATCTTACCTAAGATCATCTCTACTGAACAAAATGGTTGTGTGGAAGGCCACAAAATTCTTAATGGGATCATTGTCACTCATGAGACCATTCACTCCTTGAAATCTAGTAAAAAGCCTAGAATGTTTTTAAAACTAGAATTTTCCAAGGCCTTTGATGAATTAAATTGGCACTGCCATCTCCAAATCCTTCTTTCCTTTGGGCTTGATGGAGATTAGACTAATTGGATAAAAAATTTAGTATCCTTAGCTTTTTTCTCCATATTACTCAAAATTTCCCCCACTATCTCCTTCCAAGCACCTATGGCATTAGACAAGGAGGCCTCCTGTCCCCTTTCTTCTTCATTCTTGTTGTATAAATCCTAGGTCTCACCATCAAATCAGTCATTTCATAAAGGAAAATTAAAAAGCTCACACTATTTGGAGAGGGTCCCCCTCTCTCACACCAACAATTGATGGACAACACCATGGGTATGGGAGTTCTAATAGCTCAGGAATCCAAAGTTATTTATCAAATTTTCTAGGACTTTTCCATTTCTTATCGCATGGAAATCAACAAGGCCAAATCACATGTCTTCTTCTTCAAGATACGATTGGTTGTTCAATATCACTTAGCTAGGCTACTCGTCTTTAAAAACAACAAAATCCCCTTAAAATTCCTTGGTACCACCCTAGTAGATAGCTCTGTCAAACAAAAATTGTGGGAAAATATGAACAAAAAAGTCAACAACAAAGTCAATTATTGGATGTGTATATCACTTTTAAAATTTGTGTTATAGACTCTATTGCAGTATCTTTGTTTTCCTCTCAGGGCTCATACCTCCATTCTCAAGTACAAATATATAGTTCTCTTACCTTTGGGGAGGTGCCAAGTCATAGAATAAATGGGCCTCTTTTTCACATGACAAACTGTGTAAACCCACGCTGTAAGGAGGCCTATGCATAAGAGACCCATTAATTCAAGTGATAGTCCTTGGAGCTAAAATTTGGTGGTGGTGGCTTCAAGAGGGATTGGACCTCTATAAATAGATATGGAATAACAAATATGCAAGGAAAATACATTTTTAGAAGCTTGTTTTCTCATCCTATGTTTGAATAAGATCATCCATCTGGAACCTAGCTAAAAAAAAAATACATTCCGTACAACAACATTGCTTCTGGGAAGTTAGGAATGGTCATTCAGCCATATTTTGGGAAGACTCTTACCAAAATTTTCCCAAAATCTAAGAACAAAAATACCTTGGAAAACTTCATCTACACATGAATGAGCTCATCCACTTTAGATTCAAGGATTATAAGGCAGCTCCCACCTACAATAAACTTTAGCAATAGTGTTGGCCACAAGAAATTTGGACCCATGAGCCTCGAGAAGAACTATGGAGAGAATTCTAGAAGTAAATCCAAAAAATATGTATCCCCATCTTGCACCAAGAAGACAATAGAGATAGGGCTATAGCCCTTGAGGCACCTTCTCCCATCTACAAAGAATACAATTTGGAATGTGGATGTCAAGCAATAAGAAAATCTAATATCTAGAAAAAAAAATTGAAAGAGGAAATTATGGCCTAAACTATCAATATTTCTATGGCTTTTGGTCCAAGAGAAAACACTAACCTGGGATAATATCTAAAAGTGCCAATATGCAAGTTCTTCTTGATGCACTCTTTTCTCGAGGAATATGCAAAAACAATGAGCATCTATTCAATACATGCTCCTACTCTTAATAAATATGGAACGTCCTCATGTCCACAATGCACAAGATCAGATAGAGACTCCTTCAACATTTCCAACACCATCGACCATTGGATAGTCCTTTCCTTCCACAATTTGGGATATTTTCTTCTATGATGTTTTCATAATTTCATGAAAAGAGCATGTGGAAACCATATATGAAAATGCTTAAAGAAGAAGCAACATAAAGGAGACTATAAAGACAATGCACACAATATTTGATAATAGAGTTTGTCCAATGTGGACTACGTCTCTGGGCCCTATTTCAATAGTGGGGAGGAATCTTCATTCATATAAGCAAAAGGGAAACTAAGTACATGGAAAAATACATCATTATACCTCCAATCCTCTGAGTGATTTGAAAATCCACTACTCAAAACACAAAAACCATAGCACTAGTAGGTTTGCCTCGTCCTTTTGATACTTTTGACTATAAACATGACCAACTTCTAAAAGGTGCATTTCTTTCTCAAACTTCATGTCCAAAAATTAATGAAACATGTGGGCTTTCCATGAGCCTTGATATTCACTACTTAGATCCACAAATAGACTGCACCACTGAAACCATGCCAAAATTCTAGTTAAAATGAGTATAAATCATCTATATTCCACCTATGTCAACTCTAGACCCCAAGAGAATCTTTACATTCCATAGCAGACTTTGCATGGGAATATTGTAAGGAATATACCCTGCTCAAAAATCACACCCACCTGGTTCCACTACAAAATTATGTCACATCATGGTTCTCACTGGTCTAGGTTCCACTGTCCTCCACGCACTTGGGCTTGTGGTTCCTCCTCTTCTCATGGCTCTGCCCATTGGTTGAATAAATTTTTTGGTATTTAAATAATTCACGGTGGGAAAACTTAACAAAGCCCCTAACTAGGGCCTGTTCATTGGTGCATAGTTCTCAAGGCATTGGGTTGGCAGGGAGGTCATGGTTTCCTATCCTCACCAACCCATTTTATATATAAAACAAATATGCAGTTGGGAACTACTTGCACCATTCGTCGTTAAACTCTAACCACCGACCATTGAAAGCATTAACTGTTGATATATTTAAACAATCACCCATAGCCACTAAATGCCTCTAGTTGGGTTGGTCTAACTAGGCCCTTTTGGCCATCAAGTGGGTGCCATGTGGCACCACTTGATTGGGACACATGGCCCCATACTATTGGGCAACTTTTGTGCTACCAAATTTAGTGGATACCGCCATATTGGGAAGTATCACTAGATTTTACCACAGTTAAGCCTTCTACTAAATTTATTAGACCTACACAAAATTTGACCACTGTTTTGGCCACACCACCAAACTGGAGATGCTCCCAGTATATTTGGTGACAACTAAATCATGTCCTTTTCTCCAAGTTTTGCCACAACTTTGATTGAGCATAAATTTTGAATACAGAATTAGATTTACACACCTTTTGCGTTGTTGGATTCCTTGCAACAAGCTCTTTAACTTGATCCTAGTTTTGTTGAGATTCAAGGATGATGCAGGAGCATTCAGCCCAAGGAAAATCATTATAATTAAGTAGACGTAGACGGGTCATGTATTTCTGGGAAATAGTTTTCCTAAGTCTCAAATTAATGTAATATCTAGGCCTTTAAGTGATTTAATTAGATGTGTGAGAGGAAATTGTAAGTACCCTCGAATAAATGAGGACATGAGTGGCAATAATAACAAAAGAGCCTAAAGTCAATTGGGACTCTTAGAACAGTTCATGATTCTAGGAGCGAGAGAGAGTTTTTAGGCATTAAATGGAGAATAGGCATGGACCATTGAGCTGAATAAGGGGACTTTTTTGTTTGAAACAGAGCGAATGATGGAATGGATAAGTCTCTCGAAGACTTGTTATTAAATGTAATACTGCCACATATGTATTTTGTAGCGAGCTTTAGGGCTTTAGTTGAGTGATTCAAAGAAAGGATGTGATTGGATCCTTCACACCGATCCGATCCAATGTTTCCATATAAATATATGTGTGATGGACCTACGCATTCAATAGGTGATATAGAGAAATAGTTAAAAACTGTGAAAGCATAGATAGATGCAATGTAGTCGATAGGAGGCCACTAACATTGAAGAACAGGCCCATAAGAGAGAGAGTCTCGACATGCAAAATTCTGGTGAAGAACACGTAGAGAGAGGAGATCGATTCAGGAGAATCGTAATGGACCATCAAGTCTAATTGAAGCAGCAGAGTGAAGCTCTGGAGAGATAGCGAAGTTGAGAGTTCGAAGACTTAAGCTCAGATTAGAGTGGCACAGCAGAAAGAGTGAAGGATCAGAATCTTCAGAGGAATTGAAATACAAAGAGAATATTGAAGGAAATGGTGAAAAAACGCAAGTAAAGAGATAGTGAGGAGTAAAGTATCACCACTCAGGAACCCTTAGATCTATGAGATCGACAGTCCAGATCTTATCACATCGGCGGAAACCATTGGGACGAGGACTGGAATGGGCCTCTGAATGGAGCGATTGTGATATTGCGATTAAGTGACAACCATAGGATCTGATGTTAGATTGACTAATTTAAGAGAAGGGATCTCACACTCAATCGGAAGGGTAGCCTCCAAACCATAAACCAATTGGAATGGGGTGAACCTAATGGCATCCTTCACTGAAGTTCGGTAGGCCCATAAGGCGGAAAACAACATCAAATGCCAGTTGGACTTGTGCATGCCAATGGTGCGTTGAAGCATCGTGACCAAAACTTTGTTGACAACTTCTACTTGGCCATTGGCCTGAGGATAATACGGTGTTGAACTATCATGCTGCAAGCCCAGCTGGGTTGTTAACTCAGTCATCATATGATTACGGAAATGAGAACCGTGATCAGTGACGATAGCCTAAGGGACTTCGAATCGTGATATGACATGATTGAATAAAAATTGTGCCGTTGTCTTACCGTCATTAGATAGTGTAGGCATCGCCTCAGCCCATTTCATGAAATAATCGATGACAACGATGATATACCCATGCCCCCCGGCCAAGTGAGGGTTACAGGTCATATAATCAATGCCCAATTTGGAAAAAGGACCGATGGTAATGACAGGGTGTAAAGGAGCAGGAGGCGCACGCATATTCCGTTGGTAGATTTGGCACACACGACAAGAGCGGATGGCAAGAATGAAATCCTTAAAAATAGACGGCCAAAAATAACTAGCACGAAGGATCTTTTGAGAAATAGCATATCCAGACATATGACCACCACAG
The DNA here is from genome assembly GCA_031772625.1 of Pinus tabuliformis. NCBI lineage: Eukaryota > Viridiplantae > Streptophyta > Pinopsida > Pinales > Pinaceae > Pinus > Pinus tabuliformis. Next base: position 1,544,592,255 of record CM062804.1, on the reverse strand, counting down.
GCACCAAAGTGGCAGTCATTTAGAACTCGTTCAGCTTCCTCAAATGTCAAACAATGGCAGAGAACAAAGTCAGCGTCGAGATGGTATAGGGTGTCCCCAATAATGCGATAAGGTTGAGAATGATGGTGAATATGTGAGTATTCATCCACTGTGCGCAGTAAATAAATAGAGTAACAACAATGTATAACATCAAAATAAGGATTCAAGAATAGATGCATAGAATAGTCTTCTTTATTAACTTTCAGTTCCAAATAGAGACCCAACTCCGCCCTGCGCACTCAGCTGCAGGGGTCCGTCCACTCAGTTGTGGACTCTACTAGGCTTCTACACACTTAGCTGCAGAGCCTCTTCCTACTACTACGACCCAATACACTTCAACTTTCCTCCTATGCTCTAACCATGCCTTTGCATCTATCTATTACTTGCTTGCCCAAAACACTATCTTTACACTTAGAGCCTCACTCTATTTATACAATCCCATGGTTTGCGGACTAGGGGTAGGCCGACACAAATTTACATTATTTTACAATTCTTAGGGTGGACAACCCTATGACTCATCCTAGACTTTCACACTTCGTGCCTGCACTTCGTAGAGTCTTACAATACAATTGACCAAAACTCGGGCTTTAGGCCCCAAAACCTATTGTGGGGGATCCCATGCCCAACAATTTCAAATTTATATAATGACTTTTGGACTCATAGATTTTTCATTTATGTTTAGAGCAAAGAGCTGTGGAGAAAAACTAAACAATCTTTCCTATGAACAATTGGACCATTCGAATCACCCCAAAGTCTCTAGGTAATCCCCAAATCCTACTTGTAATGCTTTATGATAGTTTTTAAATTTTTTTTCAAAGTTTTGACCAAGGGAAACTATGCCCAAAAATTCAACTCTACATACACGCAGGTTGGATGTGAGTAACCCACATATACGGTGGTCCTACATGCGACTGTGTGTAAAGGGAACTCACGTGTATGCGAGTTAAAGTTTTAACATATAAATTAACAGTTGAAACTTCAATTTCTTGCAGGATGACTATCACTTGGAGGAAGAGAGAGCATACCACTATAGATAATGAGGTAATGAATGATCAAAATGCATTGGATGCTCTGAGAGGCTATGGCTTACTCAAATTCTTCAAAATGCCAAATATGAAAGCCAATACGTGCTTGCTAGAACTTTTGATCCACTACTGGAGCGCAGAGGACAACGCTTTCATGATCGAAAAAATGCCTCTATGGATGGAGGTCGAATATATATATTTCATTACCAGTCTCTCCCGAAGAGGGGAGGTCGTAAACTCAATAGGCAAGACGAGAGGTAGTCTTTCGGTGGAAGACTATGTCCATATATATTGTCCTGGACATGCAGGGAAGATTGGGAGCCAAATTCCAATCAAACATGTGGAAAGTCTATCCTTGAGGATTTTGCTATTTACCATTGCATGAGTAAATGGGTCAGCTTCTCTACATCAGGTGTCACGAGTATCTATGAGCCTAGCAGTGGAATGTATTACCGTAGTATTTGACTAGTGCACACCTCTTTGGACTAACATGAAGAGTTAATTAACCTCTATACAGAAGGGTCAAAGGAAGAATTTTGGATATGGAACCATCTTGTGTTCATTCTTCTTTGAGAAGGTACCTAGGCTATGTCCCAAAGCATTAGTGTCCATCAACAGCCTTAAAGATCCATGAATGGGTAGATGGGCGGACCTGATGAAGCACCTTAGGGGCAGTGACGTGCCTAAAATGACCTCTGATGATGAGTTTGTCACTTAGTGGGATCAACAGATCATTGTGGTCGATGACTACCCATATTCCAGCATGGATTTTTGAGGAGATCCAGACTTAGTGTTACCAACAAATGTGGCATGGGGAGACATAGGCAACAATTTTTAAGTTTTTGTGAGTTTTTTAAAAAAAATTGGATTTTTAGTATGAAATGAACTTAAAAAAATAAAAAATAAATTTGATGAGACAAAATGATGACAAAATATAATGACCATGTTCCAGATGTGGGTCCAGTGAGACCTGATGGATTTCGAAGGCACAGGCATCGTCAAAGAGGGGCCGAAGAGACGACAACGGAGATAGAGAGAGTCCTTTATGTTGTTCAGAGAAACTTGGTGTGACTAACTCATCAGGCACCTATGATAGCTGTAGAGGATCTGCCTAAGGAGATGCAGCGCTGTGTGGTAGGGGTACCATAGGACTGGGTCCGGATACTTCGGCGTGTAGCTAACACTGTGGTTAACGTTTTAACTGCTCATCCTGAGCTAGATCGATAGATAGATCTATGTATGACTCGACATGATTATGGGCATAAGCCCAAATTTTGAGGGCATCCTGTCCCAATTTTGTATATTATTTTTGAACACTTCATCTATATATAGGCGATTTTATGATATATATATAGATTTAATTTTTTTGATGTTATTTAATTTGATGAATGATTAATGTGCCAATCTAATGCTTGATTAGAAATAGAGTTTGCTAATGAATTTTTAGATTGTGGAATGTAAACATATGTGATATAAATAAATGATCATTGCAACACTCTCACTCTTAAAAAATGGCGATATAAATAAGGCTAACGAACCCGATAAGTGTTATTTAACTATGACACCACCAGTTGTGAGTCTAGATAAACTACCAACGAATCAATCCCATAAGATATTGCTTCAGATAGTAAATTAAGAACAACAGTATATTCGGCAATGTTGTTCGAAGCAGGGCCAATACATACTCCCCTCAACACCATCAACTGGCCATATGGATAATAAATCACCCAAGCCACGGAAGCAAGATTCTGAGTGTGCCTACTTGCACCATCGGCGAATTTGAAATATATCGAATCGTCCATCAATACCTGCCAAAGCAGATAAAAAAATATCGATATCAAAAAATGCTAGACAGATATGTACAAAGATATAATATATACAAACAAACAATTGCTCGGTTGAAGCCTACGCAAAATACTTTTTAAGGTAGAGCCCATTTCTGGGCTTTGCCAGCTTGTTCCCTTCAAATTCAATTAATTCATAAGCCCCTTTTTAAAAACACGCTCGAATATAAAGGGACCATACCACATAGATTTGAACTTGCCTACCCCCAGGGCATCTCTGTCTTGGTCATAGACTAAGACAAGTTTGCCTTCATAAAAAACCTAAGGACGAACACTTTATCATATTGAGTTTTAATCCTCTTTTTATGGGCTTCATTTATTATGACTGCATCTCAATGCTGCTCATCAATATGTTCAAAATCGAAGAGGCTTTCTTCGAGACTAGATGTCTTCGGAAGAAGTTCCATAGCTAGCTTAAGGGACGGAACTTCACATTTGATAGGGAAGATAGATTCCAACTCGTAAACTAGTTGAAAAGGAGTAAAACTAGTGGTAGTCTTAACTGAGGTTTGGTATGCCCAAAGTGCTGGATACAACATCATGTGCCAATTGGATTGAGTTTTATCAATTATCCTTTATAGGATGGTCTTAAGGGACTTATTCATAGCTTCAACCTACACATTGGCCCGAGGATAATATGGAGATGAATGCTCCTACAGGAAGCCCAACTTGAGAGCCAATTCGATCATCAGTTGATTTTGGAAGTGACTACCATGGTCAGTGACAATCTCTCTTGGGATACCAGATCGTGAAATAACCTGGTTGAAGAGAAACAAGGTTGTTGTCTCACTATCATTTTTTAAAGTAGGTGGAAACTTCGAAGTCTAGAGGTATATAATGATATCTTCGTACCAGAGATCTTGTGAAGAAATGAGGAATAAATGTTTGTCGGGAAAATTTTCCTCATAAGCAATAGATTCCTCACAAGACAGCTCCAAAATCAATTCCACAAAAACTAATGACTTCTTAGATTTAGCTGACAATAATTCGAGATCAAACTCTTGCAAAATAACAATCCATTGATTATACTTGCCCCCAATAACTTGCCTACTGAGGACAAAGTGAAAAGGATTGACAACCACTAAGATGAACGTTTTTTGAAGAAGAATGTAGTGATGAAGCCGCTGAACAACATGGACAGCCGCCAAGGCCAATTTCTCGACAGGAAAATAGTGTAGCTCAGGTCCTACTAAGCCTCGACTCAAGTAGTAGATTACATGCTCATTGAGAGCATCATCTTCCTAAACTAGAACCATAGTGATGGTTGATTCTACCGTAGCGAGATACAAAAGGAAATCTCTGCCATAATCTAGTGGACTCAATATTGGAGCACATGTTAATGCTTTATTCAAAGCATCAAAAGATTGTTGCGCGAAATTGTCCCATAATAATGGAAATCCTTTCTTAAGAAAACACATAAATCCTTTGGTAATCTCGATGTAATTTGCTATAAGTCTCCTCAAGAAATATTCCTTTCCTTGGAGACTTTGAAGTTGATGAATGGAAGACAGGGGAGGCAACTGAATTATTGCCTCAACCTTGAAAGGATCAACTCTAACAATCCTCCCCTCATGAGGAAAACAGAGGATGCGGAATAATGATCAAACTATGGCATCCATCTCATAAATCTAATTCCTGCCTAAGAGGAGGTTATAATCCAGGTTCGCATTAATGATTTCTACCTCAATATTCACTACATTTCCTGCAACACAGATAGGAAAGGCTAGGATAATCCCATGGGGCCTATGAGAATGTCCATCAAATGCCATCAAAAGAGTCGGTGAAGGAAAAATTGAAGGTGATCTAATGGCCTTCCAACATGACATAGACATCACGCATGTGGAAGCTCCCTCATCTATAACACTCTGAAAAATATTGGTCTTTAGGTATGTGGACTTTATCTGGAAAGCCATATGGTGAGGAAGTCTATTTTTGACATTCAACATATCAAAAGTGAGAACTAAAAAATTCTTTGGGTCTACTGCATTGATTGCTAAAAGAAAAGCACTTCTCTGAGTAGGGCACTACCGGAGTACCTCCAATGCTGACATAGCACAAGAAATTTGAGCCAGATCTTCTACAATCAAGTAGTTCTTGGCTACCCTAGCATTAGGGTTAATAGTAGAGTGTTTTGTGGAGCCTTTCGGTATCTGAGGTATAGGCTCAATAGAGGGCCACTCAATATGAAGTGTTTATGTGGCTTTGGCAATAGATTTAGCCTTAAATGTTTCGGATTCACCATAATCATGTGTTCATGTAGCGACGTGGATATGAGAGCTCATCATGTAAACATTTGACGAATTTTCCCCTTACTGGTTGCCCCCGACGGAGGTACCAACATTAGAATTCGCACCAACAAGTAATTGTTGCCCTTGGGGAAAAGGGTTAGTCATAATAGCTTGGGAGCTAGAGGACCCTTGTTGTACTAATAAGAACTAAGAATCTTGCATCTTGGGGTAGAGGTGAGTTAGATGATCTCCATTGCATAACTTGCATGGAAATTTTACTTTTTTCTTAGACTCTTTCCTACCCTCTCCGGCATCATTGTCGGGTTTGTTTGCATTTCCTTTTCCTTCCCGGTTCTTCTTCTTACATCGTCCCTTCCTCTTCCCATCAAATTTTTGATTTCCTTTGGGGTTAGTGGTTTGGACGATGTTTATAGAGGTAGGTTGAGAAGGTGTAGGTACAGATGGTGCTGCCTGGGTAAAAGAAGCAGTTTGTAGAGACAACTATTATAATTGGTTCAATAGGTTCACCGCGTTAACATCAATCGATCTGACTATACCATTGGCATGGGGACCTGGTTTCGGTTTGGCTAAATTAACCTTATATCTAGGAGCATTAATTAGAATTTTTTGAAGAACCCTAGATTGAGAATATATCAGTTCCAATTGTTGGGATCTAAAAATGGCCTGCTCTTCTGTATAAATGCTAGAGAGAGACACATCGTTTGACATCTCAGGTTGTAATGATTTGAGAAACCATTCAAGAAGGAACTCTGGTGGGATTTCAGCTTTGATAAGCCTTTTCCTCCTCCTCCATTCCTGGGTGTGATCCGAAATGTGAGTTGCAGTGTCTTGCTGAAAGTTAGCCAGAAGCTCAGTTTCGGCATCATATCGGACATGCAACTGAAAAGGGTTCAAAAAGACATTAGCCAAATCGCAAGAAGAAGTATAGGTGACCCCCAGCAACTCTATATACTAGTTGTTGACATTTCTGATTAGGGTGCACTGAAATAACCTCAACCTGATCGAATCATCTATTAGGGAGTTGGATGAGCACCATAAGTGAAATGTGGTTATGTGGTCTCTCGAATCTTCAAAACTCTTCCCTTCGAATTTTGGGATATCCGGGGGAAGTTTAGTTGGGATCGGAGGCCAAGCCGGATTGTACAAAATCATATCATTTGTTAATTTAGTTAAGTCTGGCAAGTTTAACATGGCTAGAAAAGGAAGTCATGGCAAACCTTGGGAAATCCATCTAGTCCCGGTGGGGTTCCAAAAGGTTTGAAAAGAATGACCTGGATTTTAAAAAACATCAGGTTGCCTGAAGTAACTTGTAGAGCCTACTAAACCAAAATGTGCTCCTTGTGGTCCAACAAAATTGTTATGAAACCAGCTCACAAAAAGATAGAAAAGAGAGATCCACGCCTTAGAATTCAGCCTCTTCGAGGGGGCAACCTCCTTTACATTACATAAATGAACAATTCTTGGATGATACAAATGAAAATACCTCCTTTCTATATATAGGAGTCTAAGTGGTCCCAATACAATCAAAGCCTACATAACAATAATATTGTAGGGCAAAACAATAACAATAGTGGGCTTCTATGTGGCACAATAGTAACAATATGGGCACTACATGGGTACATCAATATAAATAAGGGGTATAACTACAATAGTAATGGGGTAATCACTAGTATTATAGGGACCCAACATGCCCCTCTCCTTCAAAAAAGTGTTGTCCTCAACGCTTGAGTAGTTCAGGATACTTCTGCATAAAATTCTCATCCTCCCATGTGGAATCTTCAGCGGATAAGTTCTTCCACTTGATAAGGTACTCTGAAATTGATCGATTTCGTAGCTGTTGAGTTCTTGTTTCTATAACTGCTTCCGGTTCCAATATAATTTTTCCTTCTTCGTCAAGTTCTGGCAATATTGTTTGAACTGGGAGCTTGTCGCCTATAACCTTCTTTAAGCATGAAACATGGAAAACTGGGTGCAATCGAGAAGCTGCAGGAAGCTCCAATTTGTATGCCATAGTACCAATCTTTTGCAACACCTTGTACGAACCATAATACTTTGGTGATAATTTATTATCCTTCTTAGCTTGCTTGAGGGACATTTACTTATATGGTTGTAGCCGTAGGAATACCCAATCACCTACATCAAAACTTCTTTCACTGCGATGCTGATCTGCCTGTTGTTTCATTCTATTCTGTGCCAACACAAGGTTATCCTTTAAGAGTTGGAGGACTTGTTGTTGATGTTCGATGTGATGTTCCACTGCCTGAACCTTAGAATTTTCTCTTAAATATGATGTGATGGATGGTGGTTGATACCCATAAAGTGCCATAAATGGGGTCATTTTTGTTGCTGTATGAAAGGAAGTGTTATACCACCATTCAGCCAGAGGCAACCATTTGACCCATTGTGTCTGTTTATCAGATACAAAGCAACGAAGATATCCTTCCAAACATTTGTTTACTATCTCAGTTTGCCCATCAGATTGAGGATGATAAGATGAGCTATGAGCTAACTGAGTACCAAGACAAGAAAATAATTTTGTCCAAAAATTTCCAGTGAAAATGGGATCTCTGTCACTTACAATAATCTTTGGGTTTCCATGTAGCTTTTGAATTGTTTCCATAAATGCAGTAGAAACTGTACTGGCTTTAAATGGATGTGATAATGCACAAAAATGTGCATACTTGGTAAGTCTGTCAACTACCACCATGATGACACTCTTTCCTTCAGACTTGGGTAAACCTGTGATAAAATCCATTGATACCTCCTCCCAACGTTGGCTTGGAATGGGTAAAGGTTGTAATAGACCCGGTGTCTTAATTGTTTCAACTTTATTTTGTTGGCAAACCAAACCTTCTGCCACAAACTTTTGAATATCTGATTTAAGGCCATCCCAAAAAAATTCCTTCTTAACCCTGTGGTAAGTTTTTAAAAATCCTGAGTGCCCTCCTAAGGGAGAAGTGTGCAATTCCATAAGAATCTTTTGTTTTAGCTGGGAATTCTTACAGAGGTATAAGCGATCTTTGTACCATAACGAATCATTTTTCCAGCTAAATGTATTAGACGTACTGGAATCTTGTTGTAGCTTTCGAATAAGTGCCCACACTTCTTCGTCATTCTTCCATTCCTCCCTTGCTTCATTTATCCAATCTGGTTGGATGATAGAAATAGCGCACAACAATGCTTCCACATCCTCATCCTTCCTTGAGAGTGCATCTGCCACCACATTTTGCTTCCCTTTTTTGTAGATGATTTCAAAGTCATAACCCAACATCTTTGTGACCCACTTTTGTTGCTCTTCAGAGGATAATCTTTGTTCTAAAAAATATTTAAGGCTATCATGATCTGTTTTTACCTTGAAGTGTCTTCCCATTAGGTAGGGTCGCCATTTCTTAAGTGCATGGAGTATTGCCAACATTTCCTTCTCATAAATAGCTTTGCTTAGAAACTTTCCCTTGATTGGACGACTTTCAAAAACAATGGGTCTTTCATCTTGCATTAGAACAACACCAATTCCATTTCCTGAAGCATCACATTCCACAATAAAGGTTTTTGTGAAGTCCGGTGTAGCTAAGACCGGTGCTTGGCACATTGCCTCTTTAAGATGTTCAAAGGCCTTTGTTGCTTCCGGAGTCCATGAAAATGCATCTTTCTTCAATAATGTCGTTAGAGGTGCTGCTATTCTCCCATAATTCTTAACAAACTTGCGATAATACCCTGTCAACCCAAGAAATCCGCGCAAATGCTTTATGGATGTGGGGATTTTCCATTCCTTAATGGCTTTAATTTTGGTAGGGTCTACCTTAACTCCTTCATGAGATACAATATGACCCAAATATTCCACCTCCTGGACTCCAAAGAAACATTTGGATCTTTTGGCATATAATTGTTTCTCTTCCAATAGTTGTAGCACCCTGTCGACATGTTCAACATGATCCTTCCAAGACTTGCTGTAGATAAGTATATCATCAAAAAATACTAACACAAATTTTCTAAGGAATGGTTTGAAAATTGAATTCATCAAACCTTGAAATGTTGAAGGTGCATTGGTAAGGCCAAAAGGCATGACCAAAAATTCATAATGACCCTCATGAGTTCTAAATGCCGTTTTCGGAATGTTTTCAATCTTCATTCTGATTTGATGATATCCTGAACGAAGATCCAACTTGGTGAAGTAAATTGATCCATGCAATTCATCCAGTAATTCATCAATGACAGGAATGGGGAACTTATCTTTAATAGTGAGCTTGTTGAGCTCCCTATAATCCGGACACATGCGCCATGATCCATCCTTCTTGTGCACCAATACTACTAGAGCAGAGAAAGAACTTTGAATCGGTTGAATTATACCCGCCTCTAGCATTTCTGCAACCATACGTTCAATTTCACTTTTTTGGACATAGGGATATCTGTACGGCCTGATGTTTGGAGGAACACTTCCTGGAATCAGATGAATAGCATGATCATGATCACGCATAGGTGGGAGACCTTTGGGAGTCTCAAATACCTTGGAATGATTGTCCAGGACTTTTTGGAGATCTGGAGAAATAGATGATTCTAATGTGGAAACATCTAGCGAACATAATTGTGCAATTACACCCCTTTGCTGCTTTTTTAGAAGCTTTGTCATACCATTAGAGCTGATTATCTTTCCTGGTTTCCTTGCAATACCCCTTAATTCAACTTCCTTTCCTTCCACAGAAAATTTCATGAAAAGTTCTTGAAAATTAAAAGCTATTGTACCCAAGGATTGTAGCCATTGGACTCCTAGCACAACATCAGCACCTCCCATTGGAATGGAAAGCATTGGGCTAGTCAATACATATTCTCCCATGGATAGCTTGATATTATGGCACTTTCCAGAGCAATTTATTGTTCCTCCATTTGCAATCATCACTTGGCACTCTGGTGCTGGATATAGGAAGCAATTCAATTCTTTTGCTACCCTACAATGAATAAAATTGTGGGTGCTTCCTGAATCAATCAACACTATCACCTTTTTCTTCTTGATTTGTCCTTCTATCTTGATGGTTTGAGGAGTGGTAATTCCCGCCAATGCATTACAAGATATGGTTGGATTTATTTGTTCTTCATCTAGGCTTTGTTCCTGGAGTATATCTTCTTCTTTTGACCTTTCTTGCTCCTTTTCTTCTTCCTCTTCACAATCTATGTAGAATAATTTCTTCTCACCACACTTATGACCCTTTGTGTATTTGCTATCACAATTGTAACAAAGCCCTTTTGCTCTTTTTTCTTCCAATTGTTGTGGTGTCAACCTTGTAGGTTGTGGAAGACTATGGGCAACAACGCCTCCATCTTTATAGTTGTGAATGGTATGCTTCCTAGTTGCCATAATTTTGCTTTCCATTTTTCTTGCTAACCTGAATGTCTTCTCTAATGAATCAGGTTCCCAAAGGCGAACATCATGTTGGATATTATCCTTTAAAGACCCTATGAACACATCAATCCTATGCTGCTCTGGAATATCTTTTACCCTTATGTTCAATTTTTGGAACTCTTCAATGTGCTCCATTATTGAACCCTTTTGTTTGAGACTTATCAATTGGCTAAAAAAAGTGTTGTTTTTTGTATCCTCATAATGTGCTATCAATTCTTCCGTAAAAATTGCCCAAGTGATAAATTGTTTACGAGAGCAAAGCCATTGATACCATACAAATTGATTTGGTTCCAAATATAAAGTTGCCATACGTACCTTTTGTGTGTTTTGCACATTATTGAGATCAAAGAACTGCTCCATCTGTAATATCCATGTGGCGGGATCCTTCCCATCAAACTTCCTCATATCGATTTTTGGAATATGGTGGGTTTTCGATCCAACATTAGAATCTATGGAATCATGATTAACATTACTTTTGTTCACATCATGAGTTTCCTTTACAACCTTTTCACCATTAGTAAGTATCTCTTGTAGAAAATTTGTCAAATCTGTCTTCAAATTTGCCATGTCTGTCTTCAAATCTGTCTTCAAACTTGCCATGTCTTTCTTCAAATCTGTCTTCAAATCAGTCTTCAAATCATCCATCTTAGCTTCCATGCCCTTTATCTTAGCATCTGTTAGCTTTTGTGAGCGTGACATTTGTTGCACTTGTTCTTGTAATTTTGATATATCATGTAGCATTTCTTCCTCTTCTTCATGAGTCATGCTAGAGCTTTCAGGTTCCTTACTAGGCGTTTGCATTTTCTTTCCTCGGGGCATCAGTTACCGATAATAATGCTTTACTAGGCCCCTTGAATTCCTTCAAACCAAGCTTATGCAAAAATAAAAAATAAAAACTACACACCTTTTTTTTACTTTGTAGAAGCCTGATATTGAATCTGATGTACCTCTGTAATTTCGAATCATCCAATTCTTAAATTGTGATCTGTAGTAGCTTTCTGTGTCCTCTTTCCAATGCCACTAGTCTGAACCAAATTGGATTCTCCAAGAAAGAGTTATGCACAATCTCCCGCAGTGACCTGATTATAGACTGTTTCAGTAGATCAAACTTGTATGAAGTGCCACGTGTCACTGTTTCAACCCTTGACTCTGAAAAATATATAAATGAAAACTAAAGTTCGTCCTCTTTCTGTAACTTCTTACGAAATTTCAATCTGATGCTCAGAAATAAAGTTATGACGATTTTCCCCAGGTCACCTGTTTTGAGTGTAATTCAGGAGTCTGCAAAAAGACCAACTTCCGCAGATCATATCTCCGAAAATATTGCGCGAAAAGATCTGAAATTCGGACCCAAGGTTCAGCACCAATTCTTCTCAAATGGGTTTTTTTTGCGACTTCTGAAACATCACAGAAAAAAAGTTATAGCGAAAATACCACGATGACCTGTTTGGAGCAGCGAAACCCTAGAATCCAAAGCTCTGATACCAAATGTTATGAAACCAGCTCACAAAAAGATAGAAAAGAGAGATCCACGCCTTAGAATTCAGCCTCTTCGAGGGGGCAACCTCCTTTACATTACATAAATGAACAATTCTTGGATGATACAAATGAAAATACCTCCTTTCTATATATAGGAGTCTAAGTGGTCCCAATACAATCAAAGCCTACATAACAATAATATTGTAGGGCAAAACAATAACAATAGTGGGCTTCTATGTGGCACAATAGTAACAATATGGGCACTACATGGGTACATCAATATAAATAAGGGGTATAACTACAATAGTAATGGGGTAATCACTAGTATTATAGGGACCCAACAAAAATTCGGAGCTTGACCAACTCTTGCCAAAAATCCTCTGTAACCAGTGAAGTTACCCCCTAACGAAGTGTTAAAAGGAGCTGATATCCCCTAATAAGGATTCCATGATTTAGCAAAGGGTAGAAAAATATGAAATGAATTAACTGAAGAATATGACACATTCCCTTGTTGGCCAAAATAAAATTGATTCCCAACTCCTGTGCCACTAACCACAGGGTTTGTCCAATTGTGGAATGGGTTATTACCTTGACCTGTAAAGGAAAAAGGCATTGACCCTAATGTGGATTGGAATGTGGTATATGACCACTTCCAAATGGGAAACCCTGAAAATAAGATGATCCACTCATCATGGATGTGGAAGCATTCGATGGTATGTTCAAAGGAACTAAAGGCATCTCATGAGACGACATTCCATAAGGGATAAATCCAAAACTGGATGCAGTAGCCTATGAAATTCCACTCGTTGAAAGAATGGAAGTAGACCCAAATATATTCGTATTGGGAGTAATAGATGGGATGTAAATAGTTCCTCTTCCTTGTATAGATATGGGAGTCTGCACACTCTCAACACTCATCGTAGATGCCATGCTTCCAGCAGTGGTCATCAAAGGAATAAATGGGTGTAAACCTAGGCTCAAAGGCCTATGAGACGGGGTTCCAATGTACAATAGAACATTTGGATGATCAGGAGGAAGAGGAGAATTCGAAGCCACAACTGACTCTAAAAGCTCTTCAACTTCGATATTATCTTCCAACTGAAAAAGTACTTGAGAAAGAACTGATGTGTTCCTCTCTAACTCTCTACTGGTGCTAGGTATATCTTGTGAATTAATTACCCCAAGCGAAGGATCAATCTCCGATGCACCTGCTGCCACTGGTTGAAAACCACTAATAGAATTTATTTTACGCCTTCTAGGGGAAGGCTCAGGACTTGTAGGTGATAGCCCACAAAGTCTTCTAGACCATCAAGATGGTCGATCAACCACTGTGAATTATTTCAAAGATATACTTAAAGACTCAAAAAATTATAAAGCTAGGCTGACTAGGAGCAAAGAACACTCACTAAAAAGTCCCTAAAGATATCAGCAATCAAACAAATCTCAACTATTTCTGCTTCGGGTGACTAGGACCAGACACCGAAATACAAGAAAGTTAGTAACAAGGGCCTTCCAGAAATAGATTGTGGTAATTACACCCCAGGCCTACTAGCGAAGGTATCAGAGGTAGTTACGCTGACCTCCAGACAATAAGCTTTGTCAGTTGAAGCACCCAAGCTTTGCAAGGGTACCCTCTAGAAGTACTGTTGAATGTGATACAACGTCAGCCTCAGGTGCCATGGGATTCCCCTCCATAGCCACCTATGTGATCCCTAGGATAGGCAACTATGGTCACCAACTCGTATAAAAAGCCAGGCAGAACAGTCGTGAGGTGGGATCCGACAAGTAAGAGAGGGGGTATCTCTCGTCCTTATCCTCACTCTCCCTCGTGCTTTACTCCCAGTTACAGAGCTTTCCTGGTTTCCCTAACGCTATTGGATTTCGCTCATTAATCAAACTTCTATGTTTTGTAATTTTGAGCGGCTTTAGAGAGTTAACTCTCCTCTCACCTATAAACTTAAACTTGTTGGTGTATTCCGATGACAACATAAACATTCTAGTTTATTTTAATTAATCGCTTGATTTTAATGGTTGTTCTTTAAGTCAAGGGTGAATATGGGAGTGAAACTAATAATGTTTCTACGACGCCACAAAAATCAATGAAAAAATAACTACATGAATGAAGTCAGTTTTTCTTTGATGAAAAGAGATCTTATACAGGTTCTACAAAACTTCTACAAAGCAAAGTAATTTTTCTCTTCTTTTCTTGAAACACACTTCACACACCCAAAAACTAAAAGACTATGAATGCTTTAACAATGCAAACTACCCTAATGCAAGATATAATGGAGATGCAAGATCCTAAATAACACTCAAAAAGCAAAAGAAATTGTTTATAACTAAAAACGAGCCAACTTAAGTATTGAAGAGGATACAAATTTTGAACACAAAATTCTCTACAAACAAGAAGGAAAAATTGTAAAAGATCACAATTCACTTTCAACAACAAAAAGAAACCATAAACCAAACTTGGCAAAAGAAAAACAAAAACAAAGATTTTTAAGATCTTTTCTTTTTGAAAGAAGCAACCAAAACAACTTTTTGAAATCACCAAAATGCTACTAAAACTCGAAAGATCAAAGAAAGAGGACAATGAGTCTTTTCAAGTTACAAACTCGAAAATGAATGAAAACTTGAGAAAAAAGACTTCAACTTGTACAAAACAACCCAAATAGTAGCAAAGAGTTTGACAAACTGACCAAGAAGCCAGGAAAGAAATACTTCCAAATTCATCAAAAAGACTATCAAAAAGCAAAGAAAGTTATGAGGCCACAAAACAAAGGAGAGAAAAGCAAGTAGATTTGAAATTCGGGCTTGACATTGGAACTGTAAACAATCTCGTGTTCTAAAGGACCAGAACAATCAAGAACTTTAGGACAAATTCTTGTGTGCCAAAACACAAACTACAAACTCGTTGAAGAAGCAAACCTAGGCCAAATCTTTTCAATGAGAAAGAGACTTTGAAACAATAGGTTTGTAGAATAATTAAACTCTTTAGACAGTAATTGACCACACAGAGACTGAAAGGACCAGGAAACAAATTTATCTAGGTTGAAAGATTTGAAAAAACAATGCAAAAATTTGCATATGCGATTGTTTGCAAACACAGAGGTGTGCACATGCACTCTTGACATAGGAAACTCACGTATCCACGAGTTCACTTTATAGAAACAAGCATGTATACGTGACTGTAAACAAAGTAAAGAGTGTATACAAAGATTTGCAAGAAAAAATAAAAACAAAGTCTGGTAAAAAAGATCAGACTTGAGGCTTGGGACTCTGGTAGACCAAACAAGACTGTAACTGCAAGCAAACCAAATACTGAACCCTGATTGAGAATGAACAACCCAAACTAGGATTAACAAGATTATTATCCCCAGTAGAGTCACCAATTATGTTTCGAGTGAAAGCACCCTAGGGCTTTAGGTTAGAACCCCAATAGAGCAGAAGAAAACTACAACAAGAAATACTCAAATAGCTCAGGAAAGATGCTTATATTATCAAACTACATAAGAGTCACTGTACCCAAATTTCCTTCGTCCAATTAGGTCTCGAAGGGTTCAGACCCTCTGCAACTCCCAATGTTCTTCAAACCTGAAAATCATTCAATTCGAACATACATAGAAGTATAGAAGTAAAGCATATTCACGAAATTGACTTTATATCATATAAAAAAATGATCAATCATACATCAAAACGACATTCATATATGAATTAAAACATAATTTGATGCATAGACATAGCTAATTTCAAAAACAAGACAACAGTTCTTTTATTGCAGTAAGCTATAAATAACATGGAGAAAATTCACCTGAGCCTTTCTCTAGCTCCAAGTAGAATCGTCTTCCAGATTCATCCTATCCTAGCCTTCAACAATCTTCTTCCATCACCAACACCGTGATATCTCAAGCAAAAGGAAAGATATCTATAATTAAGGAAACAAGGGTTTCTTGAAGCTTGGGGAAGTACATGAGGCACAAGGATTCATCAAGGTCAGTCAAGGATAATCTCAGTATAATAACTCTATCTCTTCTCCCCTCCTTAAGGCCTTCCCATAAAGGTCTATTTATACCTCTCCCAATTAGTTTTTTAGTTGGGAAATAGTTGGGCCATGGGCAATAGGAGGTAATCAACAAATAAAACCTGCAAACTCTACCCAAAATTATGCAAATTTAATTTTTTAACTGTTTTAATACATATACGTGGGTTGGGTATTGACTTACCCCCGTGTACACGCTCTTAGCTCAGGGAAAAGTAGCGTACAGGGAATAAAACATTGTTTTTATATATTTTGACCAAGTTTGGAAGGAGGGCTTTACCTAGGCCATAAACAAAGCATCATGTATACGAAGAGTGGTAAATGGTGCTATAACAGCCTTGCTCCTCATTCTTCTTGAGTTCAACAAGTTTTTATTATGTCTTTGAGTTTGTCTATGTCTCTAAAAAGTCGATCCCTTTTGTGAAATTGCATGTTTTTTCATGTATGCTGCAAAATAATGTGTATGAGTGTTAATCACTTCTGAGTGTCAACACATTTTTGATAATATTTTGTTGCGTTATTTCTTTCTTCTTTTCAATTCAAGTTTGTATGCATAAATTGATTGTCAAATTTTAAAAGTAAATTTTACATTACAGTTAAAGTATTTGTGGTTGTTTCTTCAAGTTGCATTCTTATCTTTCTTAACATTTGAAACATTAAAAGAAAAGAAAAGAAACACAGTTATTTGCATTGCATATAGGGATTTGATTTTGATTAGAATAGTGAATTTGAGGAGTTTGATTGTTGCATCACTTGTTTATTTCATTTTTTATTGATTTCTTCTTCCCCTACCTAGTTAGGCCCTACATTGTTCAAAGGAAAATGAAAAGGGTTATTTTTGGCATATTAGTTGCATCATGTAGAGCTGTAACAAGGGTCTATTTCACCTCTAATTATGCTACATTAATAAGTCAATCCGGGAACGCTTTGTTATTGCAAAGAGTAGCTCAATCCGAGGCTATTCGTCAGAGTAATGCTTTGTAGTACAGTGTCTAGAAAATACAAGAGTAAATGGATGCTAAACTATAACTAATTTGCTTTTAAAAGAAAGGAATCACACCAGGCAATTTATCAGTCAAGGGTGCGGAAGTGATAACCCATCCCTCTAGAAACTGATGGAAGGAAAATAGAGTATGGACCAAAGATCTGGGAGCTAAGCAGCGACTTGCTGACTCACTACAGCTTTAGACCTCCTCTCACACCAAAACAGTAAATGCAAGGAAATGGAACAGCAGAAAGTAAAATGGAACAACAAATGGAAAATGGAACAGCAAATTTGAAATGGAACAGCAGTAAATGGAACGGCAATAAATGGAACATCAACTCAATAAACTAGATCTCACGAGTTAGAACTGAACTTGCTCTATTGAACTAAACTCCCATTCTGCAATCAAATAACAATCTTCAAAAGCAATTCCAATGACCTTTATGAGAAGATATTCACAAATGAATTGTGGAACAGCAGTTATCATATATACAAAACAAACTTACTCTAGCAATCTGATGATTCAAGAGAATATAACTATGTTTCCAGATAAAATAATATTACTTCTGGATTCCCGCAAATAAGAGTTCAAATGAATCCAATACAACAATATTCAATATGAAGGCTCTATAACAGAAACAGTTGGCTTAAATAGTGAACATGCAATCAACCCTAAAAAGATTCATTCACACAATACAGAGTCACTTACATAAAATTCCCAAATGAAACCATTGATGAATTAGTCGTAATAGAGCATGGAACAGCATATGACAAACATATCAGATTACCAAACTATATAAACACTCCACACAGAAACCAAATTATAATGATACAAAAGCAAGTGTCCTTCGGAGCCGGGCCCTTAGCTTCCAAGGATACACCGCCTTAGATTACTCCAGACGCAGAGATGAAATAAAGCACCAAGTCTTTCGTATTAATGCATCAACAAAAGTACATCAAAACAAGTCTTAACGAGACTCGATGATCAAAGTTCAAACTGAGACTTAAATTTACATATATGAAGAAAGGTCCCCTTGCTTAACACTGCTGCCCCTTTTTATAAGAGTAATGGCGGAGGTATCTAGGTAGCAAAAATAAGCAAGACAACGATCCTCAGCGTCATTTGGAACAGCTGCAGGTATTCTAATCGGGTTTCGACCAACAGTGCGAGTGTAAGTCCCTTGGCTTCTTGTTCGACGGGATTCTGCTGTAGCGGTCCTCTTCCTCTTCTATGTGGTCCTTTGTATCCTCAGACTAGCTTTCAGAATGCGAATTTTCTGTCGGAGCCGGGCTATAGTGCTCAGCAGCCTCTGCTGTCTAGTCCTCAATTTCTTGATTTCCCTTGTCTCGGCAGAGGGTTTGGGCCTGGCCCTTAAATCTGCCCCTATGTCTAGCATTTCTTCTGGTGCTTCGGGAACAGATTGTTCCCGGTTGGTATCCCTTATTTCTTCCTCATGAACGAGTGGATTTTTTTCTCCTTGGTTCTCTGCATGTGAATTCTCGGGTATCTCTCCCTCTGGCGGTCTATCGGGGGGACCTGCTGGGCTGGAGGGTTGGCCATATTCCCCCAAGCTGGCCAGGATTGCGGCCAATTCTTCTTCGCCCACAGGGTCTCGCAGCGGACTGCTTTCTGGCTGTATTACTTCCTCCTCCCGATTGTCCTGTTCAGTGACTGCCTTGGAGTGTTCAGCTTCGGAGTGCATTTCTCTTTCCTTACCTCCTTCTCTGGCTTGTTCAGCCTCGTCCCCAGATTGTCCAGCATTTTCATCAGAAGGTATTTCTTCTGGTTCTAGAGGTTCGTCTGTA
The DNA here is from genome assembly GCA_031772625.1 of Pinus tabuliformis. Lineage (NCBI taxonomy): Eukaryota > Viridiplantae > Streptophyta > Pinopsida > Pinales > Pinaceae > Pinus > Pinus tabuliformis. The sequence goes on along the minus strand of CM062804.1, from coordinate 1,544,573,394 downwards.
ATCTCAATTGGTTGGCTGGTGTTCCGAATCTTTTCCAGCCTCCCTCGTATTCGGGCTAGCCGAACTGATTTCCTTGGTTTTTCTGGCTGTTCAGGTGTACAGGCAACAAGTTTTTCTGCTATCACTTCTCTGCGTTTTTCTGGTCGCTCTGGTATATCTAAAGAATGCTTTCGTTTCAAAGCGACACATTTTCCAGCTGCCACTTCTCTGCGTTTCTCTGATTGTTCTCGCGTGCTGGAGGAGGTTTCAGGTTTTGGGGGTGGTGCAGTCAATCCCCGCTCAATCAATGCAATGAGCTCCTCCCAGCTGCTCTACTGTTGAGTGAGACTATGGCTCACTATCAATCGAATCAATACATGGTGGCTAACAACTGCGTCTACGTGCTGGGCCTTTTTCAGGCTTCGGGCCGCATCATGCAATAGTGAATTTAAAAGTACAGGCATATTTATAGAACATTTTTCTTTTAAAATAGCTAACAGTTTAAGATGGCGAGGTCTTACCACGTCCTTCCTTCCTTCGCAAGTAATGTAGCTCTGTGCTATCTTTGCTAGTTCGGTCCAGGGTTCTCCTAACGTAGCTGGCAGAACTCCCTTCCCTTTCACTGTCAAGCTTTGGCCTTCATCCTGAAAAATCTCCATAATCTTCTGCAGTCTTTCTTTCTTCAGTGTCCATACAGGTCCGGTGGCTGGTAGGCCTGAAACTTCTGCAATTACATCGTCAGTGACCAGTATCTGTCTTTCTCTTACTGTGGAGTAGTCTTCCTGCAAGTTTTGCAGAAATTCCAACGCCACTGCCTCGTTTGGTTCTTGTAGGCAATTAAAATAATTCAGCCATCCAGCCTTTTCCAGGATCTCCCGAGCAGCAGCAGAGGCTGTCAATTCCTGGGGCTCGCTTCGGACTGCCTTGCCTCCCATAGTTCTACTAAGGATTTTTAATGGAACAGCAACTGCCTGAGCTGTTTTGGGATGCAGAGAAGGTGATCGTCGCGAAAAAAACAGAGCATGCAACAAAAATGGATTGCGGATGGCAACTTTGCGTAAAATAGACTTATCATACCGTTAAACCATGCCATTCCTTCATACACTATCTACCCCGAATGGTGTGGTGACACGTACCCCGTGGAGTAATGAGATTACCTTCCCCCCCCCACGATGTGATAGGCTGCCCCAGCCGTCAAATAGAGAAGCAACAACCATCGTGTTACCAGTCATAAAGAACAACATATAAAATTACGCCATGTTTTGGATAGACAACTAAATACCGAAATCGAGGCAAAAAGGTGGATCGCGTTTTACATAAGAGCTTTCATAATATGATGCGAGGTCGGGGGATGGGATGTTTGTCACTCGTACGAAGTCCCGAGGGGTCATTGTCAGTTCCTTTTCCATGATTGGTAGTAATGAGTATTCATGCGATATGTTAACCAGGGAATAAAATATGAATTATTCATAAGATAGAAGAAACAAAGAGGTATTAATATTATCCCTGTTGGCGTAACCATTTATGACTTCGATACCATTAACAGATCTCTGCTGCCAACAGGTATCCATAACCTTGGTAGAGTTGTTTATTTCACCCCTGGAACCATGATCCTGTATGTTTATAAAAATATTTTGTCAAAATACAGGCCATTATGCTGGCTTGGTAACCAGGTAGCCATAATGCCATTCACCAGGAAGGCGCGAAACGTGGGCAGGCCGGCTCGTGATGAGACCCCCTGTTCCAAGGTCTGCTTAGTTAGTGTACCTTTGGATCATATCCCTGGTATGGTGGCCATGCTGGGAATGCCACTTCGCTTCCAACCTGATGATCATGGTAGGCTGGCTCTTGATGAGACCCCCTATCCTGCATTTGATAATAATTCACATTCGTCATCATTTTTCTCTTTTTTTCTCTTGTTTTTTCAGTACTTTTTCTTATATATTTACACATAAGGGTGGTTCAGCACTCCTTAAGAGTGGGAATGGCGGAAGAAGTCTTATCATCCCAACAGGAAGATATAAATCCTTTGTTCTTATTCTTATGTAATAATCAAAGAAAATTTTTAAGGGAATCGCTATGATAAAGATAACCAACCGGGGCAATGGGAATAAGTCAATGACAACGGGAATGAGAAGTAAGTATGTCCCCCCTCTTGTCCTCTTATCAATACTAGGCTCTATAAAGATAGCGATTTTATGATATGTTGACTTCGGCGTGTTGTAATTGATGTTCATTGCATAAGTGTATAACTGTATCTTAAAGACTGGAAAGATGATGGGTGAAAAAGCATCCTCAATATGAATCATCACTGAGACAAAGATATGACTATGGCATTCCCTTTCAAAGAGAAGAATCCATGCAAGCAAATAGTTGGGATGTCGTTCTCCTAAGATCATGAGTGCTGTTTTAAAAATTGTCAACTGTTGTTCCTTTTGGAAAGGAACAGCAAAAACTCGCAAATGCTGTCCCTTTTTGAAAAGGAACAGCAAAAACTTAGAACTGTTGTTCCTTTGAGAAGGAACAACAAAACTCAAAACGTTGTTCCTTTAAAAAGGAACAGCAAAACTCAAAACAACAAACCCAAAATGCTGTTCCTTTTGGAAAAGGAACAGCAAAAACACGAACTGTTGTTCCTTTTGAAAAAGGAACAGCAAAAACACGAAGTGCTATTCCTTTTGAAAAGGGAATAGCAAAAACACGAAGTGCTGTTCCTTTTGAAAAAGGAACAGCAAAAACACGAAGTGCTGTTCCTTTTGAAAAAGGAACAACAAAAACACGAAGTGCTATTCCTTTTGAAAAAGGAACAGCAAAAACACAAAGTGCTGTTCCTTTTGAAAAAGGAACAGCAAAAACACGAAGTGCTGTTCCTTTTGGAAAAGGAACAGCAAAAACATGAACTGTTGTTCCTTTTGAAAAAGGAACAGCAAAAACACGAACTGTTGTTCCTTTTGGAAAAGGAATAGCAAAGACACAAAAACAAACCACTGTTGTTCCTTCTGGAAAAGGAACAGCAAAAACTCAAAAATGTTGTTCCGTTTGAAAAAAAGGAACAGTAAAAACACATTGACTGTAAAGAGCAATCTTAAGAAAGAGAGATCAAAGAAATATTAAAAAAACGTATATACAAGAACTTATGTACAAGTCAAAAGAATGAGTTCCTTGCTGAATTGTAGGTGAGGAAGATTTTACTTCCTCTCCTAAAATTTTCATGTCAGTATCTTGACGTAGCTGCTCATAGAAGGATTCCTGAGTGAGTGGCCTGCGATAGAGACGAACTCGATGGCCATTTACCTTGAATGCATATCCAGAACCATCGATTGTAATGAGAGTAAGGGTCCCATTATCATGTACTTTCTGGATTTCATATGGCCCCAGCCATCGAGTCTGCAGTTTCCCCGGGAAATCCTGAAACCGAGAGTCATATAACAGAGCCCATTCCCCTTCGTGAAAGATTTTGTTCTTGATAAGTGCATCATGCCATTTAGCTCGCTGCTGGTGAATAAGTGTTGTATTCTGTAATGCAGAGAGCCTTATTTCGTCCAATTCATTAATCTGCTGTAGTCGATTGATTTGTGCCTCACTTAAATCTAGGCCAACTTCCTGTGCAGTTCGTAGGCTTTGGATTTCGAATTCTATGGGAAAAATAGGTTGTTTCCCAAACACTAATTGATAGGGTGAATAACCAGTGGTACTTCTCCAGGTAGTTCTATAGGCCCAGAGTGCTTCAGGTAGTCGGGCGGCCCAATCACGCCTATGTGAAGCAATGGTTTTTGTTAAAATTGATTCTATTACCTTATTGCTGCTCTCTACTTGCCCATTCGCCTGCGGGTGATATGGGGTAGTAATTTTGTGCTGGACGTGATAGTTGTTAAGTGTTGCAGCTAATTTTTTTCCGGAAAATTGAGGTCCTCCATCTGTAATTATTTCTCTTGGAAGGCCATATCGTACAAACAAATGGAATAGGAACTGAACTACCGAATCTTCTGTAGCTCTAGGTAACGCTTCGGCTTCAACCCATTTGGTAACATATTCTGTGGCTACCAAGATATCTGTTCTCTGATTTAATGATGGGTTGATGGGTCCAACGAAGTCAAGAGCCCACCGTTCAAATGGTTCAATGACCAATTGTTGCCTCAGAGGCATCTCGTCGGCTTGACCAGGTCGTCCCGCTCGCTGGCAACTGTCACAGGCTTGAACGAATTTCTTCACATCCTTAAAAATTGTAGGCCAGTAGTATCCTGTCTGCAGTACTTTATGTGCTGTTCTTTTTTCTGCAAAGTGTCCCCTGCAAGGTCCATCATGACAGGCTTTTAAGATGTCAAAAATTTCATCTTCTCGAATACATCTCCTGATTTGCATGTCTGCCCTTGTGTGGAACAAATAGCCCCCAATCCACGAAAATCGAGTGCTCTTCTGAACAATCTGCTTACGTTCATTAGGGGTTAAGTGCTTTGGTAGTTTACCTGCTGCAAGGTAATTGGCAACATCAGCATACCAGGGTGTTTGGGCAGCAACATCAAACAGGTGTTCATCCGGAAATTGGTCTTCTACTGCTGCTGCTTCAATTGGTTTTGGTATCCGTGAGAGAAAATCAGCTACATGGTTTTCCTTGCCGGGTCTATCTTTGATTGTGATATCAAATTCCTGCAATAAGATCAACCATCTTGTTACTCTGGCATTTGTAACATGCTTATTTGCTAAATATTTAATAGCAGAATGATCTGTATATAAAACAACGGGATAGCCTGTGATATAATGTCTAAATTTATTGACAACATGTATTACAACGAGGAATTCTTTTTCGGTGACAGTGTAATTTAATTCAGCAGGGGTTAAATTTTTGCTGATATAATAAATAGCATAAGGTTTTTTATCCTCCTCCTGTCCAAGGACTGCACCGATTGCTGTGTTTGAGGCATCAGATGAGATTTGGAATGGTAAATTCCAGTTTGGTCCTCGAAGGACTGGAGCTGTTGATACAAGCTTCTTTAAATCCTGGAAAGCGCGATCACATTTTTCTGTCCACATGAAATCAACATTACCTGTTAGTGCATATAAAGGTGTAGCAATGTGTGAATAATGTTCTATAAATCGTCTGTAATACCCAGAAAATCCAAGAAAGCTGCGTACCTCCGTCTGAGTAGTGGGGGTGGGAATAAGCAAAAGAATCTGAATTTTAGCCGAATCTACCTGAATGCCAGCTGCTGAGACATAGTGCCCTAGAATAAGCCCTTTTGTCATCATCATATAACACTTTTCGTGGCTTAAGCAAAGCCTGGTAGCAATGCAGCGTTGTAGGACTTTTTCTAGAGTGTCTAGAGCTGGATCAAAATCATCTCCATATGGTGTAAAGTCATCCATGTAGACTTCAAGCCCATCATTTATTAAGTTTGCAAAGATGCTAAGAATGGCCCTTTGGAACGTGGCAGGGGCATTACATAGGCCAAAGGGTAGAACTCTATAGGCAAACGTTCCCCAAGGACAAGTAAAGGTAGTTTTGTCATGGTCTTCAGGGGCAATCTGAATCTGATTGTATCCAATGAAGCCATCTAGGAAAGAAAAGAATTTCTTTCCTGCTAACGTGTCCAGTACTTGGTCTATGAATGGGAGGGGAAAATGGTCTTTTTGTGTGGCTTTTTTTAGCTCTCTATAATCCACACAAATCCTCCATTTCGCATTCTTCTTGGGTACAACCCCAAGTGGAGAGACCCACTTACTATCAGAAATAGGATAAATAAAATTAACATCTAAAAGCTTCTGAAGTTCTTCTTTCACAACATCTTTTAGATGGGGGTTGAGTCTTCTTTGCGGTTGACGAACAGGTCTTGCATCTTTTTCTATGTAAATATGGTGGGTGCACAATTGGGGATCAATCCCTTTCATATCAGGGTAGTCCCATGCAAATGCTTCTTGATATTTTCGTAACAGATGGATGAGTTTTATTTCTTGGTCCAGTGTAAGGTTGGCATTGATGTTTAGTGTTTTTCCCGGTTCAATTTCCACTACTTTACTATTAGCAACAAAAGTCACAGGTATCGTTTGGTCATGTGTATCTTTCAAGGGGTCTTCTTCCAGTTCGTTCTCAAATGCAGCTTCTATCGTAAAACACTGTGCATGAGGTCTAGATTCAGTTTGACTAACAAAGTTATTGATGGCATCATCTTCTGTTTGATCTTTGAAGTCTAGAGCCTTCTATATAGTCAATGGTGATCTGATATTGTCAGTAAGGTATGATACAGGGTGCTGGTTAGTTTTTATTGTTGTAAGACTTGGCTGTGCTGGAGGATATAGGACTAGATTTTTGATATTTTGTCCTTTGGTTATTGTCATATTCCCCTGCCGACAACCAATGTATGCATCGGCAGTGGCCAGCCAGGGTCTACCTAAAATTAAAGGGTGTCCATCCAGTCGGGTTTTTGGATTAATTACCAGGAAGTCAGTCGGGTATTCCCAAGAATCTACAGAGACCATGACATCGTATAGAGTTCCTTCTGGTCGCACTACAGATCGGTCAGCCAATTCTAACAAAGTAGAAGTGGGTTCTACCGATGTAATCCCAAGCTTTTGGCACGTAGAAGTTGTCAAAATATTAATTGCAGCTCCTAAATCAACTAAAGCATTAGTCAAAGTCTGTCCATAGATTTGAACAGTTACTATTGGGTTTCCCGGATCTTCATATTTAATGGGTATTCCTGATAACAAGTCAGATAAAGTACCGACTACTTGGACTCTTGGGTTAGTAGTTGGATTCCTCCTTGATTTCTTTATGCACAATTCTTTTATAGTTTTTGTGTATATAGGGATGTCTTGAATGGCTTGGAGGAATGGAATTCTTATGTACAGATTTTGTAGTTCCCCCAGAATGTCAAAGTCTGGATGCTGTATAGGTCGTGGCATGACTAATCATTCTAGGAAGGGAGGAGCGGGTGCATTTATTTGATGATGAGTCTGCTCCTTATTTACGCTCTCTTGTTGTAACGGTTGTTCTATTGGTAACTGATCTTCAATGTGCATTGTTTTATCTCCCTCTGTTTCTATTATTCGTCCAGATCTTAACTGAAGATCATTGCACTCCCTCAGTTCAGGTCCGATTTCTGCTGATTCTATGATTTGGAGAGACTGGACCGGCCTATTATTAGGATTAGGATTAGGTTGGGCTAGGAGTTGCGGTCTCAGATTAGACTGGGGATTTTGTTGCAAAGCTGGCAGAGTCGGTTGAGGGAGCGGAATAGTTCCTGTTGGCTGATATGTCGATCTTGGCCAATTTGTCTGCCAGGGTGAACTTTGTGAAGTAGGGGGGGTCCATTACGGAGGGTATGAGTTATTCTGCCAATATGGTGGAGTGTAAGGAAAATTCAGCCAACCAAATTGGCTTAGCTGATTCATCCATGGATTTGGAGAAGGAAATGGTTGTGATGACCAGTTCGGAAATGGGTGTTGAGATTGATTTTGCCACATACTATATTGTGGAGGCTGAAAAGAAGAAGTCAGATCTGAAAACATACCTGGTTGCCTTGGTTTCCATTGGCGACGCTGGTTAACGAATTATGCTGACTCTGGTTCTTCTTCTGCTTCCTTATATACTGCTTTCAATCCAGGAAGTGAGGGGCAACATTCAGTAAGGTGATCTTTTGTACAGAGGGCACATGCTTGAACTGTATCCAGCGGACATTCCTTGTGGCTATGCTTTCTTCTACATTGGGGGCAGAAGATCGCCAAATTCTGTTCTACCTCAATCTGCTTCTGTTTAGCCTGCACAATATCAAGTTGTGTAGTTAATGTCCCCAGAATATCAGTTTTAAAATTTTCTAATAAATTGCCAAGTTCTACACGTGTTACTCCTTCTATTGGTGCTTTGTTATCTCTGACAAACCGATCATATTCTACTGGTTTTATCCTTGTGCTGCCTCTCGAACTTCTGATACATAGATCAATGATGTCAGCAAACTTTTCTTGATAAATATCCCCTTTTCCCATGATATTTAATGTTTCGATCCACTGCTCTTTCATGCCTCTGATTAATGCAGTTTTTAACACATTATCAGGCAGTGGTAATGATGCATAAGGCGACCTTTGTAAATTATACTGAAAACGTTCTACATATTCTTCTAATGTTTCATTCGGTCTAGCTATCATTTGGAATATTTCGTCTTTCAATTCTCTAGACCTACAGTAGTCTTGATATTTCTTTAGAAAAGATTCCTTCATCTGCTCCCAGTTATTTATAACCCCACCACCTAAACCCATAAACCATCTTAAGGCTGCTCCTTTCAAAGTGGAGGGGAACAACTTTAATTTCTGGGGGTCAGTGGTGTAATCATATCCCCTGCATAATACATCAAATTCAAATAAGAATGCATCCGGGTCTTCTGATGTAAGTCCATGAAATCTAGGAATGTGTTGAAGGGGAATTGCTTTCATAGGAGCATTTGCTGCGGAATCCACTATAGGATATTGTAATGTAGAAGTTTGAGTATTGGGCTGATTCTGTGCCATAGGATCGAATATGTGCCAATAACCTTCCAGGATTTCTAAAAGGGTATTCTTAGGCTGAGAAGGTACGGTTTTGGTTGTCTTAATAGCACTTCCTTTGTCCGGAATAATGAGAGCTCCTGTTACTTGAGGAGATTGAATCCCTTCAATGATTTTTGCAGTGCTTCCTTTATCTGGGCTTTCTAATCAATGGATTATCCTAGGAGATCTTGGCTCTTCAACTTCTCCTATTTCCCCTTCTCCTTCACAAAGATTGCTTAGATTCCCTTCCTACAGTCGTTATGGAATAGAATTTTCAATTTCTTGAAAGTCCTGTTCATCAGTCTGACTATGCACCTCAGCGAAGGCTACAGATGGTGATCCTGTGGCCTGAAGGGAACCAATAGGCTGTTTGGAATTGGTTTTTCTGAGACCTACTGATGGCTGAGATTCAGTTTTCTTATAGATTTCGTCTATGAAGGTCGTTCGGCCAAGGGTTACCGGCCCTTTGGCTTTTTCGGGTTTGAATGGAGGTTTGATAATTTTCTCTGGCTTTTTCTGCTTAGTCATGCATTCTATAAACTACCAAATTCTATTCAACCCACAATTCTACCAGGAAAGCGGATGGTGGAGTAGGGCTTTTACATGCTCCGTACGCAGGTTCTTACCTTCCGTTTTTAAAATCCAACTCTCCCCTAGCAGACTCGTACACTACTCTGTAAAAGACAAATGGCTGTACTCTTTCCCCGGCAACGGTGCCAAAATGTAGAGCTGTAACAAGGGTCTCTTTCACCTCTAGTTATGCTACATTAATAAGTCAATTCGGGAACGCTTTGTTATTGCAAAGAGTAGCTCAATCCGAGGCTATTCGTCAGAGTAATGCTTCGTAGTACAGTGTCTAGAAAATACAAGAGTAAATGGATGCTAAACTATAACTAATTTGCTTTTAAAAGAAAGGAATCACACCAGGCAATTTATCAGTCAAGGGTGCGGAAGTGATAACCCATCCCTCTAGAGACTGATGGAAGGAAAATAGAGTATGGACCAAAGATCTGGGAGCTAAGCAGCGACTTGCTGACTCACTACAGCTTTAGACCTCCTCTCACACAAAAACAGTAAATGCAAGGAAATGGAACAGCAGAAAGTAAAATGGAACAGCAAACGGAAAATGGAATAGCAAATCTGAAATGGAACAGCAGTAAATGGAACGGCAATAAATGGAACAGCAACTCAATAAACTAGATCTCGCGAGTTAGAACTGAACTTGCTCTATTGAACTAAACTCCCATTCTGCAATCAAATAACAATCTTCAAAAGCAATTCCAATGACCTTTATGAGGCGATATTCACAAATGAATTGTGGAACAACATTTATCATATATACAAAACACACTTACTCTAGCAATCTGATGATTCAAGAGAATATGACTATGTTTCCAGATAAAATAATATTACTTCCGGATTCCCGCAAATAAGAGTTCAAATGAATCCAATACAGCAATATTCAATATGAAGGCTCTGTAACAGAAACAGTTGGCTTAAATAGTGAACATGCAATCAACTCTGAAAAGATTCATTCACACAATACAGAGTCACTTACATAAACTTCCCGAATGAAACCATTGATGAATTAGTCGTAACAGAGCATGGAACAGCATATGACAAACATATCAGATTACCAAACTATATAAACACTCCACACAGAAACCAAATTATAATGATACAAAAGCAAGTGTCCTTCGGAGCCGGGCCCTTAGCTTCCAAGGATACACCGCCTTAGATTACTCCAGACGCAGAGATGAAATAAAGCACCAAGTCTTTCGTATTAATGCATCAACAAAAGTACAGCAAAACAAGTCTTAACGAGACTCGATGATCAAAGTTCAAACTGAGACTTAAATTTACATATATGAAAAAAGGTCCCCTTGCTTAACACTGCTGCCCCTTTTTATAAGAGTAATGGTGGAGGTATCTAGGTAGCAAAAATAAGCAAGACAGAGATCCCTCAGGATCAAAGATCCTGAGGGATTCGCCGAGCCGTTAATCCTTGATTTTCCTTTCCCTGCTCCGCCGAATCGATAATTCTTCTTTCTTTCCTGGGTCGTTTTGCTTTGATCCGCTTGATCTCGTTCGCATCCGATTCCCTTCCAAAGGGACAACAGTTACTCTTCCTTTGTATTTTCCTCTTAAACAATAATCCTTTGTTTCCACCCTTTTCTGCATAGAAAAATAGCAATTATCAGTGATTAATCTTTTCATACTAATTCTCACATATTCTACTAAAAATGTTTTATCCCTTTAAGTTCATTATGCAGAAAGGGTTACAATTGCTACCGAAAAGTCACTAAATTGTTGGTTAAAAACATACCTTTCCAGAGCTCCACACATCATAGGTTCATTTAGGTGACATCGAGTTTTCAGCCTTGAAATCAAAACATAATTCAAGATAAACTCTAAAATTCACTCAATTAACCTAAGGAGCATCTGAAACTTAACGACACACATAGAGTTCTAGCTTAGAGACATGTTCTAGTGTCTAAAAACTTAGGAGTTGTCATTACTTATCAGTGTTACATTTCGGGGGCGATATATTGTTCCACGTATGTCAGGTATATCACATATTTCTCTGCGTACCTTTGGGTATATCAGATGACGCTCCACGTACTTTTAGTATATCAAAATGTTCTCATTAAAAGGTTACACATTAGATAGCACTAATATGGATTTCTCTTCCACGTATAGTTTTGAATTCCACCATAGGATGCAAGCCAACCTTATGGATCTGAGTCAGCCTCCTTTTCACTCCTGATACACTTAACAAAACATTCGGGAAGATTGCATACACGTAAGTTAATCCTTGGTTTACCAATGTGGTATATTATAGTTCACAGTGACTTGGTAATCCTTTTTCCTAGTTACCCTATTATTTTTGTTATATTGTGCTTTTAATTTCTAAAATCAGTCAATTAACCATCGAACAACATCCTCACTATGGAACAACTTTCTAGTGGATCTTAGGTTGAGACTGATGGCAACAGTTATTGAGTCCACCAGTCAAGGAAACCCATCTGATGGGAATCCTAGTCCTTTTGCTTCTTTTGGAAATGTTGATGCTCCTTTTATGGAAACATTTTCCCTTCTTGGATTTACCATTTGTTTACCAATTTGGTTGTTTTCGACCTCTATGGTTTTGAATGTCCAAGCTTCTCCTCAACCAAGTTCTCTTCTACCTAAACAACATCAACCTCAAGTTGATCATTTTCCTTCTTCACCTATTGTTTCTTCATCCATTTCTTCCTCCTTTCCTAGTGAAATTATTGATTCTAGTAACCAGGAAGCTAAGAATAAGAAGAAATAGATGATGAAGAAGAAGAAAAATAAGCAAGGGGGCATGTTGGCTAGATAAATCAATCTTGCAGACAAGACCGATCTCCCTAGTATCACAAGATAATCTAGCAACAAATAGACAAACAAATCTATCTTTCTCTAGACATATGCAATTTAGAAATAAAAAATATAGAGGTGTTAAGATCCTACCTTAGATCCAACGCTTGTTTATTATAGTCATCCCTCGATTATCTGAAAGAGTTATCTTTAAAGACCTATAATCACAAATGAGCAAACACCAAATAACACCTGCATAGAAAAATCATAAATCATGTCTATAATGGTGATCAAGGAATCCATAAAATAAACCATAAATGAACAGCTTATTGAGAAAAACAAACTTATTTGTATTAACTTTGAAGTAGAATAACCTTACAACCTTTTCAGCCTTGATGTTGAAAAAGCTCTTCCTGGTGTCTGAAATAGGAATTTCCTTTACTTTGACAAGCCTTTCACTCTTCCAAATGAGATCTTAGAGTTATGTAATCTCTCCTCATAAAAGCTCAACTAAAGAAGACTAAGTTCCAACAACGTTTCACCTCAAAAATATTCAGCTTTCAACCTCTCAAGTAACCAGCCTAATGCTTTATTTTATAGTGTAGAGGAGGAGGTTATAGGTCCATCTATGAAGGGATAGAAACCTCCTTCAAAGGGATAAGCTCCTCACATCAATGGGTTAGCTCCTTAAGGTATGGAGTGCATGAACCTTAGAAGAGCGAACTTGCCACCTCAAGATTCCTTCCAGAAGCTTCTAGAAATGACTGAAAGTGATTTTTTTAGAATGTACTCATGCCTTTTTAACTTTTATGGGGGTTCGCACCCATAACACAGATACAGAGTGGTCAGGTGCATAGGGGACATGACCATTAGGTGCAAGACCACAGGCAATGCAAAGAGAAAGTGCGGAACCAGAGTTTTAGAGACTTTTGGGGGCTTTCTCTTATTTCAAGGCTTGATATGAAGAAATAAGGCTTTAGAATTGCATAGGAGGTAAGTATGAGTGGTAATGGACTCACACAGATTGCAGAATGTCAAGGTGACAATTTTTAGTGCAACAAATTGCCCCCTAAAGTACGAAGTTTGTAATAGACGAAGACAAAGTCTTTCATGTATGAAGAGTGGAGTACTTTATCATTTCAAGGATCATCCTATGGACACCCTAGTTGGAACCTATAAGAACATTCAATGCAATATATATATATATATATATCTATATATATATATATATATATATATATATATATATATATATCATCGCTGAGGTAGGCATTCCCATACTCAGATCAAAACTGATAAGAAAACTGACTAAACTGTTCTGATATAGGAATGATTTTGTAATACATCAAGAGTATAGACATGTGTAGACACAGTATGGATGCAGCCATCTGTTTATGAATAGTCTAGTGTATAATGAATAACAAAATTCCTCGCAGCTTGGATGGTAGAAACTAGATCCAGGGTCTTGATTTCTGCTTCCCGAACTGGTACGATTCTATCCATGTGAATGAATGTGCCAAAGTCGAACATGGTAGAAACCACTTGATTAGCAGTCAATGATGTGAATTGTTAACAAATGTGAGAGAAACCACCAGTAATGTCAATGGATCTCAAAGTACCCAGTACAATCCATGAAATGTGAATAAATGAGTCGAAGTCGAACATGTCATAGAATCATTCGATCGAAGGTCAACGATGCAACCTATCATTGAAGGCGAGAAAACTACCATTAGGGCATGAAGCTTTCAAGGTACTGATGATTTCTAGATCAACTTCTTAGATAATGAGCTTAAGTCGATAGAAAGTGATCTGTCATAGGCAAGCCCACAACACAAAATCATAGATCAAGTTTTGAAGAAATATATTGGCAAGGACTGACTCAGGGATGGTCAAAATGGATGACAGATATTTTGCAGATGAATGGTTTGTTTGAACTAATCTCTTGAACACATAACGACACTACAGATGGTTTGGTGACAATTGACCCAAAGCTAATACCCAGAAATAGGCTGAAGACTTTCAATATGGTTTGATTAACTGTTAGGCAAAGGATTTTCCCCAACCTAGGTGAACAAAACGTGTCGTGTTCAAGAGTGGTTGACGGGTTTTTATAAAACAAAGTGTAACAAATAGGTTCATTTTTCTCTCTTTTCCCCCACCATTTCTGGCAAGTACCTCTTTATTTCTAACAAGCTTGAGGAGGATAACATTTGCTTGTTTATAAGCTCATCCTTCGGATGAGTCCAACTTAGTTTAAAATTCAAACCCTAAGAAGGAGTGGTTCGTTCTTGTTTGAAATTGAACAGGTCCTTTACCGTTAAATTTTAACGAGTCCAGTATAGGGAAAACTCGGTGTTTTTCAATTTTAGGGAGTCAGAAGAAAAACTTAAGAAAACTCCATGGTGGTACATTTTCATACAATAATCCCTTAGGCCCAAAAAAGGATAAAATAATACAAAAGGGATGACTTTTCAAAACTTTAACGAGCTCAAAAAGACAAGCGCTCGACAATCTTTTCATATTTAATGAGTCTGAAAAGGGTTTAAAGAGGACTCTATTGACCATATTTAGTCAATGTGTACCTTTTTCGTAAATAGTCCATTTCAGTCCATAAAAGGGGTAAATTTATACTGAAGGGACGATTATTCATTTATTTTAACGAGTTCGAACAATCAAGTGCTCGGCAATTTTTTCAATTTTCGAGAGTCTGAAAAGAGCTTAAACAGGACTCCAATGTTTCACTTTTTTCGTAAATTTTTGAAAGAGTCCGAAAAAGTGATAAAACTATGCTCCTTGTTGAAAAATGATCAATTTTTCCTGAAAAATCCAATATTCTACACCAAAAACTCAAAACATTACACATACCTATTTAAGATAAATAAAAATGGTTTAAAAATTGCATTTTTAAAGTGAAAAATAAATAAATAAAAAATTCATTTATTCGAAAAAACTTATAAAAAGGGGTTTTCCAACATCATTTTTTCCATTTTAGTTTAGAGTGAAAAGTGAGAGCTTTTGGGTAAGAAAGTTCCTGTGAATATTCTGGAAAATCCGTCTGTCGAAATCGAAAACTGTCAGCTCCAAGTAATCCACGACCTCCTTATCTTGCATTTCATTTGTTTACATTTTGATTTTAGGCTTTAGATTTAATTTTTAAGGGAAAATTTGGTTTAGAAATTCGCTCGCGGGGGTCCGCAAGTGCAACATGCGGCCCCTGCGGACCCCAACTTTTTTCTACAAAGAAAAAAGTCATGGGTCTGCACCTGTTGCTTACAGCCCATGCAGACCTACACACTGTCTGTAACTGGTGGGTGTGGACCCCACGGAAATGAATTTTAAAATTAATTTTTCTCCATTTTTGCCCAAAATTTTTTGTACTAGCCGGTTCTAATATGTCTTTTATGCATTGTAGGACATTCAAAATGCTTATTTGGCAAGAACGCGAGCATGAGGATGTGGAGTTTTCCGCATTAAACCATATGCTCATAATGTAGGCATTAAGAGCATGTAGATTGTTAAAGTTTTGGGGCATAGAGGGTATGAGGGCCCAAGTAGACCTCTTGCAATGGCTGGTAGACAGGTGGAACATATAGGACCAGTGTTTCATCATTGGTGACCACCGGCTCGAAATTGAGCTGGAGGACATCTATTTTTTGATTGGTTTGTCCAAAAGGGGCAAACAATTATCCTTTTTCAGGACTAGGCTAGGCGGCCAATCTGTTGCTAGTCTCCGATTAGAGTTTTGCGATGATCAAACCAAGGACAAACGGATTGATATTATAACTATCACCCGTCCTGAGCTTAAGGTCATTGCATTAACTGTTACCAGGTTATGCGGGAGTATGACATTGCATGTGGCTATAATATCCCAGATGCAGATGGCAATAGACTATTTTCGACGCAGAGTATTCAATGGGTGCGAGGCTATGTTGGCAAATGTGAAAGGCTAACTAACCAGAGCAAAGAACGGAGAGCTGAAAATTTTTGGATATGGATTCATTGTGGTCAGCTTTGCTCTAGAGAGGATCCCCATGCTAGCCCCGCAGCACATTCCTGTTGATGTTGGTCTTCCTCGAGAGCCTAGGATAGTTCGCTGGGTTGCCTTGATGGCCCGCCACCTTGAGGAGGGTATAGAGGTTGTTCGATTTCTGCTCGAGTACTTTTGATTGTTGAACAACCAAATTTTTGCGATTCAAGATTTTCCATATGCTGGGATGTATTATCGTGGTGACCCAGACATGATTCTCCCACTAAGAGAACAATGGGATTATTCAAGTAAAATCATTTTCAACACTTTCTAAGTTCTAATTTTTTTATTTTTTAAATCGTCTAAAACTGATAATCAAAAGTTTAAATGTAGATGTGGGTCCACAACAACTAGCCACTCTCTAGCCTTTCAAGAGGAGACACCCAACTGTAGTAGCACCAGCCCCACAGGACCAATCAGTAGAGATCTTGACTGATTTGGAGCATCATCTAGAGCGCTTGACACTAGATATTCTAGAGACGAATATTGATGATATTTGACCTAGGTTACAGAGATATGTGATTGGGGTCCCAGGACCTTTTAAGAGGTTCCTATGTAGGGTGGCCCAAGCAATGGTTTCTTATCATGATCATTGCCAGGGATAAGATGATAGATTTTGTAGACTCGTGACATTTTTGACTTTTGTATTTATCATTTTTGCTGATCATAAGGTGTTTTCAACCTATGATCAAGGATGATGTATATTTTGAAACACTACTTCTATGCTATGATATATCATTATTACCAGCTATCTCATGTAACATGTTATCAAATGTTATTAAATTTACTGTTTTGATTATTGCAAATGTATATTTATCATACTAGAGGCAACTGAATCTGCTAATGTATTTACATGTCTTGGAATACGTTGATATTCGATGTAGTCAAATTCACGTTACAAGAGACGAACTCTCAAAAATAACCTTAATAACACTGGATTTATAATGGCATAAACCCTGTTAATTTGTAATACAATGACTTCAGAATCCAACCTAACAATCAAACTCTGAATCCCAAATGAGATGGATTTAGATAATAAATCAATCATTGCACTATACTCTGCAATGTTATTCGTTGTTTGACATAGGCTTACCCCATGCATAGATACTAACTCATCAGAGGGTGAATAGATAACCCAAGCTGCAGAAGAAATGTTATGTGTATTACGACAAGCACCATCAACAAAACGAATGTATGTTTGAAGAGACGTCGACGTCTGCAATATCAAGAGTAAAATCAAGATAAGTAGGAATAATGATAAGAGTACTCTCTAAACTAGGCATACTTTTTAATCTAAAACATACCAATAGTAAAGAAACTAATCTAACAAAAAATCTCCACCTAGAATTTAAGCATAATATCTCTTCAGATAAAGTCCATTTTTGGGCTTACCCAAAGAGACACCGTCAAAATCTATTAATTCATAAGCCCCTTTTGCTAGCTTTCTCTTAACAATGTAAGGACCATGCCACATAGGTACACATTTTCCAGCCTCTAGCTTATCGTTTGCTTGATCATATAGTAAGACTAGGTATCCTTCCGAAAAATTGCAAGGTGTAACATTTCTATCGTACTGAGCTTTTATTCGTTTCGCGTGAGTCTCGTTTGCTATTGTAGCAGTGCGTCAATTCTCACCTAGCTGAGCTAAGTACAAAAAACATTTCTCTTCTTCAGAAGTAGCTGGGAGTAATTCTATGGCTAATTGCAATGATGGAATTGCGCATTCAATAGGTAACACTGCTTCCAAACCATAGACCAGTTGAAAAGGATTGAAACTAGTTGATGTTTTTACTGAGGTCCAATAAGCCCAAAGTGCTGAAAATAGCATGTTATGCCAATTCGACTTATGAATACCAATGATTCGTCTGATCATAGTGACTAAAACTTTATTGATAGCTTTAACTAAACCATTAGCCTGCGGGTAATACGAAGTAGAACTATCGTGGTGCAAGCCAAGTTGATATGTCAGTTCAGTCATCATGATGTTTCGAAAGTGACTTCCATGATCAATAATAATAGCTTGAGGAACACCGAATCTAGCAATTATATGATTGAATACGAAAGTTGCAGCAGCCTTTCCGTCTGCTGAAAATGTAGGCATCGCCTCGCCCACTTAGTAAAATAATCTAACGCTAGGATTATATACGCATGCCCCCCGACCGAGTGAGGGTTACATGTAATAAAGTCAATACCTCACTTTGCGAAAGGACCGACAGCAATTATAGGGTGAAGGGGAGTGGGTGGAGCGCGCATCTTACGATCAAAGATTTGACAATTGTGGCATTTCCGGACTGCATAAATATAATCTTTGAATAGGGATGGCCAGAAATAACCAGCACACAATATCTTTTGGGCTATGGCATACCCAAACATATGACCACCACATGCTCTAGAGTGACAATCATTTATAACCTTTTCAACTTCTTCATGAGTTAAACAACATCGGAAAGCAGAATCCGCTCCACGACGATAAAGTGTATCACGAATAATATTGTATTGTTGGGATTGGAAACATATTTTCTGTCGCTAAGATCGTGAGATTTTAGGCTAAAAAGATTGTGTTTGGAGATAAACTATAATATCTCCATACAATGGATCAAGAGTACTGATAAGAAACAAGGATTCATCTGCAATGGACTCTTCCACCACAGTTTTAGTATTAGTACGTAGGAAATCACACATCAGTTTGGCAAAAACCAAGGATTCCTTTGCTTTGGATTTTTCAAATTCCAAGTCAAATTCCTGCAAGATAAATATCTATTTGGAATACTTGCCCCCTAGCAATTGTCTAGTTAAGATATACATCATAAGGTTACAGTCAAAAATTACCATGGTTTTACGTAATAAGATGTAGTGATGAAATCTTTGGACAGCTTGAACAGCTGCCAAGGACAATTTCTCCACATGTGAATATTTAATCTCAGTCGGATGCAGAGTTCGACTAAGATAGTAAATCACATGTTCATTGTTGAATTCATCTTCCTGAACTAAAACCATCCCAATGGTGGAATGAGAAGCAGTGAGGTACAAAAAGTAATCCTGGTTGTAATTGGGAGAATGCAGTAACGGTGCATGGGTCAACGTGTATTTGAGTGCATCAAAAGATCGATCACCAATATCATCCCAAAAGAATGGAATATTTTGATTTAATAACCTAGTAAAACCTTTCGTTATCTCAGTGTAGTTAGGAATGAAACGACCTAAAAAGTTTGCTTTCCCTTGCAAACTTTGGAGTTGGCGAAGAGTCAAAGGAGGAGGTAGATTGACGATAGCTTCCACCTTCGAGGGGTCAACACGAATGCCTGTCCTTGATACTATAAATCCCAGTAACCAACCCATTTCTACATAGAATACACATTTGTGTGGATTCAACTGAATTTGATAATGCTTACATCTCATAAAGATAGCTCGTAAATGAATGAGATGATTAGCTCTACGTAATGGGTGGGTAGGTAATTCATCGAGATAAGGTTGCACAATGTGCTTGATGTCATGAAATGCATAAGATATAGCCCTTTGAAAATTTTCTCCGGCGTTCCTTAATCCAAAGGGTAATTTGCAATAAGAAAATGTCACCCATGGGTAAATGAAAGTTGTTTTAGCTTGATCAGTAGGGAGTATCTTGATTTGATTGTAATCGGAAAAACCATCCATAAAGGAAAACATTTCACTGTTGGCACAATCATCAATAATTTGATCGATATAGGGGGTTGGATAATAGTATTTAGGAAAAGCTCGATTAATATCGCTATAGTCCATACATACTCTTATCGTTCCTTGTTTTTTGTTAACAGGAACAATATTCGATACCCAATCAGTTAAAGGAATTGGATAAATGAAACCTACATGAAGTAATTTCTCAATTTCAGCTTTGATAGCAGCAACTTTTCACGGATGTATCTGACGTAAGCGTTGTCGGATAGGTTTAGCATCCGAGTATGTTTTAATTTCATGTTCAACAATTGAAGGATCAATTCCTGGCATTTCTTCATATGACTAGGCAAACACTTCACGGAATTCTTGAAATAGGGCTTTGTAAGTTTGGATTTCATCATTCGTACAACAAGCACCTATATGAATGTTTTCAATAATTCCAAGCTTAGCTGAAATGTCAATAGGAACTGTTTGAGAAATATTTTCCAAATTTAACTCAGAATCAGAATGTTGCAATCGATTCTGCGGTTCTTTGACATAGTTAGTCGTAAAAATAGAAGAAAAATCATTTTCAAAATGATCAAGCTCAGGTAAAAATGAAGACCAGTGATGTAGATCTTCCCATGGTAAATCATCAACAGAAAATAGTTCACGAATCTGCTCATCAGTATGAACAAGATTAGGAAATTCTGTTGTAGTTGAGCTAGATATAGAAAGTGATTCCCCTTGGACCATATTCATTGGATCAATATCGGTTGAATAGGCATCAGAAAACAACTATATGACCTGATATGCAATTTCAAAGGGACTCAGAGGCATCGTGCCACCAAATGAATCTACCTCAGAATCAGAAGGTACAATCCAAGGATCATCAAAAGTAAGAGTATTCGATGAAATCATATGAATAGTTACAATAGAAGGTGATACATTAGGAGGAGGGAAGGAAAAAGTTCCTAGTAAACCAAAATCTTTGATCAAACCTACGCCAACATCCTTGTAAGGGATAGTCGTTTTACCGATGTGCTAAATACTATCTGTAGAGGCTGGGTCGGATGAGAAATAAGTCAGTTGGTCTATCGTAACGATCTTTCCATTATGAGTAAACTTGATAAGCCGAAAGACCGATGAAACAATAGCAGTCATAGCATCAGACCAACTGTGACCCAGGAGAAGGTTGTAATCTAGAGGGGCATCAACCACTTCCACATCTAGATTGACAGTTTTGCCTTCAACCCCCATAGGTAAATCCTGCAAAATACCAAAAGGATGTAACCCTCAACCATCAAAACCCTTTAGAATTGTCAGAGACTGATTGAGTGTGGGAGAACCAAGTGATTTCCAAAATTGGATCGACATAATACATGTAGAAGCCCCTTCATCAATCACAGTCCTAAAGCAAGGTCTGTTTTTGACTAACACTAGAATCTGGAAAGCCATTTGATGAGGCGGGCAGGGTGTACTATTCTCTAAATCGAAGATTAATAGCTTCGAATCCTGAATGTAAACAGCTCCTATAGGAGACAATAGTAATTTACACTGTGCTAGGCATGATTGCATCACTTCCAAAGCCGACATTGCTAAAGGGAAAATAGCTAAGTCTTCAACGCTATTATAATTCTGAGCAACTCTCACATGTGGATTGAAAGTTGATTTCCTAAGTATACCTTTAGCAGGCGGTTTGATTACTACTTCAGGGTTGGGTTTCTCGATTTGTAGTGGATTGGAACCAGGAGGTGTAGTTGATGTGTTTGAATTAGAAGACTCTACTTCTTTACCACCAACAAAAGTTTTACTACCATAATCTTGTGATCGTGTCACAATCCTGACATCAGACATCATCATAATGGGTTCTTCTAAGGCATTCTAGGAAGAACCAATCATATTACTATCTTCAGTAGGAAAAGGATCCTTCAAGATAGCAAGCGTTTGAGAACCTTTAACGATTTTTGAAACCTCTGCTCGATGTGGGCAGTCTTTAGTAAAATGATCCTCGTCGCAAATGAAACAAGGATAACGAGGTTTTCCTTTTTTGTCAATAGATTCATTTTTATCTGTTTTCTCTTTTGAATTTTGTTTATTTTTCTTCTTCCCCTTCTTTTTACCACTGTATTTTGATTTGGCCGTAGATGATTCTATGACATGGATGTCGACAAAAATCTCAGCGGAAGACTCTCCTGTTAGGGAATCAGGTAGAGTTATTATAGGAGAATAATTATTTGAAGATTTCTTCTTACTTTTAGTGCTAACTGAACCAATCACACCATCAGCGGCATGAGACCCTAAATGAGCTGCAGTTATTTGACCATGTTCTGGAAGATCAGGGATTTTTTCATGTAAAGTACCTGACTGCGTATAGACGAGGTCAAGGTACTGGGCCTGAGCAATGACTTGCTCTTCAGTAACAACTCCTCCCTTAGCTACATTTTCAGTGATTTTAGGTAACAATGATTTAATGAATCATTCCGCTAAAATTTGATCCGGAATGAGAACTTTCACTAAATGCCTTCTACATCGCCATTCATGAATATGATCAGAAATATATGTGGACGTGGATTGTTTCAATGAAGTTAACAGTTCCGTTCCATTGTTGTATCTAACAGGCAACTAAAAATGAGTTAAGAAAGTAGTGGCTAACTGATTGAAATTATAAAAAGAGGCTCGTGGTAACTCAATGTACCATTTGGCAGCAAGACCAATAAGAGTTCGTTGAAAAAGACACAATCGAATT
This sequence comes from Pinus tabuliformis, assembly GCA_031772625.1. Lineage (NCBI taxonomy): Eukaryota > Viridiplantae > Streptophyta > Pinopsida > Pinales > Pinaceae > Pinus > Pinus tabuliformis. The sequence continues at coordinate 1,544,551,147 of CM062804.1, read as the reverse complement.
GAATCATCAATGATGGAATTAGATGCACACTAGAGGTGATAAGCCATAACGTGATTTGACGGATCCTCTCCTGACTTACCCTCAAATTTCAGGATATCACTAGGCAACTTATTAGGAATTGGCAGCCAATACAAAATATAGTAAATCCGCTCGTTCATAAGGTGCGACAAATTAGGTAAATCCAAAGTTGCAATAAATGGTAACTAACGGTTAGGGTCATGAAAACCTTGAGTAGCAAGACCAGTTCCAGGAGGAGGATATCCAGGATAACCTGGAATCGGATTTGCATTAGGAATGTTATAACCTCATGGGAAACCAGGATTAACCAGACTAAACTAGGGTTGTTGAGGCTGTTGATAAGTATAGCCAGGATACGGTTGATACTGATAAACTGGGTTTTGCATAGTAGGATTGAATTGATACTGCCCCTGGTACGGTTGATACATAAATTGTGGTTGACTTGTGGCAATTGTAGCAATCATACTAGCTTGTCCCGCAAGCATCTGGATCGAAGTCTGAACCATAGGTCCTGACTGAGGCACAGAGACTTGAGGAATTTGCACTGATGCAGGGGTTGTAGAAACCAGAGTTGTTGATACTCCAAAAACAAGTGTTTTAGGTTGAATAGAGGTTGGGGTAGTTGTATCAGTTTGAGGCAGAGTACAAGGTGAGCTAGGCCCAGGCTACTGAACTATACTAGATGCAGGGGTTTGAATAGTAGGTTGGATAGGTTGCTGGGTTGGACTAGAAGCAAAAGGTTGTCCAGGTTGATTAATTAACTACACATTAGGTTGCAAAGTCTAATGAGTTTGAAATGGATCCCACACCATGTTCATTCCGGAGTATGGACCCACAAAAGGTTGTGCATATGGAGGACCATAACCTGGTTGAACGTAGGGCTGATAATTAGGTGGTACATTTCCAACTCCTTGAAAAAATGGTTGACTAGAAGGCGGTTGGAAACCTTGAGTTGGGTACTGACCATGGGGTTGATAACCCTAAGGCACGTATTGAAACTGGGGTTGACCTTGATGTATGTACTGAAACTGGGGTTGACCTTGGGGTATGTACTGAGTCTGAGGTTGACCTTGGAGTATGTACTGTCCTGAAGATTGATAAACTTGAGGAAGCACTTCAGGCAGTAATTGACTACCTTGGGGTTGCCCCCCAGGCAGTAACTAACTACCTTGGGGTTGCCTCCCAAGAGGTAATTGACTACCTTGAGGTTGTCCCTTAGGTGGTAACTAACTACCTTGAGGTTGAGGATTTGGAAACTACCAGACATCATAAGGATTTGTTCTACGTTCAACGCTTGAGTTCCATTACTTGTAGTTGATAAAACTTGTTCAATCGGTCGAGGAGATGCTCCTGAAAAAGTACCAGAGAGTGATTGGTACCTCGAAGGAATAGAAAGACCTCCAGATAAAAATGTTTTCAGTGTTTGTGAAAACATGGATGACAGTCTTGACATAATCGATGAAGGATAATAACCTCTTGGTGTACGACGAAAAGGAATTCGAGGTGGTGAAAAAATAAGACCTAGGTTTTCTAAAAAAATTGTTAATGAAACATACCAAGCATCACTCCTAAAAGGACTATAGAATATTGATTCACGCTCCCTAAGATTTAAAATATGTTGGTTTTCAGGAAGAATTACATCTTCTTCTGTATTAACAAGTTCTTCAATAGAAATAAGGGTAGAAGGAAGATTTTGGATAATGATATTGCTTACCCTAGGTGAACCAGGATTACTAGAAGTTGGAGAAGCAAATCTTGAAGTTGGAGTCAACAGGTTCAGTGTCAGGCTAAAAAATTTCAAGTTCTTCAACCAATTCACTAGAAGGAGAAATACTACCAGTAACTTCAGAAAATGAAATTGGCTCTTGAATAGACTTTGTTGTTTGTATTTGATAATCAGGATGAACAAATAAATATGACTCTCCAGCTTTTGGTGATCCAAATCTACTATCACTAGGTGATACAAAGCTCATAGCCCTTCAAGCTGGCTTGGTGAATACTCAAGAGGTTTCCCCTGAAGTCTACGAGATTGTCTCGGTAATTTAGCCACGATTAAATATTAATTACTCACGCGCAAATAAAGAAAATTTCAATAAAACCACCTAAATTCTCTAAAGAAACAAACAATTGAATCACATGCCTAAAAAATCTAAGAGTTCAAACCACACACAAACAATAACTTCCCGTACTAAAAACACTAGTTGGTGATGAAATCCAACTTAGTAGAAGTTTAATATAGAAAGGGTGGTTGCAACAATTACCCCGACAACCTGATTAATGAAACATACTGACACAAGTTTCTTCACAAAACCATCTCAAGTGAAGAGAACCCCTTAGAGAGTCCAAGTGAGTCTAGTTGACATCTACTCCAGGTACAGTGAGACCCGTCCTTCACTATCAGCTTAGGAAATAATATTAAGTTTATGGACACTAAGGTTACCAACAACAACAAATACAACTAGGGGAACCGTATACGATCCTATCTACGTGCAAGGGAAGAGTAACAAAGCTCAATCCCCTTGAAGGCTCCTTGACATGATGAATCTGAGGTTACCAACAAGTGACCCTAGGCTCCTCAACAATGGTTAATCCGAGGTTTACCGTTTATAATACGCGCAAATCTTATATCTTTCACAATTAAATAGACTTGATTATCTCAAAGGTTCAGATATGATCTCGTGATTGACTCCTTTAAGAGAAGCTTCCCATAATGTATCAATTACAATTGGATTTATTTCCTACTGCAAGATATATCTACTTGTTTGTTTTAACTATCTTGGAGAGTTAATTACTCCCTACTCCAAGATACTAGCCTAAGCTATATTGGTGATAAGAGCCCTAGAAATAAAAAAGATTACTAGATCAATTTTAATTAAGCGTTGCTTTTATGGGTTGTTCCTTAAGTCAATAGGTATGGGAATAAAAGTTTGATGGTGTGAAGAGTCGACTCCAAATGTTAAAAAATACACCTAAAATGATAAGCAATTCATTTTTCTTTCAATGAAATTCTAGCTAAAAGAAAGAGTTCGAGAATGCAATTCTTTAAGAAACAAATATTTCTTTCAATATGGAAATGAAAATAAAATATTTTTGTCTTTTTCAATATGAACTCTTAACGAGACTAATAATTAATGCTCACAATAAATCCCTTTCACTTTTCAAAACTCGAAACTACAAGAAAAACAATTTTCCTTTCAAAAGAAATCTAGAAGTTCTAGAAAAGCACTCAAAACTACAAAAACTAATTTTGAGATCTAAAAACTTTAAAATCTAAATAAATGAAAGCTTCAATTCTTTTTTAGGATGTTTTACTTAGTTGTTTAGTAAACTAAGGATTCATTTGTTCAGAATAACAAACCAATAAAAAAATATCCAGATATGTTTTCTTTTATAAAAATGAAATTTAAAACTTATAACAAAGTTTGTTCAAAGATTTGCAACAAGAAAAATGAATCTATTTCTCACAAAGGATAGACTTCACAACCAAGTCAGACTCATCAAGAAGACAAAAAGACACTAGGGTGATCTAAGGTTTCTTAAGCTTCTAATTTTTGATTCACTACAGAGACCAAGTGAAAACCACTCCAAGCATGCAAACTTCTAGAAAATAATCTAAAACAAAAATACTATCGAAACTCACTCACAAGAGGTTTTTGACAGGAAAAACACAGATCTAGGTAGACCCTAAAGCTTCTAAATCAAACCTAAACCTAACTAGAAAAAGGTATTTTAGGTTTTTCAAAAAAATTTACAGGGTCCACAGGTTCCAGAAGTAACAGGTGCGGTCCCGCTCTATTTACTAAAGGAAAAGTGTGGAGATGCCCACATTGTCTGTGAAGAAAAAGTGTGGTCCCCTGAAAACTTCAGGAAAAACAAAAATACTCCCAAATTTAAAAACTACCCAAGCTAGTATACATCAATCAAAAACTAGAAATGAAAACACTTTCCTCCAATCAAAACAAAGGAAAACCAAAATCCAAATCCATTCCCCAACAGAGTCGCTAATTTGTTGGCTGGATAAATCAATCTTGCGGACAAGACTGATCTCCCTAGTATCACAAGATAATCTAGCAATAAATAGATAAACAAATTTATCTTTCTCTAGACATATGCAATTTACAAATAAAAACTATAGAGGTGTTAAGATCCTACCTTAGATCCAACACTTGTTTTTTATAGTCGTCCCTTCATCGTCCGAAAGAGTTATCTTTAAAGACCTACAATCACAAATGAACAAACATCAAATAGCACCTGCATAGAAAATATCATAAATCATGTCTATTATGGTGATCAAGGAATCCATAAAATAAACCATAAATGAACAACTTATTGAGAAAAACAAACTTATTTGTATTAACTTTGAAGTAGAAGAACCTTACAACATTTTCAGCCTAGATGTTGAACAAGCTCTTCTTGGGGTCCAAAACAGGGATTTCCTTTACTTTGACAAGCTCTGCACTCTTCCAAATGAGATCTTAGAGGTATGTAATATCTCCTCATAAAAGATCAACTAAAGAATACTAAGTTCTAGTAGCATTTCACCTCAAAAATATTCATCTTTCAACCTCTCAAGTAACCAGCCTAATGCTTCATTTTATAGTGCAGAGGAGGAGATTACAGGTCCATCTATGAAGGGATAGAAACCTCCTTCAAAGGGATAAGCTCCTCACATCAAGGGGTTAGCTCCTTAAGGTATGGAGTGCTTGAACCTTAGAAGATCGAACTTTCCAACTCAAGATTCCTTCCAGAAGCTTCTAGAAATCACTGAAAGTGAGTTTTTTTAGAATGTACTCATGCCTTTCTAACTTTTACAGGGGTCGACACCCATAACATAGATACAGAGCGGTCATGTGCATAGGGGACATGACCATTAGGTGCGAGACCATAGGCAATGCAAAGAGAGAGTGTAGAACCAGAGTTTTAGAGACTTTTGAGGGTTTTCTCTTATTTTCAAGGCTTGATATGAAGAAATGAGGCTTTAGACTTGCAAAGGAAGTGAGTATGAGTGGTAATGGACTCACATAGATTGCAAAATGTCAAGGTGACAATTTTTATTGCACTAGGGCAACCAAGCAACCATTGCTACCAATGAAACTAGTATGGAGAAAACTTCCAATCAACCTTGCAAAGTTAAATTCCCCTTCAATTTATGTAAGGGTGATCACTTCTTATAGATTTTCCTGGTATTCCACAGGTATTAGAAGTGTGATCTGTAAGCTCACATTAGCCTTTGTCATTAGCCTTAGGAGATCATGTTGGTGATAAACCTTCAAGTAGTGATAATAAGATCCATGGGAAAAAGGGTAAAGTTAAGTTTCCCTATAGGTTATGTGAAGGGAATCATGATAGTCACCTTTGTCCTTATATGGATGAAGCCTCAAAAGTGTTGCAAAAACATACAGCTTCTCAATCTCGTCTTCTCGCTAGTTATCAGAAGTTTTCCCCTAATCCTCCACTAGTTGGTGGTGATTGATCAGAATCTGAATCCAATCAATCCCACTCTCTCTAAACGTGAATCCCATGAGTCCATTCCCAACCAACCATTGGTTGAGAAAAGGGTTGACTCGATTCCAACTTTCTCTCATTGTACTTTTGGTATAGAGAGTGAGTCTTATACCACTCAAGTTCTTCCCATTTCTTTAGGTTCCAATGAACTGGGGGGGAATCCTCCTGTTCCAACGATACATGGGGAAAATCCTCTCGTTCCCATGGAATAAGGGAGAAATCTTCTCTTTCCCACAACAAAGGGGATTATTTCTCTTGTTCCCATTGCATAAGGGGGTATTTCTCCCATTCCCATGGAACCCCCTCCATGTAGTATGATCACTTCCTTTGATTGGAGTCGACTGGTAGGATATCATCTTCTTCCTTACATGCTCTTCTAGATCATAGTATACTCTTATAATATAGTCATACCTGGTATAGTCATAGTTGAAGGAGCATGGGTTAGTATTTTTTCCTCAACTTCTTAGCAAGCTTTAGGTTCTCTACAGCTTATGCTTGTTACCCCTAATGTGGTGGATTTTAATAGAGGAACCAATCAACTATTAGAGATCCTTCCTTAGTTTCCAATTACTTTGGGAGGAAAGATCGTCTATATCAAGGTTATGATAGTCCAAGGCCCTTTGGATATTAATTTACTTCTTGGGCATGACTATGTTTATGGCATGGGATCTCTTGTCTCTTCACTCTTTTGTGTGATGTGTTTCCCACATGAAGGAAAAATTATGACCATTGACCAACTTTAATTTGTTGTTCCAAATTTAACTCCCAGTCAACGAGCTTCCCTAAATGTTCCAAATATGCAAGTGGTATCTTACCCTCCATAGGTTAATTATGTGCAACCTGTCCCATGCCTGTACCTATTGTTGAAGATGATCCTTTCACTATTTTATCAACTTCTTTTGACCTAGATCTAGTAGGTGATGTAGTAAATCATTTACTAGGGGCTTAGAACCCAATCTTTCCATTGGGTACCTTAATATGTATCCATTCCAGAGCATTGTTCTTCCATATGATTAGGACCTCTTGGAAGCCATGACCTCTTGGGGCCATGATCAAGGTTTTGAAGCATAGTTCCTTGTCTTGTGTCAAGCTCGTTAAAACCCGAAAAAAGTTTCCCAGAGCAAAGCTCCTTTTCTTGTGTCAAGATCATTAAAAAACCAAACAAGGTCCTATGAGTAGAGTTCATTTTCTTGTGTTAAGATCATTAAAGAATGAAACAAGTTCCCTTGATAATAGTTCTTTGTTGTGTCAATCTTGTTAAAAAATCAAATAGATCCCCTTCTAATTCGACACTTTAATTAGATCTCATAAATTTCCAGTGGAGTCTTTCACTTGATCTTGTAAATGAACCCTCATTCCATCTGCCTTTTAGTAACCAATAGTCTACTTAGATGAATAAAATGAATCTTGGGGGGAATGTTCCTAGAATTTCATAATTATGTTGGGGGCATGAAAACCAATTCCAAGCATAGCTTTTTCCTTGTTTCAGTATTGTGTAAAAATGAAACCAATTGCAAGCATAGTTTTTTCCTTTGTTTCAAGATTGTGTAAAAATGAAACAATTATCATCATATCTCCCATGATTTCCATTTTTATCAACTTGATTCTGCTAGATGAGCCTTAGTTTTCTCATTCCATCATCGCCATTTGTTTGGCTGATCATATGCTTTCACTTGGTTTTTTTACCCTTCCCTAAGGAACTTCTTCGATGAGTGGTCCTATTAGCCACCCTCTTGACCTCAATGTGTTTTGAGAAGTTCCTTCATGATCAGAACTAGTTGGAACCATTTATACCACTTGTTCCTCTACGAGGATTCCTCTTTCATCTCTTTTTAGACTCTCAAAACATGAAAAGGTTGTCGAACACTTGTCTTTTTGAACTCATTAAAGTAAATGAAAAGACATCTCCCTAGTATAATTTTAACCATTTTTCAGACTGAGATGCACTATTTATGAAAAAGGAATAATTTATTTGAACATGAATAAAATTTTCTCCTGTATTTGTTTATGCATTTTTAGACTCAAGAGACTAAACTTAACAAAAGGAACCATTGGAGATTTCTTTTTCGCCTCTTTTTCAAACTCTCTAAACATGAAAAGAAGTTGATTTACACCTTCACTAGACTCATAAAATTATCAAACAACATTGGAATCGTTGAACATGATGGGACTGAACCACTCCTTAGGGTTCATTAAAATTACTTAGAAGGATTCATCTGAATAATGAACTTATAGGGTACTTAACCTATTAATGGCAGCGAGTCACTCTTGAACACAACAACCTTTCACTCCATATCAATGACTGTTGGGTTGGGAAATATGCTTGCCTCTTTAGTTCATCATGCCATATAAAAACGCCTCCACATTCGGTTTTGATTCAATGTTGCCAACGCCATAAAGTGTTGCCAATATGCTCAAGAGAATTCCTTTAGTTTCTTTACAACAATACTCCTAAGCCTTCGTTTCATGTTTTCCATTACTGAACTAGTTGTACATCAACATCATTCTATCCCGAATTTTGATACCTATCTCATCTTGTTGATGGGGGATACATCAAGTCCCTCCTATAATCGGTCACCTCCTATTGAAAGAAACACCTTATCCGGGAAGTTGACTCAGAAACTCCCCTCAATGCCTCGATACTTGCATACATCAATGGTAATTTTCCTCATTTTTAGCGAAATTTTTCATCATTGGCCTTCAACGAAAGGATTTTGGGTGGTGTTTGACTTCAACTCATCTATTCACACCATATGGGTTGTAAAGTGGTACCTTGACATCCATTATTAGCATCGGTGGTTTCTTTTGCATCCATTAACAGATTATATCCTTGACTGGTAATCAGATGGTGTATACCATGTTTCGCTTTAGCTCATTTATTCACATCGTTAGAATCATACATCAAGGGAATGAGTGAATGAGATAGAAGACCCTGGATCTATTTTCATCTATCCAAGCTACATTTTTAGGCTTCATAGTAGATCACAAATCATGATAGCTATAATCATATAAAAGAGTATCCAAGCATGAGTCCACACTCTGTCATCGATGGACAAGATTACGTGATCATTGTACATGTAATACGTCTAATATTTTGAGTATGGGTATGCCTAGCTCAGTATTGGTATCATGATGAAAATGTGTTGTAACAAATTATGATCTTGACCAATTGTTCTTAATCTACACTTGTCAGAAGGTAAATCACTTAAGTCCTCAGCCACTTCTTCTGACAGTGTACTTAGGGGGGAATATGTTGCATGCCATTTTTGTACATCAGCACAATAGGCCTACGAACTAGATCAATCAACATCCTGGAACACTTTGTCCTAATCCCTTCATAAAGCCCTAAGCATCACTTCTCCAAAAATTCTGAGTTTCTGGGACAAATAGCTAAAACGCATTGTTTTTAACCCCAACACACTTTGCATGCTTATCCATCTACGTTTAACACATGTTGCATACCTAATAGCCAATGTTAGTTAGAACATTTTTCTCCCTTCTACAGGTGTGTTGATTCTAGAAATTTGGGAAAAATAAAAATATCTCTGAATCTTCCTCTTCCAGAAGCTTCCAAGGTAGTTTTGATTATTCACCACAAATAGAGAGCTCGAGTTCCTATCTGATCCTATCTTGGATACCTTATCTCTTATCTCTTGAGCTCATCCTTCATTCATATGTGGATATCAAGCCTCAAATGGTAAATCCTAAACTATCACACTCATCCTATAAATTTACTGCCTCCCATAAGGTCTCAGTTGGCTTTTGGCAATTGTTAGTACCCTCATGTTGTTGGTTTGAACCTAAGGAGTCACCATATTCATGTATTAGGGTTGGTTTTGAGGTGTGATTTCTAACAAGGAAGGACAATTCAAATTGGAGAGACATCTGCAAAGTTAGCTTCTATTCATGGTTGTAAACTCTCTCCTATATTTGTCAATACAAAAAGTATCTTGTTTTCCTATATTCGTTGTGTTATGTTTGCACTCATGTATTTTAAATCCATGTTGATTCATTGAATATATATTTTATATTATGCTACATGGATTTTATTTTATTTTCTTATTTTAGTCATGTGTTCAGGTTCCAATTAATCCACTTGGAACTCGAATTGGAGCTTACAAGCGAGGAGGAGAGAAGGGATTGGTACAGATTCCAGGTATGCTTCTTGCCCATACTCTAATTTCTCTAAGGAAAACTTCCTTCTTTTTGTCTTCTATTGTTCTATATTAGACCACTAGATGTAGGGAATTCAAATTTGTCATCAATCATTAAAATTTTGTACAACGCCGTGGTTAAAGATGAATCTGAGGTGATTGAAGAAAAATCTTTTGAGCCTCATTGTTCTTTGTAATCTCAGTTCTAAGGCCATAAATTTGGCTCTTCATCTCTTAGCCTAAGGAAAGAACTTTGGGCCTTTCTTTATGGTATATCTAGGAATTTTTCCAAGATATACCTTGGTCTTGATTATAAATAGAACTTATGCATTTTTTGGAGCATCCCTTGTAGATCCTTTTGAATCGGTATTTTGAGAAAACTTTCATGTGTTTTGGATCGATACTTTTGAGGAGTCTTTGATGATCCTTGAATCACACCTTGAGTAGACTTGGAGAATGCTTGGGATAGACATGTTGAAGATTCAATAGAAACTTCTATTAAAGCATATCTGAACCACACTTGGGGAAAATTTGACATTACTTTGTAGACCTAATTTAGAGACATATTGCAGAAGTGTTTGAAGTTTATTTTATGATGTATAGAAGCATTATTATTTTCACTTTGAAGTTTTTGAATCAGTTGAAGGTTGTATCCTTTTTGAATATTTTTTTGAGGTTTAAGCCTTATTGATGATTATTGGCTTATAGGGGATTGACCTAGGTTCAGAGGTGATTTAGCTAAACAAATCTCGGTACTACTAGCCCTTTCGGCAACAGTCTGTGGAGCGTGAACTGAGGTCTCACCCGAAGTAGTATGGGAGGGTGCTCGAACTAGGTTTCTGCACCCTAGAGATGTCTGATGATTTTCAGTCATCAGCGGTTTGACCCTACATGCACGTTGCTATGCACACTTATCAGTGCCTTGCAGCCTGTGTGGTGGCTTATATGGGCCTGACCTAGGTTCAGAGTTGATTTAGCCAAGAAAATCCCGGTACTACTGGCCTTTTCAGCAATAGTCCACGGAGCGCAGACTGAGGTCTCACCTGAGGTAGTATGGGAGGGTACTAGAACCAATTTTCCGCACCCTAGGGATGTCTGATTAGCTTCTGGAGGTCTACGGTTTGACCCTTCATGCATGTTGCTACATGCACTTGCCATCCCTTCGCAACCTGCGAGGTTGCTTCAGTGCAGCACTACTTGGGATGCAACCCATATAATACCCCAGTCCCTTGCTATTTAATCTATTATTATTTAATTGCTTAACTTGTTTATGTAATACTAATGATTATTATAGCATATTCGACAATCATATCAGTGCATGCAATAAATAAAACAGTATAAACGTAAAGAAAGCAATGCACAACAGATACACAGAAATAGGAATAAACTTCCCTTTATTATTCTTTGATCCTGATTACAAACTCGACACTGCCCTGCACACTCAGTTGTAGGGCTCTGCACACTCAGCTGCGGACTCTACTATGCCTCTACACACTCAATTGCAGAGCCTCTTCCTACTACTATGACCCAATACACTTAGACTCCTACCATATGCTCGAATCATTTGTATTCTTCTCTCTTCTTCACTAGCTATATTTAAAACTTAGAGCCTCGCTCTATTTATACAATCCCATGGTCTGCGGACCATGGGTAGGCCGTCATGACTTTACATTATATTACAATACTTTAAGGTGCACAACCCTATGACCTAACCTACACTAGGCGCTCCGCACCCGTAATTCGCAGACTTTTACAAAACCTTTGACAAAAACATGGGCTTTAAGCCCCAGAAGATGTTGTGGGGGGATTCCATGCCCAATAGGCCCCCAACACAATCATCGTGACTCATCCCGAGTCACTCTTGCTGGTGCGGCGACCTTGGCATGGAGCCCCTCCAACTGGTCTCGTACTACTCGGAGGTCTGTGGCGCATTGTTCTGTGGTTTGCTAGACCTACTGCATGTGCTCTTCTAATGCTTCTTTATCAGGATTCGCTACCTTCCTGAGTGCATAGAGTCCCTACATCTATGTGTTATCGGGAAATCTAGTGTCTATGTAGAGCTACTAGTCCTACTAAGATTGGTAGCTATCTTAGAAACAAACAAACTAAACCTACTTTCATTTTCCTTTATGAGAAGTAGATAAGAGGGGAACAAAGGAGACCAACCTCTGTCTTACACTTGGTTCCTTGCTTGATTCCTCTCCCTTCTGATAGATCCTTGCCACTCACTTCCTCGTCTACCCAGCTTCAAATAGCACCTGTGGAATCAAAGCAACATAACACTATCCAAGAACAGAGATCTACTATCACAAACAATATAGGACCAGATATATATTGACCACTCAAATGCATATATCATCAATCATACAAGAATATGGAGGAAAAATTGAATAACTTTATTAATATCAAGAATAGAAAAGAGGATTACAACCAATTTTTCTGACCCAGCGTCATCCTCTCAGCAAGAAAGCCCTTCTTCACCTCATGAAAAGCTTAGATCACCCAAAACTATGATGTTACATAGAAACCAACAACACTTCCTTACAAGATACAAAATTCCAGCCTCTGGATCTCTAGGATGAGGGATCCATATATAGATGATTGTAGGGAGGTGAGTCAGCTCTCGAGATTTGATTAGTGTCCTCTCTCTGATAGTTCTTGATTCCACTTGGAGATTGATGATCTCTTACTCATCCCTAGGTGAATTCAGAGAGGCAAGTGTCATAGGAGAAGTTTCTGGAAGATTCCATGTCGAACCACCTTGCAAACTGTCTCTGCCATTTGTCCACTCTCGCTCATCGCACCCTGTAGAAGAGCTATCGAGTATGCATCGCACCTTTTACTCTGGGCAGGTGGGATGTATCGCACCTTCTGCACTGGGCAGTTTGTATGGTCCAGATTTGACCAGTTCTGAGCAGTTTTCTGTGGAGAACTTCTGGGAGATGATGTAATCAGCTGACCTTGTTCCTTTAGGGTGTGAAACAACACTTTTAGGGAATTAGGAGCCCTTTGTTTATGGACATATACGATTGGGGTTGTAGTGCCAAAAAATGTCTATAATAGTTGCCCCCTAAAGCATGAGGTCGTTAATCTTTTGATGTCGGGTGAACTGCTTTATCATGAGGATCCGAAGTATTTTCGAGTTGGAAGGCGACTTGTAATAAGATACAATACAATACATTATCTTCATAATATTTTCATGATCTAGATGAGGTAGGCATTCCCATGCTTAGCTTTCTAAATTCATTTTCATGTACATAAGACAGACAATCGTCTGTGTGTAGACTGATAATTCTGGTAGAGCCATCATCCCTTAGATTGGATGATTATCTATGTAGCAATGATGTACATTTGATGTATTTATATCCCTGAATATATATCGTAGCTTGGATGGATGAAAATAGATCCGGGGTCTTCAATATCGTTCGATCCTCACTGAAAGTACAAGTCGATCCATGTGAGAGATGTTCTGGAGTCGAACATGGAAAGACATCGCCTGATTACTAGCTAGTGATGTAAGTTGTTAATAGGTGCGAGAGGTATCACCGATAATGATGATGACCCTCAAGGTATGACAATACAATTCATGTGGTGTGAAAAAGGGACTTGATGTCGAACACCATGAAAAATATTTCGGTCAAAGGCCATTGATGTAAACCTATCGCCGGAAGTGAGAAACTTGCCATTGAGGCATGCAAGCTTCAAAGTACTAAAAGGATTGTTCCTAGATCGACTTCCTCGATAATGAGTTGATGTCGACAAGAAGCGATTGTCGTAGGAAGGCCTTAATGAATCCCACATCTATGACACGGAACAGAGCAAATGATTTTAATGGAGGTGAAAACGATCTGATGATATAAAGTTCAAGGTGGCAGTCATGAAAGAATGGAGCGTGAATGTATTGTAGTGGATGAGACATAGGTGAATTCTCTGAGCGACTTCTCTTGAACATACAGTGACACTGACATTATGGATTGGTAGCGTTAACCCCAAATGTGGATGGTGTGATGGAACAATGGTGATATGACCAGTGAACGGAACAACCCAACTTGACTCGGATGTGGAGTGAAAGTGTCATGTTCAAGAGCGACTTGCTACCAATAAAGTTTCTTCAAGTTTTCTTCCCAATTTTTCCCTAGTCATTGCTGACCAGTACCTATTTATTTTTGTCAAGCTTGAGGAGGATAACATATTCTTGTTCTATAATTTTCCCTTTGGGCAAACCCATCGCTATGTTTTAACGAGCCTAGCGATAGTGAAACTCGTTCTTGTCTGTATGGACAAGTTTGTCGCTATTTGGTTTTAACGAGTTTAACGACAAAGATAACTCAGTCCTTTTCAATTTTAGAGAGTCTGAAAGGGATGTAAAGAAAACTCCAACAATCCTTTTTCTTCATATAATCCCTTAAGTTCGAAAAAGTATAAAATAATACAAGAGGGATGAATTTTCGCTAATTTTAATGAGCCGAACAAAACAAGCACTCGATCTTTTTGTGTAATAATCCCTCAAGTCCAAAAAGACTAAAATCTAAAGGAGGGATAGCACTTCCGGTCACTTTAACAAGCTGGAGAGGCCAATTGCTTGGCAATCTTTTCATATTTTATGAGTTAGAGGAAAAGAGCTTAAAGGAGACTCGTTTTTTGAGGAACGAGTGATAAATTCGGGTAGCAGCTGATTCTAGATACGGTTTGGAATTTTCCAATCATGGTAGTGTCACAAGGATGGTTAACAAGATCACTCTTCGTAGCTATTCCTCAAAAAGGGTAAACAATCAAATGGATGTGAATGATCGGCCAATACAGAGTGGAGGTGATGATGAGAACACGACCAAGGCTTCAAAGGTTGATGATAATGCATTCACGATGGTTATTTACCGGAAATTGGTTCTTTTTTTAATGAATGAGCTTAAACTCTGGGGGAAACATTTGCTCATTTCTTATGTTTAATTTTTAACGAGCTTGAACTCCACATAAAAACTGCTCGATATAATGGTCATTGATTACCTTGATTTTACCATTGACAACTTTGTTCCTTCAAAGGTTGTACTGCCTATTCAATTGCTTCATCAAACTAGTTAGAAACGAATAATATATGCTTGAAAAATGAGTCAAAACACCAAAACACTAATATTTTACTTGAATTACATGAAAAGTAATTTAAAAGTGGTTTTTACCTCTCATTTTACCATTTCATTTGAACTTTGGTTTGTTGGAGCTTTAGAGGTGCTTTCCCCCTTGATTTTCACTAGCTGATTCTGGGAGATTCTGTGGATGATTCTTGGCGCCGTCTGGACCAGGTAAGAGCTAAACCTGAGCTCTTTAGTTTCATTCTTTCCTTTTTGAATTCTGAGCATGTTTCCTGGTTTTTCTGAGCCCCTGGGGTTTGAAAAATTCACCCTGGCTCCATCGCACCTTTCCTACATCGAAAAGTGTGATGCATACTGGCCTGGCCATTGGCCAGTCAATATGCATCCCACCCAGTACACTGTCGGGGGTGCGATGGGCGCAAGGAGGGAAGCTTGTGCACAATTTTTTCATGGAATTTTTGCCTGTTTTTCACCAAATCAGGATCTTGACTCTTCTCTTGTTTGTTTTTAGAGATTTCATAGGAGAAAAATGCCTGTTACATGGCGAGAACGTGAGCATGAAGAAGAGGACATGGTTGCTTTACATGATCTGGGTACGGTAACTGCATTGCGGAACTGTGGCCTGCTAAAGTTTTTTCGCATCTCTAGCATAAGGCAACAAATCAACTTGTTGCAATATTTTCTCGATGCATGGGATCCTACCGACCAGGTGTTCTAGATTAGGGGCAAATCCATCCCCTTGACTGTCGTGGACATCTATTTTTTGACCGTTTTATCGAGGCGTGGTGCCCCTATCGCATTATGAGGTTCGGCCCGTGGGGGTGAATCCGTGAGAGATTATATTCGCCGGTATTACAGAGAGCGATCTCAGCTGAGTAGGGATGGCAAGATCAATATCCGAGATGTCACTGACAGGTCCTTGAGGACCATTTTGTTCACTTTTGCTAGACTGGCTGGTAGTGCGGCTCTTCATGTGGCCAACAGGTCTTATATGCAGTATGCCTTGGAATGCCTTGAACCAAAGGTGTTCAACTGGTGTGATGCAGTACTCCCTGTGATGAAAGAACAACTGACCAAGGTAAAAAATGGAAGATTGAATAACTTTGGTTATGGTTCTATTTTGATCACTTTCGCCTTGGAAAATATCCCACTGATGCAGCCACAGTATATTTAACTTGGTTTACCTCCATCGATTGAGCCACGGATGTAGATATGGGTTGACTTCATGGCCCGACATGCGGGTCAGTCCTAGATTTCTTTCTCTGATACCTTCTTTGAGTGGTTCAACCGTCAGTAGATGGTTTTTTCCAAGTTTCCATATGCTAGTATGGATTTCCGGGGTGATTCGGATTTGGACTGTCGTCTGGTGAGCAATGGGGTGCCATAGGTAAATTCTCTGACCATATTCCTATTTATTGCTTTTCATAATGTTCTTATATTTTCTTTACTCAAGACTAATCAAAACTCATGCGCTCATGCAGACATTGGACCAGTTCGACCAGCAGTACGTCCAAGAGCGCCAGCTGCCACTCCGGCAAGAGAGGCTATGGGGAGGGCTATCCTTCATGACCTTGATGTGGCTGAGACTCTTTCAGCATTATAGGATCAGGTCGAGGGTCTCACTCTTGGTATTTCCGATGTGAGGACCGATGATCTACCTCTGAGGCTGCAGCGACATACTACTGGTGTGCCAAGTCGATGGACTCGGCTTTTACGCATGATTGCATAGGCGGTGACTTGTTATCATCAACACCATTAGACTAGGGTGCCCCCTAGCACTTTGATTTTTGGGTCATCTGACCAATTTTGTCTTGGTTACAGAACATTATGTTTAAACCACAGACATCTATATATATATTTCTTATTTTCGGGTTTTTATTTTGGTTAAGTTACATGATCCTAATGCAAATATTGATGAAATGCTTATTTTTATAAATGTTGCAAATGTCTATCTAACACATAATTTGCCAATGAGTTTGTTAATGTTTTTAAGTTTCGGGAAATATGCTGATATTGAATAGAATAAAACTGCCTTTCCAAAATATTGACCCTTAGGAACATGCGATAGATAGTTGGATTTCGGACGGAGTAGATACCAGTCAGTTGTAGGATGACAAGTTGTGAGTCTAGCCTGACGACAAGTCGGCATATGCCATGTGTGATGGTATCAGAGAGGAGTTCTATCAACGTGCTATATTCAGCGATGTTATTTGTTGACTGACCAATGCATACCCCTCTGAAACTTACTAACTCGCCGCTTGGATCAAAAATGGCCCAGGCCGCAGAAGATAGGTTCTGCGAACTACGACTCACTCCGTCGGCATATCCAACAAATGATTCCAATAGGTTCAACATCTACAACAAATGTAAAAAGTGGATTACCTGACCAAAACAATTACCATTAGCGAAAACAAAAATGTAACAAAAGCATAGGGGTTACTACACTGAATCATGCGTAGTAACGCTTAAGGTAAAACCCGCTACAGGGTTGTGCCAGTGGAATCCCATCATAATCCACTAACTCGTAGGCCCCTTTTTGTTGTTGGGAAAAGTATCCAATTCGGAATACCCCTATCCCACTCTAAGAGGTGATAGTGCCTTAGCAAAAAACAAGGTAAACTAATTGAGTATTCTTCTTTATGAAATGTAAATGAGGAGAAAGGATCTAACTAACCTGTGTCTCTCGCTAGTTTGTTGATCCAATTGCTCCTCTCTTCAGTAGCTCCCAGCTCCCAGCTCTCTCACCGGCCCATCTTCATCGAATTCCTGCAAGATCACAAGAGAGAGAAACTACAAGAAGAAACAGATATACATTCATAAAAAGCTCAAGATCAGATTAAGCTAAACATGTAAGCATAACAAAACATCATTGGTACACAGCATGTAGGAGAAACTCAAATAGTTTATTGATAGAGTAATAAAGTCCAAGAGGAGATACAACCAAGTGAGGCCCGATCCAGCATCTACCTCCCAACAAAGGAATCCCTTCCTCTCCTCCAACAAAGCATAAATCACCCAATGTACTAATCTCAATCTCAAACCAACAACAAGTCTCTGCAAAGTACAAAATTCCAGCCTCCTGAACCTCTAGGTGAGAGATCCATATATAGATGTAAGCAGAGAGGATGAGTCAGCTTATGTTTTGACTTGTGGCTTCTCTCTGTCAGTTCTTGCTTCCACTTGGAGGTTAAGAACCTCTTACTCATCACTAGTCGAATTCATTGAGGCAAGTGTCATTGGAGAAGATTCTGGAAGCTTCTAGGGTCTTTCCACCTCGTTGAATGAGCTTGCCATTTGTCATTTCCCACTCAGTGCACCCTGGTAGTGCTTCCACCTGCATTGCAGTGCACCTAGCCAGTGTAGACTCTGCATTTCAATGCAGGCAGCTAGTGGAGCCTCTGAATTGATCCTGAATTGACTATTTCTGAGTGGTTTTTGGTGGAAAACTTCTGGGAGAAGCTGTCATTGGTTGACCTTGTTCCTTTAGGAGCTGTAACAACATCTTTAGGGACTTTGGATCCCTTGAATTATGGACATTTCATGCCTATATCCGTAAGGCACAAAAATATCTATAACAATTGCCCCCTAAAGTATGAGGCCGTTTATCGGGTGAAATGCTTTATTAGGAGGATCCGAAGTTCATTCAATGCTGGGAGGAGACCTGTAATAAGATACAATACAATACATTATTTTTCATACTGTTTTCATGATCTAGCTGAGGCGGGCATTCCCATGCTCAGCTTTATAAATTCATTTTTGTGTACATAGAACAGACAATTGTCTGATGATAGACTGATGATCCTGCTGAAATCATCATCCTTTGGTAGGATGATTGTCTGTGCTGCAATGCTGTACATGTCAATGTCTTTATTTTTCCTAAATATATATCACAGCCTGAATGGATGAAACTAGATCCGGGGTCTTCAAACTCGTTCTATCTTCACTCTAAGTACAAGTCGATCCATGTGAGAAATGTTCGGAAGTCGAACATGGAAAGACATCGCTTGATTACCGGTCAATGAGGTAAACCGTTAACAAGCGCGAGAGGAATCACTGATAATGATAATGACCCTCAAGGTACTGCAGTACAATTCGGGTGGTGTGAATAAAGGACTTGGCGTCGAACACCACGCAAAATCTTTCGGTCGAAGGTCATTGATGTATACCTGTCGCCAGAAGTGAGAAACTTGCCATTGAGGCATGCAAGCTTCAAAGTACTGAAGAGGTTGTTCCTAGATCAAATTCTTGGATAATGAGCTGATGTCGACAAGGAGTGATCCGTCAAAGGAGGGCCTTAATGTATCCCACATCAGTGACACGGAACGGAGCAAATGATTTTGATGGAGGTGAAAACAATCTGATGATATATGGTTCAGGGTGGCAGTCATGAAAAGAATGAAGGATAATGTATGGTGGTGGATGGAACACGGTTGACTTCTCTGGATGACTTCTCTTGAACATATCGGCGACACTTATGTGATGGATCGGTAGCATTTACCCCAAATATGGATGGTATGGCGAGACCATGGCGATGTGACCGGTGAATGAAACAACCCAACCCGACTTAGGCATGGAGTGGAAGTGTCATGTTCAAGAGCGACTTGCTACCAATAAAGTTTTTTGAGTTTCTTCCCAATTTTTCCCCAGTCATTGCTGACCAGTACCTCTTTATTTTTGTCAAGCTTGAGGAGGATAACATATGCTTGTTCTATAATTTTCCCTTTGGGCAAACCCATCGCTATGTTTTAATGAGCCTAGCGATAGTGAAACTCGTTCTCGTCTAAAGACAAGTTTGTCGCTATTTAATGTTTTTAACGAGTCTAACGACAAAGATAACTCGGTCCTTTTCATTTTTAGAGAGTCTGAAAAGGTACGTAAAGTCAACTCCAAAAGTCCTTTTTCGTCATCTAATCCCTTAAGTCCGAAAAAGTATAAAACAATACAGAAGGGATGCGTTTTTGATAGTTTTAACGAGCCGAACAAAACAAGCGCTCGATCTTTTTTTGCAATAATCCCTCAGGTCCAAAAAGAGTAAAATCTAGAGGAGGGATAGCACTTCCGGTCGCTTTAACAAGCTGGAAGGGCAAAACTCGGCAATCTTTTCATATTTTACAAGTCAGATGAAAAGAGCTTAAAGAAGACTCATCTTTTGAGGAACGAGTGATAAAACGGGTTAGCAGCTGATTCCAGGTACCGGTTGGAATTTTCCAATCATGGCAGTGTCACAAGGATGGCTAGTGAAATCACTCTTCGCAACTGTTCCTCAAAATGGGTAAACAATCAAATGGAGGTGAATGATCGGCCAAATGAAAAGTGGAGGTGACGGTGCAAACACGACCAAGGCTTTAATGGCTGAGAATGTTACATTCACGGTGGTTATTTACCGGAGGGTAGTTCATTTTTTAACGAGCTTAAACGCGGAAAAACACTGCTCAATATTATGTTTATTTTTTAACGAGCATGAACTATGTGCTAAAACTTCTCGATTATCCAGTCATATGATAAGAATGTCTCATGTAAGATTCCATTTTTTATGGAGCTTGCGCCTTACAAAGCTATGCTTCGCATCCTTTCTTTATGCAAGTTAGGAAATGACTAACCCAAAAAATAGATAAATAATCGCTCTTTACTTGCACTCCAAAAGGTTTGCATGCCCCCAGGTATAAAACAGAGTTTCAAGGTTACCCCTACTTCACTTCCGCCAAAACAATTGTTTTACCGAGAGAGGCCTACCTCTTTCAGGTTACCCAAAGATTGTTTTGTTAATCTTTCAAACAAAACACTTCTTCGGCGATGTCTACCGAGATAGACAAAGGTGAGCGACGATGCCCGCCAACTCACATAACTTTGACAAAAGAATCTTATTCCAGAACAACCCCACTTCCAACCACGGACGGGGTACGGACTAGTCATATTCTCCCGCGGAAACCTACCTTATACCCAAAGTTTTCCTGCCGAAGCAGACCAGGATGCATGCCCCCTGGGTTCCAGTCATATCCCTCCGAATTACTCGCGCTCATCGGGAGGACGAACCGTGGGTTGAGACATTTCTTGTGCGAAGAGACCATTTAGGGATGGTATGTGACTATTTGCGATGCGTGATCTGGGAAATGAAAGCTGGTCCACAAGCTTGACCACTCTTCCTTCGTGCGGAAAACACATTACTCTAAAGAGTGAGGAGACGATGGCTCCCATGCAATATATATAGTCTCGTCCAAGGAGTAGGTTATAATCCAAGGGTCCTTGAACGACCATCACGTTCATTTGAACGGTCTTCCCTTCCAATGTTATGGGCACATTGGGGAGGATCCCTAAAGGTCGACTGGTTCCTTTATCAAAGCCTGTCAGATTTCTCATTTCAGGAAAAAGCACTGGCGAACCAAGCGCTTTCCAAGCAATAGAGGAAAGGATACTCACAGATGCCCCTTCATCAATGATGGTGCCAGCCATGACCATTCTGTATATTTGGACGATAATTCTGAATGGTATGCTTGCTAGCAAACGGGGTCTGCCTAGTTGGTTCCAGTCGAAGGAGACAATGAGGTTGCTTGGTGGTGGGACCGAGTAAACGGCCGGGTATCACTCTGACAAACTTCCTTCCTGCGATAAAGGAATGGGGGGAGTGCCCCCGTGCTCGTCGGAGTCTGTGTTGATGAAGAGAATTTGGATGGTGTCATCTTTATCCTCTTCAGTGACTGTATCATTCGAAGATAAATCCTCTAAAGGCAAGACTGGGTCAATTGCCGCCTCGACCTTTTGACTTTCGTCAGGTATGGATTCAGCTGGTTCATCTTCAATGACCGGTGCTTCAGCTGACCACTTGAGCGGGCCAGCTGGATTTTCAACTAACGAAGGACTCGGCAAGAGTTTTTTATATCCAGGAGGAAGTCGTAACGGTGAAACCAGACGATCATCCTCTTTTCGCTTCGTCTAAGAAGGGACAACGGTGGATGGCGTGATCGCCTTCGCACAGTCTACAGGGAGATCTAGCTCTCCCTTTTTGTCCAACGACTTCACTTTCGCTAGTTGACGATATGCATTCAACATGGCTATCAGAGGTTGATGCCACCGGATTGTGCAAACGGGGAGACCAGTCCCTTAGTATCCGAGGGATGCAGGGACAATCTCTGTGGAAGTGGTCTCCCTTGCATATGACACATGGCGATTTAGGCCTAGTCAGTGCTGTGTGTGGATTTTTGTCAGATGACACTTGTTTGCCCCCAGTCGCTTTTGGCTCCTTCTTCTTCTTCTCTTTCTTCTTCTTTTCCTTCTTCTCCTTAGGAACTTGTTTTTTTGTTTTACCAGTTCTGTCAAGCGAAGAGGAAGGAGGAGAGGAAGAATTAGAGGAAGTAGAAGGCTGGTGGGCAATTCTGGACTGGTCTAACTGTTGATTCGACTATTCAGGAATAGTGGTGTTCTGAACGACATTGGTTGAGAAGAGCCAGACCGGCAAGCCAATTGTCAGTCCTAGAAGCGACAATGTGGCCATATGGGGTGCACCAACATCTCCCCAAGAGGAGAAGGGACTAGGATTTCCACCAAGGGGAATTCCTTGGTTGGTGGGCTCCATTTTCTCAACCTAAAGATCAACACAGGAAAAAGGGGTGATTGTTCCGTTTAAAATAAATTTTAACGACGCTTAGACACAACTTGCTTTTTCAATTTTAAAGAGTCGAGAAAAAGCTAAAGATGACTCTAGTCTCCTTCGATGTTTTAACGAGCCCGAAGTGACAAATGCTCGGATGGACTTTTTCCGTTATAGAGTCTGAAAAATGCCAAAAGGAACTGCTTTGGAGTTCTAGGTAGAGGGTGTGCCAAACTTTTCGCAAAATCGCAGAATACTTTTTAAGGTACGGGCAGTCAATCTTCCCGAATGCTGTGTTCAGTGCATTGCGATCAGTAGGGCGGCTGACACACCTTCCTAAGGATAAAGGTTTTATGCCTATAGGGGTCTCCCAATATATACTCGACGGTACGGGGGAGCACAATCCGTACTGGCGTTATCGTCTCTCAGGAGGAATCACCCAACCATCAGCGAGATCGACAATCACCTGGTTTTACGACGCCGGAACACGTCTCTAGCCTAGACCTCTACGTTGTGCGTTAAGTTACAAAGCGTTGTTAAGTTCATTCAATTTATTTTAGGTTGATCTTTCTTAGAAGTTTTCCTTTTTGGATCACCACGAGATGTATGATACAATTCCTAAATGCAGTCTAAAGATGATAAGCAAGCTTTTATATCTTTTCAAAAATGAAAATCCTAGCTACAAGGGAAAAGGAAGACACAAACTTTTCTCAAAGAGCATAGAGCACACTGTAATGCACTTTTCCCTAAATCAAAGCATGCAAACTATCAAAATGCAAATGCACAAATGCATGTATTTGTTTTTGCTTTCTTAATATTGATGCCTAAAAAGAAAGCTGTTGTACAAATTTGAATTCGATTTCAAGTGAAAACATAAACAAGTTCCTTTTTCAAAATCAAAAAGACGATTACGACACTTTATGATTTACTTGTTTCGACACTAGAAATGAATAAATTCAAACCAAATGACAAAAGTAAAAACTCAATCAACTGTGAACAACAAACAAACTCACTCCTAAGATCAAAGCGACACTTACGATAGGTCTAGATCTAAGGGCGACAGTATGACTAGTTTACTTTTGTAATGGGAAATTGCAAATGATGTAACAAATACACAAAGAACAAATACAGTTTCTTTATACAACTGAGGCGGAATTGAGGCAAAGAAAAGGGGTTTCAGATAGGTACACTGACTGATAACAGGCTGCAAAAACAGAGATGAAACTGAGCAAAAGGAAGCAGGGAACCACAGCTGCACAAGGCAAGGGCTGATCAGCGCACCCTCAGCACAGAGAAACTGAACTTCAGTGCAGGTATCCTTCATGGGACCTGCGTTGAAATGCAGAACCTCTTCACAGAGTCTGCGCTGAAGCAGAAATGAGAGTTGTTTCTGGGTTCTGGGTTACGGTTTGCAGTTAAATCTACAGTTTTTGGCCGGATCAAAGCTATCAATTAGGTACAATTAGGAGGATGATTTAAAGGAGGACTAAGATCTATCACAAAGGGCTGTTAGAGCACTTGTGGATCAGTTTGTTCAGATCATAAAAACGGGCCCAGTGAGTGGACTAGAGTGGCAGATCTCTACTTTTCATTTGAAAATGGCAAATGCATTTCGATTCGACACCCCTGATTTTATGAGAAGAACAACAATAGAAACACAAATAAACCAACAAGATATGATCCCCAGCGGAGTCGCCAATTTTTTGTTGGGAAAAGTATCCAATTCGGAATGCCCCTATCCCACTCTAAGAGGTGATAGTGCCTTAGCAACAAACAAGGTAAACTAATTGAGTATTCTTCTTTATGAAATGTAAATGAGGAGAAAGGATCTAACTAACCTGTGTCTCTCGCTAGTTTGTTGATCCAATTTCTCCTCTCTTCAGTAGCTCCCAGCTCCCAGCTCTCTCACCGGCCCATCTTCACCGAATTCCTGCAAGATCACAAGAGAGAGAAACTACAAGAAGATACAGATATACATTCATAAAAAGCTCAAGATCAGATTAAGCTAAACATGTAAGCATAACAAAACATCATTGGTACACAGCATGTAGGAGAAACTCAAATAGTTTATTGATAGAGTAATAAATTCCAAGAGGAGATACAACCAAGTGAGGCCCGATCCAGCATCTACCTCCCAGCAAAGGAATCCCTTCCTCTCCTCCAACAAAGCATAAATCACCCAATGTACTAATCTCAATCTCAAACCAACAGCAATTCTCTGCAAAGTACAAAATTCCAGCCTCCTGAACCTCTGGGTGAGAGATCCATATATAGATGTAAGCAGAGAGGATGAGTCAGCTTATGTTTTGACTTGTGGCTTCTCTCTGTCAGTTCTTTCTTCCACTTGGAGGTTGAGAACCTCTTACTCATCACTAGTCGAATTCATTGAGGAAAGTGTCATTGGAGAAGATTCTGGAAGCTTCCAAGGTCTTTCCACCTCGTTGAATGAGCTTGCCATTTGTCATTTCCCGCTCAGCGCACCCTGGTAGTGCTTCCACCTGTGTTGCAGTGCACCTAGCCAGTGTAGACTCTGCATTTCAACGCAGGCAGCTAGTGGAGCCTCTGAATTGATCCTGAATTGACTATTTCTGAGTGGTTTTTGGTGGAGAACTTCTGGGAGAAGCTGTCATTGGTTGACCTTGTTCCTTTAGGAGCTGTAACAACATCTTTAGGGATTTTGGATCCCTTGAATTATGGACATTTCATGCCTATAGCCGTAAGGCACAAAAATGTCTATAACACTTTTTCTAATACACATTTAACAATATAGGGGCCCATCCACAAAGACTCGAATTTACCTGCTCCCAATTTATCGGATTCCTGGTCGTAAAGTAAGACCAAGTCACCTTCTGAGAAGACAAGGGGTTTGACATTCTTGTCGAACTGTGCCTTGACTCATTTCTTATGGGCTTCGTTAGGCAAAGTGGCATCACGATTTGTTTCATCCAATTGGATTAGTTCCAAGAAACGAACCTCCTCTTCTGAAGTTCCGGGGAGAAGGTCGACTACGACTTTGAGGGACGAGATTTCACACTGAACTGGTAAGATTGCTTCTAGGCCATACACCAGGTGAAATGATGTAAACCCGGTTGCATTCCTTACCGATGTTCGGTATGCCCACAAGGCTGAGTACAGGATCAGGTGCCAACTCCTTTTGTGGACTCCAATCATCCTTTGCAGCATCCGCTTCAGGAACTTGTTGATTGCTTCAACTTGTCCATTGGCTTGCGGGTAATATGGAGTAGAGCTATCATGGGACAACCCCAATTTGGAAGCCAACTCAACCATCATGTGATTGCGAAAATGCAATCCATGATATGTTACTATGGCCTGTGGAATGCTGAATCTAGTGACTACATGATTGAAAAATAAAAGGGCAGCCGTTTCGCCGGTGTTGTTTAATGTAGGCATCGCCTCAGCCCATTTGGTAAAATAGTCTACCACGACTATGATATACCTATGCCCCCTGGTCGAGGTGGGGTTACATGTCATGAAATCTATGCCCCATTTGGCAAATGGCCCAACTGCAACTACTGGTTGCAGGGGTGTGGGTGGTCTTCTGGTTTTGCTATCAAAAATTTGACATGCATGGCAACTTCTTACTGCGGTTATGCAATCTTTGAACATTATTAACCAGAAGTATCCTGCTTGTAAAAAAATTTGCATCGTAGCATAACCAGATTGATGCCCCCCACACACGCTTGAATGGTAATCATTTAGGACTTTTTCGGCCTCCTCATGGGTGAGGCACCTCCTCAAAACTGTATCAATACCATGATGGTAAAGCGTATCACTGACGATCATGTAGTCTTCTGATTGGTATCGAATACATCTTTGTTCCGAGCGAGAGGTATTAGACCTATATTTTTGGGTTTGGAGATAGATGATTATATCTCCATACCACAGATTGCTTGAAGGTATCAGGAACAAAGATTCATCCACGATGGTTTCTTTGGATGTTTCATTGTTGGACGACGATGGGAGATCGCATATTAATTCTACGAAAACCAGGGATTTCTTCGATTTGGATTTTACAAATTCTAGATCAAACTCTTGAAGAATTGCTATCCATTTTGAATATTTGCCCCCTAGCAACTGTCGCGACAAGATATAAGTCATGGGGTTGCAATCTGACAAAATGGTAGTTTTTCGAAAGAGGACATGGTGTCGAAATATCTGTATCACTTGAATAGCTGTGAGAGCTAGCTTTTCAACATAGGAATACTTGCTTTCTATATCATTTAATTTTCTACTCAAATAATATATAGGATGTTCAATTCCATTGTCTTCTTGAACTAAAACCATTGCTATGGTTGTATCCGCTGCAGCCAAATACAGGTTAAAATATTTTTGATAATCAAGAGCATACATTAATGATGCTTTTATTAGGGATTCCTTTAAACCATCAAAGGAAGCTTGCGCGACCTGATCCCAGACGAAGGGTACTTCATTTTTCAATAGACATGTATAACCTTTAGCAAGTTCGGCATAATTTGGAATGAACCTCCTCAGAAAGTTTGCTTTCCCTTGGAGTTTTTGAATCTGAAGAAAATTTGAAGGTGGAGGCAAATTTATGATTTCCTGAACCTTACATGGGTCGAGACGAATCCCGTCCTTTGAGACTACAAAGACAAGCAAATGACCAGAACTGACACAGAACACACATTTGTGTGGATTGAGTCGTATCTTGTAGTGTCGACAATGTAGAAATATCGCTCTCAAATGCTGCAGATGATCGGTCCGCTTTCGCGAATGACCAAGCAAAGACATCTCTGAATTCGCGAAAAAGAACTTTGTATATTTCCAGTTCTGAAGGAGAACAACATTTGCCAAAATAAATATTCTCTACAACATCTATTTTGGTCGAGATATTTATGGTGATAGTCTCTTCAATATTGGACAAATTTCGCTCGAAATCCACCGTGTTTACAGTATTTGATAGGAAACCAAAAACTAAAGGATGATGAAGGTCATCAGGAGTATCTTCTTGACAATCCGGAAGATGGGAACGATGTGTTGAGTCTTGAAAATGACATTCATTTCCATTACACTTTCACTATTATGTCCATTATATCACCTCCATTTCACCTCCATTTCACTACTATGTCACCACATTTATCCCACTTTCATTATCATTGGGCCACCTTTATGTTTTTCCAATCTTTATTATTTCTAAGCCTTTTAAGTGAATTTGTGGTTAAACATTAGAAAATAATGTGCATATGCTTATACCTAACAAATGGGTTGAGATTGTTGACATGTGTAGGTTGAAAGGAGGCTTCTAGAAGACCCTTATGTGGCACCCCAAGGCCAAATTCGAATTTGAGTGGAAAGAATCATGGGATCATGAGGATATGTGTCACATCTCCTAATTGTATTGTAACTCTAAAAAGACATGTGTCTTATCAGTTCCTATTTTGATTAGGACTCTAGAGGTAGAGGGAGAGATTCATGGATTCTCATTAATGAGATGGCTCTCATCTTTTTGTATAAATAGGAGATCTCTCTCCTTCATTTGTTAGTCCTTTTTAGTCTTTTAGTCCCTAGTTCTTAAGTTTGTAGTTCTTCCTTGATGGCTTTTGAAAGCTTTGGAGAGCTTTGTTGTACTTTGTACTTTTGAAGAAATTGAATAAAGCTTTGATGTTCTCAACATGGAAGGAGATGTGAAGTAGATGTCATGGAGCATATTAGGATGTAAGGTAGAGTAGATTTCATTTTGTAAATATTGCTTTGTAGAATGTAAGGTAGAGTAGATTTCATTTTGTAAATATTGCTTTGATTTGATTATGTTATTTGATTGCTTTCAAGTTTGATAGATTAGATTTTTCATTCATGCAATTTTAATTCATGCAAGTGTGTTTAATTTTGCTTTGATTTCATAGGTGGTAGAGGGCCCCTGCCTTGTATAGTTGTCATTTAATTTTTCACTTTATTTCACCATGTATATTAGCTGTACATAACAAAGCTTTTTGATTACTGTTGTTTTACATTTTTCTCATGTATATTAGCTGTACATAACAAGTTGTTTTGATTACTGTTTTTTTACATTTCTCTCATGTATATTAGCTGTACATAAATTGCTTTCAAGTTGATTGTAGATTAGTGATGCACATAGCCTTTTAATGAAACAATGACGTGATAGAATCATCTTGTCCTTTTGCTGAAGCAGCAAGGATACTGGGTCTCATAGTCAATAGCTCATTGTTTGGTTATTGCATTTTATTTTGATTGAACTAGTTGTATATTTACACTTTTGTTTAAATACTAACTCCATCAATAACATGTTTTAAGTTCTTTTGAAGTGCTAAGTTTTGGAAGTTACCATTAGGGACATAGGCCTTGTCTTGAAATCTTTATCCATACTTGTCCTTTAAAAGTATTCTTAAGACCTTAGAATAGGATTTCCATTTG
Source organism: Pinus tabuliformis (assembly GCA_031772625.1). Taxonomy (NCBI): domain Eukaryota; kingdom Viridiplantae; phylum Streptophyta; class Pinopsida; order Pinales; family Pinaceae; genus Pinus; species Pinus tabuliformis. Next base: position 1,544,522,387 of record CM062804.1, on the reverse strand, counting down.
CATTAAACACTTTAGAAAACCAACAAGAACAAAACCCCAAAAACAACATAAACTATAAAACAACGAAGTAAGAGAAAGGTTAACTAAGCACATATAGTGCACCACACTTCATCAGTTTACGATACCCGGATTGATAATTTATGTAGAGCAATTTGAGACATTAAATTGACTAGACACGATGGTGGTAATCTTCTGACGGCGCCCCATCAATTATCATTGACTGAACAATTCCTTCATCTGTGTAATGTACTTGCGACCAAGGATCTGAAGGGGTACCATATTCCTTAGACCTATCTATCCAAATGCTTGATGAGCGTTGATTTGGGTTTGCCTCCCATGCCAAAAACATTGATTGCTACAATATTTCTATTGGGCTTGGAGGCAATACCTGTAGATGATCCATGCTAATATCATTTTCTCAGATCTTTTGAATAGAATATATCATATTGCAGATTCTTACCATCGCCACTTCCGCCAGATTAATTGGAGGTGGGAGGGCAAAAGTCCCCATTAATATAAGGTCTTTTAGTAGGCCTACTTCGATATTTTGAAGTGAATGAGGGCTTCCATGGATCATCAGAATTCTTCCCGTAACTTGGGAACTATTGGGGAGAAATGTTTGTTGGTTGACGATTGTAATTCTCCCTTGAAAGGGAAATACAATCTTCCTGAAGTAGGTCAACACAACCTCAGCCATAGCATATATCCAGGGTCTTCCCAGTAGGATGTTGTAATCGAGGTTTCCGTCGATTACCTCAACATCTATTTCTACTGCTTTCCCCCCCAGTTCAACTTGCAAGTTACTTAAAATCCCATATGGGGTATATGTTCGTCCATCAAATGCTTTTAATGTTGTCGAAGATCGCGACAAGGTTGGAGATCCTAAATTTTTCTAGCAACTCATCGACATAATACATGTAGATGCCCCCTCATCAATAATTGTTCAATGAATAGTTTTGTTGAGGGCTTTCACTTGAATGAGGAAAGCTAGTTGAGCTGGTAACTGAGGATCATATCCTTTATGATTAAAGGACACATTATTAGAATCCTTTGGGTCAATCCCACCTATTGCTGATAATAAAGCCTGCTTTTGGGAGGGGCAATTTTGCAGTACCTCAAGTGTCGATATAGGGGATGGCGATTGTGCTAGATCTTCCACTATATTATAATGTTGTGCTGCTCTGGCATGAGGACTAAATGTCGACTTGTGTACTACTCCCTTTGGCGGTTTTAATGTTAGCTCTGGAATGATGGGTGGCATAACTTTTGTCGAAGTTGTTGTCGAACGACTAGGTTGATATTTATCCTTGTTGTTCGACAGCTGTGGATTCCCATAATCTTTATTCCTTTTCGTTATCAAAGCATAATTTTGCTGCTTCAAAACCGACAACATCAGCACTTGGGATGGGGAAGCATTATCACTAGCAACCAGATTTGTTCCTGGATCTGGAAACAGATCAGTTAATACCGCCGAGGTTTTTGAATTCTTGAAGAATTTTTCAAGCTCAGCTTTATATGGACAATCTCTTATCCAATGATCCTCATCACATATAAGACATGGACGATTTGGTTTCTTATCTCCAGAAGGGTTTGCAGAAGATTTTTCAGGTGATGATTCCTCCTGTTTCTTCTTCTTCCCTTTGTTTTTCTTCTTGCCTCCTAGTTTCTTGGTTTCTTTGCCTCTGTCAGTTGAGATGGCATTTACTTCCGAGGTGAGAAGTTCCTCATTTGCATTTTGACTAGAAATCTTACGGGCCTTTTTAGATGTAGCCTTTGTTGATTTCGTGTCTATCGTACCAATCACACCGTCACCGGCATGAGAGTCATTGTTCAATTTAGGAGGAGGAGGAACAGAAATTCCGGTCTGGGAGCGTCAGGGATTTTATCGTAGAGCGTGCCAAACTGAGTATAAATCAAGTCTAAATATTGCACACGAGCAATAACTTTCTCTTAAGTAACGACTTCTCCCTTTGCCACATCTTCTGTAATGGAAGGTAGTAATGACTTAATAAACCATTCAGCTAAAATCTGATCAGGAACGTATGTTTTTACCATTCTACAATGATGTCGCCACTCATGAATATGATCGGATATGTGAGTGGCTGTCGTTTGCTTGAAATTGGTAATAAGTTCTGTTCCCATTTCGTACCTTATGGATAACTGAAAATGGGTTAGAAAGGTTGTGGCTAGGGAACTGAAGTTATCAAACGAAGCTCTAGGTAATTCAATATACCATTTTACTGCTGGACCAGTTAACGTTCTCTGAAAAAGGCGAAGCCTAATCGAATCATCGCTTAGGGTGTTTTATGAACACCACAGATGAAAGGTCATCACATGATTCGATGGGTCTTCACCCAGATTTCCATTAAATTTAGGAATATCTGACGGAAGTTTATGTGGAATCGCTGGCCACCAAGGGGTGTAAGCAATTGGATCATTCGTTAGTGGATTTATATCCGGTAACTCTAAAGTCGCCACGAAGGGTAACTGTTGATTCAGGTTTCGCGAAGCATACCCAGGATAATATGGAATTCCCTGAGCAGTTGTTCTTTGCATACCAGCATAATGCATTTGATGCTGGTAACTTTGGTAAGGTTGATGGGCATAACCATTATAGAATGGTTGATTTTGACCGTTTTGAATATACGACTACCGATTATTTTCAAAGATTTGTTGCTCAAATCCTTGGTAAGCTTGTTGGAATTGCGGTTGTTGATATTGCACTAGCCATGGTTGTGAAGCCATGTGTTGTTGTCCAATACTGGCTGTTTGACCAAGATGAGGGGTAATTGTACCCGTTTGAGCCTGTGTCATTCCACTAGTTGGCGATTGTGGTTGAGTCGCTGGGATAAGAGGCTGTTGCATTACGACCTGAGAAACCTGAGGTTGGCATACAACAGGCAACGCTTGTACTTGTGACACCGTCACAATAGTCGGCGTAGTTGGTATATTTGACAGGTAAATATTGTTGCATCGAGTATACAACTCTTGGTTGTTGAGGCAGTATCGACACCCAACCACTAGATGTAATTCCAGCATAACCTGAATTTTGTTGTTAACTCTCGTATGGTTGTTCTCCCGGAGGAGACAATGAAAGGGTATATTGCCCCCCATACGGCGGTAATCTGGTACTCAAAGGAATGATTTTCCCTTGAGGACCGGTGTTACATAAAAATATTGTCACCATGATTATTTGCAGTCAGTATGGGTCTATCATCACTTGTACTGTCCTCCTAAGCAAGTCTCAGACCTCAGCTCTTCAAGTCAAGCTTTGAAAATGAGAGAAAGACATTGAAAATCAACAAATCTCTGGTTCCGCACTTTCTCTCACTGTTGCCTGTGGTCCCGTGCCTCCTGTTTACAAAAACTGCGGACCTGTCCACTCTGTCCCTAAAGAAGTGGGTGCAGACCCCTGTGAAAGTCAAAAAGGCACAAGTTTATTCTAAAAAACTCACTTTCGGTTAATTCTAGATGATTCTAGAAGGAATTTTGACGTGGATTGGCCGCTCTTAGGTGGTTCATGCATCCCAAAAGAGAAGGAGCTAATCCCTTGATGAGAGGAGCTATCCCTTTGAAGGAGGACCTAGTAACCTCCCTCCATTGCACTATAAATTAAGGCATTGGGCTAGTTGCTAAGGAGGTTGGAAGCTGAACATTTTTAAGGGTAAATGCTGGTGAAATTAAGACTTCCTAGTTGAGCTTGAGAGGAGAGATCACATACCTTTTTGGCTTCATTGGGAAGAGAGTGGAACTTGTCAAAGTAGAGGAGACTTCTTGCTGGACCCTGGGAGGAGCTTGTACAACGTCAAGGCACAGGTTGTAAAGTTCTTTTTTGATTTGGATTAATACAATCAGATTCATTTTTCTCAATAAATTGTCTTATGTCATTTGTTTCATGAATTCCTTGACTTTCATGTTAAATATGTTTTATGATATTGGCTTTTCAGGTGCTATTTAATTTGTTTGCTTGTTTGTGTTTGCAGATTCGCGACAAGGAAGCTCATTTGGATCGAAGAAGCGAGGTTTCCACAAAATTGCGTTGGACCCAAGGTAGGTCTAAAACACTTGTTTGCCTTTGTTTATAAATGCATATTTAGGGAAAGATAGTTTGTGATTGGCTTGCTTGTCACTAGGTCTTCTTGGATTCTAGAAAGGTCTATCATGTCCACAGGATCGACTCATTCCGTGTGAAAAAATGGCGACTCTGCTGGGGAAGTTGATTTTTTCCTTGTTTTTACTTTGACCTGAGAAACTGTGTTTTTGTTTCTGTTTTTGGCTTGTTGTGTGTGGAATTGGGTAGAATTAGTAGATCCAGGGTTATTTTTTGTTTTTCATAACTTTGGGAGAGGACCGCACCCTAGGCTTTTGACAAAGTGCGTACTTATCCACACTTTTTCTTTTAGCACAGAGCGGTACCGCACCTGTGTTAACTGTGGGCCTGCGGACCCTGTCAAAATTTTGAAAAACCTAAGATTTCGTCTGTTAGTCAACTTAGTTTTTGTTTAGAAGTTATTATCCACTGCCCAGACCTGCATATAACCTTTCAGAAGCTTTCCTTAGGTTGATTTCATTGGTATTAGGGTTTTAGGTGAAATTCCTAGGAGTTTTGCTTGTTGGGTTTGCTTTTCATTTTGGTCTTGTAGTAGCTCTGATCTTAGAAGCTGTGGGAACCTCAGATCACCTTAGTTTCTACCAGCCTTCTTATGAGTCTGATCATTTGTGAAATCTACCCTTGTTGAGGAATCCTCGTTGTGTTTTCTCTTTACAAAACTTCGAAAAGATTGCGTTTAAAAGTTTGGATTTTCATTTTTAAAAAGAAAACAAAATTGGTTGTTTTTGATTGATTTGTGATTCTGCATAAATTGGTCCTTAGTTTACATCTAGCTAAGTAAAACATCCTTAAAAAGACATCTTGTAGGCTTTGACTTCAAATAGGTTTTTATAGTTTATAGATCTCAAAGTTAGTCATTTCCATAGTTTTGAGTGTTTTATAAAAAATAAAAAAAAATCTCTTTTGGAAAAAGTTTCTTTTCGTAGTGGCTGAGTGCTTTGAAAAGAAAAGGGAAATTTTTGTGAAAATAACTAGTTGTCTCGTTTTGAGTGCATTGGAAAGGACAAAAGCTCTTCTTTTAATTTGTTTGTTAAGAAAGATTTGTGTTTACAAGTATTTGCATTCTCAAACTCTTTCCTAACTAGAAGTTCATCGAATGGAAAATATTGTTTAATCATCTTAAGTGCATTTTTAGTGATTTTGAGTCGAGTCTTCATACCACAAGTTTCATCTCCGCACCTTTTGAATTAAACAAAAACCAATAAAAATAACACTTAAAGTAAAATTCATCTAGTAACATTTTATTTCTAGGGCTCTGATACACCAACTTAGCTTAGGCTAGTGTCTTGGAGTAGGAGAGTAATTAACTCTCCAAGACAGTTAAAACAAACAAGTAGTTGTATCTTGTGGTAGGGAAGAAATCCAATTGTTGCATTTATGCTCTGGGAAAGCTCCTCTTAAAGGAGAAGCACGAGATCGTGTCCGAACCAGTGTGGGAAACAATCCTTCCTCATTGGGAATGACGCCAGATATTCACGTATTAAAAACGGTAAACCTTGGATTAACCATTATCGAGAAGCCTGGGGTCACTTGTTGGTAAACCTTGGATTATGTCAAGGAGCCTTCAAGGGGATTGAGCTTGCTACTCTACCCTTGCGTGAATATCGGATCGTAGACTGTTCCCCTAGGTATATTTGTTTTGATTGGTAACCTTAGTGACCATATTCTTTAGGATTCTTCCTAAGGTGACAGTGGTGGGAAGATCCCACTGTACCTGGAAGTAGACGTCGGCTAGACTCACTTGGATTTTCTGGGGTGTTCTCCTCACTCGAGACGGTTAAGTGGAGGAACTTGTGCTAGTCTATTCATTAAGCAGGTTGCCGGGGTAACTGTTCCAACCGCCATTTCTGTATTGAACTCTGCGACGTTGGATTTCATCACCAACTCGTGTTTTCAGTACGGAAAGTTACTGTTTGTGTGTGTTTGATCTCCTAGATTCTTTAGGCATGTGATTCAAATTTGTTTGGTTCTTTAGAGGCTTTAGGTGGTTTTCGTTGAGATTTTAATTTGTTTACATGTGAAGTAGTTAAAATTTTTTAACCGTGGCTGAATTACCGAGGAAGTCCTATAACTTCGGGGCCAACCTCCTGAGTTTTCACCGAGCCAGCCTGAGGGGTTGAAAGTCCTCGTAACTCCTAGAGACAGTAGAGTTGGGTCGCCTGAAGAAGGAGAGTCTTCTTTGGTGGTACATCCTGATTTTCAAGCTTTAGTAGCAGATTATAATCCACAATCAGTGTCTGTTTCCGAAGTTACTGGTAGCTTTTCATCTACTAGTGATATAGGTGAGGAACCTGAAATATCTGAACCTGAAAGTGAATTTGCTGCTACTACGACATCAGGGTTTGCTTCTCCAGCTTCTAGTGGTCCTGGTTCACCTAGGGTAGAAAGAATAATTACCCAAAATCTTCCTTCTGAACTTATAGCTATCGAAGAAATTGCTACTCCGAAAGAAGAAGTAGGCATCCCTATCCCTGAAAATCAACCTGCTATTGAACTAAGGGAGCGTGAATCAATTTTTTACAGTCCACCTATTAGCAGTGCTTGGTATCTTTCTTTGAGTAATTTCTTAGAAAACCCAGGGTTATGTTTTTCACCACCTCGTGTTCCTTATCACCCAACACCTAGAGGTTATTATCCTCTATTAAATATGTCAAGACAGTCGTCCATGTTTACTCAATTTCCTGAATCCTTTTTTGTACGGCGGTCCTTCTGTTCCCTCTGGGTATCAGTCACTTTCTGGTACTTTTTCGGGAGCATCTCCTCAACCCATTGAACAAGGGTTATTAACTGGAAGCAATGGTACTAAGCCGTTGAGCATAGAAGATATTCTCATGATGTTAGGTACTATTCCCAATCCTCAACCTCCAAGGTGGCCAGTTACCGCCTGGGGGGCAGCCTCAAAATCCTCAATTATCGCCTGGGGGGCAACCTCAAGGTACCCAATTTGTGCCTGGGGGGAAACCTCAAGGACAGTACATACCTATGGGACAGTACCTTCCTCAAGGTCAACCCCAAACTCAATATGTACCCCAAGGTCAACCCCAGTATCAATTTATACCTCAAGGTCAACCCCAGTATCAGTACGTGCCTCAAGGGTATCAGCCCCAAGGTCAGTACTCGAACCAAGGTTTCCAACCACCCTCCAGTCAATCATATGTTCAAGGAACGGGAAATGTACCTTTGAATTATCAATCCTACCCTCAACCCAGTTATGGTCCTCAATATTCTCAACCTGTTATGGGTCCGTACCACGGAACGAATTTAGTGTGGGATCCATCGTAAACTCAACAGGTGTTGCAGCCAAATGTATAGTTGTCATCTCAAACTGGACAACCCTTAGTTTCTGGTACACCCCAGCAACCTGTCTAGTCTACTATTCAAACTTTTGTACCTTCGGTAGTTTCTCAGCCTGGGCCTAGTACGCCTCGTACTCCGCCTCAAACGACTGCTGCAATTGCCGCAACATCTGTTCAATCTACCCCACCTACTTCTGGAGTATAGACAACTCTAGTTTCTACTGTTTTTGTATCTACTCCTCAGACATATTTAACTCCGTCTGGATCCACGATTCAAACTTCGATTCAGATGCCTGTAGGACAACCTGGTTCAAGTACGGTTGTCACAAGTCAGCCACAATTTACTTATCAACCGTACCAGGGGCAATACCAATTTGGTCCTGCTGTGCAGCAACCAGTTTATCAGTATCAATCGTACCCTGGGTACACATATCAACAACCTCAGCAACCCCAGTATAGTCTGGTTAATCCTGGTTTTCCGGAAGGATACAATATCCCAAATGCAATTCCTATTCCTAGTTATCCTGGATATCCTCCTCCTGGGGATGGTCTCATGACCCAGAGTTTTAGGGACCCTAATCATTAGTTACCATTTATCGCAACTTTGGACTTGTCTGACTTGTCGCGCCTAACGAGTGATCCCATTAATTATCTTCCGTTTTGGCCGCCAATGCCGAATAAGTTTCCTAGTGATATTCCTAAGTTCGAAGGCAAATCAGGAGAGGACCCGTCGAACCATGTGATGACTTATCACCTCTGGTGTGCGTTTAACTCCATTTCAGATGATTCAATCTATCTAAGACTTTTCCAGCACACTCTAATTGGTCTTGTGGCCAAGTGGTACATTGAGTTACCGCGATGCACTTTTTATAATTTTAGTCAGTTAGCTACCTCGTTTTTAACTCATTTTCAGTTGCCAGTAAGATATGACAATGGCACGGAATTACTAACTTCATTAAAGCAATCGACGTCCACTTACATTTCAGATCATATTCATGAATGGAGACGTCGACAACGTTTAGTGAAGGTTTTTATTCCGGATCAGATCTTGGCTGAATGGTTTGTAAAGTCTTTGTTGCCAAAGATCACTGAAGATGTAGCTAAGGCCGGAGTTGTTACTGAGGAGCAAGTAATTTCTCAAGCACAGTACCTTAAATTGGTCTATACTCAATCAGGTACGTTACACGAGAAAATCCATAATCTTCCCAAGCAAAATCAAATCACTGCAGCTCCTTCGGGATCTCATGCCGCCGATGGTATGATTGGTACAGTTAACACTAAAAGTAAGAAGAAGTCTTCCAAGAATTCTTCTCCTATCATAACCTTGCCTGACTCCCCGACAGGAGATTCTTCCGCGGAGATTTTTGCCGATATTTACGTTGTAGAGTCATCTAGAATGAAATCAAAATCTGGTGGCAAGAAGAAAGGGAAGAAGAAGAATAAAACGGACAAAAATTCAAAGGAGAAACCTCAAAAATCAGAATCCAATGATGAAAAACGCAAACCTCGTTATCCTTGTCTCATTTGTGACGACGAACATTTTACAAGAGACTGCCCTCATCATGCAGAGGTTGCGAAGATTGTTAAAGGTTCCCAAACTCCTGCTCTTTTGAAGGATCCGTTTCCAAGTCAAGACAGTAAGATGATAGGTTCTTCCTCGAGTGCCAATGAAGAACCCATATTGATGATGTCCCATGTTAGGATTGCGACTCGATCGCATGATTATGGTAGTAAAAGTCTTGTTGATGGTAAAGAAGCAGAATCTTCTCATTCTAATCCATCAATCTCATCTCCGAGTTCTGATCCACTACAGATCGAGAAACCTAATCCAGACCTGGTAATCAAACCGCCCGCCAAGGGTATACTTCAAAAGTTAGCTTTCAATCCACATGCGAGAGCGGCTCAGAACTATAACATTGTTGAGGATTTAGTTGTTTCACCCTCAGCAATGTCGGCTTTGGAAGTGCTGCAATCATGTCCAGCACAGCGTAAACTACTTTTGTCGGCTATAGGAGCTGTTGATGTTCAGGACTCGAACCTAATAATTTTTTATCTAGAAAATAGTACACCGCGCTTACCTCATCAAATGGCTTTCCAGATTCCAGTGATAGTCAAAAACAGGCCTATTCATCGGACTGTGATTGATGAGGGAGCCTCAACGTGTATTATGTCAATTCAGTGTTGGAGATCACTTGGTTCCCCTTCACTAAATCAATCCCCGACAATTCTAAAGGCCTTTGATGGTCGTGGGTTTCATCCTTTTGGCATTCTACAGGATCTACCTATATGGGTTGAAGGAAAAACCGTTAATCTACATGTGGAGGTGGTTGATTCCCCTCTAGATTACAACCTTCTCTTTGGTCGAAGTTGGTCTTACGCTATGACAACTGTCGTTTCATCGGTCTTTTGGGTTATAAAGTTTCCTCACAATGGAAAGATCGTAACAATAGACTAGTTGGCTTACTTTTCATCTGACCTAGCCTCTTCTGAAAGTATTCACCATGTCGGTAAAATGACTATCCCGTATAAGGATGTTGGAGTAGGACTAGTTAAAGATGTCGGTTTACTGGGAACTTTTCCTTTTCCTCCGATCAATGCATCGTCTTCATTTGCAACCATTCATATCATTACATCAGACACCATTGTTTATGATGATCCTTGGATCGTTCCTTCTGAATCTGAGATAGACTCATTTGGTGATGTCATGCCTTTGAGTCCATATGAAATTGTTTATGAGGCCGTGCAATCGTTTATCGACCCATTGTCAACCGAAATTGACTTAATGAATGTGGTCCATGAAGAATCACTTTTCACATCAAGCTCGGGTTCAATCACGTTTTCTCAAGTTCACTCTGATGAACAAATTCATGAAATCCTATGTGTAGATGATTTGCCATGGGAAGATCTCCATCACAGATCTTCGTTTTTACCCGAGAATGATCATTTTGAAAATGATTTTTCATCCATTTTTACAATTGAATATGTCAAGGAACCTTAGAATCCAATGAAACATCCCGATTCAGAGTTAAATTTGGGAAACATCTCTCGAACTATTCCTATTGACATTTTGGTTAAGCCTGGAATTGTTGAGAACATTCATATAGGCGCCTCGTGTACAGAAGACGAAATTTGAATATATAAGGCCCTATTTCAAGAATTCCGCGACGTGTTTGCCTGGTCCTATGAAGAAATGCCATGAATTGATCCCATGATTGTTGTTCATAAAATCAAGACTTATCTGCACGCTAAACCCGTCCAGCAACGTTTGCGTCAGATTCACCCAAGAAAAGCTACTGCTACTAAAGCAGAAGTTCAAAAAATTACTCAAAGCAGGTTTCATTTATCTGATCCCGTTAACGGATTGGATATCGAATATTGTTCTGGTTAACAAAAAGCAAGGGACAATAAGAATATGTATCGATTATAGGGACATTAATCGAGCCTGTCCAAAGGACAATTACCCAACTCCCTATATTGATCAAATCATTGATGATTGTGCCGGCAGCGAAATATTCTCCTTCATGGATGGTTTTTCTGGATAGAATCAAATCAATATTCTACCTGCCGATCAACCAAAAACGGCTTTCATTTGTCCATGGGGAACATTTGCTTATTGTAAATTACATTTTGGGCTAAATAATGTCGGAGCAACTTTTCAAAGGGCCATGTCTTATGCGTTTCATGACATCAAGCACGTTGTGCAACCCTATCTCGATGATTTTCCTGCTCATTCATTACATCGAGCTGATCACCTCGTCCATTTACGAGCAATCTTTATGAGGTGTAGGAATTATCGGATTAGGTTGAATCCACACAAGTGTGTTTTCTATATAGAAATGGGTCGATTGCTGGGGTTTGTTGTTTCGAAAGTCGGCATTCGCGTCGATCCCTCGAAGGTCGAAGCTATTGTCAAATTGCCTCCTCCTTCGAGTCTTCGCCAACTCCAAAGTTTGCAAGGGAAAGCAAACCTTTTATGACGATTCATTCCTAACTACGTTGAGGTTACAAAGGGTTTTACCCGGTTGTTGAAACTGAATACTCCATTCTATTGGGATGAGATAGCTCAGAAATCTTTTGATGCACTAAAACACGCGTTGACCCATGCACCGTTATTGCATCCTCCCAACTACAACCAAGATTACTTCTTGTATCTCACCGCCTCTCATTCCACCATTGGAATGGTCCTAGTTCAGGAAGATGAATTCGGTACTGAACATGTGATATATTACCTTAGTCGAACTTTAAATCCAACTGAGCTAAAATACTCACATGTGGAGAAATTGCCATTGGCAGCTATTCAAGTTGTCCAACGTTTTCGTCACTACATTTTACTACGTAAAACTACAGTAATTTCTTATTGCAACCCTATGATCTACATTTTGACCAAGCAATTGCTAGGGGTCAAGTACTCTAAATGGATTGTTATCCTGCAGGAGTTCGACTTGGAATTTGAAAAATCTAAGTCTAAGAAATCTTTAGTTTTTACAGAGTTAATGTGTGACTTCCCACGTGCTAACACGGAAACTGTGGCAGAGGAGCCCATTGCAGACGAATCCTTGTTTCTAATCAGCACTTTAGATCCATGGTATGGGGATATCATCATTTATCTCTAGACCCAATCCTTTCGGCTGGAAATTTCAAGGTCAGAACGTCGGAAAATACGATTCCAGTCCCAGCAATTCAGGATTATTGGAGATACTCTTTATCGCCGTGGGGTGGAATCTGTTTTTCGAGGAAGCTGAAAGGGTTCTAAATGACTGTCACTCTGGAGCGTGTGGCGGTCATATGTCTGGGTATGCCACAGCGCAAAAGATATTGCGCACTGGCTACTTCTGGCCGTCTTTGTTTAGAGATTGTATTAACGCGGTCTGAAAATGCCACAACTGCCAAATTTTTTATCGAAATATGTGCGCTCCACCTGCTCCTCTCCACCCTATAATTGGCGTTGGTCCTTTTGCCAAATGGGGTATCGATTTTATTACATGTAACCCTCACTCAGCTGGGGGGCATGCGTATATCATCCTTGCAGTAGATTATTTTACCAAGTGGGCCGAGGCGATGCCTACAATTGAGGCAGATGGCAAGACATCTGCAATTTTCATGTTCAATCATATAATTGCTAGGCTTGGTGTCCCACAAGCGATTATCACTGATCATGGGCGTCATTTTTGAAACGTTATGATGACCGAACTTACAGGCCATCTTGGTTTGCGTCACGATAGTTCAACCCCTTATTATCCACAAGCTAATGGTCTGGTTGAATCCATCAACAAAGTTTTACTCATCATGATCTGACAAATCATTGGGATTCATTGGTCGAATTGGCATAACATGTTATTTTCAGCGCTTTGGTTGTATCGAACCTCAGTAAAAACATCAACAGGGTTCACTCCTTTCCAACTAGTTATGGTCTGGAAGCTGTGTTACCCATTGAATGCGAAATCCCATCATTGCAAATGGCCATCGAGTTACTTCCATCCACTTCCGAAGAGGAAAAAAGTTTGTTATACTTGGCTCAATTAGATGAGAATCGACGTGATGCTGCATTGGCAATCGAGACTCACACAAAACGTATGAAAGCTCAGTATGATCGAAATGTGACCCCTCGAAATTTTTTGGAAGGAGATCTAGTCTTAGTTTAAGATCAAGCTAATGATAAATTAGGCGCTGGAAAATTCGTTCCTATGCGGCATGGTCCCTATGTTGTCAAGCGAAAGCTAGCAAAAGGGGCCTATGAATTGGTAGAATTTGACGGGGACTCTTTAGGTAAACCCAGAAATGGTCTTTACCGGAAGAGGTATTATGCTTAAAGAATGGGTATGGAGATTTTTAGTTAGGATAGTTTTTCTTTTTAGCTAGTGTGTTTTAGTTAAAAAAGTGTGCTTAGCTTAGAGAGTGTTTTTTCGTCATTATTCCTGCTTATCTTGGTTTTACTCTTGATATTGTAGATGTCGATGCCTCTCCAAATGTACATTGGTTTCGCTGATGGTGCTTTTCGTAATACACGGAACATTTCTTCTGTAGCTTGGGTTATATATTCGCCCTTTGACGAGTTGGTATCTATGCATGGGGTAAGCCTCGGTCAAACAACGAACAACATTGCCGAGTATAGTGCAGTGATTGAGTTATTATCTGAATATATTTCATTTGGGATTCAGAGTTTGATAGTGAGGTTAGACTCTGAACTCGTTGTATTACAACTTAATAGAGTGTATGCCATTAGAAATCCAGTGTTATTGAGATTATTTTTGAGAGTGCATCTCTTGGAACGTGAATTTGATTATATTGAATATCAGCATATTCCAAGATCTTTAAATACATTAGCAGATGCAATTGCTTCTCGAATGTTAAGTAGACATTTGCAATAATCATACATGTAAATTTAAAACCATTCCATAACATGATTTACAAGATAAGCCAGTAATAGTGATATATATATATATATATATATATATATATATAGGAGTGTGTGTTAAGTTATGGTATGTTCTATGCTTATAACAGTTTACTTCTTTTTCTTATTATATTCCACCAATTAGCAATCACATGTACATAAAGTAAAGTGTAGATAGAACATTAAACGATCGACAGAAAACAAGCCAAGACAAGAGACACAAGATGTGGCGGCTAGCCAGGGACAAACCCCACAATGTGTGGGGAAACCCTTTGATAAAATCTTCTTTTATCTTCAATAATTCAGCAGAGAGAAATAGTACAATAAATCTGATTCATATCAGCAGTAGCAAACCCTAAATCAGTAGCATCAGCATTAGCGGCTTCATTATCAAACTAGGGCAGACCATATCTCACAAACCGACAGTCGGATTGACTTCATTCCACCACCAAACGTTTCGGCTTCCAGAGGAGGTTTAGATGAACCTATAGCATAGTTCATATGAGGAGATCTTCTAGGCCACGCAAGTCAATCTTTACTTCTGCAGTTGCAGCTTCAGTTTCAGCAGTTTCCGGCTTCAAACTAGGGCAGTCGATATCTTGCAAACCGTTCGTCGGATTGACTTCATTCCACCACCAAAATTTGTGGCTTTCAAAGGAGGTTCAGATGAACCTATAGCGTAGTTCAGATGAGGAGATCTTCTAGGCCACGCAAGTCAATATTTACTTCTGCAGTAGCAGCTTCAGTTTCAGTAGTTTCCGGCTTCAAACTAGGGCAATCGATAACTTGCAAACCGTTTGTCGGATTGACTTCATTCCACCACCGAAAGTTGCGACTTTCAAAGGAGGTTCAGATGAACCTACAGCACAGTTCCAAAGAGGAGATCTTCTAGGCCACGCTAGTCAATCTTTACTTCTGCAGTTGCTGCTTCAAATTCAACAGCTTTTAGCTTCACATGTGTGAGAGAGAGAGACCCATTTCAGCGCAGTAGAGAAGAGACTCATATCTGCGCAGTAGAGAGAGAGAGATGTGATGAGATGAGTGAGTCCAAATGAGGAAAAATTCTCTTATATTTATACACAACATTGGTGGGTGAATAGATGCGATTGTTGGGCTTCTGAGCCTACATGAGTTGTAGGTCAGCTTGATAATAATTCCATAATCAAAATAAATTCATATCTCCATGAATACTTATCGGAATCGGATGATCTTTATATCAATCCTACACCTCTCAATGAGGGGAATCTAATAAAAATATTATTAGCCATGAATAAGATGACCCACATGAATTTTTTCCCTGGTTGCCAATTTTAACACTCCCTCTCAACCATGGAGAACTTCATCTGCAATCTGTCTATCGGTCGTTACTATTCATTCATCAAATGCACTGCCTGGTACAGCCTGACCCTTACCCTGCTCTGCTCTATTTTTCCCGTTCTGCTTTGTCTTGTTCTGCCCTGCACTAATCTGTATTGTTTTGTTCTGTTCTGCTCTGCTCTTGCATTGTTCTATTCTGCTTTGCTTTTGTCCGAATTATGAATAAGAAGAAATGATCGAGGATGTATCATACTGACTCAAAGTCAGTCTCAGAGTATGTACCACTGGTCCCAGACTAGTCTCAACCAACCCAAAGTCAGCGTCATAGTGAGTACAACTCCACTGGTCCTAGACCAGTATCATCCTCCACTGACTCAAAGTCAGTCTGAGAGTACGTACCACTGGTCCCAGACCAGTCTCAGCCGACCCGAAGTCAGCTTCATAGTAAGTACCACTCCTACCACTGGTCCCATACCAGTATCATTGATCCCAGATCAATGGAGGTCATCCTAGCGTAGGGAGTACGGTAGTTACAACGATGCGTCCATCGGTACTACTATGGTCCCTAACTTCATTTCCCTGCTCATTGATCAGATGAGAGGTACTTCCCATGAGTCCCAGACTGCATGGGTAGGATGCCTCAACAGGAGAACTAATCAATCCTGTCCTCACAGGAGAACACATCAATCCTGCTACAATTTCCATGGAGAAAACATCGATCCAGGCCTCACAGGAGAACACATCAATCCTGCTACAATTGCCATGGAGAACACATTAATCCAGGCTGCCATGGAGAACACATCAATCTAGGCCTCACAGGAGAACTAATCATCCTGCTACACAGGAGAGCTAATCATCCTGTTCCATAAGAGAGCGAATCATCTTGTCCCACAAGAGAGCGAATCATCTTGTTCCAGTGCGCACCACCAGGGGAGGGTGAGTCACCCTGTGGTCATATGCACATCAATCCAAGCCTCACAAGAGAACTAATCATCCTGCTACACAGGAGAGCGAATCATCCTGTTCCAGTGCACACCACCAGGGGAGGGTGAGTCACCGTGTGGTCGTATGTTGCTCCAGTAATAACCGCAAGCTCTCAGAGCTCCTAGAGCTCAATGTATGCAACATGTAGGACCCTTGTACAAGGGTTTCTTACCGACTCCAAGTCCTTTTGGAAAATCACAGATTAGATCTTTCCTCAGGGCTTTGACAAGGTGTATCAACCTGTACATCATCTTATTGCGATGGAGCCTCCTTGCTCATAAACTTAACATATCCAAGATGATGTCTATCTGCTGGAGCAATCGATGAATACGGGATTCCTCAATAATCGAATCCCACCTCTGGTTGTTATAGAGAATCACAGTGGTATCCAATGTAAATCCAAACAGCTCACTGAAGAGCTTTCGCAACCAGACTACCTCACACAAGGTTATACTAGCAACAATATATCCTGCTTCGGTGGAGCTCAAAGCCATCGAATTTTGCTTCCTGCTCATCCAGGATATCGAAGCAGATCCCAAGGTGAAACAGCACCCGGAAGTGCTCTTACGATCCACCACACTGCCTGCCCAATCAACATTAGTATATCCAAGTAGTCTCACATCTCCGGCAGTGTATCTTAATCCATGAGAGATTGTGTCCTGAAGACATCTCAAAAGATTCTTGGCATCAATCCAGTGAGGCTCAACCAAATATGAGCTCACAATGCTAACTGCAAAAAATATGTTCAGACGGAGGTTCACCAAGAACATCAATGCGAATGAGTTTATGAAACTCAGAGGCATTTCCCAAATCTGGTACGACATCACTACCATATAACTTCTAAAAGTTAAGATCCTCGAGGTAGTCACAGGCTTGCAGTCCATCATACCAAATCTTTCCAATATCTTTACCACATATTTCCCTTGAGATAGGAAAATTTCCCTTTGCTTCTGCCATACTTCAAGTCCTAGGAAGTAGTGCATCAGTCCTAGGTCTTTCATTTCAAATTCAGAGGCCAGCTCCCTCTTACATTTGTGAATGAGAGGGTCTGCACCTATTAGAAAGAGGTTATCCACATACAATACCAGTACGAGAGGCTTGTCATCTCCAACCTCAAAGTAAAGGTTAGGATCGGCTTCACTCCTAGTGAATCCCAGCTTTATCAAGTAGCTATCGATCCTCTCATACCATGCTCGGGGTGCTTGCTTCAGCCCATAGAGAGCTTTCTTCAACCTGCATACATGATATTTTCGATCATAAATTTCAAATCCTTCGGGTTGCTCCACGCAGACCTCTTCTTTGATCGAACCATGCAAGAACGCAGTCTTGACATCCATCTGATGCAGGTTCCATCCTTGTGAAGCGGCAAGGGCTATGATCGAGCGGATGGTCGTATATCTGGCAACAGGTGCAAAAATCTCATCATAGTCTATACCTTCCTTTTGGGAGAAACCTTTAGCAACAAAACGAGCCTTATACTTTTCCGTGCTTCCATCTGCTGACGAAGGCTCATTTTGTATGATCGTGCTCATGATGGTTAGGTATCCTTGATACCTATTAAGTTTCTTACTTTGACGGAAGGTTCCTCAGGGTGCAGCATGTCCTTTAGCATCATCAAGTATCCCCCTAAGCCATGAAGGCCTCTTCCTAGAAGAGGAAGGCTCATGTGGATGAGAATCTATCAGATCCATGGGTTCTTCTACGTCAGGCATTGGTTCATCATCCTTTTCTTTCGGTTCCCTGGTGTTGGCTTCTTGAGAGCTCCTCAAAGTCGAAAGATTGTTCACCTTGCGGTGAACTTTTCTTTAGGAGTCTTGGAAGCCAATGCTCAATGAGGGCATCGATTTTGTACATATATGATGGTGATTGTAGTTTCATCCCATAGAAACATCCGAAGTCCTTGATCATGTAGCATGTCCCAGACAGCTTCCATCATCGTGCGCTTCTTCCTTCCGACCACACCATTCTGCTCAGGAGTATGTGGTGTAGTAGTGTCCCTCTTAATGCCAACCTCAGGTATGCCTGAGTGAACCAATTGTAATATATCAGAGGACTTGATTTGGCTTGAGGGGAATGGTCCCCTTTTGAGCTTTCCTTCTGCACATTGTGGACGTACACCTTCATTCTCTATTCAGAATTCGGGCATCCCTATCACCATTTGTCTTACACTGAGTATAGCTTTATAATGAAGGGGGGAAAACCTCTAATGCCAAAGTTCGGACTAAAGAGATATGTCATAAGACATGACACTTAGAAGAATTCCATCGACCTGATATAATGAATCAACACTAAACCCAAGAGTAAAGGCATCTTTAACATTATTTTTCCATACACATACCTTGCCATCGCTGAAGGTTACCTTGTAGCCTTTGTCTTCCGTTCCCGAGATGGACACTAGGTTCTTTTTGAGGTCAGGTGCATTTAATACATCCTGGAATTTCTGGCCTTCTTGAATGCTTGTCCTCTTCCTTGATTCCCAACTCTCCTCTTAATTTTGCTGTTGAATTTGTCATTCCTTTGATTGCCATCAGAGGGATTTCGAGTTGCACCACTGCATACTATACCATGCTTCTCTGATCATGATTATCATCATGCTGCCCATGTCCATGATTTTATCCATCATAATGCTGCTCAAACTAGTGTGCATCCTCATCATGCTATCCTATATGTTCATGATTTCATGTTGCCCTTTATGTCCATGATCTCATTCATCATGATGCTCATGATCTCATACATAGTGACTTGCTTTATCGCAAATGTAACATCGTCATTTTCTTCTAGCCTTAGGTCCAGCCTTTCCTTTTGATTTAGTCCCGAAATTATTTCTTTTCTTTGCATGAAAAGAAAAGGCAACAGGAGGACCTTTAGGCATGGGCATTTCTTACACTTCTTCCCTTGTTTCTTCTTGAATGCATCTAGCCATTAATTCCTCGAAACCAGGAATTACATTATAGTTCAGAAGAGTAGTCCTGAACACATACCATTCAGATGGTAATCCTTCAAGAGTTGTGAGTGCCATTTCTCTGTCAGTAATAGTTTCCCCTTTAGATAGGAGATCGTTCTTGATCTCGGTGATTCTTAAGAAGTATGCTTGCATACTTTCATCTTTACCCTTCTTGATTTCCCTCAGCTTATTTCTAAGAAACAAAACTTGATTTGCATCATTAACTTTAAATAAACTCACCAGTCTTTCGTATATTTCCTTGGAGGTGTCTAGATCAGAGATGTAGGCCACCAAGCGCTTGTCGATAGAGTCCTGGATGATCTTCTTTGTTTTGACTTCTCCATTTTTCCATTTGTTCCAGGCAGCAACAGATGCATTTGATGAAGGCTCAACAATATTGCTTCATACAAGGTCTAGCACTCCTTGATCTTCAAGGGTTAGATCGATAGACATCTTCCATCCATGATAGTCAGCTTTCTCACGGAGCTTGTCTTCGGCAGGAAAGAGTGTTGAGGACCCCATAGTTCTTTTAGGATAGCCTTACCAATCTTCTCTTCAATGATTGCTCTTGCTCTTGCTCAGGCTTTGTCTTCACCTTAGCTCTGATACCATGTTAAGTTATGGTATGTTCTATGCTTATAACAGTTTACTTCTTTTTCTTATTATATTCCACCGATTAGCAATCACATGTACATAAAGTAAAGTGCAGATAGAACATTAAACGATCGACAGAAAACAAGCCAAGACAAGAGACACAATATGTGGCGGCTAGCCAGGGACAAACCCCACAATGTGTGGGGAAACCCTTTGATCAAATCTTCTTTTATCTTCAATAATTCAGCAGAGAGAAATAGTACAATAAATATGATTCATATCAGTAGTAGCAAACCCTAGATCAGTAGCATCAGCATTAGCGGCTTCATTATCAAACTAGGGCAGACCATATCTCACAAACTGACAGTCAGATTGACTTCATTCCACCACCAAACGTTTCAGCTTCCAGAGGAGGTTCATATGAACCTACAGCATAGTTCAGATGAGGAGATCTTCTAGGCCACGCAAGTCAATCTTTACTTATACAGTTGCAGCTTCAGTTTCAGCAGTTTCCGGCTTCAAACTAGGGCAGTTGATATCTTGCAAATCGTTGCGGCTTACAAAGGAGGTTCAGATGAACCTACAACGCAGTTTAGATGAGGAGATCTTCTAGGCCACGCAAGTCAATCTTTACTTCTGCAGTAGCTGCTTCAGTTTCAGCAGTTTCCGGCTTCAAACTAGGGCAGTCGATATCTTGCAAACTGTTCATCGGATTGACTTCATTCCACCACCGAAAGTTGTGGCTTTCAAAGGAGGTTCAGATGAACCTACAACACAGTTCCAAAGAGGAGATCTTATAGGCCACGCAATTCAATCTTTACTTCTGGAGTTGCTGTTTCAAATTCAACAGCTTCCCGCTTCACATGTGTGAGAGAGAGAGACCCATTTCAGTGCAGTAGAGAGAGAGAGATGTGATGAGATGAGTGAGTCCAAATGAGGAAACGTTCTCTTATATTTATACACGACATTGGTGGGTGAATAGATGCGACTGTTGGGCTTCTGAGCCTACATGAGTTGTAGGTTGGCTTGATAATAATTCCATAATCAAAATAAATTCATATCTCCATGAATACTTATCGGAATCGGATGAACTTTATATCAATCCTACACCTCTCGAAGAGAGGAATCTAATAAAAATATTATCAGCCATGAATAAGATGACCCACATGAAGTTTTTCCTTGGTTGCCAATTTTAACAGTGTGTCAAAAAATACATCGTCCTCCATCATAGGTTGAAAAACACCTTATGATCGGCAAAAATGATAAGTACAAAAAGCAAAAATTTCATATGTGCCTACAATAAGTGATCATCCTATCACTGGTGATGATCTCGATAAGAAACCACTACATGAGCCACCTTGCAAAGGAACCTCCTAAAAGGTCCTGTGACCCCAATCATATAGCGCTGAACTCGACGAGGAATATCATCTATGGTGGTCTCCGGAATATCTCCTGTCAAGCGCTCTAGATGAATCTCCAACTCGGACAAAACCTCTGCTGATTCGTCCTACGGGGCTGGCATCGCTGCAACTGGTTGTTTCCTCTCGTAAGGTTAGAGAGCGGCTGGTCACTGTGGGCCCACATCTGCATTTGAAACTTTTACTATCAGTTTTGGGATGATAGAAAAATAATAAAAACTAAAATAGGAAAATGTTGAAAGTGATTTTACCTGAGTCATCCCATTGCTCTCCTGGTGGAAGAGCCATGTCTGGGTCACCATGAAAATCTACCACAGCGTAAGGGAAGTCCTGAATAGAAAAAATTTGGTTTTCCAACCATTGGAAATACTCAGGTTTGAATCGAACAACCTCTGTCCCCCCGTCCGGATTACAGGGCCATAATTACAACCCATCGCATCAGTTTGGGCTCTCGAGGAAGCCCAGCTCCAATAGTAAGGTGCTGCGAGATCAACATGGGAACCCTCTCTGGACCAAAGCTCACAAGCAAAGCCCCATAACCAAAGGTCTTTAGTTGTCCATTCTTGGCTCTGGTCAGTTCGCCTTTCACATTGGCCAACATAGCATCGCACCAGTTGAAGATGGTGCCTCGAAAGCAGTCAACTGCCATCCGCATCTAGGATCTGGTGGCAATATGTAATGTGGCACTCCCGCAAAGTCTGGTGACAGTAAACACAATCACCATGAGTTCAGGAAGGGATATGGTTTTAATATCTATCCCTTTGTCTTTAGCCTGGCTATTGCAGAACTCTAGCCGGAGGCTATCGACAGACGGGGCACCTGGCCTAGTCCCGAATAGAGTCAAGTCTTCGCCTCTCTTAGGCAAACCGGTCAAAAAATATATGTTTGCCAGCTCGATTTCAAGCTGGTGGCCACCAATGAAGAAGCACTGGTCCTGTATGCTCCATCTGTCAACCAGCCACTGTAAGAAATCCACCTGGGCCCTCATGCCAGGTATGGCCCAGAATTTGTACAATACACATGCCTTCAAAGCATTAATCGAAGGCTGGTGATTCAACACGGCTAGATCCACATCCTCATGCTCTCGTTCATGCCAATCTAGCATGATGCACTCTCTGCATCCAATAAAAAGACAAATTAGAATGCTAGCAATTAATTTGTTTAGGCCAAATTTGAGAATTTTTGGGTTAAAAACCCTTGCTGCAAGGATTGCACCCTCTGGGTTAGAGACAGTGCATGGGTCTACACCTTGCCTACATGGAAGGTGCGGACCCCTTACTTTTTCCCCATTGAGAAAAAGTCGGGGTTCGCGGGCTGCCAGTGTTATGCCTGCGCCCCCCCCCCCCCCCCCGCGGGTTTTTAGCCTAAAAACCCTCCAAAAAATGAAATGAAAGCCTAAAACAAAAAATGAAACAGTTAAAAATGAAGAGTAGGATGATGTGGATTACCTGGAGAAGACGGCGTTCGATTCCGACAGTTGGATTTTCCGCAATATTCACGGGAAGTTTCTGGACAAAAGCACTATTTTCTCACCCAAATCTCAAATGGTAAAAATGAATTGACGAAAGCCCTTTTTATAAGTTTTTTGAGTAAATAAATTGCAAATTTGTTTATGTTTCACTTTGGAAAGGTAATTTTTGCAGCATTTTTATCCATTTCAAACAGGTATGAGTAATGTTTGCTTTTTGTTCAGGATAATGGATTATTCAGGTGAAATCTATCATTTTCAACGAAAAAACAATTAGAGTCACCTTTAAGCTCTTTTCTGACTCCTAAAACATGAAAAGATCGTTGAGTTTTTCTTTTAAACTCATTAAAACGAAACTAAAAGACGGTCCACTTACACCTCTTTTCTGACCGTAAAAACATGAAAAGATTGCCGGATTTTTGTCGTTTCAAATTCGATATTGGTTATAAAACGACGTGTCGTTGATCACTTTTTTACTTTTTCGGATCAAGGGCACTAATTATGAAAAGTACTCCTTGGTCGTAAAGATCAAGCAGTTCTCTCAAGTATTATTTTATACTTTTTTGGGCTTGGGAGGCACAAATTTATGAAAAAGGTCAACCCTGGAGTCTTCTTAAGTTTTTTCAGACTCTCTAAAATTGAAAAACGCCAAGTTTCTCCTATACTGGACTCGTTAAAATTTCACAGTAAAGGACCTGTTCAATTACAAACAGGAATGAACCACTCCTTCTTAGGGTTCGAATTTAAACTAAGTTGGACTCATCCGAAGGATGAGCTTTTAATCAAGCAAATGTTATCCTCATCAAGCTTGTCAAAAATAAAGAGGTACTTGCCAGAAATGGTGGGGGAAAAGAGAGGAAAATGAGCCTATTTGTCATACTTTGTAACCACTATTGAGCATGACACTTTTATTCACTTGGGTTGGGAAATCCTTTGCCTAACAGTTGATCAAACCACATTGAAAGTCTTCAGCCGGTTTCTGGGTATTAACTTTGGGTCAATTGTCACCAAGCCATCTGTTGTGTTGTTATGTGTTCAAGAGGTCACTGCCAATAAGCCATTCATCTACAAAATATCTGTCATCCATCTTGACCATCCCTGAGTTAGTCCTTGCAACTAAATTTCTTCAACTTGATCTATGATTTCGTGTTGTGGGATTGCCTGCGACGGATCGCTTTCTATCGACTTCAGCTCATTATCTAGAAAGATGATATAGAAATCGTCAATTCCTTGGGATCTACATGCCTCAATGGCAGGTTTCTCGCCTTTGATGACAGGTTGCATCATTGACCTTCGATCAAAGGATTCCGTGACATCTTCGACATCAACACATTTATTCACATCTCATGGATTGTACTGGGTACTTTGAGAGCCATTGACATCACTGGTGGTTTCTCTCACACTTGTTAACAATTTACATCATTGACTGGTAATCAAGTGGTTTCTACCATGTTCGACTTCAACACATTCATTCGCATGGATAGAATCGTACTGTTTCAGGAAATAGAAATGAAGACCCAGGATCTAGTTTCCACAATCCAGGCTGCGAGGAATTTTGTATTCATTATATGATGGACTATTCATAAACAGATGGCTGCGTCCATACTGTGTCCACATGAGTCTATGTTTGTGATGTGTTACAAGATCATTCCTGTATCAGAGCAGTAGTTAGTTTTCTAAGTCAGTTTTGATCTGAGTATGGGAATGCCTACCTCAGCGATGATATGATCTCATATATATATCCTGCATTGAATGTTTTTACAGGTTCTGACCGGGCTCTCCACAAGATGATCCTCGAAATGATAAAGTACTTCACTCTTCCTAAATGACAAATGAAATCCTCATCTACTACAGACTTCACACTTTAGGGGCAATCTGTTACACAAAAATATCGTCACCATGATTATTTGCAGTCAGTATGGGTCTATCATCACTTGTACTGTCCTCCTAAGCAAGTCTCAGACCTCAGCTCTTCAAGTCAAGCTTTGAAAATGAGAGAAAGACATTGAAAATCAACAAATCTCTGGTTCTGCACTTTCTCTCACTGTTGCCTGCGGTCTCGCACCTCCTGTTTACAAAAACTGCAGACCTGCCCGCTCTGTCCCTAAAGGAGTGGGTGCCGACCCCTGTGAAAGTCAAAAAGGCGCAAGTTTATTCTAAAAAACTCACTTTGGGTTAATTCTAGATGATTCTAGAAGGAATTTTGATGTGGATTGGCCGCTCTTAGGTGGTTCATGCATCCCAAAAGAGAAGGAGCTAATCCCTTGATGAGAGGAGATATCCCTTTCAAGGAGGACCTAGTAACCTCCCTCCATTGCACTATAAATTAAGGCATTGGGCTGGTTGCTAAGGAGGTTGGAAGCTGAACATTTTTTAGGGTAAATGCTGGTGAAATTAAGACTTCCTATTTGAGCTTGAGAGGAGAGATCACATACCTTTTTGGCTTCATTGGGAAGAGAGTGAAACTTGTCAAAGTAGAGGAGACTTCTTGCTGGACCCTGGGGGGAGCTTGTACAGCATCAAGGCACAGGTTGTAAAGTTCTTCTTTGATTTGAATTAATACAATCAGATTCATTTTTCTCAACAAATTGTCTTACATCATTTGTTTCATGAATTCCTTGACTTTCATGTTAAATATGTTTTATGATATTGGCTTTTCAGGTGCTATTTAATTTGTTTGCTTGTTTGTGCTTGCAGATTCGCGACAAGGAAGCTCATTTGGATTGAAGAAGTGAGGTTTCCACAAACTTGCGTTGGACCCAAGGTAGGCCTAAAACACTTGTTTGCCTTTGTTTATAAATCCATATTTATGGAAAGATAGTTTGTGATTGGCTTGCTTGTCACTAGGTATTCTTTGGATTCTAGGAAGGTCTATCTTGTCCGCAAGATCGACTCATTCCGTGTGACAACCGGACTGCCCAAATTGACACCGTGAAGGATCAATTTGCTGAGACTCAACATAAGAGCTCCTGGATATTATTCCGGATGAACAAACGGGAACGGACCATACTGTCGAAATAACCCCTGAGTGGGCCCCATCTAGCGATTGAGAGCTAGTTGGGACAGATGGTATGCCGGCGAACATTGTTGGAGTGACAGCAGGAAGTTTTGTCGTCACTGTGTCAGATGACACAGTCCTAGATGTCGATGGTTGTTCAGACATTTCTAGTCTATCCAAAAGATTTCCTAGTGATTCTATAGGAGCTTCCGATAACGGTAGACAAATTTTTAATGAAGAATGATATAGGGTGATCTTGACTCCAAATTGCGATGGAGTACTAGATGGAGGATCCTCCACAATCTCTTCTATAGTAATCAGACCAGGTGGAAGAGGTAGACCGTTAGGTCCGTAAAATATTTCTGGTGTCAAAGAAGGTATAGATTCTGCAGTGACAGATGTTTGGGGAATAACACCTTCCGAATCAGTTGTAGATGGAGCTTGTTCAGTAATACAAGTGTTTACTTTCACACTAGGATCAACTCTATTGTCCTTTGGTGGCTGCGGAACTTCTTCTGTAAAGGCATGGATACTAGAAATGTTTGGAGTAACCAGAGTCTTCGATGGTGTTGGAACACTTGTTCCAACTTTACCAGGGGATTTTGAACCGGTTAAACGAGTTCGCTTCATCCATAACAGTTTTGATTCTGGAGATAAAGACGGTTGACTCGTAAGCCTCTACGAATGACAGGGTTTCAATTGAATTTCTTCCACGATTGTGGATTACTCGATCAACTAAAAATCAAGGGGAAATATGTTTCTGAATTAAATGAATTTTAGATGCTTTGACACAACTTGTTTTTTCAATTTTTAAGAGTTGAGAAAAAACAAAAGATGACTCTAGTCGCTTTCAATTTTTAATGAGCTTGAAGTGACAAGTGCTCAGATGGACATTTTCCTTTAAGGAGTCTGGAAAGGAATGAAAGAGACTACTCTGGAAGTCTATATAGAGGGATTACCAAACCAATCGCAAAACTGCAAAATACTTTTTACGGTACGACAGTCAATCTTCCCGAATGCTATGTTCAGTGCATTGCGATCGATAGGGCGGCAGACACGGATTCCTATGGATAAAGGATATAGCCTATTGTGGTCTCCCAATATATACTCGACGGTACTTGGGAGCACAAGTCCGTACTGGCACTTGTTGTCTCAAAGTGGAGGAATCACCCAACCAGCAATGAAAACAACAGTTACCAGGCTTTACGACGCCAGAATACGTCTCTAGCCTAGACTTCTAAATGTTGTGCGTTAGGTTCCAAAGCATTTTTAGATTCATTAAATTTATTTTACAGTTGATCTTGTTTAAGAAATTTTCCTTTTAGGTTCACCGCGTGATGTAGATATACAATTACTAAAATGCAATCTAAGATGATAAACAATCGTTTAATCTTCGTTTTGCAATGAAAATCCTAGCTACTAAAGAAAGAGAGATGATTTTCTCTCAACATAGAGCAGAGAGCACACACTATATGCACTGTCCTAAATAAAACCAACAAACAGTCTAAATGCAAATGCACATGCATTTATTTATTTTCAACCTTCTTAATGTGTGAATGATAAAAGAAAGCTAAGCGCAAATCTGAATTATTTTTTCAAAGCGACATTACTAACAAGTTTCTTTTCAAGACAAAATGAAGACAATGACGACACTTTGCGATTTGAAATTGAAAGCTTTCTTTCAACACTTTAAAAACTATTAATTCAAATCAAATACAAGAGTAACAGTGTAATTGACTATCAAGAATAATCGGATTCTCTTCTATGACTGAAAACGACACTTGTGACACTTCCAAATCAAGAAATGACAGTTCAATTATGCTACTTCTTTGTAAAAGATAACTGAAAATGGCTCACAATACATAAAAACATTTACAGTTCTTTGCACAATGGAGGCAGAATAATGGCAAGGAAAGGGGTTTCCACAGAGGTATACTTTCTACAGATAGCAAAACTCCTGAATAGAGCTGAAAAGAGTGAAGAAAAACCAAAGTCTGGAGGCAAAATTAGCCTTCTCTGACCATTGCACCTGCCACACAAGGATTCCAGTATGCATCCCACCTACTGTGCACAGGAAGTGCGATGCATACTGATATCCTTGAAGAGAAGGTGCGATGGTACAGTGCGAGACTTTTGATCCAGTTCTTGATCACAGTTTGCAACACAGTTCAGGGATTTAGGCCGAGCAAGTGATAATCAGTAAATAAATCACAGGGGTAGATCTAAGGAGGTTACTAGAGCCACCACAAGGGCAATTAGGATGTTTGAAAATTGATTGTTCAGTTTATAAACAAAACCTGGAGATAGACTGAAGTAACATTGATCTACTTTGCACTTGCATAGAAAATGCAGTTCGAAGGCTAGCTGGCTTGACTTCAGGTTCCGTCTGTAAGTTTATAAAACAAACAAGTATAGAAAAGAAAACAAGTTATTTGATCCCCAGTGGAGTCGCCATTTTTTTATCGGGAAATCTAGTGTTTATGCAGAGCTGCTAGTCCCAGTAAGACTGGCAGCTATCTTAGAAACAAACAAACTAAAACTACTTTCGTTTTCCTTTATGAGAAGTAGATAAGAGGGGAACAATGGAGACCAACCTCTGTCTTGCACTTGGTTCCTTGCTTGATTCCTCTCCCTTCTGATAGATCTTTGCCACTTTCTTCCTCGTCTACCCAGCTTCAAAGAGAACCTATGGAATCAAAGCAGCATAACACTATCTAAGAACAGATATCTACTATCACAAACAATATAGGACCAGATATATATTGACCACACAAATGCATATATCATCAATGATACAAGAATATGGAGGAAAACTTGAATAGCTTTACTAATATCAAGAATAGCAAAGACGATTACAACCAATTGTTCTGACCCAACGTCATCCTCTTAGCAAGAATGCCCTTCTTCACCTCATGAAAATCTTAGATCACCCAGCACTATGATGTTACACCAAGAAACCAGCAACACTTCCTTACAAGATACAAAATTCCAACCTTTGGATCTCTGGGATGAGGGATCCATATATAGATGATTGCAGGGAGGTGAGTCAGCTTCTGAGATTTTATTAGTGTATTCTCTCTGATAGTTCTTGATTCCACTTGGAGATTGATGATCTCTTACTCATCCCTAGGCGAATTTAGAGAGGCAAGTGTCATAGGAGAAGTTTCTAGAAGATTCCATGTCGAACCACCTTGCAAACTGTCTCTGCCATTTGTCCGCTCTCTCTCATCGCACCCTGCAGAATAGCTATCCAGTATGCATCGCACCTTTTACTCTGGGCAGGTGGGATGCATCGCACCTTCTGCAATGGGCAGTCTGTATGGTCCAAATTTGACTAGTTCTGAGCAGTTTTCTGTGGAGAACTTCTGGGAGATGATGTAATCAGTTGACCTTGTTCCTTTAGGGTGTGAAACAACACTTTTAGGGATGTAGGAGCCCTTGGTTTATGGACATATATGATTGGGGTTGCAGTGCCCAAA
Source organism: Pinus tabuliformis (assembly GCA_031772625.1). Classification (NCBI taxonomy): domain Eukaryota; kingdom Viridiplantae; phylum Streptophyta; class Pinopsida; order Pinales; family Pinaceae; genus Pinus; species Pinus tabuliformis. The sequence goes on along the minus strand of CM062804.1, from coordinate 1,544,493,384 downwards.
AATGTCTATAACACTAGGAGAGTTTTCCCTTAATATCAGTCATAATGGTGAAGGCCTCATCAAGCCATGGCTGGACGCACGCCTTAAGAAGTGCCCCTTTCTGTCTGGTGGAATCCACCTACTCTTTTAGCACCCTTGCTTTCTACATCTTGGCCAACCATTGGGTGAGGAAAACTGTCTACACAGTTCCCCTTACATTATCATACTGCTCCTGCAATTCGCGCGCCTCTATTTCGGGGCGCTATATGTTGGGATCCTCCTGAAGGATCTAAGGACGTCAAAAGCTTGGTCCAACATATCAGTACATCCCTGCACTACCCGTCCAATTTCTTTCAGTCCCATTTGAATTGTGCTAATGTGCTACTCTCTAACTTCTGGAGGAGTGGAAGGCTACGCCTTCAGCCACAACTCAACAATATGGAGGTTCAGCTCCAACTGCACTCGCATTGTTTCCTCGCATGTGCTTCAGAATCCAATTTATAGACAGTGGATCCACATTTCTATTGGTAGGTCTGCAGTGATTGAAAAATCTGGGACTCGTCGGCATGCTTCATCTATTGTCTTCACAATTTGCTAGTTCTGTGACACCAGTTCATCACGCTATCGGCTGAGCTATTCAATGTTGATCTTTTTCTCACTCATTACCTAGATCGCATGGCCCTCCCTGGCACAGAGCTCTACTGTTATGCCATCGTGTAGATGGTACAACATGTCTCATGGAAAAGAAGCCAAATTAAGGCCAAGTCCCTTGATCCTACCTAACGTGGTTTTGTCGTCCTCTTCCTCTGTTGTTAACATTCCTTCCGGTAGCACTACGGTATTGGTCATCTTTGCAGGTGGTAGCTATTTTGCTAATGATGTACCTGCGGTGCCATAGGCGGCTATTGTTCCTTCTTATGTGGGGCACACCTGTAGTTCCTACAACTGCGCCCTTAGGGCCCCCAACACAATCTGCTGCTCTGACATGGCTTCCTAGAGTGCTTCCTTGGTGACCCCGCGAACCATGTCGCTGATGTCGTAGAGGTAGCCTTCTATTAAAGTGATCAGGTCGATGGAAAATTTGGATGCCTTGACCTTTTTTCGTGGACCCGATCTCTTTATGGCATGCAACCATTTTAGCTGGGTGGAAGTCGTGCCCGGTTCCATGCCTTCTTCTGTGTCCTCTGCTCCCTGTCTTGTAGGCAAGTCCTAGCCCTCTTCATCCTGCTTTGTGGTGGCCCCCATTGCCTATGTTGCTGCTACTTCTTTGGCAGCCTTTGCCTTCTCTACGGTTGCCCTTGCTGCCTCGTGGAAAACCCTTACCTTTGTGGCCACCTGTTCATTGCACCTTTTCTGTTCCAACTTTGTGACCCATAGCTTGGATTCATCCTTTTGCTTCTGTGCTGCTATTTTATCCAGCTCTGCCAGATCCGGGGTGCACCACTCGAGAGGCCATGATTCTAGCACTAAAAAGATCACATCATTAATGGCGATGAAGGGTAGCTTGGTCCATTGTTGTGCCGGGTCCTTACGCTCCTTTATGTACACATTATGCATGTATGCCTTGAAGTCTACAAAGCTCCGTAGACTATTGTACACTATGGGGGACAGGCACGGCCATCTGTTGATCCACATATGGATACTCACCTCCATGAGCACCCAGAAGATATTTGTTTCATGAATCTACTTTATGTCCTTGGTGGCCTAGCACAACACGTACTTTGTGGCCTCTCGTAAGTCCTGTTCAATACTATGGAATTGACTATCCTCAGGCAGTTCCCTTGTTACCAGTAAAATAGACAAGAGCAACCATGCGTAGTGGAAGGTCTTGCCCTGCTACTGGGCTTCCTTGCAGTTAGTTAGGAACTCTTCGTAGAGGAACTCGGCCCAGTTAAATTGGACCCCCTCTGCGCATTGTTTTTCCAGCGCAACTACCAGCACTGGTACCTCATCTCCACATCATTTTCTCATTACCTTCCCGGCCACGAGTTGGGTGGATATTTACACCCCTTTATCTTTAATGTTTCTAATTGTGTAACCCCTCTTTTGCTTCTCTAGTTTGTATTTTTTCTTCATGGCCTCTATGCACCAAATATCCACTTTTTCCTACTATTGTCACGGGGTCCTTTCCCTTACAGGGTAGCCGAGAAATCCTATGGATGAGATCCGTTGTGATGGGAATAGCCTCCTCCAGCCATAATAACCCATCATGCACTAGGCAAAGCAACTACGTGATGACGAAAATAGTGATAGATGCATGGTGAAAGTGTGGAATCCACAGCAGATGTAGTAATCCATCCTTCTCCACACCGCACAGTCATTTTCGCAGCTCTAGTGTTGTGACTGACCCCTTCGTGCTCTGCTTCATGAGGCTCTCCATCTCTAAGTGTGGGAACTTTTCACTGTCCATGAGGTCCCAATCTTCGAACTTCATTATGGGTACACACCCCAGGTGTGAGCCTTCAAATAGAATTCCATCGGGGAGGAGCGGGGTCTGGAGTACGCGCTTAGTGGCATCCAGGTCCTTGGGTATCTTATTTTTCCCTTTCCACGAAGGGACATACTTGGGAAATTTTGCTGCAAAGCACATCGGCTGGATGACCTATTCCATGTCTTCTTCTACCTCTATCTCATCGACGAGAGCCTGTAGGTCCTCCTCCTCATCATCTGTCTCAATGGTGACAGCCTTGCCCTTTTCTTCCATTGAAAGTTTACCGAACTACGGATTGTTGTGTGTGGAGCATGATTGTTCAGAGGTCTTTTATTTCAGTCAGATGTATACTCCAGGAATTTTGTACACCCCTCGACGTTGGGGGCTTCGCGAGGGCCGATCCCCCCCAGTTGGGGGGTCTGGGGGCCAGTGGTCCCCCGGCGGGGGTTCGGGGGTAGCGCCCCCAAAGCCAAAAATAGATGTAAGTTTTCCTTGTAAAAGTATAGTAATTTCTAGTCAATCTAGGCTGTTCATTAGGCAAATGATCTGATGGTAGAACTTATGTTTAGTTTAGGGTTTTTTTCCCTAGAAGGAAACTCCTCTCTTTGTATGAGGGCATTGTATTTGAGGCTGTGATATAGATGTGTATTCTCTGAGCGAGAAACAGAGAGGTGAGACTGTGAGAGAAAACAGAGGATATTTCAGTAGATTTGATGTAGGTTGTGTCTCTTCATTTTGCTAGATAATAGAAAGGAAGGACTGGTTGTTCCGGGTGGACGTAGCCCAAACTAGGTGAACCATGTATATCTGTGTCTCTCTTGTTTTATGCATTTTCTGTGTTTATATTTTTGCAATATTTTATGTGTTCCATTGCTCCATAATATATAACTTTCCAACAACTGGTCTGAGAGCTGAAGGTCCATTTGGCTAATAAACTCACAGGAAAGAAGTGTTCCTCATTCGAGTGGGAGCAATGGCAAAAGATGGTAAGTTTAGGGTCGAGAAATTTAACGACCAAAACTTCTCGCTATGGAAGATGCAGATGGAAGATTATTTGTAATATCTTTACTTACCATTAAGCGGAAAAACAAAGAAGCCGATGGCTATGACAGATGAAGAATGGAACCTTCTCGATAGAAAGGCACTTGGAACAATACGGTTGTGCCTCGCTGTGTCAATCGCCTTCAACATTTCGAAGGAAACAACGACAGAGGGTTTGATTTAGGTGTTGTCGAAACTATATGAAAAACCCTCGGCCTCAAACAAGGTATTTCTTATGAAACGGTTATTTAATATGAAGATGTCGGAAGGTGGATCTATTGCAGATCATTTAAATGATTTTAATAATGTTACAAGTCAATTAAGTTCTGTAGGGGTAAACTTTGAAGATGAAGTTAGATCTTTGTTATTCTTCTGCTCATTTCTAGAAAGTTGGAATGGTTTAGTAATGGCCATTAGTAACTCTGTCTTTGGATCTAGTACTTTAAAGTTTGATTATGTTTTCAGTGCTATCCTTAGTGAGGAAATGCGACAGAAAAGCTCCAGTGAGACATCGGGTAATGCTTTGAGTGCAGAGTCTAGGGGAAGAAAAATGGAAAAACGAAAGAGCTCAGGATATCACAGTAAATCAAGGAAAGGTAGATCCAAGTCCAGATCAGGGATAGTGTGGTGGAAATGCGAAAAGAAAGGACACCTAAAGAAAGACTGTAGATCTCGGAAGGGAAAAGAAGGAGATGCACAACAAGAAAACAATCGTGAAGCAAATGTGACAGGTGACGTGTTACAAGACGCTTTGATTCTTTCTTTCAAAAGTATTACTGATTCCTAGGTGAGAGATTCAAGGGCCTCATTCCATGCCACACCTGATAAGAAATAGTTTCATGACTATGTTCAAGGAGATTTTGGACAAGTTCATTTGGGTGATGGTGAACCCATAAAATTGTTGGAATGGGTAAGGTTCTTGTAAAATAGCAGAATGGAAACCAATGGCTACCAAAGGAGGTAAGGCATGTTCCAGATCTAAAGAAAAATCTGATTTCAACAGGGCAGTTAGGTGGTGAAGGTTGTGTGACAACTTTGACAGATAAAGCTTGGAAGGTCACCAAAGGAGCCCTGGTAATAGCAAAAGGCAAAAATGTTGGTACATTGTATTTATGCAATGGTATTTCTAACTCTGTTAATGCTTTAACTTCCAAAGGAGCAGATGCAAAATTATGGCATCATAGGCTCAGACACATGAGTGAAAAGGGGATGAAGATGCCTCACTCAAGGAATTTGTTGCCGGGTTTGAAGAATGTTGATTTGGACTTCTGTGAGAATTGTGTTTATGGAAAACAGAAGAGAGTCAGATTTCTCAGAGTTGGGAAAGAAAAGAAGAGCAAAAAATTAGAGCTTGTGCATACAGATGTATGGGGACCTACTCAGGTATCATCTCTCGATGGCTCTCATTATTATGTTACATTTATTGATGATGCAACTAGAAAAACTTGGATTTATTGTATTAATAATAAATCAGATGTATTTGATACTTTCAAGAAATGGAAAGCTTTGGTTGAGATTGAGACAGGAAAGAAATTGAAGTGTCTTAGATCAGACAATGGAGGTGAATATTGCAGCAAAGAGTTTGATAGGTACTATTCAGAGCATGGAATTCGCAGAGAGAAGACAGTTCCAAGAACACCACAAGAAAATGGTGTGTCAGAAAGGATGAACAAAACAATCATGGAGCGTGCAAGGTGCATGAGATTGCATGTAGGATTGCCTTTACAGTTTTGGGCAGATGTTGTAGATACTACTATTTATATAATAAATAGAGGGCCTTCAAGTTCCTTGGATGGTGGTGTTCCAAAGGAAGCATGGATAGGTAAAAAGGTAAACTACTCCTTTCTAAAGCCTTTTGGTTGTGAGGCCTTTGTCCATATTGATAAAGAAAATAGAATAAAGCTTGAGGCAAATTCAAAGAAATGTACCTTTATTGGATATGGTGTTAATGATTTTGGTTATCGCTTATATGATTACGAAAATCACACAATCATTAGGAGTAGAGATGTAATATTCAATGAAAAGGTCTTGTATAAGAATTAGTTGCAGGAAAAGAAGCAAGAAAAAGAAAACAAGGAATATGCAGTCCTTGACGAAATCACTGAAAAAGTAAAGGTGCCTGAAAATAATAATAATCAACAACCACAACAACAGCAACCACCACAACAGCAACAGGCACCCCAAACACCTGAAAATGGTGTTAGAAGATCTACCAGGATAAGTAGACCTCCTGAACGATACTCTCCTTCATTATTATATTTATTTTTGACTGATTATGGTGAACCAAAATGTTATGAAGAAGCAATGCAGGTTGAAAGCAAGAAGAAGTGGGAGGTAGCCATGGAAGAAGAGATGGACTCCTTAATGCATAACCAGACTTGGGACTTAGTCAGGTTGCCTGCAAGAAAAACTACATTGAAGAATAAATGGGTTTACAGGCTGAAGGAAGAAGATGGAGGAAAACAGAGGTACAAAGCTAGACTTGTGGCGAAGGGGTTTGCACAGAAGAAAGGTATTGATTTTGATGAAATATTTTCTCCTGTTGTTAAAATGACTTCAATCAAAACTATTTCAAGTCTAGTAGCAGCTGAAGATTTGCATCTTGAGCAGTTAGATGTAAAGACAACCTTTCTCCATGGGGATTTGGAGGAAGAGATATATATGTAGCAGCCACAAGGACATGAGGTGAAAGGGAAGGAGAAACTAGTGTGCAGGTTGAAGAAGAGCTTGTATGGCTTAAAATAGGCTCCAAGGCAGTGGTATCTAAAATTTGACAAGTTTATGTCTAAACAAGGTTATACTAGATGTCGCTTTGATCATTGTGTTTATTTGAAAAAGCAAAATGATGGCAGCTATATTATATTGTTATTATATGTAGATGACATGCTTGTTGCAGGGTCTAACATGCAGGAAATAAATGTGGTCAAAATAAAATTGGAAAATTCATTTGCAATGAAGGATTTGGGAGCTACAAAACAAATCCTTGGTATGAGAATCACTAGAGACAGGAAAAATCACAAATTAACATTGTCTCAGAATGAGTACATACAAAAGGTGTTGAAAAGATTTAATATGCACAATGAAAAACTAGTTGGTACACCTTTTGCTAGCCATTTCAAACTTAGTAAGGAAATGTGCCCAAAAACCCAAGAAGACATGGATTATATGTCTAAAGTTCCATATGCATTAGTAGTTGGAAGCTTAATGTATGTAATGGTCTGCACAAGGACTGATATTGCACATGCAGTGGGAGTTTTAAGCAGGTACATGAAAAATCCAGGAAAGGAACATTGGATGGCAGTGAAATGGATTCTCAAATATTTGAAAGGTACCACGCATTATGCTTTGGTGGTTCAAACATTTCTATACAGGGATATGTTGATGTAGATATGGCAGGTGACAAAGATAACAGGAGGAGCACTACAGGATATGTATTTACTGTTGGTGGAATGGATGTCAGTTGGGTTTCAAAAATCCAAAGTGTTGTTGCGCTTTCAACAACAGAAGCAGAGTATGTTGCTACTACAGAGGCTAGTAAAGAAATGATTTGGTTACAAAGGTTTATGGGTGAATTAGGTAAGGAGCATGATATGGGCACATTATACAGTGATAGCCAAAGTGCCATTCATCTTGCAAAGAACTTAGCATTTCATTCTAGGACTAAACACATACAGCTCAAGTACCATTTCATACGATCAGTGTTGGAAGATGGAGAGTTGAAGCTGGAAAAGATACACACTAGCCAGAATCCTGCAGACATGCTAACCAAAGTTGTAACCAGGGAGAAACTGAGAACATGCTTAGTTTCAATAGGTATTTAGGGATGATGATGAAGATGAGAAATAGCCAGGTCCAAAGAGGAGTCATTGTCCAGGAAATGAAGCAGCGGTGGAGTTGCTACAATTATTCTCCAAGTGGGAGATTGTTGTGTGTGGAGCATGATTGTTCAGAGGTCTTTTGTTTCAGTCGGATGTATACCCCAGGAAGTTTTTACACCCCTCCATGTGGGGGGGACTTGCCCCCCCGTGGGGGTCTGGGGGGGCTAATTTCCCCCAGCTGGGGGGTTCGGGGGCCAGCGGGGGTTTGGGGGCAGCCCCCTGAAGCCAAAAATAGATGTAAATTTTCCTTGTAAAAGTATAGTAATTTCTAGTCAATCTGGGTCGTTCATTAGGCGGATGATCTGACTGTAGAACTTACGTTTAGTTTAGGGTTTTTTCCCTAGAAGGCAACCCCTCTCATTGTATCAGGGCATTGTATTTGAGGCCGTGATATAGATGTGTATTCTCTGAGCGAGAAACAAAGAGGTGAGACTGTAAGAGAAAATAGAGGATATTACAACGGATTTGTTGTAGGTTGTGTCTCTTCATTTTGCTGGATAATAGAAAGGAAGGACTAGCTGTTCGGGGTGGACGTAGCCCAAATTGGGTGAACCACGTATATCTGTGTCTCTCTTGTTTTATGTGTTTTCTGTGTTTATATTTCTGCAATATTTTATGTGTTCCATTGCTCCGTAATGTATAATTTTCTAACACGGATTCCTTGGGGACATGCAAACTGGTCCCACAGCCTGCTTATCCTTCTTGGGCCTCAGCATCCAAGGCGATTCCACGATTTCTGGCACAACCCTAGTGTCTTCGGGAACATCATGTACTGTGGGATTCTGCGCGGCCTCGTCGGTGGTTCCTTCTACAGAGCCCAAACCTCTTCAGGTAGTCATCATCCTGTTTGAGCTATCTATGGTCGTTTGCGAACTTTGAGGCTCACATCTTGCTCAGCGCTCAACACTCTGTGCTCTAATCAACTGCTCAAATCTCAAGTGAACGAGTGTTGTCTCGTGGTTAGCCCCTGGAGTTTTATAGCGCCTTCTGAATTCAAATTTGACCGTTCCCCCCAATTCTAAGCCATCAATTCTTTCTTGGTGGAAGATTGCCCCAAATCTTATCCTTAATTCATGTCTTAAATTCCTATTTGCCTCTCCCATTTTCCTTAAAATTGGACATCTTGTCATGAATAATGACACCAATGGTGACTTCCCAGCCTACCTGCGCGGTAGCGTAGCCCCCTGTCTGTGGGCACGACTATTTTGACCTACTTATTTTGTGTGAACCTCCCTCATCGCACAGCTCCTAAAAATAATATTTTATAGTCTCGTGCTCTCTTTCAACTATCTAGAGTGCTGAGACTATGCTCCCTAGAATTATTTAGGTGGTCGCACCACCCGTGTGAGACTTCAACTCACCTCCCAGTATATTCAGTGAAAACTCCTCAATTGCCTGTGCGACTGCCACCACTGCGCATTCTACTGTATGTAATGCGCTCCCCTAGTTACTATGTTTGGTGAGGTGCGGTCATAGCCATGGAAGTAGAGTCATAAAATCTCAGTGACAATCTTCTAATGCAGTGGTATGATCATCTGTATCTTGTTTTGTCATCCTTGGTTTATCGACGAGACATGATTGTGTGATCTTGTTTTCCAGCCTCTTGATTTCATCATCCATAAAACTGCTTTTCTTCCAAAATCGTACCCAGTCCTCTTCGAGTTCGCAAAGTCTAAGGTTCCCTCGCCATATGGCTTCCTGAATCCTTATATGTTTGACCTCATGTAGATGTGTGATTTCTTCCTCCTGGTCATCGTGCACTGTCACAACTGTGGGAGCCATTAAGCATGGATTCCTTTTTGTATTCTCTTCAAAAATTATGGTCTCTACTCTATTATGCACATTTGGAATCATCCTCGCATTCACAGTTTTTCACATGGTCCTATAGGATTGAACCGTTGGCACGTGCATGTCCCAATCAATTTGTTTCACCTGGTGAACCTTGTTCAGCACTCCACACACCCTATCAAAGGCTTCGTCATGGAGGATTGGTAGCACGCATCGCCTTTCCTACTGCTGCGATTTGTTCTGATTCTATATTCTGGGGGTGGTGTGCACTTGTGTGGACTGTACACCATATGTCTGTACCCATCAGGAAAGGTGGGCACACAAGTTGTTTTGTCCTTGTTGATTGGCTGTCATCGGGAGCTGGGGTTTTCCAAAACATAGGCACATCATCCTTTTGCATCTGTATCAATCTTCGAAATTCCCTTGATACATAACCCAGCATCGTGCAAGTGTGGCACTCAGTGCCCACTTCAACGCATCAAATCATTGATGTTCTAGCACTGTGCTTTCAAATTTGCTTAGGAATTCATCCACCACTTACAATCCATCGTATTCTGGCATCTTCCTTGCCTCTATTTTCATGCAATACAATGATCTGATCATCATGTTGTAGTTCAGCATTGTTACTTTGTGCAGCTGATTCTGCCATTTCTCTACTTCTTCATCTGAATTTGAAGTGCAAGAGCTTTTGCACTCCCACGAAATTCTTCCATCTACAGTCAGCTTCACCCAATCCTTTTCTCGCATAGTTATCTTGTAAATACAATCAAGATCATCATCACTATCATCGTCGTGCACTGGTTCAGTGTATCATGCTCCTTCGGCTGGATCTAGCGGTACTACCAAGCGTAGTGAATTTTTCTCAAATATCATTTTGCACTTCTTTAGATTTATGACTCCGTTCATGTCAGTGGCCCAGCCTATTCCTAGTAGTGCAGGATAGGGGTTACGATCATTGACAATCTCTATCACTTCATAATCCGCCTGCGTGCTTGCACCTTCAATATCAACTGTTACCCCTTGAAATCTTCCCATGGTAAAAATGTTCTATTGGTTTGCCATTCATAACTGAATAGTGGAACATTGTAACGCGAGTATGCCTATTCATTCCCATGTTTTCTTTGGTAGTACATTTGTGTCTGAACCGAGATCTAGGATTACTTGATCCATTTCATACTCGCCAATTTGCGCAATCAACCTCATTCCCCTTCCTGTGTGCAATGCATGCTTTCCAAGTTTCCGAACCACACGTAGTTCTCCTGAGCCCGCACACCTAGTGATAAGTTCTTGTAGTCCTTTGACTGCCTTGTTGTCATGTAGCAGTTGGATGCATGTCTCCAGAAAGGTAGTGAGCATTGAAGGATCCATCCCTGGATCTATTTGATCCTTACTACTTGAAGTTGAGACATCCGTGAAGCTCTTCTTAGCTTCCATGAATGTCTCCTTCGTGCATTTTAAATCAAATTTGGGTTCCTTTATAGGAGCCTTTCGAACCCACGCACTTTCTTCTGGTTTCTTCCCTTTATAATTTACCATGTTCATACCGCTCCTGAGCATCATGTTTATATTCGGGTCTTCTTTGCGTGGCTCAGATTTCATCATCTGTAAATTCTGAGTTGGAGGGGCTGGAGTACCCCCTTTTCTGCATCCTTTCTATCATCCAAGGGCAGTATTCTGCCTCATGATCAAACTGAGTACAATACCAACATGATGTCCTTGTCGGGTTTGTACAATCGCAGGCATAGTGCCCTGGCCCTCTGCAATTGTAACAAATTAGCTGTTTGCGACCCCTTCCTGGTCCCATTTCGCCTCGACCTCGACTGTGCCCCTAAAATCCTTTACACACCATCCTTGCATTTGGGTCAAGGGCTCATGTTTCAATCTGCACCCTATAGGCAGGAGTCTGATCCATCATTAGTTCGTAGCTTTGGTAGGTGTGTTGATCATCACCTACTGACCTACAGAGATTACAAAACAATTGTTAGGGTGTCTGCATATATTTTGCAACAGATGACAATTATCCATGGTGTGTTTTCCACCTATCTGACAGATCATGCACCATAGTGTAGAAGTCGCGCTTGGCCTTGTCTGTGCCTTCAGTCTTAACGGCATCGACCCTACTCCTACCAAGTAGTTTGCGAACACTAGATAGTGGTCTTTGTCGTGCCCTTGGCCTTTGCATTTTATGCACCATACTTCCTCGCGCACCTCCGAGCGAGGTGTCCTATCCTATTTCAAACTTTGCATTTCTAGACACAAATTCTGTAGTTGCGCGCAGATTTTTTGGAATCCGAACCTAGGGTATTGTATAGGGGTCTCATGTAATCTCATTGCCATCTCCAATGTTTCGGCCTAGGTAGAGAGATTTTGCTGTGATAGTGTTGTCCCTAAGTGTGGCATAAGTGAGGCCATAAACCATGTGCGATGTTGTCCATCTGTCAACATCATATTGGCTTCGGGAATCATACTCTTCAACCTTTGGTCCAGATCCCAGGGGGTCTCACCCGGGAGCATAGTGATCTCCTTAAACCTAATGATTGATTGTGTTTCTGATTTTGGCCTGCTAAATTCCCTATTCAGTGCAGCCTGGATCTCTATGATTCCTACGTTTGGGTGGTCATTAGAATGCTTTATATACCATGTTAATGCATGATCTTGCAGTGTGCTTACCAGTGTAGCCTTTTTAATATTGTCATCCACGACGCCTTGTGCTTCCCATACGGCTCTTACCACAAACCAGAATTGGTCTAGATCTTCATTTCCCACTCCTCTGAATACCGGTAGTTTGATCGCACTCACCATACATAACTGTGGTGGTGGCAGAGGTGGTTTTGGTGGAGATGGAGGTGAGGAGGGTGAGATGGGTGGCGGTGTGGGTGGAGGTGGTAAATGCAGAATATGCCGCCTTATGAAACTGACCGTGCTTCTCGGAGAAACTTTCGTGAGCTCTTCCTCGCTTTCCCGTGAAGGTGGAATTAAGGGATTGTTTTCCACCTCTTCACTACTTCTACTTCTGTAGATCTTCCCATTCCGCATAGTCCCAAACATTAATTTATTCGCATAACCCGCTTTTCACACAATAGCATCTTATTCTAAGTGTTCAAAGATTTAATATACATACCTCACGGTCCCTTGAGAAAATGTCACTCCACCTCACTATAGCTGGTGGTCATGTCTATCACAAAATCAGTGATAAATCATCTTATTATTCAGTCGAGTCGATGGTCCATAGCTTGTGTTATCTTATCTCCTGATGCTTCTAGTCTACACACTAATTTTGGAGTCCACACTATTGGTTTGTCAAGAATACACTTTCCCTAGCTGTCTGCTAACTTTGCAATCCACTCATATAGTTCAGAAGGAAAGGATGCAAAGAAAATTTTGTGGATTTCCATATATAAGTAGCGCTCTAACCACTGTTCCTTAGATACTCATGGATTTCTATTTTCCTGTGCCACGAACTCGTGAATCTTCTTTTCCAACCACTCTTCAATTTCTTTATTTGTTTGATTCCAGTGGCACAACATCAAACATCCCTTATGCAGATCCCGGTCCCAGCGATGGAACCATTTATTGGCTTGTATGGGCCTGACCTAGGTTCACAGGTGATTTAGCCAAGCAACTCCCGGTACTACTGGCCCTTTCAGTAATAGTCTATGGAGCGCGGACTGAGGTCTCACCCGAAGTAGTATGGGAGGGTGCTAGAACCAGGTTTTTGCACCGTGGGGATGTCTGATGAGCTTCTGGAGGACCACGGTTTGACCCTTCACACATGTCTCTACACACACTTGCTATCCCTTTACAACCTGCAAGGCTGCTTCCGCGTAGCCCTACTCAATGCGAAACCCATATAATACCCAAGTCCCTCGCTATTCAATCTATTATTATCCGATTACTTAACTTGTTTATGTAAGACTAATGATTATTACAACATATTCAACAATCATATCAGTGCGCACAATAAATAAAATAGTATAAACATAAAGAAAGCAATGCACAACATATACACATAAATAGGAATCAACTTCTCTTTATTATTCCTCGATCCAGATTATAGACTCGACACCGCCCTGCGTACTCAGCTGCAAGGGTCCACGCACTCAGCTGCGAACTCTACTAGGCCTTTGTGCACTCAGCTGCAGAGCCTCTTCCTACTACTATGACTGAATACACTTAGACTCCTACCCTATGCTCGAATCATTCATATTCTTCTCTCTTCTTCACTAGCTATCTTTACAACTTAGAGCGTCGCTTTATTTATACGATCCCACGGTCCGTGGACCATGGGTATGCCGACATGACTTTACGTTATATTATAGTACTTTAGGGCAGACAACCCTATGAATTAACCTATACTTTGCGCTCCGTGCCTGCAATTCACGGAGTTTTACAAAACCTTTGACTGAAACTTGGGCTTTAAGCCCCAAAACATGTTGTGGGGGTATTCCATGCCCAACACTACAATGCTGCCTTCACGCAGCCCTACTCGGGGCTCGATCCGTGTTATTACCCAATTCTTTACTATTAACCCTATGTTACTCAATCACTTAGCTTATCTATATCTGTCTAGTTATATTTAACAGTGTTTAGTATTCATATAAGTGCGTGTGATACAGAAAACAATATAATTAAACAAGAAATAGCACAAGAAAAGATACACAAGATTTGGAATCAAACTTCTCTTTATTATTCTTCTTCCTTCGTTACAAACTCGACTCCACCCTATGCACTCAGTTGCAGACTATACTAGGCCTCCGCGCACTCAGCTATAGAGCCTCTTCCTACTACTACGACCCAAAGCACTTAGACCTTTACTCTATGCTCGCTATCTTGTAGACTCCATTCTTTGGCTACTTGCTTCTTTGATACTTTACAACTTAGAACTTTTCTCTATTTATATAATCCCATCGTCCACAGGTAGGTTGACACTACATTCAGAGCTTAGGGTAGACAACCCTATGACTCTATCATACAATTTGCACTTCGCACTTGCAATTCGCAGAGTCTTTACAACAATAGTACTCAAACCTTGGGCTCGGAGCCCCAAAACATGCTGTGGGGGGGATTCCATGCCCAACAATGAATTTTTGAGAGGATTGGAGTCCTCATTTTGACCAAGTTGGAGCTTATATTTGTTGAGAGGATTAGAGTCCTCAGTTTGATGAAGTTGGTGCTTGGATTTGTTCAAGGTTGGAGCCTTGAAAAGGTCAGAGATTTTTTTGTACAAGTTGGAGTTTGATTTCTATAAAAGGAGTATTGGAGTCCTCATTATATTCATCAACCAGATTATTTTTTTGTTTCATTTCTTATGTTCTGGTTTTACTTGTGATAAAAATATGAACTGACATAATATAACAATTGACTGAAATTTTGATTCACCCCCCTCCTTAGTATTTCTAACATGTTCATTATATTAACATGTTTGCATTATTAAAGAACATGCACATTATTGAAACAAATGCATTTTATTTTAATGTACAAGTGGTTCTAAATTCAAAAACATTTGGTGGGATCACCTTTTTCCAGCGACATGGTGGACAAGGTGGAAACTTTGATTTTAGGTTCAGATTGAAAAAGTTCCTGGTTTGGTTTGTGTAAACCCAAACACATCCATTTTTACACCTTCATAATTTTCAATTGTGTTATGTATATACTACAAGCATTTGTTGAAAATTAAACAATGCACACTTATATAGATCTATGTGGAGATTATATATATATATATATATATATATATATATATATATATATATGAGATTTTTTTTTAGACATATATCTAATTCCTAAAAAAACATGGGTCCATTATTTCCACTATAACAATTGATTGGTTGACCTATCTCAAAATCGGAAAAGAATCCACTAAGACCTACACACCAACAAAGAAAATTATTATGATTATGTTAAGACCACCATAGTGGGGCCTAAACATTGACCTTGCCATTTCATGGTTTCAGTGTGTATATATATATACAAATATATATATATATATATATATATATATATATATATATATATATATATATATATATATATATATATACCTATTATTGAGATTCTCAATCTCCAAAATTTTTATAGTAGATTAAGGTATTGCATAGAATTGCATAAAGAGATTCAAAGGCTATAAAAAAATGAGAAAAAAAATCTGTTGGCATGAATTTTAAATATAAATGAATGTAAATAGTTAAACAAATTGTTATCAAATAATTCATTCATATTCATAAATGTTTTATCTAGACAAATAAATATTTAACCAAAGATATACTAATATGAATTTGTCCTTGTACTATTATAATTTTGCATCTATATTGCTATAGCCTTTTACCAACATTGAGTCCATAGGAGAGACCTTCCATTTGTTGACTTTGATGCATAGCCTTTCCTCTTTTTTTTCCTTTTTTTTTTCCACTTTTGCAGTAGAGATGCTATCACACACTGACATACTACGTCCAAAACCTATTTTACAGTCTACATTCTAGGTCCTTGGACACAAGCTTACCTTTTATAATCTACGTAACTATTTAAATTTCTAGCTTTTGTCAATCCTAAGGGGATGAGCTAAACTTACTTGTCTCTGAGTTGAATAGGGGTTAATTATTGTAGAATTCAATGTCTCATATGGGAAACAGTCCAACAAGAACATGTTGAGGCCTCGAAAATTGTTGCCTCAACATGGGGGAAAACCACCCGGTCTGGACCTTGATTGGCAGCTCCTTTTCTGTTTGGAGTAGTGGCTCCGACTGGGGATAATGGGACCAATTTACCAATCTGTTTAATGCTTATGCTAAATGGAGTGATGTGTGATGTTTTAGAGTAATGTTTAAGCTAACGGTAATCTAGTCTAAACTAATCAATAAGAAATGCATTTAACTTCTAATTTCTAGAAGCTATCTAATCACCATATACCTGGGATAAAATTGATCTATGCGATCTACAATAATTTCTAAAAGCAATTTGTAATAAAGATCATTCAATTACGCTTAGAAGTGAATCCGTTTTAACAATAATCATTTCATATAAAAAGTTAGTCGAAACGATTGTGAGAAATATATCGCATAAAGAGTTATTCATATATTCAACATAAATAAAGATCATCATCATACAGAAGTGTAATAATGAAAATTGAAATTCAAACTTTCATACATAAATAATTCGGAAAGAAATGATTGCTTAATACACAAGTACGAAGGATTACGAGATAAAAGTACCATTTATAATACGTCCTGCTCATGTGTTTCAGCAATATTGATCTATCTTAAATCCATTCAACATCATCTAAGATTACAAAAGTGCAATTTCAGTAGAATATGCTAAGTTAGATAAAATAAATCATGTTCCATCTATTTCACCAGAACTTCCTCAATGGGACAGAAGTGCATGTTTTGAAGAGAGTTTCTGATAAAATTCTAGACCCCTCTCTATATGCATGAGAGGGATTTAAATACTAAAACTATAAAACTAAAAATAGATTATTACAAAAATAGTTGAGGAGGTTTAAACGACTTGCCTCAATTTATGCAAAATTAAAATCAAAATTAAAGTAAACAGGATGACTAACTATGTTGCATTCAATCCTTCAGATGGCAGATATCCACCATAGGCTTCAGTTGTGTAGGCCGGCCGACTTCAGCTTTCAACTGTCCATCGAATATGGCATCGGTTAGTGCTGGCGACATTTCCACAGCAGAAGTGGTTAGGCATCGTAGGCTCATCCATTGGCTATGAGGCTTGACCAAATGTTGCCAATATACCTCCCAGTCTAACATGGTTGTTTTCTTTATCACTTCTACTTTTTCCTCCGCTGCCTGTTTCAATTGTTGTTTGAGTTGTTTCGCATTTGGAAGGAACCCTTGAATGGACTCTGCAACTACATTGGCACCATGAAAATTATCATTGATATTTTCTATGATAATGTTTGCTACTATCGTCATGCACTTTGTTTCCTTTTCTGCTTCTTTAAGCCAACAATCCTAGCTTGCAAACATAATTTCCTTATGTGATTCTTCTAGATTGGGCAGGTCATCCTTTCTCCCCTCCTCTGTATTTTTCCAGGTGATGTGATCAGAGACATTTTTAAATATCCCATCATATTAAAATTGCATTTCTACAACTTAACTCGTCAATTTATCACTTGTTTTGCAATAATATTTCCAGTGTGAAATCTTCTGGCACAATAATTCTTTCTGATGCGTCAACTGGGAATTAAGTCCAAGTGCTTCGGTAATAAATTGATCCATCTTTTGATCATATTTATGAAGATCAGTTATTTCCTTCACCTATGCTTCCTTCTTGGCTAAGATGATTTGATGTTCTATTTGCATCTGTTCAAATTCCTGTTCAAGCTTGGCCAATTGTATCTTTGCGTACTGGTCAGATTTGACTTGTTGTAGTTGTTGCTCAAGCGATGTTATTTTATTTTCCTTTTCTATAAGAAACATTTGGAATTTTTTTGGTTTCTCTATGTTCGTTGTAGCGTAGGTGCCTACAAACTGTGAGAGTCTACTTAAGTTGGTGGATGGATCGACAGGCGAGTCCTTCCATAGAACATCCATTAATTCATTTTCAGGGGTAGTAGCAGATATAGAGTCCAATTTTCTTTTCTTTCTTTGCCTTTTCACAACGGAATTATGCTATGGGCTATAGAATACATCCATAGGGGGAATTTCTTTAATCTTCATAATTATCTCGGAGGTGGGGGTAACAGGGATATGCTCTACTTCTGGTTCATTTACAGTTTCTTTCACTGTAATTTCCAGAGCTGTCTTATGTTGTAGCATTTGTAGCTCTGGCACCTATTCCTCTATATTGAGAATTATATTAAACTTATCCCACTCTTCCTCTAAGTCAATTACCATGGGTTTTATTGGTTGTGCAGAGGTAGTAGGGATTTCAACTTTCTTGCTAGTTGAAGCTTCTTTAGCTATCTTTTGTGTATATTGGGATGTATCCTCGATGCTCTTGCTTTTGCTATTCTGTGATGACTGTCATGATTCCTCGATAGATTTTTCTTGAGTCTCTGCTCTAGAATCAGATTTGGAGTTTTCTTTGGAGTCACCTTCTATAGTCATACTGGGAGTACAATACCTTATTGGTTTAATTAACAATTGGTCCAATGGGAAACTTGGCAGCCTCCTTTCTCTGTAATTGTAAAAATTTTCCAGATATTCTTGGTCAAAAAGTAGTTGTGCCATATGTTTCACCTCTGCAAAGGTGTTTTTCAACAAAAATATATCATCAAAAGGATCCTCCTCATTAGTGAATACTTTTATTTTCACCATAGTGGTGAAATTCTTGACTGTGCCAAACAAGTCATACTTCCATCTAGGGAATTTGGGTAATTGCAGAGATAGCATGTTCTATGCTTCTTTGAACACGTGTCCCAGGTCATGTAGTGCAAATGCTCCACACTGTATAGGGAATGCAAGCCAAATGGCCTTCTTTGACTCTTTCAGTGTATGGCTCATTCCGCCATCACTAGTTGTCTAGTAGGCTATCTCCCTAGCCATCAATTTATCTGGAACACAGTATGGGAGGATGTGGGGGGAAGTGATGCTGCCAAAAACTTTGATATGTGTAAAATTTTCCTCCCCGAACCATCTAGCCACTCGAAGGATATCAACTTTAGCTTCTTGGGAAAACTTGGGGTTGTCTTGATTATAAAGCTGCTTGTAAATAGGGAGCATAACTCCAAGGAATATCTTGAGAAAATGTGGTTGAAAATTGGATTCCAAAATGACATTATGATACATGTGAATGGGAAGTGGCTTTCAAACAATATATTTCCATCCCATAATGGGAAACTTTGTGTTGGATTGTATGGGCATGACCCAGGTTCAGAGGTGATTTAGCCAAGCAAATCTCGGTACTACTGGCCATTTGGAAACAGTACGCAGACCGTGGACTGAGGTCTCACCCGAAGTAGTATGGGAGGGGTGCTAGAACCAGGCTTCCACACGCTGAGGATGTCTGATGAGCTTCTGGAGGTCCACAGTTTGACCCTTCACACACATTGCTACGCACACTTGCTATCCCTTGGCAACCTGCGAGGCTACATCCGCGTAGCCCTACTTGAGGCGCAACCCATATAATATCCAATTCCCTTGCTATTTAATCTATTATTATCCAATTACTTAACTTTTTTATGTAATACTAATGATTATAGCATATTCAGCAATCATATTAGTGCGCGTGATAAATAAAATACTATAAACGTAAAGAAAGCAATGTGCATCAGATACACAGAAATAGGAATCAACTTCTCTTTATTATTCTTCGATCCAGATTACAGACTCGACAACGTATGCACTCAGCTGCAGGGGTTCGTGCACTTAGTTGTGGACTCTACTAGGCCTATGTGCACTCAGTCGCAGAGCCTCTTCCTACTACTATGACCCAATACACTTAGACTCCTACCCTATGCTCGAATCATTCATATTTGTTATAGGGAAAAGTGTCTATATAGAACTTCTTATCCCACTAAGGTGTGGTAGCTACCTTAGAAACAAACAAAGTAAAGCTACTTTCATTTTTCCTTTATGAAATATAGATGAGAGAAGAACAAAGGAGACCAACCTCTGTCTTGCACTTGACTCCTAGTTCGATTCCTCTCTCTCTTGATAGTCCTTTGCTACTTGCTTCCTGGTACGCCCAGCTTCACAGAGTACCTGTAGAATCAAAGTAGCATAACACTATACAATAACATGGATCTATAATCCTAAACAATCTAGGATCAGATGTAAATTGACCATACAAATGCATAAAACATAAATGACACAAGAGTATGGAGGAAAACTTGAATAGCTTTTATTGATAATCAAGAAAGAGCCAAGGGAGTTACAACCAGTTGTTCTGACCCAGCATCATCCTCTCAGCAAGTAAGCCCTTCTTCACCTCATACAAATCTTAGATCAACCAACACAATGATGTTGTCTCAAGAAACCAACAACAATTCCTTACAAGATGCAAAATTCCAGCCTCTGGATCTCTGGGATGAGGGATCCATAGATAGATATCTGTAAGGGGGATGAGTCAGCTTGTGATTTGATTAGTGCCTTCCCTCTGATAGTTCTTGCTTCCACTTGGAGATTGATGATCTCTTACTCATCCTTGGTCGAATTTAGAGAGGCAAGTGTCACAGGAGAGTTTCTGGAAGATTCCATGCCTTTCCACCTCGCGGATTGACACTGCCATTTGTCACTTCTCGCCCATTGCACCCCATAGAAGGGATTTTTGAAATGCAACGCACCCACAGAGTGTACTTAGGTGAGATGCAATGCACTTTGCCTATGGAGCAGGTGAAATGATCCTTTTTTGACCCGTTCTGAGCAGTTTTTCATGGAGAGCTTCTGGGAGAAGCTGTAATCGGTTGACCTTGTTCCTTTAGTGGTTAGAAAAACACTTTTAGGGACTTAGGAGCCCTTGGTTTATGGAAATTTTATGCTTGGGGTTGCAGTGCCCAAAAGTATCTATAACAGTTGCCCCCTAAAGCATGAGGTCATTAATCTTTTTTTGATGTTGGGTGAAATGATTTATTATGAGGATCCGAAGTTCTTTCAAGCTAGGAGGAGACCTGTAATAAGATACAATACAATACATTATCTTCATAATTTTTTCATGATCTAGCTGAGGTGGGCATTCCCATGCTCAACTTCATAAATTCATTTTCATGTACATAGGACAGACAATTGTCTGAGTGTAGACTGATGATTCTGGTAGAGCCATCATCCCTTTGATTGGATGATTATCTATGCAGCAATGATGTACATTTGATGTCTTTATTTCCCTGAATATATATCGCAGCCCAAATGGATGAAACTAGATCCGGGGTCTTCAATCTCATTCGATCTTCACTCGAAGTACAAGTCTATCCATGTGAGAGATGTTCTGGAGTCGAACATGGAAAGACATCGCCTGATTACCAGCCAATGATGTAAGCTGTTAACAGGCGCGAGAGGAATCATCGATAATGATATTGACCCTCAAGGTACTGCAGTACAATTCACGTGGTGTTAATAAAGGACTTGGTGTCGAACACCACGCAAAATCTTTCAGTCGAAGGCCATTGATGTAAACCTGTCGCCGGAAGTGAGAAACTTGCCATTGAGGCATGCAAGCTTCAAAGTACTGATCGGGGTGTTCCTAGATCGACTTCTCGGATAATGAGCTGATGTCGACAAGAAGCGATCCATCATAGGAGGGCCTTAATTAATCCCACATCAATGACACAGAATGGAGCAAATGATTTTAATGGAGGTGAAAACAATCTGGTGATATAAGCTTCAGGGTGGCGGTCATGAAAGAACGGAGCATAAATGTATTGTAGCGGGTGAGACGCAGGTGAATTATCTGAATGACTTCTCTTGAACAGATCGGCAACACTAATGTGATGGATTGGTAGCATTAACCCCGAATGTGGATGGTGTGATGGGACCATGGCGATGTGACCGGTGAATGAAACAACCCAACCCGACTCGGATGCGGAGTGAAAGTGTCATGTTCAAGAGCGACTTGCTACCAACAAAGTTTCTTCAAGTTTTCTTCCCAATTTTTCCCCAGTCATTGCTGACCAGTACCTCTTTATTTTTGTCAAGCTTGAGGAGGATAACATATGATTGTTCTATAATTTTCCCTTCGGGCAAACCCATCGCTATGTTTTAACGATCCTAGCGAGAGTGAAACTCGTTCTTGTCTGCTATGGACAAGTTTGTCGCTATTAGGTTTTTACGAGTTTAACGAAAAAGATAACTCGATCCTTTTCAATTTTAGAGAGTCTGAAAAGGGACGTAAAGGAAACTCCAAAATTCCTTTTTCATCATCTAATCCCTTAAGTCCAAAAAAGTATAAAACAATACAGAAGGGATGAATTTTCGATACTTTTTAACGAGCTAAACAAAACAAGCGCTCGATCTTTTTGTGTAATAATCCCTCGGGTCCAAAAAGATTAAAATCAAAAGGAGGGATAGCACTTCTGGTCCCTTTAACGAGCTGGAGAGGCTAATGGCTCGGCAATCTTTTCATATTTTACGAGTCAATTGAAAAGAGCCTAAAGGAGACTCGTCTTTTGAGGAACGAGTGATAAAATTGGGTAGCAGCTGATTCCAGGTAAGGTTTGGAATTTTCCAATCACGGCAGTGTTACAAGGATGGATAGTGGGATCACTCTTCGCAGCTGTTCCTCAAAAAGGGGTAAACAATCAAATGGAGGTGAATGATCAGCCAATACAGAGTGGAGGTGATGATGAGAACATGACCAAGGCTTTAAAGGCTAAAGTACTACATTCATGATGGTCATTTACCTGGATATAGTTCATTTTTTAATGAGCTTAAACGTGGGGAGAAACATTTGCTCATGACTTATGTTTATTTTTTAACGAGCTTGAACTATGTGCTAAAACTACTCGATTAATCCAGTCGTATAATAAGAATGTCTCATATATGAAAACGACAATTTTTAGAGTTTTGCCCCACATCCTTTCTTTATGCAAGTTAGGAAATGACCAATCCTACGAGTTTAAAGGGTTAGAGGACCTACAAATTTAAAAAAATAAATAGTCTCTCTTTGCTTGCATGCCCCCAGGTATAAAATAAAGTTTCAAGGTTACCTTTTTTTCTACTGACAAAACATTTGTTTTATCAGGAAAGGTCTACCTCTTTCAGGTTACCAAAGATTGTTCTATTCACAGTGCAAACAAAACATTTCTTCGGCGATGTCTACCGAAATAGACAAAGGCGAGTGGTGGAGACGACTCCACTCACATAACTTTGACGAGGGAATCTTATTCCAGTCTAACCCCCTTTCCAATCACGGATGGGAGTACAGACTAGTCATATATCTCTCGCGGAAACCTATCCTTTACCCGAAGTTTTCCTGCCGAAGCAGACCAGGGTGCATGCCCCCTGGGTTTCAGTCATGTCCCCTGAATCACTCGCGCTCATCAGGTGGATGGACTGGGGGTTGATGAGACATTCCTTGTGTGAAAAGACCATTCAGGGATGGTAAATGACTATTTTCTATGTGTGAACCGGGAAATGAAAGCTGGTCTACGAGCTTGACCACTCTTCCTTCGTGCGGAAAACACATTACTCTAAAGAGTGATGAGACAATGGCTCCCATGCAATAAATATAGTCTCGTCCAAGGAGTAGATTATAGTCCAGGGGTCCTTGGACTACCATTACGTTCATGTGAATAGTTTTCCCTCTCAATGTTATGGGCACATTGGGAAGGATCCCTAACGGTCGACTAGTTCCTTTGTCAAAGCCTGTTAGATTTCTCATCTCATGCAAGAGCGATGGCGAACCAAGCGCTTTCCAAGCAGTCAAGGAAAGGATACTCACAGAAGCCCCTTCATCTATGATGGTACCAGCCATAACCATTCTATATATTTGAGCAATAATTCAGAATGGTACACTAGTCGGTAAGCGGGGTCTGCCTAGTTGATTCTAGTCGAAGGAAACAACTAGGTTTCTTGGAGGTGGGACCTAATAGACGGTTGGGTACGACTCTGACGAACTTCCTTCCTGCGGTAAAGGAATGGGTAAATTGCGCCCATGTTCATCGGAGTCTGTGCTTACGGAAAGAATTTGGACGGTGTCATCCTTATTCTCTTATGTGACTGTATCATCTGAAGGTGGAACCTCTAAAGGCAAGACCGGGTCAAATGTCGCCTCGACCTTTTGACTTTCGTCTGGTATGGGTTCAGATGGTTTGTCTTCAATTATAGACACTTCGGTCGACCACCTGGGCGGGTCAGCCGGATTTTCAACTAGTGACGGACTCGGCAAGAGTTTTTTATATCCAGGAGGAAGTCGTAACGGTGAAACCGGATGATCTTCCAAAACTCTTTTAGCCTCGTCTAAGAAGGGACAACGGTGGACGGCATGATCGCCTTCGCACAGTTTACAAGGAAATCTATATTTTCCCTTTTGTCCTGGGGCTTCACTTTCACTAGTCTACGGTGTGTTTTCAACATGATCATCAGAGGTTGATCACACCGGGTTGCGCAAACAAGGAGACCAGTCCCTTAAGATCCGAGGGATGCAGGGACAATCTCCATGATAGTGGTCTCCTTTTCAGATGACACATGGCGATTTAGGCCTGATCGGTGCAGTGTGTGGATTTTTGCTAGACGACGCTTAGTTGCCCCCTTTCACTTTTGGCTCCTTCTTCTTATTCTCTTTCTTCTTCTTTTCCTTCTTCTTCTCAAGTACTTGATTTTTGGCTTTACCAGCCCCATCAAGCGAAGAGGAAGGAGGAGAGGAAGAATTGGAGGAAGTAGAAGGTTGGTGGGTAACTCTAGAATCGTCTAGTTGCTGCTTGATTGTTCAGGAATTGCGTTGTTCTAAACGAAAGAGGTTGAGAAGAGCCATACGGGTAAGGCGATTGTCAGTCCTGGAAGCGACAATGTGGCCATATGGGGTGCACCAACATATCCCCAAGAGGAGAAGGGACTAGGATTTCCTCCAAGGGGAATTCCTTGGTTGATGGATTCCATTTTCTCAACCTAAGATCAACGTAGGAAAAGGTGATGATTATTCCGTTTAAAATAAATTTTAGATGCTTTGACACAACTTGTTTTTTCAATTTTAAAGAGTTGGGAAAAAACAAAAGATGACTCTAGTCGCCTTCGATTTTTAATGAGCCTGAAGTGACAAGTGCTCAGATGGAACTTTTCCGTTAAGGAGTTTGAAAAGGAACGAAAGGGACTGCTCTAGAAATCTAGGTAGAGGGATTACCAAACCAATCACAAAACTGTAGAATACTTTTTACGGTACGGCAATCAATCTTCCCGAATGTTGTGTTCAGTGCATTGCGATCGATAGGGCGGTAGACACGGCTTCCTATGGATAAAGGATTAAGCCTATTGTGGTCTCCCAAAATATACTCGACGGTACGTGGGAGCACAAGTCCGTACTGGCACTTATCATCTCAGAGTGGAGAATTCACCCAACCAACAGTGAGAACAACAGTTACCAGGCTTTACGATGTCAGAATACGTCTCTAGCCTAGACTTCTAGATGTTATGCGTTAGGTTCCAAAGCGTTGTTAGATTCATTAAATTTATTTTATAGTTGATCTTTCTTAAGAAATTTTCCTTTCAGGTTCACCGCGTGATGTAGATGTACAATTCCTAAAATGCAATCTAAGATGATAAACAGTCTTTTATTTTCTTTGTGCAATGAAAATACTAGCTACTAAGGAAAGAGAGACAATATTCTTTCACAAAGAGCAAAGAGCACACTCTATATGCATTGTCCTAAATCAAACCAATCAAACAGTCTAAATGAAAATGCACATGCATGTATTTTTTTTCGACTTTCTTAATATGTGAATTATAAAAAGAAAGCTAATGCGCAAATCTGAATTACTTTTCAAGCGACAATTACTAACAAGTTTCTATTCAAAATCAAAATGAGGATAATGACACCAATTTACGATTTGGAAATGAATACTTTCTTTCGATACTAGAAAAACTACAAATCTAGATCAAATACAATAGCAACAGGGTAATCGACTATCAAGAGCAATCGGACTCTCTTCTACGACTGAAAACGACACTTGCGACACTTTCAAATCAAGAAACGACAGTACAACTACGTTATTTTTTTGCAAAGGAGAACTGAAAATGACTCAACAAATACACAAAAACATTTACAGTTCTTTGCACAATGGAGGCAGAATAACACTAAGGAAAAGGGTTTCAAACAGAAGTATACTGATCACAGGCAGAAAAACTCATGAATAGAACTAAAAAGAATGAACAGAAACCAACATTCAGGAACAATGTCTAGTCTGATCAGCGCACCTGTAACACAGTGAATTTGAAATGTAGCGCACCTACTACACTCGGGAAGTGCGCTGAAGTTCAGATTCATAGAACAAAGACTGCGCTGGGCCAGAGACGAGACTTTGCTTGGGTTCTGGGTCATAGTTTGCAGTTCAGTTTAGGATTTTGGCCGAGCAAGTGGTAATCAGTAAATCAACAACAGGGGTAGATCTAAGGAGGTTACTAGAGCCACCACAAGGGCAATTAGAGAGTTTGTAAATCAGTTGTTTAATTCATAAACAAAACCCAAAGATTGACTGAAGCGACATTTATCTACTTTGCATTTGCATAGCAAATGCAGTTCGAAAGCTGCCTGGCTCTACTTCAGGCTCCGTCTGTAAGTTTATAAAATAAACAACAAGGAAGATAAACAAACAACCTAGTCTCTCCCTAGTGGAGTTGCCATTTTGTTACAGGGAAAAGTGTCTATACATAACTTCTTATCCCACTAAGGTGTGGTAGCTACCTTAGAAACAAACAAAGTAAATCTACCTTCGTTTTTCCTTTATGAAATATAGATGAGAGAAGAACAAAGAAGACCAACCTATGTCTTGCGCTTGACTCCTAGTTCGATTCCTCTCTCTTCTCATAGTCCTTTGCTACTTGCTTCCTGGTACGCCCAGCTTCACAGAGTACCTGTAGAATTAGAGTAGCATAACACTATACAAGAACATGGATCTATAATCATAAAAAATCTAGGATCAGATGTAAATTGACCATACAATTGCATAAAACGTAAATGACACAAGAGTATGGAGGAAAACTTGAATAGCTTTTATTGATAATCAAGAAAGAGCCAAGGGAGTTACAACCAGTTGTTCTGACTCAGCATCATCCTCTCAGCAAGTAAGCCCTTCTTCACCTCATACAAAGCTTAGATCACCCAACACAATGATGTTGTCTCAAGAAGCCAACAACAATTCCTTACAAGATGCAAAATTCCAGCCTCTGGATCTCTGGGATGAGGGATCCATATATAGATATCTGTAAGGGGGATGAGTCAGCTTGTTATTTGATTAGTGTCTTCCCTCTTATAGTTCTTGCTTCCACTTGGAGATTGATGATCTCTTACTCATCCTTGGTCGAATTCAGAAAGGCAAGTGTCATAGGAGAAGTTTCTGGAAGATTCCATGCCTTTCCACCTCGCGGATTGACACTGCCATTTGTCACTTCTCACCCATCGCACCCCATAGAAGGGCTTTTTGAAATGCAACGCACCCATAGAGTGTACTTAGGTGAGATGCAATGCACTTTGCCTATGGAGCAGGTGAAATGATCCTGTTTTGACCAGTTCTGAGCAGTTTTTCATGGAGAACTTCTGGGAGAAGCTGTAATCAGTTGACCTTGTTCCTTTAGGGGTTAGAACAACACTTTTAGGGACTTAGGAGCCCTTGGTTTATGGACATTTTATCCTTGGGGTTACAGTGCACAAAAATATCTATAACAATATTCTTCTCTCTCCTTCACTAGGTATCTTTACAACTTAAAGCCTCACTCCATTTATGCAATCCCATGGTGAGTGGACCATGGTTAGGCCGACATGACTTTATATTATATTACAATACTTTAGGGTGGACAGCCCTATGACTGAACCTATACTTTGCGCTCCGCGCCCGCAATTCGCGGAGTTTTACAAAACCTTTGACCAAAAATTGGGCTTTAAACCCGAAAACATGTTGTGGGGGGATTCCATGTCCAACAGGCCTCCAAAAAAATCATTGTGACTCGTCCCAAGTCACTCTTGCTGGCGAGGAGCCCCTCGAACTGGTGTTGTACTTCTCGGAGGTCCACGATGCACTGTTCTGTAGTTTGCTGGACCTACTGCATGTGCTCTTATGATGCTTCTTTGTGAGGATCTGCTATCTGCCTTAGTGCATAGAGTCCCTACATTTGTGTGAGCTTTCCCTCAATATTGGCCGTAATGGTGAAGGCCTTATCAATCCATGGTTGGACATGCGCCTTGAGAAGTGCCTCTTTCTATCTGGAAGCATCCACTTGCTCTTTTAGCACCCTTTCTTGCTACATCTTGGCTAACCATTGGGTGAGGATGATTGTCTGCATAGTTCCCCTTACATTATCATACTGCTCCTACAGTTCACACACCTCTGTTTCCTGGCACTGTATGTTGGGGTCCTCCTGCAAGGATGTGAGGACGTCAAAAGCTTGGTCCAACATACCAATACATTCCTGCACTGCCCATCCAATTTCTTCCAGTCTTATTTGAATCATGCTAATGCACTACTCTCTAACATCCAAAGGAGTGGAAGGTTGCGCCTTCAGCTACAGCTCAGCAATCTGGAGGTTCAACTCCATCTGCATTCACATTGTTTCCTTGCTTGCGCTTCAGACTCGACTTTCCAGACAGTGGATCCGCATTTCTGTTGGTAGATTTGCGGCAATGGACAACTCTGGGACTCACCGGCATGATTCATCAACTGTATTCATGATCTACTGGTTCTGTGACACCAGTTCATCAAGCTGTAGGCTGAGCTATTCAATGTTGATCTTTTGCTCACTCATTACCTAGATCGTGTGGCCCTCCTTGGTGTGGAGCTATGCTGTTATGCCATCCTGCAGCTAGTATAATGTGTGTCACAGAAGGGCAGCCAAATTAAGGCCAAGTCCATTGATCCTACCCACTACGGCTCTATCTTCCTCTTTCTCTGTTGTTAGCGCTCCTTCTGGTAGCACTACGGTATTGGCCATCTTTGCGCGTAGTAGCTATTCCACTGATGATGTACCTGTGGTGCCGTAGGTGGCTACTGTTCCTTCCTGTGGGGGCCGCACCTGTAGTTCCTGTAGCTACGCTCCTAGGGCCCCCATCACAATTTGCTGCTCTGACATGGCTTCCTAGAGTGCTTCCTTTGTGACCTCGCAAACCATGTTGCCGATGTTGTAGAGGCCACCTTCTGTTAAAGTGATCGGGTTGATGGCCAATTTGGAAGCCTTGAACTTTTTGTGTGGACCTGATCTCTCTGTGGCACAAGTCCATTTTAGCTGGGTGGAATTCGTGCCTGGGTCCACGCCTTCTTCTGTGTCTTCTGTGCCTTATCCTGTAGACAAGTCCTGGCCCTCTTCGTCATGCATTGTGGTGGCCCTTGTTGCCTGTGCTACTGCTACTTCTTTGGCGGCCTTTGCCTGCTATGTAACTACCCTTGCCACCTTTTAGAAAGCCCTTACCTCTATGGTTGCTTGTTCATTGCGCCTTTCCTAAGCCAACTTCATGACCCATATCTTGGTTTCATCCTTTTGCTTATGTGCTGTTGTTCTATCCAGCTCCGCCAGATCTGTGGTGTGCCACTTGGGAGGCCATGGTTGTAGCATTGAAAATATCGCATCATCAATGGAGATGAAGGGGAGCTTGGTCCATTGATGCACCAGATCCTTATGCACCTTTATGTACACATTATGCATGTCTGCCTTGAAGTTTGCAAAGCTCCGTAGACTATTGTACACTGTGGGGGACAGGAACGATCGTCTATTGTTCCAGATCCGGATACTCACCTCCATGAGCACCTAGAAGATATTTGTTTCGTGAATCCACTTTATGTCCTTAGTGGCTAAGATTGACGCATACTTTGCGGCCTTTGGTAAGTCCTGTTCAATACTAGGGAACTGACTATCCTCTGGTAGTTCCCTTGTTACCAATAAAATAGACAAGAGCAACCACACGTAGTGGAAGGTCTTGCCCTGTTCCTGGGCTTCCTTGCATTTAGTTAGGAACTCCTCATAGAGGAACTCGACCCAGTTGAATTGGACCCCTTCCATGCATTGTTCTTCTAGTGCAACTGCCAGCACTGGTACATCATCTCCGCGACATTTTCTCATTACCTTCTTGGCCAAGAGTTGGGTGGCTATGCGCACCCCTTTATCTTTAATGATGTTGATGGCGTAACCCCTATTTTTCTTCTCTAGTTTGTATTTTTTCATCATGGCCTCTGCGAGCGCCAAATCTCCGCTTTTTCTTGCTATCACCGTGGGGTCCTTTCTGTTACAAGGGAGCCAAGAAATCCTATGGATGATATTTGCTGTGATGGGAATAGCCTCCTCCAGCCATAGGTACCCATCGTGCACCAGGCAAAATAGTTTCCTGATGATGAAAATAGTGATAGGTGCATGTTGAAAGTGTGGAATCCATAGCAGATGAAGTAATCTAGCCTTCTCCACACTGCGCAACTATTTTCGTGGCTCTAGTGTTGTGACTAACCCCTGTGTGCTCTCCTTCATGAGGCTCTTTGTCTCTAAGTGTGGGAACTTTTTGTTGTCCGCGAGGTCCCAATCTTTGAACTTAATTTTAGGCATGCACCCCAGGTGCGAGCCTTCAAACACAATTCCATCGGGGAGGAGTGGGGTCTATAGTGTGCTCTTAATGGCATCCAGGTCCTTGGGTAACTTAGTTTTCCCTTTCCGTGGAGGGACGTACTCGGGAAATTTCACTGTAGAGTGCACTGTCTAGATGTCCTCTTCCATGTCTTCTACTGCCTCTATCTCATCGACGAGAGCCTGTAGGTCCTCCTCCTCATCATCTGTCTCAATGGTGACAGCCTTGCCCTTTTCTTCCATTGAAAGTTTACTGAACCGCGGATTCCTCAAGACCATGTGAACTGGTCCCGCTGCTTGCTTATCCTTCTTGGGCCTCAGCGTCAGGGACAATTTTGGGATTTCCGCCGTGACCCCAGTGTCTTCAGGAACATCATGTACCGTGAGGTTCTGCGCGGCCTCGTCGGTGGTTCCTTCTACAAAACCCAAACCTCTCTAGGTAGTCGTCATCCTATTTGAACTTCGCGGCTCAAATCTTGCTCAATGATCAACACTCTATGCTCTAATCAACTGCTCAAATATCAAATGAATGAGTGTTGTCCTATGGTTAGCCCCTGGAGTTTTATAGCGCCTTTTGAATTCAAATTCGACCGTTCCCCCCAATTCTGAGCCATCAATGCTTTCTTGGCGGTAGATTGTCCCAAATCTTGCCCTTAATTCATGTCTTAAATGCTTGTCACCCACTCCCTTTTGCCTTAAATCGGACATCTTGTCATGAATAGTGACACCAACGGTCACTTCCCAGCCTACCCGCGTAGCAGTGCATCCCCCCGTGTGCAGGCACGAACCTTGTGTCATGCTGATTCTGTGCGCACCTCCCTCATCGCGCAACTCCCAAACAAACTCTTTTATAGTCCTGCGCTCTCTTTCAACTGCCTAGAGTGCTGAGACTGTGCTCCCTATGGCTAGTCAGGTGGTCGCACCACCTGTGCGAGACTTCAACTCACCTTCCAGTATAGTCCGCGGGAACTCCTCAAATGCCTACAAGACCGCCACCGCCACGTGTTCTACTATATTAATGCGCTCCCCTGGTTACTACATTTGGTGAGGTGTGCTCGTAGCCATGGCAGTAGAGTTATAAACTCTCAGCAATAATCTTCTAATGCAATGATATGATCATCCATATCTTGCTTTGTCATCCTTGGTTTATCGATGAGACATGCTTGCGTGATCTTGTTTTCCAGCCTCTTGATTTCTCTGTCCATCCAAAAGCTTTTCTTCCTCAATAATACCTAGTCATTTTTGAGTTCGCGAAGTTTGAGGTTCCCTCGCTGAATGGCTTCCTAAATCCTTATATGTTCGACCTTGTGTAGATGTGTGATTTCTTCCTCCTAGTCATCGCGCATTATCACAATTGTAGGAGCCATTACGTGCGGATTCCCTTTTGTATTCTCTTTCGAATTATCGTTTCTTCTCTGTTCCACACCTTTAGAATCATCTCTATGTTCAGGGTTTTTCACATGGTCCTATAGGTCCATTGAACCACTGGCATGTGGAGGTCCTAATCAGTTTGTTTCGCCTGGTGAACCTTGTTCAGTACTCCACACATGCTATTGAAGGCTTCGTTGTGGAGGATTAGTAGCGCGCATCGCCTTTCCTGCTACTGTGGTTTGTTCTAATTATGTATTCTGGGGGTGGTGTGTGCTTGTGCGAACTATATAGCATATGTTTGTACCCATCGGGAAATGGGCGCGCAAGTTGTTTTTCCCCTGCTGATTGGCTTTCGTTTAGAGTTGGGGTTTTCCAAAACATATGCGCATCATCCTTTTGCATCCGCACCAATATTCAAAATTCCCTTGATGCGTACCCCACCATCATGCGGGTGTGGCATGTAGTGCCCACTTCAGTGCATCAAATCACTGTTATTCTAGCACTGCGCTTTCAAATTTGCTCAGGAATTGATCCACTGTTGACAATCCATCATATGTCGGCAGCTCCCTTGCCTTTGTTGTCATGCAACGCAATGATATGATCATCATGTTGCATTTCAGCGTTGTTACTTCATGCAACCGATTCTGCCATTGCTCTACTTCTTCATTTGAATCTAAAGTGCAAGAGCTTTTGCGCTCCCATGAAATTCTTCCATCTATAGTCAGATTCACCCAATCTTGTTCTCGCGTAGTTATCTTGTAAATACAATCGAGATCGTCATCACTATCATCGGCGTGCACTGGTTCATTGTATCATGCTCCTTCGGCTGGATCTAGCGATGTTTCTAGGAAAACTAGTATTCCTAAGGAATGCTAGCCCTCTAGGTTTGGTTGCTACCCTAGAAACAATAGTTTAAAGCAATTCAATGATTTCTTCTATGTGTAACAGATAAGAGAAAGATAATGGAACCAACCTGGAACTTCTGCTTAATCCCTTGCTTGATCTCTCTCTCCTTTGACAGATCTTGCAACTCCTCCCCGTACTTAACACGCTTGGAGAGTACCTGCACAAGTACAACAACAAAGAACCATCAAATCATCGTGATCTATTACAACATAAACATTACAGAATCAGATATATAATGAACAAATGATAGCATTCACAAATGATAACATTCACAAGTGCACAATAATATGGAAGGAAACTTGAGTAACTTTATTAATAGAATGGAGAATTACAACCCAGTTGTTTGATCCAGCATCATCGTCCCAACTTCAATCCTTCTTCACTTCATGAAATAGCAAGATCACACCAACAATACAATTCTCTTTCCTCAATTACAAACTATCAGCACTTCCTCGCAATTCACAATATTCCAGCCTCTAGAACTCTTGGATGAGGGATCCATTTATAGACGCGTGTAAGGGTGTGAGTCATCCATGGGGTTTGATTAGTTTCATTTCACTTGTTACAATTGGTTCCACAAGAGAAGGGATTGGATATTTCTTAGATCCCTTATTCATCCTTAGGCGAATTCAGAGAGGCAAGTGGCACAGGAGAAGTTTCTAAAAGATTCCATGAGCAACCACCTAGAAAGCTGTCTCAGAAATTTGTCCATCCTTGCCCATCACACTGTATAGAAGGCCTAAATAGTATGCATCGCAACCTGCCAGTGTACCATTCAGTATGCATTGCACTTTGCCAGTGGAGCAGTCAGTATGGTCTATTTTAGGCAATTTTTGGATGGTTTCTCAGATGGAACTATTGAAGGAGTGATGTGTTCTGATGATTATGTTCCTTTAGGGTATGAAACAACTCTTTTAGGGGTTGATGAGCCCTAATACAATGACATATGAGTTTGGGGTTGATGTGCCCAAATATTTCTATAACAGTTGCCCCCTAAAGCATGAGGTCATAAATATTCATTGGGAGTGAAATGCTTTATCACGAAGATCCGAAGTTTCGAAATGGAAGGTAACTTGCATCAGTTACAATACAATACATTATCATAATATGATTTTCATGACCTAGCTGAGGGAGGCATTCCCATGCTCAGCTTTATAAATTTCATTTCATGTACATATATCAGATAGTCATCTACAGATATAGACTGGTGATTCTTCAGATATAGAGTCATCATCCATGGTTAGGATGACCGTTTGTGCAGAACCTTTTTACATTTGATGTTTTTATATCCCTGAATATAGCGAAACCCAGATGGATGAAACTAGATCTAGGGTCTTCAAACTCGTTGAATCTTTGCTCGATGTACAAGTCAATCCATGTGAAGAGATGTTTTGAAGTCAAACATGGAAAGACATCACCTGATTACCATCTAATGATGTGAGTTGTTAATAGATGCGAGATGAATCACAAATAATGATAATGACCCTCAAGGTACTACAGTACAATTCACGTGGTGTGAATACATGATTCGATGTCTAACACCACACAAAATATTTCGATCGAAGGTTATTGATGTCAACCTGTTGCCAGAAGTGAGAAACTTTGCCATTGATGTATGCAAGCTTCAAAGCACTAAAAGGGTTGTTTCTAAGTCAACTTCTTGGATAATGAGCTGATGTCAACAAGAAGCGACTTGTCGTAGGAGGGCCTTAATGTATACCACATCTACGATACGAAATAAAGCAAATGATTTCTGGAGGTGAAAATGAATTGATGACACAAGGTTCAAGAATGGCAGTCATGAAAAAATGAAGGTTGGAAGTATTGCAGTGTATGAGACATTAACTAGATGGTGATTTCTCAACTGAATGACTTCTCTTGAACATGATGGTGACACTGAGATGAATTGGTAGTGTTAACCCCAAAAGATGGATGGTATGAAAAACCAATGGTAAGATGACCAATGAACGAAATAACCCAACCCAACTCAATAATGGTGATGAATTGAAAGTGTCATGTTCAAGAGTGACTTTCTACCATAAATTCTTCAAGTTTCTTCCCTTTTTCCCCAGTCATTGTTGACCAATACCTCTCTATTTTTGTCAAGCTTGAGGAGGATAACATATGCTTGTTCTATAATTCGCCCTTTAGGCAAACCTGTCGCTATTTGGTGTTTTAACGAGTCTAGCGACAATGAAACTTGGTCTTGTCTAGACGGACAAGTTTGTCGCTATTGTTTTAATGAGTTTAAAGACAAGGATAACTCAGTCCTTTTCATGTTTAGAGAGTTTGAAAAGGGACGAAAATAAAACTCCATAAGTTATTTTTCGTAAAGTAATCCCTCAGGTCTGAAAAAGGATAAAATAATACATGAGGGATGACATTTCCAATACTTTAATGAGCTGGAAAGGACAAGTGCTAGACAGTCTTTTCATATTTAATAAGTCTGAAAAGGGTTTAAAGAGGACTCTATAGTTTTCTTTTCATTTTTTGAATCAAAGCTCAAAAATAAGACAAAAAGTTTGCTTAGTGGTTGAAGATGTTCAATTCACTGTGTTATATATCTAGGGGGGATAATATGGGGTACCAAGGAAGGTACCTAAGGTAATAATGTAATAATGGGATGGGCCATGGTAATAAATAAGGTGGTTAACCCATATCATGTAAGGGACCATAAGTAGTTAGTAATAATGTAATGGGCCCATGGTATTAGTTGATGGTATGAGGGAACCATAGTAATGACCTATGGTATTGTATGTATGAGGCCTATATAGAGGCTAGAGACTCCACGTTAAGGAAATGTCAAGGAATATTGTATGAACAGGCATATGGCTTGTGGAGTGTTCTCCTTCCTTAAGGAGTGAATGTATGGTGTTGCCCTACCTTAAGGGTTTGATTAATAAAGAATCATTTCATATTATTTCTGGGTTTATTTTCATTATCTTATATTTTCATATCAAATCTATAGTATTTCTGGGTTAGATCTATAACAAGTGGTATCAGAGCACTTTCTTGGGCAAAAGTGGAGAATTTTTTTTTTTTGCAGGATTTCAGGGGCGGCGAGTTTGCAGATCAGATCTATATGTTTTGGTGAAAGATCTACAAAATATAATTGTAGATCTGGATTTTTTGTGAAAAAATAGTCGATTTCAAAAAAAAAAAATCGGTTGAATCAGAGTCTGGATGAAGGAGATATCGCTGATCTAAAAATCAGTGGGGTTGCAGACAATTTTTCAGGGCAGCGAGTTTGCGGCGTAGATCTGGATGTCTTGGTGCAAGCTCTGTAAAATATAGTTGTAGATCTAGATTCTATGTGAAAAGATAGCCGATTTCAAGAAAAAAAAATCGGTCAAATCGGAGTCCGGATGAGGGAGATATCGCTGATTTAAAATCAACTCTTTTTGCAGAAATTTTGGTGACGGCGGGAGAGTTGCAGCACAGATCTGGAATTCCAGTGCCTGGATCAAGATTTCTATCACATGGGTAGATGCAGAATGATTGTTCCATTTCAAAAAACAGGTCATAATAGGGATTCTGAGCAATATTGACGGAATTGTGACCATTTCAAATTTTCACCCATTTTTTTTTCTCTTTTGGTGATGGCGGGCCTAGGTCCGAATTTGAGGGACTTGTATAATTTTGATGGCTCTCATCCAGCCAAATGGCTAGCACAAATGGAGAAATTTTTTAGATTGCATTACATCAGGGATGATGAGACTCAGCTGCGTATGGGAAACATATACTTGGACAATGAAAGACGACAATGGTGGTAATGGCATCAACATTGTTATCAAAGGCCCTTGACTTGGGACATATTCACAAAAGCTATTATGGAGCACTTTGATCGTAAAACTAATCTTGTGGATAAGCTCACACAAACAGACACACAGTCTAGCAAAGATTTTATTTTTACAGAAAAGAAGGAAACCAAGGAACCTGCTGGTATCTCCTTATTGTAGGTTCATGGATTGATTTAGAAAGAGAAGATCATTGTTTCTATAAATCCTAGTTGCAAGCATAATTTCATCAATGTTAATTTGGCAAAAAAAATGCAAGTTCTAGCAAAACAAATTGAAAATACACAGGTTGATGATGAGGATGTTCAAATTTATAAGGATTTGAAGCTTTCTATGGATAAGTATGTGTTACATGCTGATTTTTATACTTCAGAGATGGATAATATGGATGTTGTTTTGGGATATCCTTGGATGGAATCTATGGGTACTATCAATATTAATGTGTAGAAGAAATTTCTGAAGCTCTGGTATAAAAAGAAGAAAATTACATTACAGAATATTTCCATCAATAAACAGGTAGAGTCCACGAATGTTGAAGCAGAATATGTTCCAGGGTCTGACATATTAGAGGATGAGCCAGTGATGATAGACAATCAAACACAAACAGAGGCTAAAGCAGAAAAGGTTACATGCACATCAGATGAGGGCTCAGTGGTTGAAGTCATATTGGAAAAGAAGACACCACAACAGGCACCACAACAGGGTGAATTAAATCAAAAGACACCGTGGGTTAAAACTTCAACATATCATCACCCACATCACCCCGCAAGACAACCATCAAGATGGCAACCAATTAGCCACACGGACAACAACCCCCACAGGATAGATAGAGAGGAGCAAAGATCCACCTACTACACATCAACACAGAAGAGCTACCACGGTCAACTTCCATCTCAAGCGAGCGAGGCACCAGCGAGATCGAGGGTTCACCTCTCTCTTGGATGGCTAGATGCACGTGCATGGTACCAGTGGACTACTCTTTTGAGTAGATCTTATTATTTGTGTTCTTCCCATGTTTCAAGGAAGAAACATGCTAAGGGGGGTGGAATATTATATATCTAGGGGGGATAATATGGGGTACCAAGGGAGGTACCCAAGGTAATAATGTAATAATGGGATGGGCCATAGTAATAAATAAGGTGGTTAACCCATATCATGTAAGGGACCACAAGTAGTTAGTAATAATGTAATGGGCCCATGGTATTAGTTGATGGTATGAGGGAACCATGGTAATGACCCATGGTATTGTATGTATGAGGCCTATATAGAGACTAGAGACTCCACGTCAAGGAAATGTCAAGGAATATTGTATGAACAGGCATATGGCTTATGGAGTGTTCTCCTACCTTAAGGAGTGAATGTATGGTGTTGCCCTATCTTAAGGGTTTGATTAATAAAGAATCATTTCATATTATTTCTGGGTTTATTTGCATTATCTTATATTTTCATATTAGATCTATAGTATTTCTGGGTTAGATCTATAACACACTGTTTAGCACATCAGATTCTTTCATCAGTCATTCAACCTGCTCAAAACTCCATCAAATTGATTAGAGGTACATATATATGGATGAAAAATAGACTAAACTAACATTTCATTTTGAAGTTGATTTCAGGAGATCCTATGGACCATCCTTTGTGCCGTCAGCACTAGGTAGGAGTTGTCCTCAAGCTCTTCATTTTCATTTCATCTTTTCTTGATTTTGAGCAAGATTTTTCACTTTTACGGGCCCCTGTGTTTTAAAGATTTCACTCCCTAATCATCGCACCTAGCCTGTATCGAAAGGTGTGATTCATACTGAGCTACCAACAGGCGAGTCAGTATGCATCTCACCTTACTCAAAGGCAGGGTGCGATGGGCGCAAAAAGGCAACTTTATATAATGTTTTTTCATCAAAATTTTACCTTTTTTTGCTCAAAATTG
Source organism: Pinus tabuliformis (assembly GCA_031772625.1). Classification (NCBI taxonomy): domain Eukaryota; kingdom Viridiplantae; phylum Streptophyta; class Pinopsida; order Pinales; family Pinaceae; genus Pinus; species Pinus tabuliformis. Next base: position 1,544,455,126 of record CM062804.1, on the reverse strand, counting down.
GATCCTAACTCATCTATTGTTTACATTTTAGATATTTGTTGGATCAAGATGGTTGTCACATGGCATGAACGAGAACATGAAGAGGAGGATATGATTGCTTTACATGACCATGGCACAGTGGATGCATTAAGAAACTGTGGTTTACTGAAGATTTTTCGCATATCCAGCATGAGACAATAGATTAGTTTGTTGCAGTATATTCTCAATGCTTGGGATCTTATTAACTAGGTACTCTAGATTAGAGGTAAATCTATTCCTTTTACGGTCAAGGATATTTATTTTCTGACGAGTTTGTTGAGGCATGGTGCCCCTCTTTCACTATCAGGATTTGCTTGTGGGGGAAAATCTGTGAAAGATTACATTCTTCAATTCTGTAGGGATGGATCTCAACACAGTAGAGATGGCAAGATTAATATTTGGGATGTCATTGATTGACCTTTGAGGACCATTTTATTTACCTTTGTTAGATTGGCTGGCAACATAGCCTTACATTTAGCAAACATATCTTACATGCAGTATGCCCTAGAATGCCTAGAACCAAAGGTGTTCAATTGGTGTGAGGTGATACTTCCTGTCATAAAAGAACAACTGTCCAAACTAAAGAATGGAAGAACCAAAAACTTTGGTTATGGATCCATATTGCCTACTTTCGCTTTGGAAAGAATTCCCCTGATGCAACCTCAAAACATTTCATTGGGACTGCCTGCACTGAGGGAGCCATGGATGCAGAGATGGGTGGACCTTATGGCTAGACATGCCGGCCAGTCACAAATATCCTTTTCAGATGCCTTTTTTGAGTGGTTTGACTGCCAGGAGATGGTATTTGTAGAGTATCCATATGTCGGGATGGATTTTTGAGGTGATCCAGATTTGTCTTTACCAGCTGGTGAGCAGTGGAGTGCTATAGGTAAAATGATTCGACCACATCTTTGTTTTTCAGTTTTATAATTTTTTGCATTTTTTATGTTACCAAGACTAAACAAACTCATATGTGTGTGCAGATATTGGACTAGCGTGACCAGTGGCATGCCCACGGGAGGCAAACGATGCTCCAGCAGGAAAGGCTATCGGGAGGGCCGTCCTTCAGGATCTAGACATATCAGAGACCCTGGCAATGTTGCAGGATCAGATTGAGGGCCTCACTCTGGGCATTCAGGATGTCAGGACCGATGAGTTACCTTTCAGGTTACAATGCCATACTACTGGTGTACTTAGTCATTGGACTAGGCTCCTACGCATGATAGCATAGGCGGTGACATGTTATCACCAACATCACTAGTCTAGGATGTTTTTCTACATTCATTTTCAGTTTCTTTGTCAGATGACCGATTTTGTCTTGGATACAGAACATTTTGTGAAAACTATAAATAGCTATCTACTTTTGATTTTTGGAGTTTTATTTTGGCTAAGTGATGAAATCCTAATGCAAATGCTGATGTGAAATGCTTTCTTTACAAATGCTCCAAATGTCTATTTAACACATAGTTTGCTAATGAATCAGTCAATGTGTTTAAGTTTTTTGAAATGTGTTGATATTGAATGGAATCAAAATGTCTTTCCAAAATCCTAACTCTTAGGAACATGCAATAAATAGATGGGTTTTGAATGGAATAAATGCCAGTGAGTTGTAGAATGACAAGTTGTGAATCTAGCCTGACAATGAGTCGATGTATGCCATGTGAAATGGAATCAGAGAGAAGTTCAATCAACACACTATACTTAGCGATGTTGTTCATTGATCGACCAATACATATCCCCCTGAAACTCACTAATTTGTTGCTTGAGCGAAGATGGCCCAGGCCACAAAAGATAAGTTCTGCATACTACGACTAGCTCCGTCAGCATACCCAACAAATGGTTCCAAAAAATTTGACATCTGCAACAAATTTGAAGTGGATTACCTAACCAAAATGACAACTCTAAAAGAAAACACTCAAAATGCAATAAAAGCATATGTACAATGAGTTTACTACACTTAATCAAGCATAGTAACGTTTAAGATACAACTCATTTCAGGGCTATGACAGTGGAATCCCATCATAATTGACTAGCTCGTAGGCTCCTTTTGTCAATACACATTTAGCAATGTAAGGGCCCATCCATAATGGTTCAAATTTACCTAGTCCTAATTTGTCAGAATCCTGATCGTAAAGTATGACCAGGTCACCTTCTGAGAAGACACGAGGCTTAACATTTTTTTCATATTATGCCTTGATGCATTTCTTATGTGCTTCGTTAGCCAATGCGGCATCACAACGAGTCTCATCCAAATGGATTAATTTCAAGAAACAAGCCTCTTCTTTAAAAGTTTCGAGAAGCAGATCGATTGCAAGCTTGAGGGATGAGATTTCGCACTGAATTGGTAAGACTGCTTCCAGACCATACACCAACTGAAAGGGTGTAAATCTGGTCACATTTCTCACCGAAGTCCTATATGCCCATAGAGTTGAGTACAGGATTAAATGCCAATTCCGTTTATGGACTCCAATCATTCTCTACAGCATGCTTTTAAGGACCTTGTTGATTTCCTCAACTTGTCTGTTAGCCTGCGGATAATATGGAGTAGAAATATCATGGGACAGTCCTAATTTGGTAGTTAATTCGATCATCATGTGATTGCGAAAATGTGACCCATGATCTGTGACTATAGCTTGTGCTACACCAAATCTAGAAACTACATGATTGAAAAAGAAAAGAGCAGTCGTTTTGCCGCTGTTGTTCAATGTAGGCATCGCCTCCGCCCATTTTGTAAAATAGTTGATAGTGACTATAATATACCCATGCCCCCCGACAGAGGTGGGGTTACATGTCATGGAATCAATGCCCCATTTAGAGAATGGGCCAAAAGCAACGACTGGATGCAGTGGTGCAGGTGGTAATCTGGTTTTGCGATCAAAAATCTGACAAGCATAGCAAATTCCAACTACAATTATGCAATCTTTGAATATGGTGGGCCAGAAGTAACCAACTCGTAAGATCTTTTGTGTAGTAACGTAAACAGATAGATGCCCCCCACAAGCACCTGAATGATAATCATTCAAAACTTTTTCGGCCTCCTCATGCATGAGACACCTTCGTAAAACCGTATCAATACCATGATGGTAAAGTGTATCACCAACAATCAGATAGTCTTTGGCTTGGTATCAAGTACGCACTATTCAAAGTGAGAGGTGTTAGGACTAAAAGTTTGGGTCTGGAGATAGACCAGTATATCCCCATACCATGGATCGCTTGACAATATCAGAAACAGAGTCTCATCCATAATTGATGCTTTTGATGTTAAATCATTGGAGGACGAGGGAAGGTTGCAAAGTAACTCTGCAAAGACGAGAGAATTCTTGGATTTGGATTTGGTGAATTCCAAATCAAACTCTTGCAAAATGGCTATCCATTTGGAATATTTTCCACCCAGCACTTGACGTGATAAAATGTATGTCATAGGGTTGCAATCTGACACAATGGTAGTTTTGTGAAAGAGTACATAGTGTCGAAATCTCTATACTGCTTGAACGACTGCTAAAGCCAACTTTTCAACATAAGAGTACTTGCTTTTTGTATCATTAAGATAACTACTATTATAGACATTTTTGTGCCTTACAACATTGAGCATGAAATGTCCATAATCTAAGGGATCCAAAGTCCCTAAACATGTTGTTCCTACCCCTACAGGAACAAGGCTAACAAACCACAGCAATTCACAGAAGTTCTCCACCAGAAACTGCTCAAAAACAAGCCAATTCAGGATCATTTCAATGGCTACACTAGCTGTTTGCGCTGAATGTCAAAGCCAACACTGGCTACCTGCGTTGAATGTCAACTGGAACACTGGCTACCTGCGCTGAACGATAGTGGACATGTGGCAGGCTCATTTCTCAAGGTGTCAAAACCCAGGAAGCTTCCAAAATGACACTTGCCTCAGGGAATTCGACTGGTGATGAGTAAGAGGTTCCAAATCTCCAAGTGGAAGCAAGAACCTCCAAGTGGAATCAAGAACTGACAGAGGGAGAGGACACTAGTCAGATCTCAAGCTGACTCATCCTCTCTCCAAACATCTATATATGGATCTCTCCTCCATGAGATCTGAAGGCTGGAATTTTGTTATTGCAAAGAATTGTTGTTGGTTTGAGATTGGAATCATTGGGTGCTTAATGCTTTGAAGGGGGTGAAGATAGGAATTCCATTTGCTGGGAAGGAGATGCTGGATTGGAGCCCTCTGGGTTGTATCTCTTCCTGAACCTTGTTATTCATCAATAAAGCTATCTTGGTTTCTCCTATATATTGATGTATTTTTGATGTATGATTGCATTGGTATGTTTAGTTTATTTCTAATCCTAAACTAGTTATGAATATGAATCCATGTCTTGTGTAGTGTTCTCTTCTTGTGATCTTGCAGAAACCTCTTGAAGTTGGGCGAGCGAGAAGGCCAGTAGCTGGGAACTCTCCAAGAGAGGAGAAGCCGGATCGAGGGACAAACGGAAGACACCGGTTAGTCCATCCATCTCTCTCTTCATTCTTAATTCATAAAGGAAGAATACTAGAATAGCTGTCTCTGTTTGTTGCTAAGGCACTGTCACACCTTAGGTGGATAGGATCGTCCTGCATAGGCATTTTTCCCCACAACAAATTGGCGACTCTGCTGGGGAGATTTGTTTAGTCATTTTATTTGTGTTTCTATCATTGTTTATTTCATAGGCTTGACAGCAACAATCGAACTGCATCTGCTTTTCCCGGATGCAAAGTAGACAGTTGTTGCCTTGATCCAATCACTGGACTTGTCTATGATCTGAACAATGGACTCACAAATGATTTGATGATCCTTTGTGATAGATCTTAGTACTCCCTCAAAGCATCCCCCGAGCCTTCTTTCTTCGTGGGAAACCTTGCTTGTTGCTTTTATTTGGCCTGAAACAGTTGATTAAATAGCAATCTGTGACCCAGAACCTGTGGGAAACGAGAGTTTCTCCTTCAGCGCAGACCCAGTGAAGGGATTCTGCATTTTAACGCAGGTCCCGTGAAGGCTACCTGCACTGAATGTCAAAACCCCTGTGTTGAGGTTGCGCTGAACCAGTTTGTCCTAGTGCAGCTGGGGTTCTCTGCTCTGTTTTGCCTTGTTTTGATCTCTGATTTTTGCAGCCTGTAACCAGCATAGGTACCAGTTTGATAACTCCTTTTCTCTGCTTAGATTCCGCCTCCTTTTGTACAAAAAGACTATGAATGTTTTTATGTGTTTGTGGCATCATTTACAGTTTTCCTTTGCATGAGTGAAATAATCATCCTGTAGCCCTTGATTTAGATCTATTGATTGTGATCTTAGGAGAGAGTTCATTGGCTGTTTGCAGTTGATTATACATTTGCTTTTGCTTATTGGTTTGAGTTTGTCTCTTTTAAGTGTCAAAACAAGTATTCATTTCGAAAATCGTTAAGTGTTGTAATCTCTTCTACCCTCTCTGCTTTCGAAAAAGTAAACTTGTTTGTATTGGTCATTTAAAAGCAAATTCAAAGTTGTGCAAAAAGCTTTCTTTTGTAGGCATCAATACTAAGAAAGCGGAAAAAACAAACACCTGCATTGTGCATTTGCATTTTGATAGTTTGCATGCTTGATTTAGGAAAAGTGCATTAGAGTGTGCTGATTGCTCTTTGAGAAAAGATGGTGTCTTTCTTTTCCTTTAATAGCTATGATTTTCAAAGTTGAAAAGATATAAAGCTTGCTTATCATCTTTAGACTGCATTTAGGAATCTGTATCATACATCTCGTGGTGAACCTTGAAAGGAAAACTTTAAAAAGATCAACCTAAAATAAATTGAATGAACTTAACAACGCTTTACAACATAACGCACAACATAGAGGTCTAGGCTAGAGACGTGTTCCGGCGTCGTTAAGCCTGGTGACTGTCGATCTCGTGGATGGTGGGTGATTCCTCCTGAGGGACGATAGCGCCAGTACGGATTGTGCTCCCACGTATTGTCGCGTATATATTGGGAGACCCCTATAGGCATAAAACCTTTATCCTTAGGAAGTCGTGTCGGCCGCCCTACTGATCGCAATGCACTGAACACAGCATTTAGGAAGATTGACCGACCGTACCCTAAAAAGTATTCTGCGGTTTTGCGAAAAGTTTGGCACACCTTCTGCCTAGAACTCCAGAGTAGTTTCTTTTGGCCTTTTTCAGACTCTATAACAGAAAAAGTCCATCCGAGCATTTGTCAGTTCGGGCTCGTTAAAACATCGAAGGAGACTAGAGTCATCTTTAGCTTTTTCTCGACTCTTTAAAAGTGAAAAAGCAAGTTGTGTCTAAAGCGTCGTTAAAATTTATTTTAAACAGAACAATCACCCCTTATTCTTGCGTTGATCTTTAGGTTGAAAAAATGGAGCACACCAACCAAGGAGTTCACCTTGGTGGAAATCCTAGTTCCTTCTCCTCTTGGGGAGATGTTGGTGTGCCCCATATGGCCACATTGTCGCTTCCAGGACTGACAATTGGCCTGCCGGTCTGGCTCTTTTCAACCAATGTCGTTCAAACCACCACTATTCCTGAATAGTCGAGTCAACAGTTATACCAAACTACGGTTGCCAACCAGCCTTCTACTTCATCTAACTCTTCCTCTCTTCCTTCCTCTTCGCTTGATGGAACTGGTAAAACAAAAAACCAAGTTCCTAAGGATAAGAAGGAAAAGAAGAAGAAAGAGAAGAAGAAGAAGGAGCCAAAAGCGACTGGGGGCAAACAAGTGTCGTCTGACAAAAATCCACACGCAGCACTGACAAGGCCTAAATTTCCATGCGTCATATGCAAGGGAGACCACTTCCATAGAGATTTTCCCTGCATCCCTCGGATACTAAGGGACTGGTCTCCCCGTTTGCACAATTCGGTAGCATCAACCTCTGATAGCCATGTTGACTGCTCACCGTCAACTAGTGAAAGTGAAACCACAGGACAGAGAGGGAAAGCTAGATTTCCCTGCAAACTGTGTGAAGGCAACCATGCCATCCACCATTGTCCCTTCTTAGACGAGGCTAAAATAGTTCTGGAAGATCGCCCAATTTTACGAGCGCAACTTCCTCCTGGATATCAAAAACTCCTGCCAATTCCTTCACTAGTTGAGAGCCCGGCCGGCCCACCCAGGTGGTCAGCCGAAGCATCTATCATTGAAGATGAACTGTCTGGATCCATGCCTGACGAAAGTCAAAAGGTTGAGACGGCAGTTGACCCAGTTTTGCCTTCAGAGGCTCTATCTTCGAATGATACCATCACAGAGGAGAATAAAGACGACACCGTCCAAATTCTCTTCATCAACACAGACTCTGATGAACAAGGGGGCAATGCCCCCATTCCTTTATCACAGGAAGGAAGTTCGTCAGGGCGATATCCGGCCGTCTATTCAGTGCCACCACCAAGCAACCTGGTTGTGTCCTTCGACTGGAACCAACTAGGAAGACCCCGGTTGCCAGCAAGCATACCATTCAGAATTATCGTTCAAATATACAGAATGGTAATGGCTGGCACTATCATTGATGAAGGGGCATCTGTGAGTATCCTTTCCTCTACTTCTTGGAAAGCGCTTGGTTCGCCAGCGCTTTTGCCTGAAATGAGAAATCTATCAGGCTTTGATAAAGGAACCAGTCGACCTTTAGGGATCCTCCCCAATGTGCCCATAACATTGAAAGGGAAGACCGTTCAAGTGAACGTGATGGTCGTTCAAGGACCCTTGGATTATAACCTACTCCTTGGACGAGACTATATATATTGCATGGGGGCCCTCGTCTCCTCACTCTTTAGAGTAATGTATTTCCCGCATGAAGGAAGAGTGGTCAAGCTCGTGGACCAACTTTCATTTCCCGGATCACACATCGCAAATAGTCAGATACCATCCCTAAATGGTCTCTTCACGCAAGAAGTGTCTCAACCCACGGTCCGTCCTCCTGATGAGCGCGAGTAATCCGGGAGGATATGACTGGAACCCAGGGGGCATGCATCCTGGTCTGCTTCGGCAGGAAAACTTTGGGTATAGAGTAGGTTTCCGCGGGAGAATATGACTAGTCTATACCCCGCCCTTGCTGGAGAGGGGTTATTCTAGAATAAGATTCTCTTGTCAAAGCTACGTGTTTGGCACTAAGGTCATTCACCTTTGTCTATCTCGATAGATATCGCCGAAGAAGTGTTTTGTTTGAAAGATTAACGAGACAATCTTTGGGTAGCCTGAAAGAGGTAGGCCTTTCCTGCTTAAACAAATGTTTTGGCGGACAAAGTAAGGGTAACCTTGAAATCATATTTTATGCCTGGGGGCATGCAAACCTTTTGGAGTGCAAGCAAGGGGCAGCTATTTATTTTTTAAATTTTTAGGTCCTCCCTTTAAACCTGTAGGTCTAACCCTTTAAACTTGTAGGATTAGTCGTTTCCGAACTCGCATAACGAAAGGATACGGGGCATAGCTTTGTAAGATGAAGCTCCATAAAAAATAGCATCTTCAATGAGACATTCTTATCATATGACTGGGTTTTCGAGCAGTTTTAGCACAAAGTTCATGCTCGTTAAAAAATAAACGCAAGATCCGAGCAGTTTTAGCACATAATTCATGCTCGTTAAAAAATAAACGTAAAATCGAGCAAATGTTTCCACCCACGTTTAAGCTCGTTAAAAAATGAACTATCCCGGTAAATAACCACTGTGAATGTAATATCATCAGCCATTAAAGCCTTGGTCGTGTTTGCACCGTCACCTCCACTTTTCATTTGGCCGATCGTTCACCTCCATATGATTGTTTACCCATTTTGAGGAACAGCTGCGAAGAGGGATTTCACCTAGCCATCCTTGTGACACTGCCGTGATTGGAAAATTCCAACCTATACCTGGAATCAGCTGCTAACCCTGTTTATCACTCGTTCCTCAAAGGACGAGTCTTCTTTAAGCTCTTTTCATCTGACTCGTAAAATATGAAAAGATTGCCGAGTCCTTGGCCTTCCGGCTCGTTAAAGGGACAGGAAGTGCTATCCATCCTCTAGATTTTAATATTTTTGGACCTGAGGGATTATTGCACAAAACGATCGAGCGCTTGTTTTATTCGGCTCGTTAAAACTATCGAAAAATCATCCCTTCTGTATTGTTTTATACTTTTTCGGACTTAAGGGATTAGATGACGAAAAAGGACTTTCGGAGTTAACTTTATGTACCTTTTCAGGCTCTCTAAAAATGAAAAGGACCGAGTTATCCTTGTCGTTAGACTCGTTAAAATCACTAAATAGCGACAAACTTGTCTTTAGACGAGAACGAGTTTCACTATCGCTAGGCTCGTTAAAACATAGCGATGGGCTTGCCCGACGGGCAGGTTATAGAACAAGAATATGTTATCCTCCTCAAGATTGACAAAAATAAAGAGGTACTGGTCAGCAATGACTGGGGAAAAATTTGGAGAAACTAAAGAAAACTTTGATGGTAGCAAGTCGCTCTTGAACATGACACTTTTCCTCCGTACCACAATCGGGTTGGGTTGTTTCATTCACCGGTCACATCCATGGTCTCGCCATACCATCCATATTTGGGGTAATGCTACCGATCCATTGCATCAGTGTCGCCACATGTTCAAGAGAAGTCGTTCAGAAAAGTCAACCATGTCCCATCCACTGCCATACATTATCCTTCATCCTTTCATGACCGCCACCCTGAATAATATGTCTCAGATCGTTTTCACCTCCATTAAAATCATTAGCTCCGTTTCGTGTCACTGATGTGGGATTCATCAAGGCCCTCCTTTGATGGATCGCTTCTTGTCGACATCAGCTCATTATCCAAGAAGTTGATCTAGAAACAAACCCTTCAGTACTTTGAAGCTTGCATGCCTCAATGACAAGTTTCTCACTTCCGGTGACAGGTATACATCAATGGCCTTCGACCGAAAGATTTTGCATGGTGTTCGACGCCAAGTCCTTTATTCACACCGCGTGAATTGTACTGCAGTACCTTGAGGGTCATTATCATTATCGGTGATTCCTCTCGCGCTTGTTAACGGTTTACATCTTCGACCGGTAATCAAGCGATGTCTTTCCATGTTCGACTTCAGATCAATTCTCACATGGATCGACTTGTACTTAGAGTGAAGATCGAACGAGTTTGAAGACCCCGGATCTAGTTTCATCCATCCGGGCTATGATATATATTCAGGAAAGATAAAGACATTGACATGTACATCATTGCAGCAGATAATCATCCTACTCAAAGGATGATAATTTCACCAAAATTATCAGTCTACCATCAGACGATTGTCTGTTCTATGTACAGAAAAATGAATTTATAAAGTTGAGCATGGGAATGCCCGCCTCAGCTAGATCATGAAAGCAGTATGAAAGATAATGTATTGTATTGTATCTTGTTACAGGTCTCCTCCCAGCATTGGATGAACTTCGGATCCCCCTGATAAAGCATTTCGCCCGATAAACAGCCTCATACTTTAGGGGGCAACTGTTATAGACATTTTTGTGCCTTACAACATTGAGCATGAAATGTCCATAATCTAAGGGATCCAAAGTCCCTAAACATGTTGTTCCTACCCCTAGAGGAACAAGGCTAATAAACCACAGCAATTCACAGAAGTTCTCCACCAGAAACTGCTCAAAAACAAGCCAATTCAGGATCATTTCAGTGGCTACACTAGCTGTTTGCGCTGAATGTCAAAGCCAACACTGGCTACCTACGTTGAATTTCAACTGGAACACTGGCTACCTGCGCTGAACGAGAGTGGACATGTGGCAGGCTCATTTCTCAAGGTGTCAAAACCCATGAAGCTTCCAAAATGACACTTGCCTCAAGGAATTCGACTGGTGATGAGTAAGAGGTTCCAAATCTCCAAGTGGAAGCAAGAACCTCCAAGTGGAATCAAGAACTGACAGAGGGAGAGGACACTAGTCAGATCTCAAGCTGACTCATCCTCTCTCCAAACATCTATATATGGATCTCTCCTCCATGAGATCTGAAGGCTGGAATTTTGTTATTGCAAAGAATTGCTGTTGGTTTGAGATTGGAATCATTGGGTGCTTAATGCTTTGAAGGGGGTGAAGATAGGAATTCCATTTGCTGGGAAGGAGATGCTAGATTGGAGCCCTCTGGGTTGTATCTCTTCCTGAACCTTGTTATTCATCAATAAAGCTATCTTGGTTTCTCCTATATATTGATGTATTTTGTTATCACAAAACCAGTACTAGGGACTGCAACCAAGCAAGGTCTCATGTAACTGTTTCAGACCATACTTTAGATTAGGAATTAGCCTTCCTAATCAGAGAGGGCTCTCTCATGACTCTTGACAAAATCCTTCAAACACTAGAGGGCTAACTCTTCACACCTTTATAAAAATATAGCTGGCTGGACATACATCAAATTAGTCTTCATTGGGCTATGGAGTCTCTCACAGTTAATAAACCAAATCACAGTCATCTCATAGAAGCCAAGGCTCTTTGCATCATCAAAGGTTCAAACATAATTTACCTAAATCAAAGCCTGCTGAACATACAGGAAGTCAGAGCATTAAAAAATGAATTCTGAGTGATGTTCAAACATGCTTCACCAAAACCCACAGCCTGTCAAGCACACAGGAAGTCAGAGCATATAATATGAATTCTGAGGGATTGTACCATAACAAGGCTGTAAAAAGAACATTAAGAAACTAAAACCACCATCACATTTGAACAAAGAGATGCATTGAGAATCTTGGGAAGAAAAAACTCTGTTTGCTATTACTGTAACAGTCTTTTCATAAGCTCTATAAAACTCTGTTTTTGTACATACAGTCCAACCCTTTTTACATCCTAACTTGGCCCATATATAGGCAAGCAAACTCAAACACCTCGAGCTTCCTCCTCCAGCATGAGGGGAGCCTCGAAGGTGGCTATTAACTCTTCCTACATGCTCTTAACTACTGCATTAATTACAAACATGTTGAACTAAAATTACACACAATCCTAATCCAACTAAAATACTAATTTCATTCTCCTCGCAGACTTGATGCTTTCTTGGATGCTGGACAGCTGTATGATTTTCATTATGGCTAAGATATGTTAAGGGAACAATCACCGAGCAAGCTGGTCTCGGATGCTAGCTGTAAGGCAGCTTATTAATTGATAAAATTAATCACCCTACATCCACGATCCCCTGTCTTCCATTCCTCTTCATCATTTAAAAACCACACTCCGAGTTTTTTAAACCTTCAATTAATCAACGCATAACCACCATATGTTATATGATCTGGATACTTCAAGGACCAACAGGTGTATCAACCGAAGATTCTGGTAACCCCACCAATACGCTAGTAGCTCGGTCATAAATTGCCTTTGAGAAAACTTTATGAAAATAAACAAAATATTTTATTTTTTCTTCAAGAGCTACACCTGTCACTGTTTGAGTTGTTATAAAACCCATGTATGATCTCCCTGCCTGAGTTTGAGACCTTCTTTTACCATTAACTGACCTCATCATCAAAATTCATTGTTTTTCCACAAAACAGCATTCTACAGCAGTTTCGTAGCGCGCTACGAAACTGCTGTAGATGTCAAAACAGAACCTATGTATCTTTGAAGCGTTTTCTGCTTAGATTCATGATCTCTTCAGACATTTGTACAGCTATTAGGAACCTAAATAGTTTTAAGAAGATAAAGCTTGCTTCTGTCATTACATATCACAGCCAACTAGATTAGCATCAAACCAATAAAAAGCTTCATAAATTCCAACTGGAACATAGAGTCACTGTAGTATTCCTTGCTGCCTTCAAATCTTCAAATGAGGTGGTCTTTTTCAAAGTACAGATCTTAAAGTTGGAAGAATTCAACACTTGGACATTAAGCTCCTTAGGATTATCAAACCAAACTATCTCACCCTGCTGTACCAATTTGACTGGGTCTACCTATATCAACTTCGGCTTGTCTGTCAGAATCAGCTGCATCTTTTTGCTGTAAAGTTTCCGAATTTTCTTAACTAATGAAACCATCACAATGAACTCCCCTGGATCTAGAAATTTCTCCCATTTAGAGTCACAGTTAATGGTGGGGCTAACTTTGGAGCCAGCATACTCCTAACATTATCCCAGTCAACTCCCTTGAAGAAAGGATGACTCTAGAGAGAAGCATACCCTTCAGGGTCAGAAGCCAATCTTTTAGATGAGTCCATATCCAGCAAACAATCAATAAGGTGCCAAGCTTCAGAAGAAAAATATTCAGGAAATTTGAAATCTCTATCCATGATCCTTTGGAATGTGAGCCACTCACTGCCATCTTTAAAAGGTAATATGTCAGACAGCATCTGATACAACGCGCAACCCAGTGCCCATAGATCATTTCCAATTGTTGGAGGTGCATGCTTAAGGACCTCTGGCGGAACGCAGGCAGCTGTACCAACAAATGTGCAGGTCTTCTCGTTTGAAGTAGTCGGAATAATTGAAATTGAGGTGTTTTCCATTGGTTTGAAGAAGTATATTCTCTTTACATCTCGGTGTATCAGTCCTACTTTGTGAAGGTATTCAAGGACATCCACAATCTCTGCAATATATAAACGTGCTTCATCCTCTGAAAAACGAGATTTCTTAACAGCACGATTTGAATCCCATCCCAGGATAGAAAGCAACATTCCATGACAGTGCTTCCCAACTTATTCCCAAGCATACCAGTGAATATGGCAGCTCAATGCAGAAGTAGGGGAATGATACAACGGCAATGGATTTCCCAGAGACCTGTCATTCCAATTAAATGTGGCTTCACGGCTTCAACAATTTAACCATGCAAACTCTAGCCTTCTGTTCCCTTGGAAGCGTTTGGGTTCCTGCTTACTGACCAACGATCCAAATCTTTATTGTAAATATCAGAAACATTTCCACTGCAAACCCACCATGTGGTAGCCAATCTACAAGATCAAAATTCACAACTTCTGCACGATTCAATCCACAATTGAAACCCCCAAAAACGAGCTTTATTTTACCATATCTGAAAGAACTCTAATCATATGTGTTTCACAAGATCGAAGGATCTTAACAAAAATCCTCTGATCTGATTATCTTCCATAGAATGAAATGTATAGCGCGCACCTGAGCAACACTACGACAGCAGCGATTTTATGATACTCTTTTATCTATCAAATATTCATCAATATTAACAGTTTGCCCGAAAGACGGATTCTAGAAAACCCAGAACTAATCCTTGCAAATTATAAAAGCGCCATTCTATCTCTCCTCCAAATCCAACAGCTGGAGCATGTAACCAACACGATTACCCCTTTTAACGACGCCAGCTCTTATGCCACTAATAATGGCGGCCTTGTAGCATATAAAAAAAAAACAACTCGACTACCCCTTTTCCGGCAAAGAATAACAAATATCAACCAGGTGTCTCTGTCTTTCATCGGTGGCAGAGCAAATGAACGAACAGCTAATATCTTCGTTTGCCACATATCTATCCCGGTGTCATTAATCATGGCAACCCTATGGCAATCAAAACCTTTATAAAAACCGCTTTACATTTGGCATTTTATCACTGCATTGCATAAGAGAAAATTCGAATACTGATATTGTCATACAGTTAATGCGCATTCTCCAAAGACGCCATAACAGGAAGATCGGCACTTAAAGTACCACTGCGCATGCCAATTTTATATACATTAGCATCAAGAGAAGGGCGCACAGGAATCTGACTTATTCCAGAAACATATGCCGGAAAGGGTGGATCATGTGCAGATGGGGAATCAACACCGGCACGGGCAAGAAACACAGAAGATTGTGTTCTTTGACAACTTCCTCCAACTTCATTTCCCGGATCCCTGCTAACAGGCCGTGAAACTATAAAACACTCCCTTTCTTCGAAGAGTCTAAGCCTCTCAGCATACTTTCAAAGACACTAACTTGCTGTTTGCCGGTTTGAAGAACACTTTCATGGCTTCTTTCAGGAGCTTGTCTAAAAGGCTTTCTCAATGCCGGATTCCTCAAGGGCTGTGTACCTCTATCACGATTTGATGGAGAAACAAATCTCTTATAAATATCTCCTACCTCCTTATTTATAAGCCTCCGTATTACAACATCAAAACTTGAAAATATGCGTTGTGAGCGCTCTGGCCAGGTTTTTTACAAACATGCGATAACATGTTCTTGCCATAGGAAGAACCTCACTCGTAGCATCTCCACGACGCCACGCAACACTTTATAAAGTCTTCATAATCGGTCAGCTGAACGTTGTATTTCAGGAGCACCAGCTCAATATTCTAACACGAGCAATGCATAATCACAACACTTGGCACAGAGAATTGCATTACGATCATTCTTGGCACAATCCACGATGCTAGGAAGAATGCGAGCAACTTAACAATTACATAACATCGTCTTTATACAATTATCTGCTAATCCAACAATCACAAGGACTGTTATGACTACAAGTTTAAAGAGAACTGGTATAAACAATTCAGCATAGGCCTCAAAATCGCCTAATAGCTCTTTCGACAACAAGCTCAATAAATGGCATGCCTGTTTCACCATACTAGATCGACGATCAGATAACTGAACAGTCAAAGGTCCCACAAGCTGCTTCAACAGTGCTGGAAAGCATCCATAATTAGGAGTACCTCCAAAAACAAGACCTTCAACTTTTTGCATAGCAGCGATCCTTACTGACTAGTCCTGCTCTGGTGTAAGCATCCCAGCAATCTTATCCATTTCTCTGACTACAGCTTTTGTCCATTTGCCCGCACGCCAAATTTTCCTTCATTATCATTACCCATAAGGCGCAAAAAGGCCATATACACAGGGGCTATTCTAAGCTGGAATGCTACAAAGAAAAGACATAATTGTTGACCAAAACAGCTGAAAACCATCAGCATTCATGTTGCTTTTTTCCACCTTATAAGGATTAGGTTTTACATATTGATGATTGAAGGTGTAGCCATTGTGCATAATACACGAACAACCTAGTAAACCTTGATATCTTCAATCTCATCTGAAAAATCTGACATCAAACCTTTTAAGCAGATCAACCTCATCTGCAGCAGTTGTAATCAGTGTACAATAGGCATGCTATGATTCGGGCCTCTACTGAAAACTCGAACAAATCCCCAGTTTCGTAGCACACTACGAAACCACTCAAACAGGTAGCGCTGCGAAACTGCTAAAAAGAATCCTGGCGCTGCGAAACTGCTAAAAATAATTCTGGCGCTGCGAAAACACCCACTCTTTGAGCCAGGCTAAAATTTTTTGACTACACTATTTTCAGTGATAACATATTTTTTATGTATGATTGCATTGGTATGTTTAGTTTATTTCTAATCCTAAACTAGTTATGAATATGAATCCATGTCTTGTGTAGTGTTCTCTTCTTGTGATCTTGCAGAAACCTCTTGAAGCTGGGCGAGCGAGAAGGCAAGTAGCTGGGAACTCTCCAAGAGAAGAGAAGCCGGATCGAGGGACAAATGGAAGACACCGGTTAGTCCATCCATCTCTCTCTTCATTCTTAATTCATAAAGGAAGAATACTAGAATAGCTGTCTCTGTTTGTTGCTAAGGCACTATCACACCTTAGGTGGATAGGATCGTCCTGCATAGGCATTTTTCCCCACAACAACTACTTAGATAATATATAGTATTTTCAATTCCGTCATGTTGTTGCACTAAAACCATAGCGATGGTTGTATCTGCAATGGCGAGATATAGGTTGAAGTCTTTTTGATAGTCAGGAGCATACATTAATGATGCTTTTATTAGGGAATCTTTTAAAGCATTAAAGGAGTCTTGCACAAACTGATCCCAGTGGAAGGGTACCCCCTTTCTCAAAAGATGTGTATAACCTTTAACGGTCTCAGCATAATGTGGAATAAGCCTCCTCAGAAAGTTATATTTGCCTTGGAGTCTCTGAATTTGAAGTAAATTTGAAGGTGGAGGCATGTCAAGAATTCCCTGAACCTTAAATGGGTTGAGTTGAATTTCGTCCTTAGAAACTATAAAACCAAGCAGTCGACCAAAACCAGCACAAAACACACATTTGTGTGGATTGAGTCATATCTTGTAGTGTTGGCAACGTAAAAATATGGCTCTCAAATGTTGTAGATGATCAGTCTGTTTTTCGTGAATGAGCAGGCAGATCATTGAGATATGGTTGAACAATGTGTTTGGTGTCATGGAAGGTGTAATTCATTGCCCCCTGAAAAGTTTCCCATGCGTTCTTAAAAACAAAAGGTAATTTACGATACGCAAATGTGCCCCACAGACATATAAATGCAGTTTTTGATTGGTCCTGTGAGCGAATATTGATTTGATTATATCCAAAAAATCCATCAATGAATGAAAATATTTTTCATCCAACACATTCATCAATAATCTAGTCGATAAAGGGTGTAGGATACTTGTCCTTCGGACATGCTTGATTTACATCCCTATAGTCGATGCACACTCTTATCGTTCCTTGTTTTTTCATCACAGGAATAATATTCGATACCCAATCAGTGAGAGGTACAGGGTAAATGAAGCCAGCAAGCAAAAGTTTTTCAACCTTTGCTTTAATGGCAGTGGCTTTCTTCGAATGAACAGATAGAAGCCATTGTCATACTGGTTTGGCATCTGGATACATCTTGATTTCATATTCAACAATTCTCTAGTCAATGCCTGGCATTTCTTCATATGACCATGCAAAGACATCTCTGAATTTGTGAAAAAGAGCACAGTAGTTATCTAGTTCTGATGGAGAACAAGATTTATCGATGTGAATATTCTCTACAATATTAGGTTTGATCAAAATATTAATAGCGATAGTTTATTCAATGTTGGACATATTTCACTTGGAATCTACCGTATTTACAGAATTTAATAAAAAATCAACAATTGAGGGGTGATTGAGGTCGTTTGAATAATCTTCATTGTCATCTCGAAGGTGGGAACGATGATGGTAATCTTCCCATGGCGTCTCTCCTAACATCATTGATTGGATGATTCCTTCGTCTGTAGAATGCATGTGAGACCAAGGATCAAAAGAGGTGCCATATCCTAAAGACCTATCTAGCCAAACACTCGTCGAGTGTTGATTCGGGTTTGCCACCCAAGCCCAGAAAATTGATTGCTACAAAGATTCGATGGGGCTTGGTGGCAACTCCTCATGATTATCCTCACTATCAAAATAGTTGGAACTCTTCTTAAACTTAGACGATGTAGAAGAGATCATATGTCAGGTTTCCACTATGGCCACTTCTGCGAAACTAGATGGAGATGGGAGGGAAAACGTACCCATTAAGGAAGGGTCTTTTAGGAGACCTACTCCAACGCTTTGAAGAGATTGTGAACTTCCATGGATCAATGGAATGCTTCTAGTAGCTTGTGAATTATTAGCAAAATAGGCTAGTTTGTCAATGATTGTGATTCCACCTTGGAAGGGAAATGCAATCTTTCTAAAATATGTAGACACAACGGTAGCCATAGCATAAAACCATGGCCTTCCTAGTAAAATATTGTAGTCAAGGAGTCCATCAATGACCTCAACTTCAATGTCTACTATCTTGCCCCCAGTTCAACTTGCAAGCTACTTAAAATCCTATACGGAGTGTATTTTCTTCCATTGAATGCTTTTAATGTTGTTGGTAATCGTGACAAGGGTGGTGAACCAAGAGTTTTCCAGCAACACATCGACATAATACAAGTAGATGCCCCCTCACCAATGATGGATCGATGAAAATTTTTATTGAGGGATTTTACCTATATAAGGAAAGCGAATTGGGCCGGTAACTAAGGTGTATACTCTTTATGATTAAAGGCCACAAGATTGGAATCCATTGGATCAATCCCACCTATTGCTGATAACAAAGCCTGCTTTCGGGAGGGATAATTTTTCAATACTTCAAGTGTCGACATAGCAGATGGCAATTGAGCCAGATCCTCCACTATATTATAATTTTGAGCAGCTCGAGCATGAGGATTAAATGTTGATTTATTTACGACTCCCTTTGGTGGCTTTATAGTTAATTCAGGAATGATGGGTGGAACTACTTCTGCCAAAGTCATTGTCGAACCACTAGGTTGATCAGGAGCCTAGTTGTTCGACGACGATGGATTCCCATAATCTTTATTCCTTGTCGATATCAAAACATCATTTTTCTTGTTTGCGATGGATAGCATAAGCACTTGGGATGCAGAAGCATTATCGATAGCAACTAGATTAGTTTATGGGTTTGAAAATGGATCAATCAACATTGCTAGGGTATTTTAAGCCTTCAAAAGTTTTGAAACCACAGACCGATGTGGACAATCTCTTGTAAAATTCTCCTCGTTACATATCAAACATGGATAACGAGGAGGTTTCCTTGCCGCAGTCAGGTTTTCAGATGATTTTTCAGGAGTGGAATTCTCCTATTTCTTCTTATTATTTTTCCCTTTCTTCTTGCCCCTGGTTTCTTTTTATTTTTTCCTTTGTCAAATGACACGGCATTAATTTCCGAGGCATGAGAATTTTCATTTGCATTTTGACTAGAAACAGCAAGAGCTTGACCAGATGGACCTCTTGCGGTTTGTGTACTTGAGGCAGTGATCACACCGTCATCAGCATGAGAGTCCCTACTACTCGATTTAGGAGGAGGTGGAATGGAAAAGCTAGTCTAGGAGCATCAGGAATTTTGTCGTATAGTGTGCCAAACTGAGCATAAATCAAATCTAAATATCGGGCAAGAGCAATGACTTTCTCTTCAGTGACAACCCCTCCTTCCACCACATCCTCAGTGATAGATGGCAATAAGGACTTAATAAACCACTCAGATAACAATTGATCAGGAACGTATGTCTTTACCATTCGACAATGACGCCGCCACTCATGAATATGATCATATATGTGATTGGATGTGGTTCGTTTAAAATTGGTAAGGAGTTCTGTTCTAGTTTCGTACCTAATGGGTAACTGAAAATGGGTTATAAAAGTAGTGGTAAGGATGGTGAAGTTATCAAATGAAGCTCTAGGAAATTCAATATACCATTTCGGTGTTGGACCAGTGAGCTTTCTCTGAAAAAGATGAAGTCTTATCGAATCATCATTCAGAGTGTTAGATGAGCACCAAAAATGAAATTCATTACATGATTCGATGGATCTTCACCTGAATTTCCATTGAACTTAGGAATATCATAGGGGAGTTTATGAGGAATCACTGGCCACCAAGGGGCATATGCAATTGGATCATTCATCAGCTGGTTCAAATCTGGTAATTCTAGTGTTGCTATAAAAGGAAATTGCTGATTCAAGTTGGGTGGAGCATACCCAGGATAAGATGGAATCGCCTGAGCAGTAGGTCTTTGCATACCAGCATAATGCATCTGTTGCTGGTAACTTTGATAAGGTTGTTGGACATAACCAGTATAGTGTGGTTGTTGATAACCGATTTGAAAATGCAGCTATCCATAACCTACAAAGCCTTGTTGCTTAGGTCCTAGGTAGGCTTCATATTGACCAAAACCAGTCTAATCTTGTAAACCAAGTCCAAACTGAGGTTGGGATTATTGGAATTGCAGTTGTTGGTATTGTGTCAGCCACGGTTGTTGGACCATTTGCAGTTGCCCAATACCGTAGGATTGACGAAGTTGTGGATTGACAATACACGTTGGTGCCTGAGTCATTCCATATAAAGAAGCACTAACCTGAGCTTGCAGTTGAGCCGTAGAGACAAGTGGCTATTGTATCACACCCTGAGAGACTTGAGTCTTCTACCTAGAAACTTGAGGTTGGGAGGAAGAAGGAGCAAGTTAAGGTTGAGACACAACAGGCTGTGCTTGTGTTTGCGACACAGTCGTAATAGCAGGTGTAGTGGGAATATTCGAGACAGGTCAAATCGGTTGCGTTGGATATATAACCCTTGGTTTTTCTGGCAGTATTGGTATCCAACCACTAGATGTAATTCCAGTTTGACCTGAATATTGTTGGAAACTCTCATATGGTTGTTTCCCAGAATGAAACAGTGAAAAGGCATACTGCTCTCCATATGGCGGCAGTCTAGTGTTTAAAGGATATATCAGTTTTTGAAAATTTGTTTTCCAAAATTGATACTGGCATGCAAGATCAAATTTCTAAGCTTCAACATAAGAAGGACCAAATGGGACTCCGAATGAATAAATAGGATCAAACCATGGTGCCGAAGCAGCCCCTAAGTGGACTCCAGCTAGTGATTGATAAACAGCTGGAACAGATGGTGTACCAGAAAACATTGTAGGAATATGTTGTGGGGAAAAATGCCTATGCAGGACGATCCTATCCACCTAAGGTGTGACAGTGCCTTAGCAACAAACAAGTACAGCTATTCTGGTTTCTTCCTTTATGAAATGTGAAAGAAGAGAGATCAATAGACTTACCGGTGTCTTTCGTTTGTCCCTCGATCCGGTCTCTCTATTCTTTGGGTGTTCACAGCTACTTGCCTTCTTGCTTATCCACCTTCAACTTCCTGCAAGATCACAAGAGAACAGCTACTTGAGACAAGAGAAGAACACTACACAAAGACAGATATTCACATTCATAACTAGTTTAGGATTAGAAATAAACCAAATACACTAATACATTCATACATCAAGAATACATCAGAATATAGGAGGAACCAAGATAGCTTTATTGATGAATAACAAGGTTCAGGAAGAGATACAACCCAAAGGGCTCCAATCCAGCATCTCCTTCCCAACAAATGGAATTCCTATCTTCAGCCCCTTCAAAGCATTAAGCACCCAATGATTCCAGTCTCAAACCAACAGCAATTCTTTGCAATAACAAAATTCCAGCCTCTAGATCTCATGGAGGAGAGATCCATATATAGATGTTTGGAGAGAGGATGATTCAGCTTGAGATCTGACTAGTGTCCTCTCCCTCTGTTAGTTCTTGAGTCCACTTGGAGGTTCTTGCTTCCACTTGGAGATTTGGAACCTCTTACTCATCACCAGTCGAATTCCCTGAGGCAAGTGTCATTTTGGAAGCTTCCTGGGTTTTGACACCTTGAGAAATGAGCCTGCCACTTGTCCATTCTCGTTCAGCGCAGGTAGCCTTTGTTCCAGTTGACATTCAACGCAGGTAGCCAGTGTTGGCTTTGACATTCAGCGCAAACAGTTAGTGTAGCCACTGAAATGATCCTGAATTGACTTGTTTTGAGCAGTTTCAGGTGGAGAACTTCTGTGAATTGCTATGGTTTGTTAGCCTTGTTCCTCTAGGGGTAGGAACAACATGTTTAGGGACTTTGGATCCCTTAGATTATGGACATTTCATGCTCAATGCTGTAAGGCACAAAAATGTCTATAACAGTTGGCCCCTAAAGTATGAGGCTGTTTATCGGGCGAAATGCTTTATCAGGGGGATCCGAAGTTCATCCAATGCTGGGAGGAGACCTGTAATACAATACAATACAATACATTATTTTTCATATTGCTTTCATGATCTAGCTGAGGTGGGCATTCCCATGCTCAGCTTTATAAATTCATTTTTCTGTACATAGAACAGACAATCGTCTGATGATAGACTGATAATTTTGATGAAATTATCATCCTTTGAGTAGGATGATTATCTGCTGCAATGATGTACATGTCAATGTCTTTATCTTTCCTTAATATATATCGCAACTAGGATGGATGAAACTAGATCCGGGGTCTTCAAACTCGTTTGATCTTCACTCTAAGTACAAGTCGATCCATGTGAGAATTGTTCTGAAGTCGAACATGGAAAGACATCGCTTGATTACCGGTCAATGATGTAAACCGTGAACAAGCGCGAGAGGAATCACCGATAATGATAATGACCCTCAAGGTACTGCAGTACAATTCACGTGGTGTGAATAAAGGACTTGGCGTCGAACACCACGCAAAATCTTTCGGTCGAAGGTCATTGATGTATACCTGTCGCCGGAAGTGAGAAACTTGCCATTGTGGCATGCAAGCTTCAAAGTACTGAAGGGGTTGTTCCTAGATCAACTTCTTGGATAATGAGCTGATGTCGACAAGAAGCGATCCGTCAAAGGAGGGCCTTAATGAATCCCACATCAGTGACACGGAACGGAGCTAATGATTTTAATGGAGGTGAAAACGATCTGTGATATATGATTCAGGGTGGCGGTCATGAACGGATGAAGGATAATGTATGGCAGTGGATGGGACACGGTTGACTTTTTCTGAACGACTTCTCTTGAACATATGGCGACACTGATACGATGGATCGGTAGCATTACCCCATAAATGGATGGTATGGCGAGACCATGGATGTGACCGGTGAATGAAACAACCCAACCCGAATGTGGTACGGAGGAAAAGTGTCATGTTCAAGAGCGACTTGCTACCGTCAAAGTTTTCTTTAGTTTCTCCCAATTTTTCCCCAGTCATTGCTGACTAGTACCTCTTTATGTTTGTCAAGCTTGAGGAGGATAACATATGCTTGTTCTATAACCTGCCCTTTGGGCAAGCCCATTGCTATGTTTTAACGAGCCTAGCGATAGTGAAACTCGTTCTCGTCTAAAGACAAGTTTGTCGCTATTTAATGATTTTAACGAGTCTAACGACAAGGATAACTCGGTCCTTTTCATTTTTAGAGAGTCTGAAAAGGTACATAAAGTTAACTCCAAAAGTCCTTTTTCGTCATCTAATCCCTTAAGTCCGAAAAAGTATAAAACAATACAGAAGGGATGAGTTTTCGATAGTTTTAACGAGCTGAACAAAACAAGCGCTCGATCTTTTTGTGCAATAATCCCTCAGGTCCAAAAAGATTAAAATCTAGAGGAGGGATAGCTCTTCCGGTCGCTTTAACGAGCTGGAAGGCCAAAACTCGGCAATCTTTTCATATTTTACGAGTTAGTTGAAAAGAGCTTAAAGAAGACTCGTCTTTTGAGGAACGAGTGATAAACAGGGTTAGCAGCTGATTCCAGGTACAGGTTGGAATTTTCCAATCACGGCAGTGTCACAAGGATGGCTAGGTGAAATCACTCTTCGCAGCTGTTCCTCAAAATGGGTAAACAATCATATGGAGGTGAACGATCGGCCAAATGAAAAGTGGAGGTGATGGTGCAAACACGACCAAGGCTTTAACGGCTGATGATATTACATTCACAATGGTTATTTACCGGGATAGTTCATTTTTTAACGAGCTTAAATGCGGGTGGAAACATTTGATCGATTTTACGTTTATTTTTTAACGAGCATGAATTACGTGCTAAAACTGCTCGGATCTTGCGTTTATTTTTTAACGAGCATGAACTTTGTGCTAAAACTGCTCGATGTTATATGGTCAAATCTTTGATTTTTACCATGACTAGCTTTGCCCTTTTCAAAGATAGTACTGTATCCTCAATTGCTGCATCAAACTAGTTAGAAATGAATAATATTTGCATGAAAATGAGATTAGAACCCTAATATTTTGCTTTGAACTACGTAAAAAGCAATTAAAAGGTGTTTTTACCTCTCATTTTACCATTTCATTTGAACTTGGTTTGTTGGAGCTTTGGAGGTGCCTCTTCCCCCTTGATTTTCACCAGCTGATTCCGGGAGATTCTGCGGACGATTTTCGGCGCCATCTGGACCAGGTAGGAGCTAAACTCTAGCTCTTTCTTTTCATGGTTTCCTTTTTCCATTCTGTGCCTGTTTTCCTGTTCCCATGAGCCCCTGCGGTTTTGCTAGGGCGCTCTGCCATCAGCGCAGACAGTCTATTCGAAACCTGCGTTGAATGTCAGGCTGCCTGAAGGCAGTTTGACCTTCAACGCAGGTAGGACACTAGCCAATTGCGTTGATCATAGAAAAGCAGTTCTATTGCACAGTTTTTGATGAAATTTTGCCAGTTTTTCATCAGATTCAGGATCTTACTCTTTCTCTTGTTTTTTTTGCAGGGACTCTTGAGCAAAATGACCCTCACATGGCAAGAACGAGAACATGAAGAAGAGGACATGATTGCCCTCCATGACCCTGTCACGCTGAACGCGCTGCGGAACTGTGGCCTGCTGAAGTTTTTCCGCATCTCTAGTATGAGAGCACAGATCTCTTTACTGCAGTATATGCTTGATGCTTGGGATCCTATTAACGAAGTATTTCAGATCAGGAGAAAATCCATCCCTTTGACCGTGGTAGACATTTACTTCTTGACTGGTTTGTCGAGGCGGGGTGCCCCCATTTCTTTGTCTGGTTCGGCCCGAGGGAATGACTCCGTGAGAGATTATGTCCGCCAGTATTGCAGGGAGGGATCCCGGCCGAGCAGAGACGGCAAGGTTGTTATCTGTGAGATTACTGACAGGTCTCTTAGGTCCATTCTATATACTATTGGTAGGATGGCCGGTAGCGCATCTCTACATGTTGCCAACAGATCTTATGTGCAGCACACCTTGGAGTGTCTCCAACCGAAAGTATTCAACTGGTGTGATGCAGTACTTCTTCAGATGAAAAGTCAGTTGAACAAGGTAAAGGATGGGAAGCTGAAGAACTTTGGATTTGGTTCTATTCTGACTGCCTTTGCCTTGGAGAAAATACCACTGATGCAGCCTCAGTATATCGCACTCGACTTGCCTTCTCCTACCGAGCCACGCATGCAGAGATGGGTTGATCACATGTCTAGGCATGCTGGTCAATCTCAAATTTCTTTCACCGGTACCTTCTTTAGGTGGTTAGAGCGTCAGGAGATGGTCTATTCCGAGTATCCATATGTTGGTATGGATTTCCGAGGTGATCCGGACTTGGTACTGCCGGATGGCGAACAGTGGGGCGCTATTGGTAAAATCTTCGACCATATTTCTGTTTACTGTTCTTATTTATAATGTCCTTGTGCTTTATTCTATCAAGACTTTAATCAACCTCATGTGTGCATGCAGATGTTGGTCCTGTTCGTCCAACAATTTGCCCGAGAGCGCCAGTCGCTGCCCCAGCAGGGGAGACTGCCGGGAGGGTTATTCTCTGCGACCTTGACGTGGCCGAGACCCTTACAGCTATGTAGGAGCAGGTTGAGAGCCTTACTCTCGGCATTCCCGATGTGAGGATTGATGAGTTACCTTTACAGTTGCAGCGGCATACTACTGGCGTGCCTAGACGATGGACTCGTCTCTTGCGCATGATTGCACAGGCCGTGACGTGCTATCATGAGCATCACTAGGCTAGGGTGCCCCCTAGCATTTTTGAGTTTTTGGGTCATATGACCGATTTTGTCTTGGTTACAGAACATTATGTATGAACGATAAACAGCTTACATATATATTTTGATTTTCGAGTTTTATTCTGGTTGAGTTACATGATCCATATGTACAACATTGATGATGTGTCTCTTTTTATAAATGTCGCAAATGTCTATCTAACACATAGTTTGCTAATGAGTCGGTTAATGTGTTTAAGTTTTTGGAAATATGCTGGTATTGAATTGAATCAAACTGTCTTTCCAAAATCTTAACCCTTAGGAACATGCAATAAATAGCTGGATTGCGAACGGAATATATACCATTGAGTTGTAGTATTACGAGTTGTGAGTCTAGCCTGACAATTAGTCGGCGTATACCATGGGTGATGGCATCAGAGAGTAGTTCTATCAACGTGCTATACTCAGCGATGTTATTCGTTGATTGCCCAATACATACTCCTCTGAAACTTACTAACTCGCCACTTGGATCAAAAATGGCCCAGGATGCGGAGGACAGGTTCCGCGAACTACGACTTGCTCCGTCGGCATATCCAACACATGTCTCCAGAAGGTTTGACATCTGCAATAAATGTAAAAAGGTGGATCACTCGACCAAAACAAATATTTTAGCGAAAACAAAATACAACAAAAGCATACAGGTTACTATTTAAGCATAGTAATGCTTGAGGTACAACCCATTACGGGGTTGCACCAGTGGAATTCCGTCATAATCCATTAACTCGTAGGCTCCTTTTGCTAACACTCTTTTAACAATATAGGGGCCCATCCATAAAGAATTAAATTTACATGCTCCCAATTTATCGGATTCTTGGTCATAAAGGAAGACCAAGTCACCTTCTGAGAAGACACGGGATTTGACATTTTTGTCGAACTATGCCTTGACTCGTTTCTTATGGGCTTCGTTAGCCAAAGCGGCATCACGACGGGTTTCATCCAATTGGATTAATTCCAAGAAACGAGCCTCTTCTTCCGAAGTTCCGGGGAGGAGATCAATTGCGAGTTTAAGCGACGAAATTTCACACTGGATCGGCAAGACTGCTTCTAGGCCATACACCAGTTGGAAAGGTGTGAACCCGGTCGCGTTCTTTACCGATGTTCGATACGCCCACAAGGCTAAGTACAGGATTAGGTGCCACCTTCTTTTGTGAACTCTGATCATCCTTTGAAACATACGCTTCAGGACCTTGTTGATTGCTTCAACTTGTCCGTTGGCTTTCGGATAGTACGGGGTAGAGCTGTTGTGAGATAGCCCTAGCTTGGCAGCTAATTCAACCATCATGTGATTGCGAAAATGCGACCCATGATCTGTAACTATAGCCTGTGGTACGCCGAACCTGGCGACTACATGATTGAAAAAGAAAAGGGCTGTTGTTTCACCAGTGTTATCTAATGTAGGCATCGCCTCGGCCCATTTGGTAAAATAGTCAACGACGACTATAATATACCCAGACCCCCCGGTCGAGGTGGGGTTACATTGCATGAAATCGATGCCCCATTTGGCGAAAGGCCCAACAGCGGCTATTGGCTGTAAAGGTGCGGGTGGTCTTCTGGTTTTGCTATCGAAAATTTGACAAGCATTGCAACTTCTGACTGCGGTTATGCAATCTTTGAACATGGTTGGCCAGAAGTATCCTGCTCGTAAGATTTTCTGTGCTGTAGCATATCCAGATTGATGTCCCCCACACGTGCCTGAATGACATTCATTTAGGGCTTTTTCGGCCTCTTCATGGGTTAGGCACCTCCTCAGAACTGTATCGATACCACGACGGTAAAGCGTGTCACCGACGATCATGTAGTCTTTTGCTTGGTATCGTATACGTTTCTGTTCTGAGTGAGAGGTGTCAGGCCTAAATTTTTGTGTTTGGAGATAAATTATTATATATCCATACCACTCATTGCTTGCAGATATCAGAAACAAACTTTCGTCCATGATTGACTCTTCTGATGTTTCATTGTTGGACGACGATGGGAGATCGCATAATAATTCTGCGAAAACTAAAGCTTTCTTTGATTTGGATTTTACAAATTACAGATCAAACTCTTGAAGGATCGCTATCCATTTTGAATACTTGCCCCCCAGCAACTGTCGCGACAATATATAAGTCATGGGGTTGCAATCTGATAGATTGGTAGTTTTCCGAAAGAGGACATAATGTCGAAATCTTTGTATCGCTTGAATAGCAGCGAGTGCTAGCTTTTCAACATAAGAATATTTGCTTTCTATATCATTCAAGTTTTTACTTAAATAATATATAGGATGTTCTATTCCATCCACTTCTTGAACTAAAACCATCGCAATGGTCATATCTGCTGCAGCCAGATACAGGTTAAAATCCCTTTTATAGTCCGGGGCATACATTAATTATGCTTTTACTAGAGAATCTTTCAGAGCATCAAAGGAATCTTGCGCCACCTTATCCCAGACAAAAGGTACATCCTTTTTCAAAAGACGAGTATAACCTTTAGCAAGTTCTGCGTAATTTGGAATGAACCTCCTCAGAAAGTTTGCTTTCCCTTAGAGTTTCTGAATCTGAAGCAAATTTGAAGGTGGAGGCAAATTAATGATTGCCTGAACCTTACAAGGGTCGAGACGAATCCCATCCTTAGAGACTACAAAGCCAAGTAAACGACCAGAACCGACGCAAAACACACATTTGTGCAGATTGAGTCTTATCTTGTAGTGTCGGCAACGTAGAAATATCACTCTTAAATGTTGCGGATGATCAGTCCGCTTTCGCGAATGAGCTGGAAGGTCGTCGAGATAAGGTTGAACGATGTTCTTGATGTCATGGAAGGCATAATTCATTGCCCTCTGAAACGTCGCCCCTGCGTTCTTTAAACCAAAGGGTAATTTTCGATAAGCGAATGTGCCCCACGGACAGATGAATGCAGTCTTTGACTGGTCCTGTGGGCGGATATTTATTTGATTATACCCGGAAAATCCATCCATAAATGAAAAGATTTCACATCCGGCGCATTCATCAATTATCTGGTCGATGAAGGGTGTAGGGTAGTTGTCCTTCAGACAAGCTTGGTTTACATCCCTATAATCGACACACACTGTAATTGTCCCTTGTTTCTTCATAACAGGGACAATATTCGATACCCAATCGGTTAGAGGAACTGGGTAGATGAAACCAGCATGGAGGAGCTTTTCAACTTCTGCTTTAATGGCAGCGGCTTTCTTGGGGTGCACCTGCCGAAGCCATTGTCTTACTGGTTTGACATCAGGATACATTTTAATTTCATGTTCAACGATACTCGAGTCAATGCCTGGCATTTCATCATATGACCAAGCAAAGACATCTCTGAATTCGCGAAAAAGAGCGTTATATATTTCCAGTTCTGAAGGAGAACAACCTTTGCCGACATAAATATTCTCTACAACATTTGTTTTAGTTAAGATATTTATGGCTATAGTCTCTTCAATATTGGATAAGTTTCGCTCAGAATCCACCATATTTACAGTATTTGATAGGAATTCAAAAACTGAAGGGTGATAAAGGTCATGTTGAGTATCTTTTTCATATTCCAGAAGAAGGGAACGATGGTGGCAATCATTCCATGGTGCCCCCTCAATCAACATTGATTGTAGAATTCCTTCGTCAGTCCCATGTACTTTCGACCAAGGATCTAATGGGGTACCATATTCTCTAGACCTATCTACCCAAAAGCTTGACGAGCATTGATTTGGGTTCGCCTCCCATGCCCGAAACATTAATTGCTACAATATTTCTATAGGACTTGGGGGCAAAACCATTGCATGATCCATGTCGATATCGTCTTCTGAGATCTTCGTGGAAGATATCATATTGCAGGCTCTTACCAATGCTACTTCCCCTATATATAATGGAGGTGGAAGTGCGAAAGTTCCCATTAATGTGGGGTCTTTTAGTAGGCCTACTCCGATGTCTTGAAGCGAATGGTTGCTTCCATGGATCATGGGGATGCTTCCTGTAACTTGTGAACCATTAGGGAGGAAGTCTTGTTGGTCAAAGATCGTAATCCCTCCTTCAAACGGGAATGCGATCTTCCTAAAATAAGTCGACACAACAGCTGCCATGGCATAGATCCATGGTCTTCCCAGTAGGATGTTGTAGTCAAGATTCCCATCGATGACTTCAACATCTATTTCTACTGTTTTTCCTCCCAGTTCAACTTTCAAGTTATTAAGGATACCGCATGGGGTATATGTCCTTCCGTCGAATGCTTTTAATGTCGTCGAAGATTGCGACAAGGTTGGAGATCCTAAAGTTTTCCAGCAACTCATCGACATAATACATGTAGATGCCCCCTCATCAATAATTGTTCGGTGAACAGTTTTGTTGAGGGCTTTCACTTGAATAAGGAAAGCTAGTTGAGGTGGTAACTGAGGATCGTATCATTTGTGGTCGAAGGATACAATATTGGAATCCTTAGGATCAACCCCACCAATAGCCGATAACAAAGCCTACCTTTGGGATGGGCAATTTTGTAGTACTTCAAGAGTCGACATAGCGGATGGAGATTGGGCCAAATCTTCCACTATGTTATAATGCTGCGCCGCTCTGGCACGAGGATTAAATGTCGACTTGTGTACTACTCCCTTTGGCGGTTTTATTGTTAATTCAGGAATGATGGGTGGTACAACTTCTATCAAAGTTGTTGTCGAACTGCTTGGTTGATCTTTACCTTTGTCGTTCGACAGCTGTGGATTCCCGTAATCTTTGTTCCTTGTTGAAATCAAAGCATCATTCTGCTGTTTTGAAACCGACAACATAAGCACTTGCGACGGGGAAGCATTTCCACTATCAACCAGATTTTGACCTGGATTGGGAAATGGATCAGTTAACACAGCCGAGGTTTGCGAACTTTTGAAGAACCTTTTCATCTCTGCTTTGTATGGACAATCCTTTGTCTAGTGATCCTCATCGCATATTTGACATGGATATTTCCTATTTCCCAGAGGGTTTGAAGAATTCTTTCCAGGAGATGACTCACCCTGTTTCTTCTTCTTCCCTTTGTTTTGCTTTTTCTTGCTTCCTGGTTGTTTGGTTTCTTTGCCTTTATCTGCTAATACGGCATTTACTTCCGAAGCAAGAATTTCATCTTTTGCATTTTGATCCGAATTCTTACGGGCTTTCTTAGACGAAGCCTTTGTCAATTTCGCGTTTGCCGTGCCAATCACACTGTCGCCGGCATGAGAGTCACTATTTGATTTAGGAGGAGGAGGAATTGAAAATTCCGGTCTAGGGGCGTCAGGTATTTTGTCGTAGAGCGTGCCACACTGAGTATAAACTAAGTCTAGATATTGTGCACGAGCAATAACTTGCTCTTCTGTTACGACTCCCCCCTTGGCCACATCTTCCGTTATGGCAGGAAGTAATGACTTTATAAACCATTCAGTTAACAGCTGATCGGGAACGTATGTTTTCACCATCCTTCGACGACGATGCCACTCATGTATATGATCGGATATATGAGTGGTCGTTGTCTGCTTGAAGTTGGTTAATATTTCCGTTCCCGTTTCATACCTTATCGGTAATTGAAAATGTGTTAAGAAAGTCATGGCTAGGGAGCTGAAATTGTCGAACGAGGCTCTAGGTAATTCAATATACCATTTTGCCACTGGACCCGTTAATGTCCTCTAGAAAAGGCGAAGCCTTATCGAATCATCACTCAGGGTGTTTGATGAACACCACAGATGAAAAGTCATCACGTGATTCGATGGGTCTTCACCTGGATTTCCATTGAATTTAGGAATGTCAGATGAAAGTTTGTGAGGAATCGCTGGCCACCAAGGGGCGTAAGCAATCAGATCGTTGGTTAACTGGTGTAAATCGGGTAACTCTAAAGTTGCCACGAATGGTAACTGTTGATTTAGGTTAGGTGAGGCATACCCAGGGTACGATGGAATTGCCTGAGCAGTGGGCCTTTGCATACCAGCATAATGTAATTGATGTTGATATGACTGATACGGTTGGTGGACTTGACCACTGTAAAGTGGTTGGTTTTGACTGTTTTGAATATACGGTTGTCCACTGTTCGCGAAGATCTGCTGCTCAGAACCTTGGTACACTTGTTGGAATTGTGGTTGTTGGTATTGTACCAGCCACGGTTGTGAAGCCATGTTCTGTTGTGCTATACTAATTGTTGGACCAAGGTGTGGGGTAATTGTACCCGTTTGGACCTGTTTCGCCCCACCAGTTGGCGATTGTGGTTGTGTCCCAGGGTCAAGGGGCTGTTGCATTACAACCTGAGAAATCTGAGGTTGACATACAACAGGCATCGCTTGAACTTGTGACACTGTTACAATAGCCGGTGTGGTCGGGATGTTTGTCATAGGTACACACTGTTGCATAGAATATACAACCCTTGGTTGTTGAGGTAGCATAGGTACCCAACCACTTGATGTAATTCCAGTATAACCTGAATATTGTTGTGAACTCCCGTATGGATACCCTCCCGGAGGGGGTAATGAAAGGGAATACTGCCCCCCATACGGTAGCAATCCGGAACTCAAGGGGATTGTTTGTCCTTGGGGACTGGATTGCCCAAATTGACCTCCAAATGGATCAATCTGGCGAGTCTCAACATAAGAGTTGCTGGATATTATTCCGGATGAACAAACTGGAACAGACCACACTGTCGAAATAGTCCCTTGGTGGACTCCTTCTAGCTGTTGCGAGCTAGTCGGGACAGATGGTATGCCGGCAAACATTGTCGGAGTGACGGCAGGGGCTTCTGTTCTCGCTGTGTCATTCGACACAGTCCTAGATGTTGACAGTTGTTCAGACATTTTGAGTCTATCCAATAGATTGCCTAGCGATTCTACAGGAACTTCCACTTGTGGTGGACTAACTTCTGACGAAGGAAATAGAGTGACCCCGACTCCAAAATGGGTTGGAGTACTTGCTTGCGGATCCTTTGCAATTTCCTCTATCGCAATCAAACCCGATGGAAGAGGAAGACCGTCAGGTCCATAAAATATTTCTGGTGCCGAAGAAGGGGTTGAATCGACAGCGACAGTTGTTTGAGGAGCAAGACTCTCTAAACCGGTTACAGATAGAACTGGTTCAGTAACACAAGTATTTTCCCCCAGACTAGGATCAGCATTACTGTCCCTCTGTGGCTGTTGAACTTCTTCTACAGAGGCAGGGTTTCCAGAAATGTTTGGAGTAACCGGAATCTCAGATGTTGTTGGAACGCTTGTTCTAACTTTGATACGAGATTTCGAACCGGTTAAACGAGTTCACTTTGTCCGTACTGTTTTCGATTCCAGAGACAAAGATGGTTGACTCGTAAGCCTCCACGAACGACGGGGTTTCAATTTACTTTCTTCCACGATTGCGGATTACTCGATCAACCAAAATACAAAAGGGGAAAGTGTGTTTTCGAATTAAATGAATTTTTTAGACGCTTTTAGACACAACTTGCTTTTTCACTTTTAAAGAGTCGAGAAAAAGCTAAAGATGACTCTAGTCTCCTTCGATGTTTTAACGAGCCCGAACTGACAAATGCTCGGATGGACTTTTTCTGTTATAGAGTCTGAAAAAGGCCAAAAGAAACTTCTCTGGAGTTCTAGGCAGAGGGTGTGCCAAACTTTTCGCAAAACCGCAGAATACTTTTTAGGGTACAGGCGGTCGATCTTCCTGAAAGTTGTGTTCAGTGCATTGCGATCAGTAGGGCGGCCGACACGGCTTCCTAAGGATAAAGGTTTTATGCCTATAGGGGTCTCCCAATATATACGCGACGGTACGTGGGAGCACAATCCGTACTGGCACTATCATCCCTCAGGAGGAATCACACACCATCCACGAGATCGACAGTCACCAGGCTTAACGACGTCGGAACACATCTCTAGCCTAGACCTCTACGTTGTGCATTATGTTACAAAGCGTTGTTAAGTTCATTCAATTTATTTTAGGTTGATCTTTTTAAAGTTTGCCTTTCAAGGTTCACCACGAGATGTATGATACAAATTCCTAAATGCAGTCTAAAGATGATAAGCAAGCTTTATATCTTTTCAACTTTGAAAATCCTAGCTACTAAAGGAAAAGAAAGACACCATCTTTTCTCAAAGAGCAATCAGCACACTCTAATGCACTTTTCCTAAATCCAACATGCAAACTATCAAATGCAAATGCACAATGCAGGTGTTTGTTTTCCGCTTTCTTAGTATTGATGCCTACAAAGAAAGCTTTTTGCACAACTTTGAATTTTCTTTTAAATGACCAATACAAACAGGTTTACTTTTTCGAAATCAGAGAAGATAGAAGAGATTACAACACTTAACGATTTTCGAAATAAAGACTTGTTTCGAGACTTAAAAGAGACAAATCCAAACCAATAAGCAAAATTAAATATATAATCAATCTGCAAACAACCAATGAACTCTCTTCTAAGATCACAATCAACAGATCTGAATCAAGGGCTACAGGATGACTATTTCACTCATGCAAAGGAAAACTGTAAATGACACCACAAACACATAAAAACACTCACAGTCTTTTTGTACAAAAAGGAGGTGGAATGTAAGCAGAGAAAATGAGTTATTAGACTGGTACCTATGCTGGTTACAGGCTGCAAAAATCAGAGATCAAAACAAGGCAAAATAGAGCAGAGAACCCCAGCTGCACTAGGACAAACTGGTTCAGCGCAACCTCAACACAGGGGTTTTGACATTCAGCGCAGGTAGCCTTCACGGGACCTGCGTTGAAATGCAGAATCCCTTCACTGGGTCTGCGCTGAAGGAGAAACTCTCGTTTCCCACAGGTTCTGGGTCACAGATTGCTATTTAATTCACTGTTTTAGGCCAAATAAAAGCAACAAGCAAGGTGTAATCAAAGGGATGCTTTGAAAGGCTACTAAGATCTATCACAAGGATCATCAAATCATTTGTGAGTCCATTGTTCAGATCATAGACAAGTCCAGCAATTGGATCAAAGCAGCAACTTTCTACTTTGCATCTGGGAAAGATGCAGTTCGATTGTTGCTGTCAAGTCTATGAAGTAAACAATGATAGAAACACAAATAAAATGACTAAACAAATCTCCCCAGCGGAGTCGCCAATTTGTTGTGGGGAAAAATGCCTATGCAGGACGATCCTATCCACCTAAGGTGTGACAGTGCCTTAGCAACAAACGAGTACAGCTATTCTGGTTTCTTCCTTTATGAAATGTGAAAGAAGAGAGATCAATAGACTTACCAGTGTCTTCCGTTTTTCCCTTGATCCGGTCTCTCTTTTCTTTGGGTGTTCACAGCTACTTGCCTTCTTGCTTATCCAGCTTCAACTTCCTGCAAGATCACAAGAGAACAGCTACTTGAGACAAGGGAAGAACACTACACAAAGACAGATATTCACATTCATAACTAGTTTAGGATTAGAAATAAACCAAATACACTAATACATTCATACATCAAGAATACATCAGAATATAGGAGGAACCAAGATAACTTTATTGATGAATAACAAGGTTCAGGAAGAGATACAACCCAAAGGGCTCCAATCCAGCATCTCCTTCCCAGCAAATGTTCAGCCCCTTCAAAGCATTAAGCACCCGATGATTCCAGTCTCAAACCAACAGCAATTCTTTGCAATAACAAAATTCCAGCCTCTAGATCTCATGGAGGAGAGATCCATATATAGATGTTTGGAGAGAGGATGAGTCAGCTTGAGATCTGACTAGTGTCCTCTCCCTCTGTCAGTTCTTGAGTCCACTTGGAGGTTCTTGCTTCCACTTGGAGATTTGGAATCTCTTACTCATCACCAGTCAAATTCCCTGAGGCAAGTGTCATTTTGGAAGCTTCCTGGGTTTTGACACCTTGAGAAATGAGCCTGCCACTTGTCCATTCTCGTTCAGCACAGGTAGCCTTTGTTCCAGTTGACATTCAACGCAGGTAGCCAGTGTTGTCTTTGACATTCAGCGCAAACAGTTAGTGTAGCCACTGAAATGATCCTGAATTGACTTGTTT
Organism: Pinus tabuliformis; assembly: GCA_031772625.1. Lineage (NCBI taxonomy): Eukaryota > Viridiplantae > Streptophyta > Pinopsida > Pinales > Pinaceae > Pinus > Pinus tabuliformis. The sequence continues at coordinate 1,544,419,075 of CM062804.1, read as the reverse complement.
TGAGCAGTTTCAGGTGGAGAACTTCTGTGAATTGCTGTGGTTTGTTAGCCTTGTTCCTCTAGGGGTAGGAACAACATGTTTAGGGACTTTGGATCCCTTAGTTTATGGACATTTCATGATCAATGCTGTAAGGCACAAAAATGTCTATAACAGAATAGTAACAGGAGGTTTCGTCGTAGTTGCATCAGATGACACATTCCTAGATGTTGATGGTTGCTCAGACATGTCTAGTCTATCCAAAATCTCTCCAAGAGATTCGACAGGAACTTGCGATGAAGGAGGATTAAAAGAACCAAACTCAGGAGTAGAAGGATACAAATGAATCCCAACTCCAAAATGAAATGGGGTACTAGATGGGGGATCCTCTACTATCTCCTCTATAGCAATCAGACCAGGTGGAAGAGGTAGACTGTCAGGTCCATAAAATATTTTTGGAGCTGAAGAGGTATAGCTTCTGTAGTGACAGATACTGGAGGGGTGACATTTTCTGAATACTGAAACTCAATGTCCAGATGTTCAGGTAAATGAACTTCAGTCTCAAAGGGAGTTTCTTGAACAGATACTGGTTCAAATATAGCCTCAGTTGGAACTGATATGGGTTCTGGATCAACTCTAGATGGAGTTGCTTCATGTACAGAAGTGTTTACCATTGCACTAGGATCAGTTCTAATGTCCTCTTGCAACTGCGGAACTTCTTCTCTGAAGGCAGATGTACCAGAAATAATTGGAGTAACTGGAGTCTCTGACGATGTTGAAACAAAAGTTTCAAATAAACTAGATGAATTGGACTCAGTTAAATGAGACCACTTTGTCTGGATTGGCTTCACTTCCGGAGGCAAAGACGGTTGACTCTCTAGTCTCCGTGAACAGCAGGGTTTTGATTGACTTTCTTCCATGATTGCGGATTATTTGATCAACTCAAAATTAAGGGGAAAATGATGTTATTCCAAATTCAATTAATTTTAATGACGCTTGGACTCAACTTTGCTTTTTCAGTTTTTAAGAGTCGAGAAAAAGCTAAAGATGACTCTAGTCTCCTTCGATTTTTAATGAGACTGAAAGGACTAGCGCTCAGATGGACCTTTTCCTTTAAAGAGTCGAAGAGGAATGAAAGTGACTACTCTAGAAAATATAGACAGAGGGATTACCAAACCAATCACAAAACTACAATATACACCTTGGTGATAAATTAAAGATAAATTACCAAGGACTTATGCATGGTAGTCAATCTTTCCGAATGCTGTGTTCAGTGCATTGCGAACAATAATGCGACAGACTCAGTTTCCTATGGATAAAGGATTTAAGCCTATTGTGGTCTCCCAATATATACGCGATAGTACGAGGAGCACAAGTTCGTGCTAGCACTTGTCATATCAAGGAGGAGGAATCACCCAACCTTCAATGAAAACGATAGCCACTAGTTTTAATGATGTTGGAACATGTCTCTAGCCTAGACCTCTAGATATGTTGCGTTAAGTTCCAAAGAATTGTTAGATTCATTGAAATTCATTTTAAAGTTGATCTTGTTTAGAGTTTTCCTTTCAATGTTTCACCGCATGATGATGATCCGAAATTCCTAAGATGTAATCTACAATGATAAACAATCTTTGTTTATTTGAGCAATGAAAATCCTAGCTACTAGGGAAAGAAAATAACAGTGCTTTTAAGCAAAGAGAAAAGAGCACACACTAGTGCATTTCCCTAAATCATATTTACGTACACAAACCAAAAAATACTAAATGCAAATGCATGTATTTGTTTTCACTTTCCTTAATGTGAAAAATTCCAAAAAGGAAAACTAAATGCAACAAATATCTGAAATATTTCACTCAAAATGACATTTTCGACAATTTCTTCCAAAGAGAAAGGAAGACTCAAACGACATTTTTCAATTTTAAATAAAAATGCTTTCGACACTTCGAATATAAACAAATCAAACCAAATACATGAAGAAAAGTTTAAACGATTATTAAGGGAGGGAAGAATTCACGACACTTCTCTTTTTGACACAAAACGACAATTATGACACTTTTTGTACCCAAGCGACAAATCGATTTAAACAGATTTTCGACAAAGGATTGTAAATGATGAACAAGCACACAAAAACATTCACTAATCCTAATGTAATTGAGGCTGATCTAAGTGATGCAAGCAATTTCCAGTGGAGAGGCACTGTTCATATGTAGCAAAACAACGAAACTAAACTGAAAACAAGGTGAAAAACCCTCAATTTCTAGAATGGAAAAAGAGTTTAGTCAGTCAACACACCTATACTTCACAAAAATTGGGATACATCACACTTACTACACTCAGGAGGTGCTATGCATACTGAGTCACAGTGGGAGACAGTGCGATGGTCCAGGGAGCGCAACTGAAATGGGTTTTGGCTTAAATATGGAGCTGTTTTCAATTAGTTAAGCTGGGTTTTGATGAACAATGAGGAGAAAAGTATGTTGGAATGTCTTGAGAGGTTACTGAGCTACCAAAAGGGCATCTAGATGTGCTTGTAAGTTAAATGTTTACTTCATAAACTAAACCAGAGATTGACTGAAGCAGCATTCATCTACTATGCAATTGCATAGCAAGAGTAGTTCAAAGGCTACTTGGATGACTTTAGACTCTGTCTATAGTTTTTAAAAAAAACAATAACAACAAACAAACATCTGTTCATTCCCCTATGGAGTCGCCAATTTGTTTCTAGGAAAACTAGTATTCCTAAAGAATGCTAGCCCTCTAGGTTTGGTAGCTACCCTAGAAACAACAATTTAAAGAAATTCAATGATTTCTTCTATGTGTAATAGATAAGAGAAAGATAATGGAACCAACCTGGAAATTCCACTTAATACCTTGCTTGATCTCTCTCCTTTAAAAAATTCTGCAACTCTTCCCCGTACTTAACACGCTTGGAGATTACCTGCACAAGTACAGCAACAAAGAACCATCAAAGAATCGTGATCTATTACAACATAAAAATTACATAATCAAATATATAATGAACAAATGATAGCATTCACAAATGATAACATTCACAAGTGCGCAATCATATGGAAGAAAACTTGAAGAACTTTATTAATAGAAGGGAGAATTACAACCCAATTGTCTAATCCAGCATCATCGTCCCAGCTTCAATCCTTCTTCACCTCATGAAATAGCAAGATCACACCAACAATACAATGCTCTTTCCTCAATTACAAACTATCAGCACTTCCTTGCAATTGACAATATTCCAGCCTCCAGATCTCTTAGATGAGGGATCCATTTATAGATGTATGCAAGGGTGTGAGTCATCCATGGGGTTTTATTAGTTTCATTCCACTTGTTACAATTGGTTCCACAAGAGAAGGGATTGGAGATTTCTTAGATCCCTTATTCATCTGTAGGCGAATTCAAAGAGGCAAGTGGCACAGGAGAAGTTTCTAGAAGATTCCATGAGCAACCACCTAGAAAACAGTCTTGGACATTTGTCCATCCTTGCCCATCGCACCCTACAGAAGGCCTAAATAGTATGCATCACACCCGGACAGTGTACCATTCAATATCCATCGCACTTTTCTAGTGGAGTAGTTAGTATGGTTTATTTTAGGCAATTTCTAGATGGTTTCTTAGATGGAACTTTTGGGGGAGTGATGTATTCAAATGATTATGTTCCTTTAGGGTATGAAACAACTCTTTTAGGGGTTGATGAGCCCTAATACAATGACATATAATTTTGGGGTTGATGTGCCCAAATATCTCTATAACAAGCGGTACTACCATGTGTAGTGACCTTTTCTCAAAGATCATTTTGTGCTTCTTCAAATTTATGACTCCGTTCATATCGGTGGCGCACTCTATTCCTAGTAGCATGGGATATTGATTACTGTCATCGACAATATCTATCACCTCAAAATCCTCCTGTGCACTTGCACCTTCAATATCTACTGTTACCCTTTGCAATCTTACCATGGGAAAAATCTTTTGTTGGTTTGCCATTCGTAACTGAATAAGGGACCATTGTAGCGCGGGTCTGTCCATGCATTCCCATGTTTTCTTTGGTAGTACATTCACATCCAAACCCAAATTTGGGATTACTTGATCCATTTCATACTCGCCGCTTTGCACAGTCAACCTCATTTCCCTTCCTATGTGCAATGCATGCTTTCCCAGTTTCTGGACCACGTGTTGTTCTCCTGACCATGCGCACCTAGTGATAAGTTCCTGTAGTCCTTTGACTACTTTGCTGTCATGTAGTAGTTTCATGCATGTCTCCAGAAAGGTAGTGAGCATTAAAGGATCCATCCTTGGTTCTATTTGATCCTTACTACCTGAAGTGGAGGCCTCCGTGAAGCTCTTCTAAGCTTTCATGAATGTCTCCTTCACGCGTTCTAAATCAAGATCAGGTTCCTTTGTAGGAGCCTTGCAAAATAATGCATTTTCTTCTGGTTTCTTCCCTTTATCATCTCCTGTGGCCATACCACTCTTGAGCATCATGTTTACATTCAGGTCTTCTTCGCGCGACTCAGACCTCATCATCTATAAATTCTGAGTTGGAAGGGGCTGGAGTACCCCCTTTTCGCACATCCTCGCTATCACCAAAGGGTAGTATTTTTCCTCATGATCAAACTGATTATAGTACCAACATGATATTCTTGTCAAGTTTGTAAAATCACAGGCATAGTGCCCTGGCTCTCAGCAATTGTAACAAATTAGTTGTCTGCAACCCCTTCCTGGTCCCATTCCACCTCGACCTTGACCGCGCCCTTGAAATCCAGTGTGCGCCATCCCTGCATTTGGGTCAAGGGCTCATGTTTTGGTCTACACCCTATAGGTAGGATTTTGATCCATCATTAGTTGGTAGCTTCGGCAGGTGTGTTCATCATGGCCTACCAACCTACAAAAATTACAAAAAAAATTTGGGACGTCTACGTATACTTCTGCAACAGATGACAGTTGTATGTACTATGTTTTCCTCCTATCTGGCAGATCGCGTGCCATAGTGCAGATGACGTGCTCGGCCTTGCCTGTGCCTCGGGTCTTAAAGGCATCAGCCCTCCTCCTACCAAGTAGTTTGCGAACACCGGACAGTGCTCCTTGTCGTGCCCTTGTGTTGGGTAGCATACGGCCCGCATAATAGTTTTGGGGTTCAAAGCCTGAAATTTTGGGAACGGTATAGTAAGGACTCCACGAAGTGCATGGAGCATGAATTGTAAATGAGTCAAGTCAAAGGGTTGTCCACCCAAAAATAATATAGAATAATAGGAAGTAATTCGGCTTGCCCATGGTCTGCAGACCATGGGAATGTATAAATACAGCGAGGCTCTAAGGGTGGAAAGTAGTTTTTGGTATGTATTTTTTGGATTTGGAATGTAATGGGTTTTTGAGGAACGAAGTCTTGAAGCATGTGTAAGTTTGAGTCAAGGGTGTTGGTAGGTAGATAGAGGCTCTGCAGCTGTGTGCGCAGAGGCCTAGTAGAGTCTGCAACTATGTGTGCGGACCCCTGCAGCAGAGTGTGTAGGGCGGATCTGCATGCATTGGTGAAGGAATTGAATAAAGATAAGTTGATTCTAAATTTCTATGTTAAATATAAATTATTATGGATCTGGCCAATGTATGGTTGATATAACTGTTTGACCTATGCGCGTATTCTTATGTTATGATTTTATGCAAATTTGTATCTTTTCTGGGTGCGCGAACTGGTTATTCCTGTTAAATGTATGCTTAAAGACTGTAAAAAGGAGATCTAATCTATAACAGCACATTAATAAATATTAAGGATTTTACTGGGTCCGGATCTATGTGGAGCAGAGTGGCGCGAAGCCACAAAACAGTGTGCAAACCTTCCAGACCACATTAAGGCATTCCAAGGGTGTGGAAACCTAGTTCCATGACCCTCCCATGCTACCTCGGGTGAGACCTCAGTTTGCGCTCCGCGGCTGTTGCTGAAAGGGCCGCTAGCTATGGGATTTGTTTGGCTAAATAACTCTTCTGAACCTGGGTCAGGCCCATATAAGCCAACAAATGGTTCCGTTGCTCGGATCGGGATCTGCCTAAGGGATGTCTGATGTCAGGACACTGGAATCCTACAAAGAAAGAGCTTGAGGATTGGTTGGATCAGAATATTCATGAGTTCGTGGTTCAGGAAAAAAAAAACCCGCGGATATCGGAGGAAGGGTGGTTGGATTGTTACATATACACAGATATTCATGAAATCTTCTTTGTGGCATTCCCGATAGAGTTGTACGAGTGGATCACAAGGTTAGTCAATAATGTGGGAAGGTGTAGACTAGATCAACCTATTGTGTGGACTCCAGAATTGGTGCGTAGGCTAGAAGCATCCGAAGATAAAATCGTACGTGCAATAGATCACTGGTTGGATCGGGTAATAGGAGGGTTTATTACTGAGTTCGCGATAAACACAACTGTGAGTTATAGTGAAGGAGAAAGGCGCTTTCTCCAAGGACCCCGAGGTAAGTATATTAAATCGTTGAATACTTGGATTAAGATGTTGTTGTGTGAAAAACAGATTATGCGCATTTATTGATGTCTAGCGTAACGTGGAGTGGAAGAAGCTACCAAGGAACTGAAGGATTAGAGAACAATTCACTAATTTCTATTTCACAGGAAAGCAAGGAGAAGCTCGCAAGGTTCTCTCCAAGAAGCGCAGTCCAATTGATTACGCAGCAATTTCCACTGATACCACCTCCGTCTATGACATCACCTACTTCACTGATGTCAAATCCATCTTCACCCACTCCACCTCCACCTCTGCCACCACCACAGGTTGGGATGGCAAGCACAGTCAAGTTTCCGGTCTTTAAGGGTGCTAGAACTGAGGAACCAAGCTAGTTCTGGTTTATGGTAAGGTCTGTATGGGAAGCCCAAGGCATAATGGATGATAACATAAAAAAGGATACCTTGGTTAGTGCACTTCAGGAGTGCACGTTAACGTGGTATATAAAGTACTCAAGTGATCATCTAAATGTGGGAATAATGGTGATCCAAGATGCCTTGGACAAAGAATTTGGTCGAACAAAATCAGATACATAGTCGGTCATTAGGTTCAAAGAGATAGTGATGCTACCGGGTGAAACCCCATGGGATCTGGATCAGAGATTAAAGAGCATAATCCGTGAGGCTAACATGACATTGACAGATGCGCCGCACTGCGCGTGGTTTGTGGTGTCCTTGACACCACATCTATGGATGGCGCTATCACAGCAAAAGATCTCAACCCACACTGAAGCATTAGAAAAAGTGATGAGATTGCACGAAACCCCAATACAGGATCTAGGGTTAGGAGTTCAGCAAATCCACATGCAATTACAAAACCTGAGTTTAGAAATGCAAAGCTTGAAGAAAGAAAGGGCGACTCGATCGGAGGCACGTACAGAGGTAGGATGCATTAAATGCAAAATTCAAGCACACGATAAGGACCATTGCCCCATCTTCATGAACTATCTAGTGGGGGGGCGGTTGATGCCATTAAAACTAGAGGTAAAAGTAGGGCCAAGTATGGCACCCACGCTCTCGTGTGTGATTTGTCAAGTGGGTGGAAAGAACACAACAGAAAACTGCCACCTGTTGCAGAAGTATACCCAGACTCTGCAATAGTTGTATTGCAACTTTTGTAGATCAGTGGGTCACAATGAGCGAACATGTCAAAGCTACAACTTAATGATGGAAAGGACCCCGGCTTATCGAGTGCAGACTGAAGTGCGAGGGTTTGACCCAACCATAGGGCCATGCAGGGGATTTTAAGGATGTGGCTGAGGAAGAGGAATGGGGCTTGGGCGAGGGTACAGACAGATGATTTGTTATAACTGCAGAGGGCCAGGACACTATGCTCGCGACTATACTAACCTGACGAGGATATCTTGCCCATACTGTGAGCAGTTGTGCCATGAAATGGTAGATTGCCCGATGTTAATTGCCCAGATGCATGAAAAGGGAGTATTACAACCCACTCCAACTCAAAATGTCCAAATGATGAGGTCAGAACCACCCGAAGAAGACCCCAGCATAAATATGGTATTGAGGAGTGACGCATCCACGGGAGGAGATGCGTAGAAAGAGTTTACAGAAGATGCAAAGGGTCACAATACCCTTGCAAGGGAACCCAAATGGGAAGTGGAACAAGGGACAAAGATACCTAAGGAAGCTCTGAAGAGCTTCACGGAAGTCTCTACTCCAGGTAGGAGGGACCCAATTGAGTTGGGGATGGATCCCTCTATGATTACTACCTTTTCAGAGATGTGTATGAAGCTGCTGCACGATAGTAATGCCGTTAGGAGACTACAAGAGCTAATCACTAAGTGCAGATGGTCGGGCGAGCCACGTGTAGCCCGAAAACTAGGAAGACATGCTCTGTGTACTGGACGGGAGATGCACATGGCAGCGCAAATCGGTGAGTATGAGATGGACCAAGCCATTCTAGATTTAGGGTTAGATGCGAATGTGCTACCTAAGTAAACGTGGGAACGCATGGCTAGGCCCGCACTACAGTGGTCTCCTATTCAACTAAGGATGGCCAACTAGTAAAATATCCTATCGATTGGCCAACTGCAAGGGGTGATAGTGGATATTGAAGGCGTAAGTACGCAGACCGACTTTGAGGTGATAGAAATTTTGGATGACACTAATCCCTACCCTATGTTGCTAAGAATTGATTGGGCTACGGACATGAATGGGGTCATCAAATTGAAAAGGCAGAAAATGACATTCGAAAAGAAGTCACTACGGGTAATTGTCCCGCTGGACCCGGCTAAAGGAGAGCGCTACACCGAGCCAGTGCATGATGAGGATAATGAAGATAAACTGGATTGCATATACCAGATAACAACGCAAGACCAGGGTCGGGTGAATCCCTCAGCGAACGGAAGATTCTCATGGGACCGCAATAGTTTGTGCACATCAGATACAGATGAGGAGATGGAAAGATGGCAAAATAGATTGTAGGAAGTCACCACACTCAACTGTAATATGATGACTAGATCATTGCGGTGCGTAACCACATAAGTAAGGCAAGGGTCAGCAAATATCGACGCAACCAGTGAGGGGCAGGTTTTCAACGCTAGCACCTTAATCGTCACCAAGAAGTAGCATGGTGCATTGGACGAAGCACTGCACGTACAGAGGAAGCTGAGCAGGAGAAAACGGTTCCATGTACGGATTGGAGGATGTGCACATTGGAGCAGGGCAGTCATCCATTTACAACAAAGGGCATGGCCGTATGTTGCATGACCATCGCACCAACTGAATCTGTGCATAGCAAGGGTTTACTGGGCCAATATGACCATGCCTAGAGCATGGTATGCCGAGGGAACTCTATCCACGGCTGGATAGGCCGTTTCCCCCATGGTCTGACCTACACCCGAAGACCTGTGTGACGGGATTCGACATTTATGGGAATCCGTTCGGCACAGCAAAACGAGACTTCGCGAGTTAGAAGAAATGGGGGCCAGACTATGAAAGAAAATTGTGAACTCACCCACACGGATCACACGTAAAAGCTATTAAAGGCATCGGACCTGGCTAGCTCTCCTACACTATTAGGACAAGCCGCAACCTTGCTATCATGGTTGCGCCTGCACCCTAGGGCACACGGGAACACAGACCATGATACGCCACCAGACTCAAAGGAATGCAAATGATGCTCGCAGTCTAGGCTAGTAGGGAAGCGAAGGTTTGCATGATGGATGCAACCAATTGACTATCTGTAGAAGGCCCAGTCCTAGTGCTCCATGTAGTTGGAAGAGGGCGTGGGACTATAAAACAGGCTGCAGAAAAGCTGTGCAAAGATGGTCAAATGCATAGGATGCACCTGCGCACCAATGACTATGCTGCTACGGGGAGACGATGGAAGGCGACCGTTGCATGTACTATTCACGACAAGATGTACCATTTAAGACATAGAGGAGCGGGCGACAGGAAATTAAGGTGTAAGGATAACTACCAAATTCACATTAATGAACCACGAGGGGGGCAAACAGTCGACTTTGAATTTCAAATCATATATATCACACAAGCACAGAGACATACCAAAAGGTTTGATCTTGCGAAGAATAGGACACCCTGGGTTCCAGCCAAAAGGAGCAAGATGAATGAAAAAATACTGAAGGAAAGCCCGTGGTTTCAGGCATTGCCAAAGGAATATCGAGAGTCATTCCTCAGGTCAATAAACCCTACCACAAGGAGTCCATAGAATCCCACACCACAGGTATCCAAACTCCCTAAATCACCTCGAATGCCACAGACCAAAAAGGACCCCTAGATACCAAGATCAGTGATGCAGTCGCGATGAAATCCATGCTCTAGCAAGCTCACAATGGAAGAAAAGGGAAAAATTGTTACCATTGAAAGCGACAAGGAGGACCAGGGATCCCTGACATATGTCGAAGAAATAAACCCCAACGAGGAAACTGTCTAGCCAGTGCGCCATCGCAAGTATGTTCCTCCAAGCAAAGGGAAGGCTAAGGTCCCTACCAATTTGGATGACTTTGCCAACATAATCACCACCCTATCTCTTCTGAAAGGGGTTTCGGTTGAAAGCACGGTGACTGGCCATATTGTGACGATGAAATTTGAAGATTGGGACCTTACAGATACAGCAAAATTTCCCCATTTGGCAACTAGCGAATTGATGAAGCAGAGCGTAGAAGGGACGGTTATGACACTTCAACCAAAGGAATGGCTGCGAAAGGTGGAGAATGACGGGTTGCTCTATCTCCTATCCATTCCCCACTTTCTCCGGCCCCCTATTAGAATCTTGGTCATCAGAGAGTTGTTGTGTCTGGTACATGATGGATACGTATGGCTTGGTAATCCCATCCAAATCAGGGTAGAACTCATACATAGGATCTCACTGCTTCCCTACGAAGGAAGAGACCCTAGGGAAATTGTCGAGAAGAGCGGCGATGTGGTGAGGACCAAAACCCTGAATAAGAAATATAAGCTAGAGAAAGGGCAGTGAGGGTACGTTATTGATAGTATCTTGGATAGAGCAGTCCATGTTGCTACCCAGTTGCTGTCTAGGAAAGTGATGCGGACATGTTGCAGAACTGAGGTTCTAGCGATCGTCATTGCACTAGTAGAGGAATGCGCAACTGGAGAACGGTTCAATTGAGTGCAATTCCTTTGTGAAGAATTCTTGACCAACTATAAGGAGGTCCAAGAGGAGGGAAAGGCCTTCCACTATGCATGGTTGTTGTTGTCCATTGTGCTGGTTTCCACTGACCTACCGAAAGACAGTCAGTTTCCCTCCTTGGACTAGGATGGGCCAGAAGTCGCTAGATTTGTGATGCTTTGGGTGGCCAGGGATGCTGAAAGAATCCTAGGCATCAAGATTTTTTGGATATTTATGGAGGAAAACGTTCGACACTGGGTCACCCAACTACCACGGTTGTCCACCGAAATCTATGACAGTGTGAAACATATAGCTGAGTTTAAAGAATACATGCACTTTTTCTACATCTCGGTGTGCAAGGACCCCAACCAAACGTGGACTAGACTTCCTTTCATTGCCATTGATGAAGCTATTGATGTAGTATTGGATACTTGTCCAATAGAATGGCATGGACCCAATGTGGTGGGGCGCGATGAGGCTGCCATCAGGAAACAAAAGGCTGAAGCGAGGCACGCCACACAATAGAAGTGGAACAAATAGCACGTTGTGGAAGTTCGAGCAGCCCGCGAAGCGGCACAAACTTCAATGACAAAGCACCAGCTAGAACGGCTGTGACGAGCGAAATCCATCAGAGGGTGCCCACAGAAAGAAGGACGGAAGGCACACCATCAACCACCATGGGTATGCCCTTAAAATGGCCACTGCCGACAAAATGGACGAAGCTACGGAAGAAGGCCAAGGCGTCTAAATGGGACGAAGAACTAATCACCTTGACTGAGGGTGACCTAGGTGACATAGGGGACAGCGTTCGCAAAGCCACTCGGGATGCAATCGACAATGCCATGTCAGAGCAACATATTCTGTTGGGGGAGCTCCGTGCGCAGCTGCAAGAACTTGGCACACGGGCAGCGCAAACGGGAACCACCACTACTCATGGGGTTACAGGTATGTCAGCCACTGAGCAGCTACTGAAGGCCCAACTAGCTCATACTATCATGATTCTAGTAGGAGTATTGATAATAGAAAATGAGGAGGACAGAGCTAGGTAGGATGGCTTACAGGGCTGGGACTCAATTTGTCTACTCTCCCGCACGAAAACTTGTACCAGCTCTAGGACAGCGCCACGATGGAGCTGAGCGCCAAGGAGAGGCGCGTAAACTAGGTACTTAGTGAACAGAGAATTAATATAGAAAAATTGAGCCTCGAACGGGATGAAAGAATTTCATAGAGTCAACAAGTAGAGAAAGTGGTAGGGGAAGCATGTTGGTGTGCCCTTGAGCTAGAGATTACAGCCGATTTACCTGTTGGCATATGAATCCATAAGTTGGCTAGTGGGTTCCATGAAGCAAAGGAGGAGGCCGTGAAGATTCAATTGGAGCTCAGTTTGCAGATTGTAGAGCTGAAGCTGCAGGCACAGCTTTCGACGCCACCAGAGGTCATCGAGCAGCACAAAAACCTCATTAGTTCTGACCGGGAAAAGATCACACGTTCTATGAAGGAATGCACTGACTTGTTGGCTCAGTCGCTCATTACGCTCACTTCACTCCAGGAATATCCTACCCTACGGTGACTGGAAACTAAGGAAAGAGAGCTCCAACAATCCTATGATAATATCAGAGGGACCACGCAGATGGTTGTGGTCACGCAACGTTTAGCTAAGATGAAGGATGCCCAGGCTCTGAAAATCTAAGATGATGCTGCCTGCCAGAAAGAAGTAGTGATTAAAGAACATCTCCAGCCATGGATTGATGAGGCATTCACAGTTTCCACTGCCATTGAGAGCAAGGTGACACACATGCAGACAAAATATGCACCTGGGTTAGAAGCTACGACAGAGACTGATGAGTCAACGGAACGCATTGAATGAGTACAACAGATGGCGGATGAGTTTGCTACAAGTACCAGCAAAGTACAAAAATTGTTGTTCGACCTCTGCACGAATATTTTCACACCAACCGAGTGACTCGGGATGAGTCACGATGATTGTGTTGGAGGATTTTTGGGTAGCAGAGGGCTTGCATAACAGTTTTGGGGTTCAAAGCCCGCAATTTTGGGAAAGGTATGGTAAGGACTCCACGAAGTGTGCGAAGCACAAATTGTAAATGAGTCAAGTCAAAGGGTTGTTCGCCGAGAAATAATATAGAATAATAGGAAGTAAGTCGGCTTGCCCATGGTCCACGGACCATGGGAATGTATAAGTAGAGTGAGGCTCTAAGGGTAGAAAGTAGTTTTTGGTATGTATTTTTCGGATCTGGAATGTAATGGGTTTTTGAGGAATGGAGTCTTGAAGCGTCAGTAAGTCTGAGTCAAGGGTGTTGGTAGGTAGATAGAGACTCTGTAGCTATGTGTGCAGAGGCCTAGTAGAGTCCACAGCTATGTGCACAGACCCCTGTAGTTGAGTGTGCAGTGCGGATCTGGATGTATTGGTGAAGGAATTGAATAAAGATAAGTTGATTCTGAATATTTGTGTTAAATCTAAATTATTGCCGATCTTGCAAATGTATGGTTGATATAACTATTTGACCTATGTGCGTATGCTTATGTTATGTGTTTATGAAAATCTGTATCTTTTCTGGGTGCACGAACTACTTATTCCTATTAAATGTTTTCTTAAAGACCGTAAAAAGTAGATCTAATCTATAATAGTGCATTAATAAATATTAAGGATTTTCCTGGGTCCGGATCTATGCGGAGCAGAGTGGTGCGAAGGCACATAATGGTGTGCGAACCTTCCAGACCACATCAAGGCATCCCAAGGGTGCAAAAACCTTGTTCCAATACCCTCCCCTGCTACCTCGGGTGAGACCTTAGTTCGCACTCCGCTCGCTATTGCCGAAAGGGCCAGTAGCTGCGGGATTTCTTTAGCTAAATAACTCTTCTGAACTTGGGTTAGGCCCATATAATCCAACACCTTGGCCTTTGCATTTTATGCACCATACTTCCTCGTGCACCTTTGGTCGAGGTGTCCTGTGCTGTTTCAAACTTTGCATTTCTAGACACGGATTCTATAGTTGTGCGTGGATTTGTTGGAATACCAACCCAAGGTCTTGTATAGGGGTCTCATGTAATCTCATTGCCATTTCCAACGCTTCGGCCTGGGTGGAAAGCTTTTGCTGTGACAACACCATCCTTAAGTGTGGCATAAGTGAGGCCACAAGCCATGCATGATGTTGTGGATCTATTAACATCATATTGGCTTCACAGATCATACTTTTCAGCCTTTGGTCCATATGCCAGGGGGTCTCACCCAGGAGCATCGCAATCTCCTTAAACCCGATGATTGATTGTTTTTTTGATTTTGGCATGCTAAATTCCCTGTTCAGCATGGCCTGGATCTCTGCAATTCCTACATTTGGGTGGTCATTAGAATGCTTGATATACCACATTAATGCGTGATCCTGCAACGCTCTCACCAGCATAGCCTTTTTAATATTGTCATCCATGATGCCTTGTGCTTCCCATACTGCTCTTACCATGAACCAAAATTGGTCCATATCTTCATTCACCACTCCTCTGAATACCAGTAGTTTGATCGCACTTGCCATACTGAATGACGGTGGTGGCAGAGGTGGGGTGGGTGGATATGGAGGTGAGGAGGGTGAGATGGGTGGTGGTGTGGGTGGAGGTGGTAAATGTGGAATACGCTACCTTAACAAACTGATCGTGCTTCTCAGAGAAACTTTTGTGAGCTATTCCTCGCTTTCCCATGAGGGTGAAATTAAGGGACTAGTTTCCAACTCTTCACTACTTATGCTTCTATATATCTTCCCACTTCTCATAGTCCCAAACATTAATTTATTCGCATAACCACTTTTCACACAATAGCATCTTAATCCAAGTGTTCAAAGTTTTAATACACTTACCTCGCGATCCCTTGAAGAAATGTCACTCCACCTCACTGTAGCTGACGGTTGTGTCTACCATGAACTTAGAGATAAATCATAATATTATTCGGTTGAGCCAATGGTCCACAACTCGTGCGATCTTATCTCTTGATGCTTCTAGTCTGCGCACTAATTCCAGAGTCCACACTATTTGTTTGTCAAGCCTACACCTTCCTTAGCTATCTGCTAACTTCGCGACCCACTCATACAACTTAGAGGGAAAGGATGCAAAGAAAATTTTGTGGATTTCCATATACAAGTAGTGCTCCAACCACTATTCCTTAGATACTCGCGGATTTCTGTTTTCCTGCGCTGCGAACTCATGAATCTTCTTGTCCAACCACTCTTCAATTTCTTTCTTTGTTGGATTCCAGTGGCATGACATCATACATCCTTTATGCAAATCTTGGTCCCAACAATGGAACCATTTATTGGCTTGTATGGGCCTAACCCAGGTTCAAAGGTGATTTAGCCAAGCAAATCCTGGCACTACTAGCCCTTTCAGCAACAGTTCACGGGGCGCAGACTGAGGTCTCACCTGATGTAGTATGGGAGGGTGCTAGAACTAGGTTTCCGCACCCTGAGGATGTCTGATGAGCTTCTTGAGGTCCATGGTTTGACCCTTCGTGCACGTCGCTATGTGCACTTGCTATCCCTTTGCACCTGCGAGGCTACTTCTGTGCAACCCTACTCATGGTGCAACCCGTATAATACCCAAGTCCCTTGCTATTTAATCTATTATAATCCAATTAGTTAACTTGTTTATGTAAGGCTTTTGACTATTATAGCATATTTCACAATCATATCAGTGCGCGCGATAAATAAAACAGTATAAATGTAAAGAAAGCAATGCACAACAGATACACAGAAATAGTAATCAACTTCTCTTTATTATTCTTTGATCCAGATTACAGACTCAACACCGCCCTTCTCACTCAACTGTAGGGGTCTGCGTACTCAGTTGCGAACTCTACTAGGCCTCTGCACACTCAGCTGTAGAGCCTCTTCCTACTACTACAACCTAATACACTTAGACGCCTACCCTATGCTCAAATCATTCACATTCTTCTCTCTTCTTCACTAGCTATCTTTACAACTTAGAGCCTCACTCTATTTATACAATCCCATGGTCTGCGGACCATGGGTAGGCTGACATGACTTTACATTATATTACAATACTTTAGGTCCGACAACCCTGTAACTTAACCTATACTTCATGCTCTGCACCCGCAATTCGCAGAGTTTTACAAAACCTTTGACCAAAACTTGGGCTTTAAGCCCTAAAACATGCTGTGGGGGGATTCCATGTCCAACACTTTAAACTAAAACAAATAGCATCCATAACATAGGCGCTCATGAAAAATGGAGGGTAAACCCTCGAAGTAATACTTCTTCTCCTTCTATACTCGATAATTGTTCTTGCTAAATTATTTGACAAGATTTGGGCCCAATTCATGATAGTTGCGTTAACGACTGCTTCTATTAACAACAATCACTCTGGGGAGAACTTGGTACTATCATGTCTGCTAGAAATTCGACATAACATAGCCGCAACAAAACTATAAGGGGGACAAATAGATGCAGTAGTGTACATAACATTTTTGTCCTTCTTGATTTTCTCTTCATTATTCAACCAGGTGCGGGTGCAATCCACTAGGTCGTTGTTATCTTTAGTAAACGTTTCTACGAATTGCCTATTATAGATGACCCATGGCTCTGGTAGGTGGTACATAAGGCATAAATTGTCTGGGCTAAAAGATCTGATGACCCCTTGGCTTCTCATCCTAAATTCTCTGTCTGAAATATCTACTTCATCGATAACCGATTTTACCTTGTCAGTATAAGGGATTGTCTTCGGCCGAGCAGCTATGTGTTGCAAAAAAGAGCAAGTAATCTCTAACATGGAAGTGTTTGAGGAATCTCATCTGTCAACTGTAACATTTGTTTCCATAATCCTTGGTTGTTCCTCCTCCAGTATGTTGTACATAGTCTCCAATGTAGAGGTTCCTCCTTCTCTGCTGCATATGGTATCTGTGAACAGGGGAGTATTTTTTGTCTTCTCAGAGGCTACAACCTTGCTTTTCTTCCCCATTTTTCTCAATGTTCTGCTCTGTGGGTTTTTCCTGAAATGAAGAACAAAAGCCATCAGACACTCAAAGATGAACGTAAAAATGAAATAATGCAGATAGCTTGTAAAGGTGGTAAAAGAAGCATTATTTGAATGCACGTAATAAGATATTGTATCAAGCTAAATGGACTTTCACACATAACTGAAATTTTTTCCCACTAATTCCCACTAATGATTCGTTGTCCCTTAGCTTTATTTCTCATAAATGTTTGCATCGAAAAACAAGATGAAAGATTCTAGGGTGGCGAGCCATTATACCACGATGATAGCAATTGTGAGATTTGCGAAGCAATATCGCAGATCGCAATATCGCAAGATGTGCCTTTTAGCATCTTTACCTCCTGTTGTGTGTCTACGAGATGCAAGATGTGAGCCGTGCATTTGTTGTTTTACGTATGGTTAAGCGCTAGGTTCATCCTATGCAATAAACTTGACGGACTCGAAATATTTGCTTTTGATACTCTAAGGTGTGGGTCTGGGTGTGAATTGCATTTCACAATATCAGCTTATGCTAAGTGCAAAGTGTTTGCTTGAATACCTGAAATGTGATGTTATAAAAGTTAAAGTACCATGTGGTTTCGCAACTCGAAAATCTTGCTATATCGTATTTAAGAGAGAGATCTTTATGGGTTGTGATATGCGATGTGAGACTTGAACCTAAAAAGCTTAAGGACTTCCATTTTCGTCAGATTTTATTATAATTTAGACCATGGAGACCTTATTTTTAAACACTTTCCTTGATTTTTGGAGGTTTTTAGAAAGGTCTTTTAGTGGGTTTTAGACATGCTATATATTGAAAGGTAAGTCTTTGGTAGTTCCCAAAAAGAAACGACTAAACGCTAAGCTTTGTTTTTTGAATGAAATTTTTTAAAGGGTCCCCATTTAGTTAATGTAATTTTAACTACTATTATTAAAAAATCGGGGGTTGTTGAATACCACAACAATTGGTGATTCACTTGGAAGAACCAGTTATCTCTGAGAGTTTTTTTTTTTTAATTCCTAAAACTTCCAAAATAAAGATAGTTTTGAAAATAAAACAAATTTTATGGAATATAAGGTAAGAATTATTCCTTTTCTAATAAAACAATCACTTGCCTAACTACCATTCTTTTGACTATTCTTTTCTTATAAAAGGTAACATTGTCTACATCAGCCTTGTCTTGGTTTTTTAAAGCTAAAGCCATGAGTCTCTCCCGAGATTGGGTTTTTGGTTTACTCTGTTGTCATAGGTAGAGCCTTTGCTGCCAATAGGCATTCATAGCCTCAACAGGGTTACCTTTTAACCAACAATGACCCAGTACTCCACTTAAATCAGAATGCAATTTTAAAGATAAGCTCGTAAGTACACTTATTTATTTCTTTATTTTCTCAAGTAATTCATTTGTGGCTTCAGCTTTTCATTTGTTTTTCCTAAAGGACAATGTCTTGGTTTGGTGACCCATATTGACAATTCCATTCACTTGATTCATAACATAACTGAACAAGTTGGCTCATGATGAGACCCCTTGTCTTTTGATTATTATAATCATAAGCCATTACCTATTTTGATATGCAGTTTTGGTAATGTAAGCTTAGTTATAATCTTATGATCATGGTAAGTCAGCTCTTGGTGAGACCTCTTCTCCTTTAAGTTTAGGTATATTTTAGAATTACACTCTCGAAATGAAAACTGACTAAGTGGGGAGGATCATTGGCCCCTTAAGAGCTTCTAGACAACAATTGTAGAGTTTTTAGAGATGGCTTTCTGGAGAGAGACTTTGCTTTGTATAGATACTTTTCTAGACTGATATAAAGGAGTAGTTTCTCTTTTAAAGTTAAGCTTCATCAAAATTAGATAATTAAGGAGGAAGACAATCAATTTAAAAGGAATCAAACTTAACTATATATTTCATATGTGAAGATTACTTTCATAAGAATCTTTACTTATACAAGCAAAGAGTCAAAATTAAAAAGAGACTATCCTTTGTAAAACGAAAAGTGAATGCTTTTGAATTGGTATTATTATTTGTAATTTTTTTTTAAACTATGGGTAATAATATATAGTGAGCAAAAGAGATCATCTTCTATGGAAAGTATTTCTTTAGGACCTATCCACTAACAGGTAGAGATTCTCTCTTACTTGATAAATCTTGTAACAGAAAAGTTGATGGGCCTAACTTTTCCACAATCTGAAATGGGTTGAGCCACATTTGTTGGAACTTGGTATGCTTACCTTTCTCTTCATGGGATTTATCCGATTTTAATACTAGGTCTCTGAGTTGGAAAGATTTTGATGCGGCAAAATTTGAATCAAAGGAGGCTTTGACTAACTGCTGATGATGTGCATGCGTGGTCCTGGCTTTTTCCCTTTCCTCTTCAAGCTTAAGAATTTGTAATTGTTCTAACCTGCATAGATGAGGAAGGGGTTTCTCCAATGAATTGAACTAAGGTTAAGGAGGGAATGGCTATGTTTGTTGGTAAGACTGCTTCTTTCCCATAAACCAAATTAAAAGGAGAAGTGTCGGTGGAGGCTTTCTGAGTTATTTGATCCGCCCATAGAGAAAACACTAAAGACTTATGCCGGTTATTTTTGCCTTAGTCAATAGTACGTTTAATGATCCTGATGAGATTTTTGTTTATGGATTTGGCTAGTCCATTTCCTTGCGGATAATAATTTGCCGAATACTTAATCTTAAAACCTCTTTTAAAAGAAAATTACGTCATAGCATTGCCTGAAAAATAAGCTGCATTATCAAACATTAAAACAAATGTTAAGCCAAATCTGATGTTGATAAATTGATCTATAAATTCAATAATATTTTCTAAATTGGCTACCTTCAGTGGGATTGCCTCTACCCATTTGCTAAAATAATTGGTTGTAAGAATGTATCTATGCTGTTTAGAAGAATGAGGAATGATCTCACCTATTACATCCAATCCCCATTGTTCAAATGGTTGGTCAATGTTGACGGGTTGTAATGGTAGCATGGGTTTTATCTATCTTCTAGCAGCTGTTTGAAAAACCTTACATCTTCTTACATAACTATGTGCATCTTCGAATAGAGTTGGCCATTAGTAGACAACATGCAAGATTTTATGTGTCGTAGTGTCACTACCAAAGTGACTGCTAGTTGGTCCATCATGAAGTTCCTGCAACACCTTTTCTGCCTCAAGTTGTTCAAAACACCTAAGTAAAACATAATCATAATTTCTTCTGAAAGGTACATCATTGAAAATTTGATATTGCCTTGCTTTTAATCTCAAGGCTCTTTTCTTTGTTTAATTCAATTGGGTTGGTGAATATCCATTTTTGAAGTAAAATATGATATCAGCATACCTTGATTTTGTGTCGTTGCGGCTTACCTCATAGATTTGTACAATGTCACCTAAATGCTGCAACTCTGATAGATTTGAAGCACCCGCCAGCATCCTGCAAAAACCTTGACCTTTTACAATTTTAGATGGTTTAATTTCTATGTCATATTCTTGTAGGGAAGTGACCCAATTTGCTCTCTTTCCTTCTATGTCTCTTTGTACTAAAATATTTCTTACTGCTGAGAAGGGTACTATGACTTTAGTGTGGGCCTTGAGGAGAAAATTTCTAAAGTGTTTTATAGATTTGAAAACAAAAAAATCCTGTTTTTCAACATCTGAGTAATTTAATTCAGCTCCTTGCAAATTGGAGCTAAAGAAAGTGATTGGAGCTTCAGCCTTATCTTAATTTTATTGTGTCAATATGGACGCATATGATTTCTCGGAAGCAAAAGTATATAAAATGAAATGATTGGAAAATTCAGGGTTGCTAGAGATGGGGTGTTAATAATTTCTTGTTTTATCAAGCCAAAAGCTTCATGTTCTGAATGTCCCCATTTAAACAAATAATTTTTCTTTATCATGGATTGAAGAGGTAAAACAATTCATGAGAAGTCAGGGAAAAATCTTTAAATTTATTTGACCTAGGAAAGATTGCATTGATTTCTTGTTATGTGGTAAAGGTATTTCAAAAATTTCTTTAATTCTGTCAGGGTCAATATGAATTCCTGCCTTGGAAACAATGAATCCAAGGAGCTTTCCTTAACTTAACGCGAAAAAAGACTTTTTGGGTTAAGAGAAATTCCATACCTTTGGCAACATTCAAAGATTTGTTTCATGTCTCTTAGATCATTATTGCGCTTCTTGGAGTATAATGTTATATCATCTAAGTAGATCACTACTGATTTATTTACCAAACCTTTGAAGGCTATATCAATGGCTCTCTGGAAAGTAGCACCGACGTTGATCAGTCCAAATGAAAACTTCTTATAAGCATAAGTGCCCCATATATTCCTGAATGTAGTTTTTAGCTCATCATCTGGATGTACTAAAATTTGGTTATAACATGAGAATCCATCTAGGAAAGACATTAGTTTAGAGCCCGCTACTGATTGCAAAATCTATTCCATAGGATGTAATGGGAAATTGTCCTTTTGGCAAGATTTATTGAGGTTGTAGAAATCTATACATATCTGAATATCGTCGTTCTTTTTCTTGACCGGGACAAGATTGGAAACCCATTGGGAGTGTCTGACAGGAAAAATAATTTTGGCTTTCAGCAGTTTATTCAGCTCAGATTTGATTTGACTTTCTAAATTAGGATGTATCTTCCTCAATTTCTGTTGAATAGGTCTTTCGTCAGATATCATAGGAATAGTGTGTTGGATAATAGAGGTGTCGTATGTCTTGAGATCTTCATAGTTCGATGCAAAGATACTCTTATACCTTTTCAACAAACTTATAAAAGATGCTTTTTCATCTGACGTAAGACCTAGACCTAAGTTAATGTTTTGAGTTTTTAAATCAATCCCAAGATTGATCAATTCAAACCTCAGATTTGAACTATGAAGTTTTGAATTAGTAGATCATTTAAATATGTCTTTGAGGTCATGTAAATCTTCCAACTTAACTACGGACTTTGGTATATCATTAATGATCGTTTCTTGTTTAAGTTGGTTATCATGTTAGTCTTCATCAACTATCTAGTCATTGTATGAGCCTTTTGAGGTTAGGGATCTTATGATATCTAGATCGTTATTAAAGACTCTCCAATTGGTGATGTTATCAGGGATGGAAGGCCGAAAAATCAATTCAATGGAGAATCGATCTGGGTTATAATCGTTTGGAGGGATAAGCATGGAAGTGACATTAGCTAGATGATCAGCAGTAGCATTCTGGAGTTTTAGGATAGGGGAGAGATTAAACACAATAAAGTGGAGAGTCAAATCTTGAACTAATGACTGATAATGTTTCAAGTGTCCTGATAAATAATGTATAGTGTTTCTTACCTATTTTATGAAAATTTATAAATCCCCGAACACTTGGAGGTATTTTACATTAAGGCCAATTGCCTTATACAAACCTTGAACTAGTGCCTCATATTCAACAATATTGTTGGTGCAATCAAATTCAATTCCACATGCTAGCATAGTTTTATCCCCCTCTGGGCTAACTAATATGCAACCTACTCCTGCTCCACCATTGGATTTAGATCCATCAAAAAATAATTTCCAAAATAAACATTTAACTACAAGTTTATCTACAAAAGTTACACATTTAGAAGTGTCTGTTTGGGAAAAAATTTCAATTTGAGAGACAACAAAGTTTTCTAAGAAAGGTGAAGTATGAGCATGGAAATTCTCTAGAAATGACTCTACAGAATAATTTTTGATGATATTGTTGTTATATGCAATTGGTTTGTTTTCTCCTTCTAATTCTGTCACTATGAACTTATGATGTTTCTCACAATCAACCCTTATTTTATTTGGCTTACCATTATAGGGAAGCCATAGGTGAGACCAATCAGTTGGAAAATAACCATGTAGTTTTTCTGACCAATCTTGACTAAAGATTAAACCATAGAACTCAGGAATGTCAACTACAAGTATGTCGATGACTTGGAAAACTTTGGGGTTTGATGAAAGTATGATGGTTACTTGATTAAGTTCCCCAATGACTTCGATGTGAGAGCAATCTAACTGAGCTATTCGTACATTAGATTTTTGACGCTGAACATTCAACTTCTCACAAACTGTTCTAGGAAATATGTTATATGAAGCTCCAGAATCAACTAGACAGTTGTGTGTGTTTTTGTTAAAGACTTCAAAAGTAAGAAGAAAAGGTTGAATGTGTGATTTTGATCTTCCTCCAATTAAAGCTATATCAGTTGGATCTATTTTATTCAAAGAAGCACTAGGGGGTCTTCCCATTTCTTGGGTAGCTTGAGAGATTACAGCAGCAAGAAGTGGTGCAGTTTGTACTTCTTTAAGTTCTTTTAGAAGTAAGTTCTGGTGATGTTTCAATTTTCTAAGCTCATGAAATGTAATGTTTGCCCTAGTTTTCTTCATATCATCGATAATATTATATTCCATTTCATCAGAAACTATCAAAGTTCTATATGAAGGAGAAGGATCCAATTGAGTAGGTGTTGTCTAAGTGGAGTTTGGTACAGATTTCTCACCTATTGCTTTATCCCTAGGAGGTGGCATTGAAGCTTTCTGTTTCATATTTGTTTGTGACAATTCAACAGGATTTTTACTTCGGGTAGCGATAGGTAAGGCTTATTGAGTTTCTTCATCAGGAAGTATAAAACCCCACATGCCTTTTAACTTTGCTACTTCCTCCTCGTCTGTTTGTTCTTCACTAGGTGAAACTTTTTCCTCATCTGACTCGGCATTTGATATGGCATTTGGAGGCTTAGGATCAGCAGGAGAATTCCTTTTGAATGGTCTAAAAGGTTTTTAAGAGGAAGTCTCTACTACCTGTTTCCTAATATCGACCATTTCATTAGACATGATTTTGAGGACATTCTGTAATCTTTCAAGATCAAAAGGATCTTTCGGTGGTTTCTTCCTAGATTCGTCTCAGAAGGTTACTTTCTTAGATTTCCATTCTTCAAATGCATTTTTATTTTGACAGCTAGGATGTGTTTTTCTATAGCTATTGTCTCTTTCATATTTTCTGCCAAGGCTAGTTTGGCAGCTCTATCAACAAAGATAGTTGCATTTGATGGCAGAAAAGAGATGTACCACTCATTTTGTACTTCATCGATAGGCTTAGATGCCACTATTATTTTATTCAATAATTTATTGAAGCAAGAGTTGAAGTCTTTGATAGGTTCTCTTGGCTCAGCTTTCAAATTGGAGAGATCATTAATTAAGGTAGTTGTAGATCTATCATCTCTAAATTTTTTTAAAAATTGCTCTTGAAAAGGATCACAACTGTTAATAGAACCTGATGGTAATGAAAAGTACCATGACCCTACTGCTCCTTGCAAAGTATATCGGAATAGTATTACAATTTCGTCTTCCTCCTCTACTTGATTCAAGTTAATGGACAACATAAAATTATTTATATGTTCCTCAACCAATAGGCTATTATCAGGATTGAATTTGGGTAGCGATTTTTTTGGATGCACTGGTAATTGATGTAAAGGAGCAGCCATCCTAATAGCCCCTGGGTTTGTCGATGGCCTTGGAGGATTTTGTGGGGGATTCTGTGCCATTGCTGGTATGTGGGTAGGGGAAGGTGTTGTGGTAGCGTTTGGAGGTGATTGGGTAGAGGAAGATATATCTCATGTACCTGTGTGAATCATGATCTAGAGTGGTGATATGGATGATTGATCTCGTGAGGGTATAGATGGGATGGATGAAGATTATGATATAACCTCGCTGTGAGATTTAGATGGTGCCTTCTGAGCTTTCTTCCGGCTTGGAAGAGTAAATTCAAACAAAGGTATTCTGAAATTTTCACTTTGTGCTCTAGTTAACAGTTGAGATGGAGTGAACTGAGAAGTAACACTATCCTGATATATCTCAAATCCTTCTTGTGATAGTGAAATCCCCTGTAATTTGTGAATCAAAGATTGAACTTCAAGGGCTTTGGTAAGAGAAGAAAGCTTTGGATCAATTGGGTTTTCAGCAATGGATTGTATAATATCTTGTGCAACTTCTCGCTTAGGGTCAGGGGATTTAGAATACTTTCAAGAAGTTGGAAGAGAGGGTGTGGGAGTTTCACTCTTGGAATGGCCTATTAATTTGGACTTACTTTCCATTCGCAGTTCATGCCCTCATTCTAGCACCAAAATGTTGAGGCCTCGAAAATCATTGCCTCAACATGGGGAAAACCACCCTGTCCAGACCTTCATCAGAATCTCCTTTTCCGTTTGGAGTAGTGGCTCCAACTGGGGATAATGGGACTAGTTTTCCAATCTATTTAATGCTTATGCTAAATGGGGTGATGTGTGATGTTTTAGAGTAACGTTTAAGCTAACAGTAATCTAGTCTAAACTAATCAATTAGAAATACATTTCACTTCTAATTTCTAAAAGCTATCTAATCATCATATACCTGGGATAAACTTAATATATGCGATCTACAATAATTTCTAAAAGAAATTGGTAATAAAGATCATTGAATTATGATTAGAAGTGAATCCATTTTAACAATAATTGTTTCATATAAAAATTTAGCCCAAACGATTGTGAGAAATATATTGCATAAAGAGTTCTTCATATATTCAGCATAAAATAAAGATCATCATCATACATAAATAATTCAGAAAGAAATGATTGCTTAATACACAAGTAAGAAGGATTACGAGATAAAAGTACCATTTATAATACGTCCTAATCATGTGTTCCAGCAATATTGATCTATCTTCAATCCATTCAACATCATCTAAGAGTACAGAAGTGAAATTTCAGTAGAAGATGCTAAGTCAAATAAAAATAAATCTTGTTCTATATATTTCACCAGAACTTCCTCAAAGGGACAGAAGTGCATGTTTTGAAGAGAGTTTCTGATAAAATTCTGGACCCCTCTCTAAATGCATGAGAGGGGTTTAAATACTAAAACTATAAAACTAACAATAGATTATTACAAAAATAGTTGAGGAGCTTTAAAAGACCTGCCTCAATTTATGAAAAAATAAAATCAAAATTAAAGTAAATAGGGTGACTATCTATGTTGCATTAGATCCTTCAGATCATAGATATCCACCACAGGCTTCAGCTGTGTAGGCCGGCTGACTTTAGCTTTCAACTATCCATCGAATACGGCATCGGTCAATGTTGGTGCCATTTTCTCGATAGAAGTGGTTAGGCATCGCAGGGTCATCCATTTGCTATGAAGCTTGACCAAATGTTTCCAATATGCCTCCCAGTCTAGCCTAGTCATTTGCTTTATCACTTCTAGCTTCTCCTCTGGTCCTTGTTTCCATTGTTGTTCGAGTTGTGTTGCATCTAGAAGGAACCCTAGAATGGACTCTGCAACTAGATTGACACCATGCAAATTCTCATTGATATTTTCTATGATAATGTTTTCTGCTTCCACCATGTCTACTGTTTCCTTTTTTTCTTCTTTAAGCCAAGAATCCCAGCTTGCAAACAAAATTTCCTTATGTGATTCTTCTAGCTTGGGTAGGTCGGTTTTTCTCCCCTCCTCTATATTTTGCTAGGCAATGTGATCAGAGACATTTTTAAAGATATCATCATATTCAAGTCACATTTGTATGACTTGACTCGTCAATTTATCACATGTTTCGCAATAGATTTCCAGTGTGAAATCTTCTAGAATAGTAATTATTTCTGTGTGTCAACTGGGAATTAAGTCCGAGTGCTTCGGTAATAAATTGATCAATATTTGGATCATATTTATGAAGATCAGTTATTTCTTACACCTGTGCTTCCTTCTTAGCTAAGAGGATTCAATGTTCTATTTGCATCTGTTCAAATTCCTGTTGAAGCTTGGCCAACTGTATCTCTTCCTGTTGGTCGGATTTGACTTGTTGTAATTGTTTCTTGAGTGAATTTATTTTATTTTCCTTTTCTCTAAGAAACATTTGGACTTCTTTTGCTTTGTCTATGGTCGTTGTAGCATAGGCACCTACAAAATACAAGATCATAGTTAGGTTGGCGGATGGATCGACAGGCGAGTTCCTTCCATAGAACATCCATTAATTCATTTTTAAGGGTAGTAGCATCTATAGAGTCCAATTTTCTTTTCTTTCTTTTCCTTTTCACCATAGCCTTATGTTGTGGGCTATAGAATACATCCAGAGGGGGTATTTATTCAATCTTCATAATTATCTCAGAGGTGGGAATAGCAGGGATATGCTCTACTTCTGGTTCTTTTGTATTTTCTTCCACTATAGTTTCCAGAGTTGTCTTCTATTGTAGCATTTGTAACTCTGGCACCAGTTCCTCTATATTGAAATTTTTATTAAAATTATCCCACTCTTCCTCCAAGTCAATTATCATGGGTTTTATTGGTTGTGCAGAGGTAGTAGGGATTTCAACCTCCTTTCTAGCTAAAGCTTCTTCATCTATTTTTTGTGTAGATTGGGTGGTATCCTCGATGCTCTTGCTTTTTCCATCCTGTGATGAATGTCGTGATTCCTTGATAGTTTTTTCTTGAGACTCTGCTCCAGAATCAGATTTGGAGTTTTCTTTGGAGTCAACTTCTATAGTCACACTAGGAGTAGGCTCCCTTATTGGTTTAATTAACAATTGGTCCAATCGGACCATTGCCAACCTTCTTTCTCTATAATTGTAAAATGTTTCCAGATATTCTTGGTCAAAAATTAGTTGTGCCATATGTTTCACCTCTTTAAAGGTGTTTTTATGCAAAAATATATCATCAAAAGCATCCTCCTCATTAGTGAACACTTTTGTTTTCACCATAGTGGTGAAATTCTTGACTGTGCCAAACGGGTCATACTGCCGTCCAGGGAATTTGGGTAATTGCAGAGATAACATGTTCTCTGCTTCTTTGAACACATGTCTCAGGTCGTGTAGTGAAAATGCTCCACACTATACAAGGAATGCAGGCCAAATGGCCTTCTTTGACTCTTTCAGTGTTTGGCTCATTCTGCCTTCACTAGCTGTCTGGTAGGCTATCTCCCTAGCCATCAATTTATCTGGAACATAGTATGGGAGGATGTGGGGGGAGGTCTACCAAAAACTCTGATATATGTAAATGTTTCCTTCTCAAACCATCCGGCCACTGGGAGGATGTCAACTTCAGCTTCTTGGGAAAACCTAGAGGCGTCTCGATTATAAAGCTGCTTGTAAATAGGGAGCATAACTCCATGGAAAATCTTGAAAAAATGTGGTTGAAAGTTGGATTCCCACATGAACTTGTGGTACGCGTGAATGGGAAGTGGATTATGAACAATCCATGTCCATCCCAAAATGGGAAACTTTGAACTAAAACAAATAGCATCCATAATGTAGGCACTCATAAAAAATGGAGGGTAAACCGTCGAAGCAATACTTCTTCTCCTTCTATACTCGATAATTGTTTTTGTTAAATTGTTTGACAAGATTTGCGCCCAATTCATGATAGTTGTGTTAATGACTACTTCTATTAACGGTAACCACTCCGGTGAGAACTTGGTACTATCAGGTCTGCCAAACAGTCGACATAACATAGCCACAACAAAACTATAAGGGGGACAAATAGGTGCAGTAGTGTACATACCATTTTTTTCTTTCTTGATTTTCTCTTCATTTTTCGACTAGGCGAGGGTGCAATCTACTAGGTTGTTGTTCTCTTTAGCAAACTTTTCTACAAATTCCCTGTTGTAGATGACCCATGGCTTTGGTAGTTGGTACATAACCCATAAATTTTTCGGGCTAAAAGATCTGATGACCCCTTGTCTTCTCATCCTGAATTCTCTATCTAAAATATCTGCTTCATCGATAACCCATTTTACCATGTCGGTATAAGGGATTATCTTTAGCCGAGCGGCTATGCGGTGCAAAAGTGAGCAAGCCGTCTCTAACATGGAAGCGTCTGAGGAATCTTGTTCGTTAACTGTAACATTTGTTTCCATAATCCTCGATTGTTCCTCTTCCAATATGTTGTACATAGTCTCCCATGTAGAAGTTCCTCCCTCTCTGCTACATGTGGTATATGTGGATAGGGGAGTCATCTCTGTCTTCTCCGAGGCTACAACCTTGCCTTTCTTCCCCATTTTCCTCAGCATTTTGCTCTACAGGTTTTTCCTGAAATGAAGTACAAAAACCATTGGACACTCAAAGATGAATGTAAAAATGAAATAATGCAGATAACTTGTAAAGGTGGTAAAAGAAGCATTATTTGAACACACATAACAAGATATCATAGCAAGCTAAATGACTTTTCACACATAAATGTTTCCCACTAATGCCCACTAATGATTCGTTATACCTTAGCTTTATTGCTCATAAATGTTTGAATAGAAAAACGGGAGGGTGGGGAGCCATTATACCACGATGATAGTGATTGTGCGATTTTCGAAGCGATATCATAGATCCCAATATCACAAGATGTGCCTTTTAGCATTCTTACCTCCTGCTGTGTGTCTGCGAGATGCGAGATGCAAGTCGTCCATTTGTTGTTTCATGTATGGTTAATCGTTAGGTTCATCCTATGCAATAGACTTGACGGACTCGAAATATTTTCTTTTAATACTCTAAGGTGTGGGTCCAGGTGCAAATCGCATTTCGTAATATCAGCTTATGGTAGGTGCAAAGTGTTTGCTTTAATACTCGAAATGCGATGTGATGAAAGCCAAAGCACCATCACGGTTTCACAACTCGCAAATCTTGCTATTTCATATTTAAGAGAGCTCTTTATGGGTTGTGATATGAAATGTGAGACTTAAGACTAAAAAGCTGAAGGACTTCCGTTTTCGTCGGATTTTATGATAATTTAGACCATGGAGCCCTTATTTTAAACACTTTTCTTGATTTTTGGAGGTTTTTAGAAAGGTCTTTTAATGGGTTTTAGACATGCTATATATGAAAAGGTAAGTCTTTAGTAGTTACAAAAAAGGTTTTGATTATTATCTTTGCTTTATTCAAAAAATAAAAGAAATGACTAAACGCTAAGTTTTGTTTTTTGAATGAAAAAATTTAAAGGGTGCCCATTTAGTTAATGTAATGTTAACTACTATTATTAACAAATGGGGGGTTGTTGAATACCACAACACAACCATAGGGTGAACACATATCTTTGTAGAAAATATTTGACACGAGTGATGTTTGTAGATAATTGTAATACAATATTTAAAAACCAATCGAAAAAAATACCCAACGTGCAAGATTTTCTAAGCATTGGCATGCCCAGAAAAGTGATGCCATAGGCTCTAGCATGATAATCGTTTAAATCGTTCAGCGTCATTATGAAACTCTAGTGTGACAATAATTTTGAACTCATTTGGAAATCACCACACATAAGTGAACACTCAAAGAAACAATTAAAATATGTGAAATCAAAAAGAGATAAATACATCACACACACTCTATATACACTATGTAAAAAATACCATCCTAAGAACTATACATTTTAGTTCTTAAGGTAGAACCCATTACGAGGCTCAAATAGTGGATTTCCATCAATGTTAACAAGCTCATAGGCCCCTTTCTCGAGAACTAATTTAACAACATAGGGACCATGCCAAAGAGGTTTGAGTTTTCTTGCCCCCAACATATCATGATCCTGATCATAGACTAGAATAAGATCACCCTCCTCAAAATTACGAGGTCTAACAAATTTCTCATACTAAGCCTTGACATGCCTTTTATGAGTTTCATTAGCTATTGTAGTGTAAAGGCATTGTTATTCAAGATGGGCTAAGTGCAACAGACATGATTCCTTCACCATTTCCTATTAACCCAAATCCTTTTGGCCCTATACTTTTGAAAATGGAAACTTTTGGTTATGAACCATTTCCCTTGTTCTTTCATCATATTTCTAGTGATATTGGTGCTTCTACCATGGGGGATATGGGTCCCTTGTCACCTTCTACATTCAAAATATCTTCTGTAATGTCATCATTATTGTTATCACATTAACTATGATATTAAAAAATTCAGAAAATGCTGACAGTTTCAGTGTCTGCATTTTAGTTATAAGAAACATGGAAATAATTGATAACAGGGATATAAGTGATTTAATGTTCCGATAATGTTTTTTGAAGAAATTTTCTAACAACAAGCTTATCCGTGTTTTTCCTGTAAAAATGGCTTGTTAAAAACTTTGTTTTTCCTATCCAGCAAAGTAATTTTGGGCATGATTTTCAGACAAATGACAACGATTTTACAAAACTGAAAGATGTTTTTGTCCAAAATGGACCCATTTAGAAAAAAACTCTCTCAGTTTTCTAACAAATGTTATGGTTGGAAGTATTCGAGGGGATATTTGAAAAGTTATTTTATTCACGATTTTGCAATCCTATTTTAGTAATTGTTTTCAAAATCATATCCCAAACAAATGAAAATGAATATTTTAAAACTGAAATAGGTTTTTGTCAAAAACAAACCCATTTATAAAAAAGTTTGTTGGGTTTCTAACAACTATCACAGTTTTGGATTTTCAAAGGGATCAATGGACCCTATTTTTCAGGATTTTGTGAGGAAAAAGCTAATGGACAGTTGTTGACATGGATGCCACCTCACCAAATTAGACTCGCTGATCCTTATCTCTAGCCATGACTCCAACAACATCATGATCCTTAGATGCAGATATGATTAGGAAATTTTTCTATATGCATGTATTTGATAAAGTATGTTATTATTTTGAAATTTTGTAATGAAGTTTGAAACTATAATCCTGTGAATAGTTTATGTAATGTCTATAAAGACAATTTTTGAAGAAGGAAAAAAGGTTTGCTTTTATTGTACAACATTAGCATTCTAGTGTATTTTGAGAATATCTTAAATATATTACAATTTTATGAGAATTTGTAGAAAATTCATGTGTTGTAGTTTGCTGTCCATTATTTCTTTGTTATGAGAAATATTCTTCATGTCTATAAAATGTTAATATCTGAGATTGGGATTCACTAATTCTCCTTTCTCTTATTTCACAATCATTAGTAATTGTTATTCCTATCAACTATATTTATGTTTTCTTTTTAGTTTTCTTCTTCCAAATTTCTCAAATAGTCAAAGGAGTTATTTCTACCCTGCTTTTTGTGTCCTACTCATTAAATATGTAGCATAATTTGATAAAACTGGACTCCATGCCCAATGTTGTGTTTTATACATATCCCAACCAAATTTTCATCCTATAAACTAAATCTGGCCATAAAATGCAATTGCAAAACCTACTACTACAGTGACCTAGAGTAGTTGAGTTTTAGGGAGAGATCCCTCTCCAGGTTGAAGGGCCAAATTTCAACCTAAAAGAGGTTTGAGGTTACCTTGGAGGTTTTCCCATAGTTGTGATTCCTCTAAGTGATAAAAATTACCACTACTAGTGTGATAGGGTCTACTCCTCCTATTTTTATAGCACCTTTGTCATCTTCATGGGGCATTCCTCCAATTACTTATGTGACCCCAAAAATCTTACCAAGCTTTTCTACATGTATGCCTTCATCCACTTTTGTGTTGTGGTTCCTTTTCTAATAAAAACATTTTTTCTTTGGGGAACATGTAGAGGGGGCTCTATTTTTTCCTTTTGCCAGTCTCGGGATATTAATGCTTTTGGTGGAACAACTCAATCTTGGGGTATTTCTATGCTAGGTTGGATTCTTTTCTCTGGGGCTTCCATTCCCTCCAAAGGGGTTAGTTTACCTAGGGGTATTAACCTAGTTCCACTATGCCCACACATTCTTATGCATATGGTAATTCATTTTAATAGCAGATTCATTCTTCTAGTGTTAGGTTGGGGAAAGGTTATATGCCCCAATAGATCTAACTAGAGCAGATTAACTTAAGTACAACTAGGCTCACACATCAATGCACAGAGTTAGCATCTGATACTATTGAGTTAAGTGATACACCTTATCAACCACTTGATGACTTTCATATGCCCATTTGGGTGATTGACCATCCACCTTCTTGTGACTTTGTGGATAGTAAAATTCTTAATGATGAAGAAATTATGGAGGTTATTTTGGTCCCATATCATCCCTAGGAAGATCAACATCAACCATCTTTTATTCCTTGGGTAGATAAATTGGATGAGTCATCTAAAATATTCGCTTCCTTTGGTAATGATGAGTGGTCCTAGTCCCCCATCTTGATTTAGGATGTCTTCTTGGAGGGGAACTTGGTGAACGTATCGAAGAATATACCCATCAACATTTCTACAAAACCATGTGTCGTGGAGAACAATATGATTGGATCACATTGTACCCACTAAGAGATTGGAACTTACATTACCCTTTTCAAATAATTTTGCGATATATTTTATTTTTTATGAATAGATGTCCAGAATTGATCCCTAGATCATCCAGCATGAGATTAAAACATATGATGGAGCTAATCTTGTTATAAAAAGGTTCCAACTAGTTAATCCTCAAAAGGAAGCTACTAGCAAAGAAGAGATTCAAAATTGTTAGATGCTAGTTTTAGTTGTTTTTTACCCTTGAAAGAGTGGGTTTCAAATCTTGTTCCAGTTGAAAATAAGCGAGGGATGATTTGGATTATAGAGATATAAATTGGGTTTTCCCAAAGATAATTATCCCAAACCATTTATCAACCAAATTCTATCTTCTCTTTCATGGATGGTTTCTCTAGCTACGATGAAGTCAAAATCAAAACAAAGGATCAACACAAAACTAGTTTTGTCTGCCCATGGGGGACATTTTCTTATTGGAAACTATCAGTTGATCTAAAAAATGTTGGTGTTGCTTTCTAATGGGCATGTCTTATGATTTTCATGATATAATACACATCCTTGAGATTTATATCTATGACCTTAATGCTCTCTCTTTCCTTTAGGAGGATCATCTCATTATATTAGGGAAGTGTTTCGTTGATGTTATTGTTACAAAATTTGGTTAAATCTTCACAATTATGTATTATTCACATGAGTAAGGAGATTTATAGGTTTTATTATTTCCAAGGAAACAATTCATGTCAATCCCTCTAAGGTTGAGGCTATCATCAATTTGCCTCCTCCATGCACTATTCACCAACTTCAAGCACTTCAAAGAAAGGCTAAATTTTTGGGTTGGTTTATTTCCAATTAAGTCAAGATCAACAAAGGTTTTATGCACTTTTTGAAAAATATAGTACCTTTCATATTGGATGACCAAGCCCAAATAGCTTTTGAAGCTTTGAAACAAATTTTTTTATCTGCCCCATTACTCAGTCCTCTTGATTTCCACCATGAATTTGTGCTATATTTTGTGGCCTTTGAATCCACCATTGGTATGGTTCTTGTTCATGATGATGAGATGCACAATGAACACCCTACTTAGTATCTTATAAAATTACTTCTTCGTCCCAAGCTCCATTACTCCCATATTAAGAAGTTGGCTTTGACAATCATTGTTGTTGTCAAATGTCTATGGCATTGCACACTCCTGCGAAATACCACTATGATCACCAACTCCAACCCCATGAAAAACATTCTTAGTCATCTAATCATTAGGGGAAAATACTAATGGATTGTTATCCTTCAAGAGTTTGACATGGAGTTTGTGGTTGTGAAGTCTAAGAATTCATTGATTTGCTAAGTTAATGCATGAGTTACCCTTAGTTAATGAAGAAACTATGGTTGAGGATTCATTCCCAGATGAATCCTTCTTCTCAATTAGCTCTTCTAATCCCTAATATGGAGATGTTTTATTATATCTCAAAACCCAACATTTTCAATTTGAACTATCTCATGATGAGCATTGACGTATATACCACCAGTCTAGGTAGTATGTTATTATCACTAATATCCTTTATCATTGTGGATTTGATGTAGTATTACAACGATGCCTCACATATAATGAGGTCGAACAAGTTATAAATGATTTTCATGCTAGAACTTATGGCAATTATTTGTCTAGGAATGCCACTACTCATGAAATATTGCACGTCAATTATTATTAGCCATTGATATTTAAATACTGTATTATTGTTGTCCAGAAACGCAATTCATGTAAAATATTATCTAGAAATATGCATCCTCACCCTATTCCATTTCACTGTATGGTGTTCATCGGACCTTTTTCCAAATTTATCATCATACTTCATGCAATGTAACACGACCTCATCTCACAGAAACCATTACATTATTGTTTTTATCGATTACATCACTAAGTGGATAAGGGCATGCCAACCTTCTCAAATGATGGAACCACCATGGCACTATTCATGTTCAACCACCTTATTGCTAGGTTTGTAGTGCCCAAAACGATTTTAATTGATGATGGTGGACAATTTTAAAATAATATGATGTAGGTGTTAGCTTCCAAGTTGGGTTTTCACCATGAACACTCAAACCCCTATTATCCCCAAGTTAACAGTCAAGTAGAGAAGACGATTGTGTCTTGAAAACTATGATATGTAGGATGCTAGGGAATCATAAGTCAAATTGGAACCTTATTTTTTCTTCATGCTTTGGGAATACTGAACCTCAGTTAAATCGGATATGGTATTCACTCCTTCCTAGTTGGTATATGGAGTGGAGGTTGTTCTTCTTGTTGAATGTGAAATTCCATCTTTGAAACTAGTTGTTGATTTAATCCCTAACACTTCTATTGAGGAAGAATGTTTGTTACATTTTGAACATCTTGGTGAGCAACATATTTACACTACAATATCTAACCGAAGTCATGAAAGGAATTTTAATGCTCAACAATAAGTATTTTATACCTCATGTTTTTGGAGATGGTGACCTGGTTCTAGTTTACAATCAGGATCAAAATAAGTTGGGGTAGGAAAAATATAACCTCTTTGGCATTGTCCCTATGTTTTTAAATAAGTTCTCAAGAAAGGGGCTTATGAAATAGTTGAACTTGTTGGAAATCAACTGTAAGAGCCCTGTTATAGGATCTAACTCAAGAAATACTATGCATAGTTCTTTGCATTCTCTTTTTTACATAATGTATATAGAGTGCGTGTGATGTATTTATTTATTTTTATTTTTGTGTGTAGTAACCATTTCTTTGAGTGTTCACTTATGTGTGGTGCTGGCTAAATGATTTCTAATGATTGTCATGTTGGAGTTTCATAATTAGGCCAAATGAGTTTTAAATATTTTTCATGTTGGATCCCATGGCAGTCATTATTCTATGCATTCATTTTCATAAAAAATATTTTGCACCAGGTATTTTTTGCCATTGAGCTTTAAATATTCTATCACTATTGTCCATAAATATCATTCATGTAAAATATTTTTAGAAATATGTGTTCTTTTTATACATAAAATGAGATCCTCATCAGCTTAGAGGAGAAGAACACTTTGACTAGAAGAAAAACAATAAGTTGTAAGCCCATTTGCCAGGGTAACACACCCTAGAAATAGACAAAGGGCGTTATAATACTGCCCATGACTTAGCAAGGAGTATTAGTCCCTAGGTTAATGTTCTTATGTTCCTAAAGGGAAATGTTACTATCAAATGTCAGCTCTAAAAGTAGGAAACATTCGCTTATGTCCTAAAAAAGGACATTAATAATCCTAGAAAATATACAAGGGAAGGGAAAGATAAATAAAAAAAGGAACCATCCAAGCCTCATGTAGAAATTGGAAAGGAGGGAGCCTCTCCTCATCTATAAATCAGAGGCTTGGCCATTGTAAAAGAGATTGGAATATTGAGATCAATATTTCTATGTTCTCGAGGAGTCACGAGAGAGAGGGAAAGGTGCCAAGGAGCTAAGAGAAGTCTTTATTCAACCAGCATGGATGTAATCATTCTTCTCTCATCAAATAATATATATATGCTCCTGTTTTGTCTACTTTCTGATGTTGAGACTTCTTTTATGTATATGTTGATGCAATTTACAGATTGCTAGTCATCTTAGATGCGTGTTAGTTTTATATTATCTTGTATGTTAATGTTTTTAGTCTTAAAAGTTTATATGATGTGAAGGCTACTTCTTGTCTTTTCTATGTGTAATTTCTATTCTAAGAGTAGGCAAAATGATTCTCCCACTGTGACACTGAAATCTCCAGTGGAACTACACTAGAGATTGAGAGGTAACTCTTCTCTTTTACTTTGTCGAATATAGACTAACATGGATATGTGCATGTGTCTTTGAGTAGTTTCATGTCATCTAATTCTGTCTTCCTTGGGTCCCGGGAGACCCAAGAGGGTTTTTCTATGCACAACCACCCGTGAATTAATCCCTATAGCAAAATTGGTGACTCTACTGGGGAACGCTCTTAGTTCTCGACTTTTCTCTTCTTGTTCCTTGACCTCTATTTCTCTCCAGACATTTCTACTCTTCTAGATTCATATTCTGATAATCCTATGTGCTTCCAAACTTCTTCTGCTACTCATAGTTTCTACTTAGACCCTGCTTGGAAACTTTTTGCACTATGATTATTTGTAATGCACCTCCCTGTATAGTCCAAAGATTTATAACACTTCCCAATCTTTGGCATAGTGTGTTAGTTCTACTGTTAAATCTCTGATTTCCCTCTTAGGATGTGTTATTGCACCATTATCTTGACATCCACTCTTCTATGTGAATTCTCGGTTTGATATGTTGCCCGTGGTCTATCCTTGAGATTTGCAACTGTGAAGTTTTCTTGTTTGGCTTCTTGCTGGTCATTTTTATTTTTAGAGAATAGCTTAATTTCATTTAATTTTCATAACATAAAAATGAGAAAATTACTTTAGCTTTCTATTTTAGCTGGTTTGTTTTTTATTATAGTGGGTTAGTTGTTGGATTGTTGTATGTATACATTTTGTGCCTATGTTTTTATGGCATTTGGATGTGTATTGCTGAAATGACATATAATATATCCTTGTAAGAATCTCTCTTTCATCAAATAAAAAACTGAAAGAATTTTTCTTGCATGGTTTGAGTCAGAGTCCCATTGAACTCCATACATCAAAACCCCTCCAGAGACACTAATACAAGTTCACATAAAATAAATCGCTTAATAAAAATAATTAGCAACTCTCTTTTTGAGCTCACCCATAGATTAGTTTAAGCTAGGGCCTTTGGCTAGGCAGTGCTGAGTAAACTGCCCAAGATCACGAAACGGAGACTAGTGTCATTAATGAGAGTAAAATCCTATTGAACTCATACCATTTAGGACCGCTCCCATAACAAAGAAGTTAAGCGGAAGACAACATCGGAGTGTGAGAGAAGGTATCCAACCTTCAATTTCATTTCTGGTGGGTGTTCTATGTATTGGGGATCCCCTTGGGGATATCAAAACTGAGTCAGGGACACAGGTGTCCTGCCCACACAGTGTACTGTCCACAACCAAGACCCCCCCAGTGGTGTCTGTGACTTGAGGTAACCTTAGTGGCCAAAATTTTTAGGGACAAACACAAGGTGACTGGGGTAGGTTTCCCTAGTACCTAAACAGATGAAGCTACTCCATCTTTTGTTTTTTAGGAGGGTTCTCATCTTCACGAGAGTACTTGGCCCCTTCTAACTGAGGTTCGGGTGAAGTGCAGGAGTAATCATAACTGTACATTTGGATGACTCTATCTTTTAGCCACTGTGATACTGGGTTTCATATCTAGGTAGTGGTGGTTATCACACAGAGTTATGTTCCATTGTTGCCTACTAATTTTCTTTAGAGTATTTTTTTATTTTTAGGTGCTAGATTGTTGACAATGAGACTATAAAAAATATCACTTTATTTTTTTTGATAAAATATATTTGTCACCGTGGTTACATTCGACCCTCGTCATCTATCTAGATGACAACGAGGTCTTCCTCCATTGACCCCAGAGTACCTGTCAAGCCTTGGTGAGTCATATTCTCCCTCTTCAGGAAATTAGTCTCGAGTGTGCAACACTCAATCACATAACATTTCCCGAGAAACCTTACTCCCTAAGGAATTTTTCCATGAAGGAGTTGTACCTCCTTACAATCCTCCTCTCACCAATCCTCTTGGTCCAATGTTCATTTAGATAGAACCTGTATGTGTCATGCCTTCATCAGTTCCGACATGAAATATTCTTGCATCAACTAATGCGTCATGTTCCATTGTGGACAATTTCACTCCACCATCACTTCCTCCACCTATGGTTAGTACTACACAGCTGATTTGCCACCCTGTTATTTAGAATATGCCTAGTCCAAGCAACCTTGTTACACCAGTTATGAGTGGAGCCCAACAAATCCTGGTCTCCACCCCTTTCATGTTAGATCCTAGACCATTGGCTATCACTCATAGTAGCAATGTTAGCACAACTGCCTTTAACAATCCTTTTTGTTGGAACCGTTGCTAAGTTCTAACCCCCAAGTTTAGATGCCTAGGGGAAATGTTCCCAACATGTATATACCTTCTGGGGCATTTATGTTCCCCTTCCACATATAGGACAACCCAATTATTCGCTTATCGACTTACCTCCTCCAAGTGGACAACATTCTAGTGTCTATAATGTGCCTACTACAAACTATGTGGCTAGTGGTATCCCTCAACCCGGTCCTACTACATCCATTTGGGCACCCCCTCCTCAACCATAATTGATTCATGGGGGATCTTTCTATCTAGGGGAAATAGGTCTTTTTCTACCTAGCCTAATATCCCATATAGACACCACCTTATATGACTGCATCACCACAACTAGGAATTTATTATCTGATGAATCCAATGTATCCTATTGGGAACAACTTTATGGGGGGCCTTCATTCCTTCAAGTCATCCTACACCACCTTGGTCAGATTCAGAGGCACCTACACCTTTTCCTTTTCTAGAAACACTTGATATCCCTAATCTATATAAGTTTACTGATGACCCCATTAATCAAAACTTACATTGGCCTCCATTCTTGCATGAGATACCCACGAATATTCTAAAATTTAAATGGAAACAAAGGGATGATCCAGCTACACATGTCACCACCTACCATTTATGGTGTGTATCAAGCTCCATGGTTGATGAAAGTATCTCGCTCAGACTCTTCCCCCACACCTTTACTAGAAATACTTCCAAGTGGTATATTGAGTTACCATGGGTGTTAATCAATGCCTTTGGTTCCCTGGTAATGGAATTCATAAAGCACTTCCAGCTTCCTATTGGCTATGAAACTGCAATAGACATCCTCACTACTCTATGCCAAGACACCTCTAGCACATCTTTGATCATATCCATGAATGGAGATGCAAGTGGAGGCTTGTCAAAGCCCCCATTCCAGATCACTTGTTAGCAGATTGGTTTTGCAAGTCACTCCTTCCTCCCATTACCAAGGACATTGCCATAGCTGGTGTGGTCATGGAAGACCAATCCATTCATCTAGCCCAACATTTAGATTTATCTACTCTCAATTTTTCATACTCTACGATATACTCTCCTATGCCCCTTAAACTTCCAATGCTCCTATTACTCAGCAACCTAGTGTGGAGGCTGACGGCCTCGTTGGCACTCCCTCTGGGGTTGTTGTAAAAAACTCAATGGGCAAGCTACCCAGTTATCTATTGATACTGCTCCTACTTCCCAATCATCTACTCTTCCAACCACTCTGATATAGCCTGTGCAGTCTACACAAAAACCCAACGATAAGAATAAGAAGAATAAGAAAAAGACATTTCCTTCTGAGGAGAAGCCTGCTACACAGAACAACCCCAAACAAAAAGCTTCTACCAAATATGATATTGGAAGGAAAAAATTTTCAATTTCCCTTATAATATATGTGCAGAGGACCACATGAATTACAAATGTCCTCACCTTCAAGAATAGATAGACCTTCTTTCACAAAATGACACTAGTCAGACCCCTATGGTCCTAACAACCCTTTTCCTGCTCAGTACCAGAAACGCCTTATATCAAACCCACCAAAACCCCCACAAGGGGGAAACAATGGTTCACTTCCTCCTTCCTCTAGTAAAGGATCATCAACTGTTTACACCTTTGAAATAGTTGATCTACAAATGTGACCCAAGAATTATGGAACTATTGTCACTAACACTCTGGAAAATGCCTCGAGTTCGAATCCATCGTCGCCTATCGATACTCATACTGAAAT
Source organism: Pinus tabuliformis (assembly GCA_031772625.1). Lineage (NCBI taxonomy): Eukaryota > Viridiplantae > Streptophyta > Pinopsida > Pinales > Pinaceae > Pinus > Pinus tabuliformis. Next base: position 1,544,378,085 of record CM062804.1, on the reverse strand, counting down.
GCCTATCAATGACCTTGTGATATGTCCCCCCAAAGGGACACATTTTCACATGACACACAATACCTTTGCATGTGTTTCCCAAAACTACATTATTGTAGAAGATTTGGCGCAAGCACCATCTGCCATGTCTTCCCTTGAAGTATTATAAACTTTTCTTTCGAATTGTCATAGCTATCCATCAAACTGTCATTGACAAAGGTGCTTTGACCTGCGTAATTGTTGGTCACTTTAATTGCTTATTGAATTAAACAACAAAGTGCTACATAAATTGTCAACCCAAGGAAGTCTTGTTATTTCAAAGGCAACTGCGTACTATATGTACTCAATCCTAAAAGAAACAAAAGTTGTAGTAAATACTGGTCACACTTTGCCTTAAGAAAAATAAAGCTCCACTCAGAATTACAACAAAAACAACCTAATGCAGATAGCTACCAAAGAATTCTTAAAGGAAGTAATCTAAAGAATCAATCTGCACAGGAGAGTGTTGGCTATGCTGTAACAGAGAACAGGACCCTATTCCCGGAGTGGGAATCTTTAGCACCTGTTCATGATTATCAAGTTGCCACCTTGCTCTGTAAACTTAATTGCAACACACATGAATTAATTTTTGATGAAATAAACACTGCAACAATCAATTGGAAGGAAAAACAAAGTTTCAACAAAATGATGTTCAGTGAACAGTACTATTAACAAAGCATGAATAAAAGATACATTTAACACACTGCAGAAGTATAATGGGTGAATCTTGTGATGAAGGTGGGCCCTGTCCTTCTCACAAGATTCCCCAAGAAACAAGAACTAGAAAGAAATGTTCAAAACAAGATTTTATTCATCTATCAATATGTCATGTTACAGAAAGGAAATTCGAGTCCTGTTCCTTCGACTCAGCCCTTCTCTGCAGTTTTTTCGTCCCCCTCTAATGTAGATGTCTCCTCCTTTTAAACAAGAGACATCTATTACAATAGATTATATTCTAAGTCCTATTTTAACCCTTTGTACAAAAATAGGGAAGTCAGTTTTCCCCTTTAACAAAATGTTGTTACAAAAATACTGTCTTTAGATCATGATCATTGCATCCAGTGTAGAAACTCCTTCAGTGATCTTGTTTTGTTGTTGTCAAATCCAAACTGCAGATCACAACTGTTCAGCCACGAGATTTTCACATCGTTCCTGTTGTTTCAGCAACTGTGGAAGTAGTCTTGCAATCTCCAGGCAGTTTCAGCAACGTGAACTGCACATTGTTCTTTAACTGTTCAGCAATTATCAATCCAATCGTTAATAATGAATATAGCGTAATTATATATAAAATAATTAAATGTATAGTGATGAGAATAAATATTGTGTACATTAGGGATACTTGGGATAAAATAATGACAAGGACTTTAAATATAGGTTGAAAAAGGATGGCATCATAACAAAATGTATGGTAAAAAAGAGACAATATGAGGTCCTAACATCCCCCCCAACTGAAAGGGTTGCATGTCCTCATGCAAATTTTACTCTGAGTCTGAGTCGAAGTACTGGGTTGTACAACGCAAATTACTTAGACAATAAGTGTAGAAGGTGTTATCAACCAAATCTCTGAAACCTTGGACATCCTGTATTCTCTGCCATGTTGTGAGCTCCTCCGTTTTGGGCAACTTGAAATAAGCCTTATATTGTTGTACAGGAAACCATAGAAGATGGAAGTGAAAATGATATCCTAACCATTTCTCAGAACACTGTTGAATGCATTTGGCATAATTAGGTAGCCGTGAAATTGCCGCTTCAAGATTAAGTGGGTTAAAGGGGTGATATTCTTTTCTCTCCTTAGGGCAGTGTTCCCAAAATAGATTTTTTGCCTGTAAGGAAAGAGCTCCCTTAGTTTTGACATAATATTGGCAATCTTTCAATACTGCTACCTGTAATTCTCTCAGGTGTTTGGTCATTCCTGGTTCCTTCAGAAATCAATGATGCTCAACAACAAAAACAACAGCATTCTGTGGTTTGGATCGGATCCACAGAAGGCGATTATCTTCATTGTGTTTCGTTGAGAGGAAGGAATTTTTCCATGTGAGTTGATTAGCAAGGAAAGAGAAGGCTCTAATCTGAATGTCCCCAACCAAAGGAATTAGATTAAGTTTTCTATCCTCAAGCATGGCTTCATTATGGAGGTATAGTTCACAGAGCAAGTTTTGTTTACTAAACAATGCCTGTGTGAATGTTTTGATAAACTCTTGAGGTGTAGATACCTCATGAGGTCATCCATCTCTGATTGCCTTTGCCTGGAAGAATGCTAGGTGTTCTACTAGAAACATAGAATAATTAAAAGATGGTTTCCTGGTAGCCAGTAGTCTTTGAACCAACTTAAACATGAGGGACAACTTAGTTTTTAACTGTTTAGCTTCCCTATTCTATGCAGAAGACTGTTCCAACACTTCCCAATTTGCATATACATGATTTTGCCATGATAATTTATGTTCTTGCAATATCCTTTCCTGTGACTCGACATATTCCTTCTTCCATGCATCCATTTGTGCTTGAATGCTTATGGTCTGAGTGAAGACAGTCTTTGACTGCCGAGGTTCAATCTGGGTAAACACAGTCTTTGTAGGCCTTGATGTAGGACTTTTAGTTTTAACAACCAGGGTGGGCCGAGATATTTGAGGTTTCACTTCTTTTTCAAAAATCTTTGAAGGCCCTGTTGGTTCTTGTGTAATAGTAGGGTGTTCCTTCTTAACTATAACAGGAGTCTATGCAGGAGTGGCTCCAGGCAATGGGACTTCGACTATCTTATAACCAGCTTGCTGATAAATATTACCACATTGGCTACACATGTATTCACTATATTGATCTTTCTCTGCACTTTTCTCGGCTGCAGATGTTGCATTAGCTAAGGTGTACAGATTAAGCTCTCTTTCTTAGGCTTCCCTTCCCATTAGTAGTTCCTTCTTATAAACCTCAAGCTCTAATTTCCGAAACTCATTTTCTTGTAAAAAGGACGCCAAGGTGACTGGGCTTTGTGCAGCAGTCACCGTCTCAGTAGCTAATTCTAATGAATGGAAAGGCTGTTGTTCAGTAGCGGCTTCATTGCTTGCAGCCTCAGTGGGTAGTTTTTGTGTGACATCAGCTGAATCATCAGCTGGTTCTATAGTTTCTATATCATGTTGTGCATCCACATTTTGCATATCAATAGATGGTTCTTGTATGACAGTTGTTGACTACAAAGCTAGCTCTTGATTATCTATATTCTGCGCATCAGTAGGTGGTTCTTGTGTAACACTTGCTGAGTCAGTAGCTGGCACGGCTACATCCTAGTCATTTGTTTCCTAGACATCACCAGGTGGTTCTTGTGTGGCATCTGCTAAGTCAGTAGCTGGTTCTTGTGGGTTAGATACATCTAGATTGTCTATTCTAGGGAGATCAGCAGGTGGTTCTTGTGTAGCACCCGCTGAATCAGTAGCTGGTTCTTGTAGGGCAACTACATCTAGGTCATCTGTTTTCTAGGCATCAGTAGGTGGTTCTTGTGTGGCAACTGCTGAGTCAGTAGCTGGTTCTTGTGCGGTAGCTACATCTAGGTCATCTATTTCCTGGACATCAGCAGGTGGTTCTTGTGTGGCAACTACTGAGTCAGTAGCTGGTTCTTGTGGGGCAGCTACATCTAGGTCATCTATTTCCTGGACATCAGCAGGTGGTTCTTGTGTAGCACCTACTGAGTCGGTAGCTGGTTCTTGTGGGGCAGCTACATGCTGTATATCATCTTGGGTATCTACTTTTGATGAATCAGCAGCGGGTTCTTGCGAAGTAGCTGTTGAATCAGTAGTTGATTCTTGTGTAACAACTACGTTCTCTGAAAGAAATGATGTCACAAAATCCTGTGCATTTTGCATTTCAATACCTGAGTGTGGGGTAGGTAAAGATTCATGGCCTTGGGACAGTGGTGGGGTATGGGGTTTTAGGATAATAGGTGGAGAATTCATGCTAGTGGTTTTGGTTGCCACTTTAGAAGACGTCCTCGTTCGTCTTCGAGGTAAGAAGGCAAGAAGAATAGTGGTTTTTCTTTTATGGGTAGCCTTCTCTGGAGTAGGAGGGTCATCAGAAATGATGACTTTTTTAATTGAGGCCCTTGTTCATCTTTTTGGTAGGGACGTAGCCTTTTCTTGCCTTTTTCTTTTCAGCATAGCAATGGGAATGTTATCATATGAATCATCACTGGGGATATGGACAGTGGGAGTGGATGATTTAGCTACATTATGGGGTGGGGTTGATGTAATGGAGGGATCAATTGGACTAACTGTCGCTGGTGGCTAGGGATCTTCAACATTTAATTGGGGAGTTATAGCTATTGTTTGAGAAATTTCAACAGATTCTTAGGGATTTTTGGCTGCTGCTTGAGGGATTTTAGCATCTTCATGGGGTTCTGGGGGTGGATTGTTAAGGAGACGGGGATTCTGTTGAGCAAAGCCCCTCTGAATTAGAAGCTGGACAAGACAATGGTGAGTGAGGGAAAGGAGTGGGTACTTCGAATTCATGGAATAATGTGACATATTCTTTAGACACCCAAGTAGATAATACGACATATTTAACAGACGACCATGTCTTAAATGATTCAATAGAACAAAATCATGCTGATAAACTACCTGGTAATGCCCTTCGTAGGTGAGATAGCGCTTTACAAACTTGGCAACCTTCGGCCATGGGGGTGGTAATGAATGAAGTGCAACACCCTTGCCTTTAGGCTCGACTCGCTCTCCTGGTAGAAGGAAGTCCTGTTGTGCGTTCAAAATGATGTGTTCGCGACTGAACCATTGAATTCTAGTGGTCGGTAAACCTAAAACCTGTGCTATATCATCCTCTGTTACTGAAATTCAGACTCCTTGAACGGTAGAGTAGCCTTCCTGTAGATTACGTGCGAATTCAAGGACTTGCTGAGGATCAAATTCTTGGAGCCTTCGAAAATAATCTACCCAGCCTGCCTGCTGAAAAATCGAATATACTTATGGGTGCAATTCCAATAGAGCTGTTGATCTGGGTTCATTTCGAATAGCGTTGCCTCCCATAGTTACTTGCTTTAGTGAAATGCACAGTACAGAGCCAAGTTACCGCACCCGAAATAGAGTAAGTTTTGGAAATAAGGTCGTGACATAATAAGACAAAGATGGGGTGACAGGACATAATTGTGGTAAAAAAATGATGGTGATTGGCGTATCGTGAAATGATTACAAAATTTTGGTATTCCCCCCCAACTGCGGCTCAAATGATGAGTTTGAATGTACGGTGATTACGGTAATCATGTCACAATCTTCTCATTGACTATACTTTAATATTTACACATAAAAAAATGCATACCTCATGTTTACCTTTCATTGATATTCGAAAATGTCATTGCTAATAGATCACGAATGGTTATGAAAAGGGTTTTGTAATCTGAGGGTATTTATATGAAAGGAATTTATAAACATAGGAGGAGGTCGTGAAATAATAAAGTTATAAGGATCAATAGATATTTCTCACAATGGAAATTAATATGTATCCATTCTTTTGAGAAGAATTAATGTTTCAATTACGGGAAAAATGGGAAAGATTGGTGTTTTAGGGAAAGATGGAGAGAGTTGGTGTTTCAGCAATGGGGAAAATTGGTGTTTTGGCAACGGGAAAAATGGTTTTTTAGCAACAGGGAAAATGGTGTTGTAGCAACGAGAAGATGGTGTTTTAGCAATAGGGAAAATGGTGTTGCAGCAACAGGAAGATGGTGTTTCAGCAACAGGGAGAATAAAGAGAAATGTTGCTGTAAAGAAAAATAGGAAAGTGTTGCTGAAAGGTAATGTGTGAAAGTGAGCTATGAATTGAGGTGAGATGAAAATGATTCCCAAAATGTAACCTGATCCTGCTTGCAATACAATTGTTCTTTCCAACCAGCCTCCCAATCTGAGATCTACAAAATAATTATAACATGGCAACCCTTGATAGGGATTATTAGTCAAATAATATAATCCAATAATAGAAAAATATATAATTCAGAGATTAAATGCAATGAGGGGCAGTAGGCTCCCCCAAAAAGATATAATGTGAATCTGCCATGCAAGTGGCTTTAAAATCCTCCTTAGAAATTGGTTGCTGGTACGAACGAAGCCGATACCCATTCACTAACAATGGTGTTCTAGAATCATCAATTGTTAGGAGCCTTACTGTTCCATTGGGAAAAATAGTATCTATCTCGTAAGGTCCCAGCCACCTTGTTCGCAATTTCCCTTGAATATTTTCACACCGGGAATCATACAATAGAGCCCAGTTACCTTTTTGGCACTGCTTATGCTTAATATTTTTATCATGCCACCTAGTTCTTTGTTGTTGAATCATAGTTGTTTGATGGATGGCATCCAACCTCTTTTCATCCAATTCCTGAAGCTGCTACAACCTAGCTGTCTGTGCATCAGTCAAATCAAGGTTAACAGATAAAGCAGTTCTTAAGGTTTTAATTTCAAATTCCACAGGAAAAACAACACTTTTACCATAAACCAATTCATAGGGTGAAAAACCTGTAGTGTTTCTCCAGGTAGTTCTGTAAGCCCATAATGCCTTAGGCAACCTTTGAGACCAATCCTTCCTATTTTCCTTCACTATTTTTGTTAAAATAGCTTCTATGACTTTATTTGTACTTTCCACCTGACCATTAGCTTGGGGGTGGTAAGGTGTAGTCATTTTATGATTAATATGATATTTTTGAAGCGTAGCTTTAAAACCATGAGAATTGAAAGGAGGTGCTCCATCTGTGACTAGTTCTCTAGGCACTCCAAACCTAACGAAGATTTCTTCAAATAAAAAGGTTAAAATAGATTCTTCATTAGCTCTAATAAGTGCCTTAGCTTCCACCCATTTAGTCATATAATCTGTACAAACCAATATATAAAATGTTTGGTTGGGTGGAGGATTGATGGGTCCTACAAAGTCTAGAGCCCATCTCTCAAAGGGTTCAAGTATTACCTGGGGGTTCAATGGCATTTCATCTCTATGATTAGGTTGGCCCATTCTCTGACAACTGTCATAGGCCCTAACATACTTCTTTGCATCCTTGAAAAGTGACGGCCAATAATAACCCATCCAGAGAATTTTATGTGTTGTTCTCTTATCAGCAAAATGCCCCCCACAAGGGCCATCATGACAAGCCTTCAATATATCATAAACCTCATCTTCTCTAATGCATCTTCGGATCTCCTGATCAAGTCTTGTATGAAAAAGACACCCACTTATCCAGCTATACCAAGCACTTTGTTGAATGATCTTTCTTTTCTCCCGATGGGATAGGTGTGATGGTAGCGGTAGCTTCCCTGCAACCAGAGAATTGGCAATGTCTGCATACCACGGTGAGTGAGCAGATACTGCGAACAAGTACTCATCAGGAAAGGAATCATCTACTAGAGTATTATCATTATTTTTTATCCGAGAAAGGAAATCAGCAACTACATTTTCTTTACCTGGTCGATCTACAATTGTAATATCAAATTCTTGTAGTAACAATAATCACCTGGTAACTCGAGCATTTGTGACAGATTTATTCATTAAATACTTGATAGCTGAGTGGTCAGTATGAACAAAAGTAGGATAACCAGTAACGTAATGTTGAAATTTATTAATAACATAAATAACTGCTAAACATTCTTTCTCAGTAACCGTGTAATTAAGCTCAGCAGGGGTCATATTCTTACTAATGAAATAGATAGCATAAGGAAGGTTATTCTCTTCCTGTCCCAAGATAGCTCCAATTGCAGTATCTGAAGCATCAGAGGATATATGAAAGGGAAGTGCCCAATCAGGTCCCCTCAGAATAGGAGATGTAGACAACTGATGCTTAAGTTCATCAAATTCTTTCTGACAGGCATCAGTCCGCTTGAATTCAGCATTTTTCATAAGTAACACAAACAAAGGAGAAGCTATTTTAGAAAAAAAATTGATAAATCTTCTGTAATATCCAACATGTCCTAAAAAACTTCTTACATCAATTTGTGTTTTAGGAATAGGAAGGGTCTGAATTACCTGTACTTTGGATGGATCTACTTGAATCCTAAGGAATGAAATGAAGTGTCCCAGTACAATTCCTTCATTCATCATCATATGACATTTTTTGGTACTCAAGGAAAGATTAGCTTGTGTGCATTGTTTAAGTACTTTCTCAAGCTTTTGTAATGCATCTTCAAAATTCACACCATAGGGAATGAAATCATCCATAAATATCTCCAAAGAATCATTAAGCATATCAAAAAAGATTCCTATCACTACTCTTTGAAACATTGTTGGACCATAACATAGTCCAAATGGGAGAACTCTATAAGCAAAAGTCCCCCAAGGACTAGTAAAAGTGGTCTTGTCTTGATCTTGGGGTGCAATTCTGATTTGGTTATATCCGCTAAAACCATCTAAAAAGGAAAAGAATTTCTACCCTGACAAGCTGTCCAACACCTGATTAATAAATGGCAAGGGGAAATGATCTTTTTGAGTGGCTTTGTTTAAGGCTCTATAATCTACACACACTCTCCATTTCCCGTTTTTCTTAGGTACTATCACCAATGGAGAAACCCATTCACTGTCAAATATGGGGTATATAAACCTTGCATTAAACAACTTTTGAAGTTCTTCCTTAACAATTTCCCTCAAATTGGCATTCATCCGTCGTTGGGGTTGACAGACTGGTTGGGCCCCCTCCTTAATATAGATACGATGAGTACATAATTCAGGAGAGATCCCCTTCATGTTTGTGTAGTCCCATGTGAATGCTTCCTTGTTTTCACGGAGCAACTTCATTAGCTGTTGTGTTTCAGCATCTGATAAATTGGGGTTTATATTCAATGTCCTGCCAGGTTTGATTTCTATTGTTATGCTTTTAGAGGAGATAGCAATTGATGTTTGAGGTAAATTTTCAAATTTAAACTTTTCCTATGTTTTAGGGTCTAGAATTGCAGTTAACCGATTATATGTTTTAGAAGTAACTGAGGAAGGTTCAGAAATAAAATTACTAATTACTGCATCTTCTGTGGTGTCTTTAAGAGTTAAGGCTTGTCCAAAGGTCAAAATGGGTTGAGTATCATTATCCTCATAGTCTAACTATACAGAATCATCATTGTTAATCATAGGTGGAGCATGAGGGTACAACGTAAGCTGCTTAGTTTCACATCCATTAGAAATTGTCATTGAACCTGATCTACAGCTGATAAAAGCATTTGCTATAGCCAGCCAGGGTCTCCCCAAAATCAGAGGATGCGCCCACAACTTTGCTTTAGTCTGTAATACAACAAAGTCAACTGGGTAATTCCAAGATTCAACTGAAATGATCAGGTCTTCAATGACCCCCTCTGGTTTGATTGTGGAACGATCAGCTAATTCTAGGATAGTTGGTGTCTCTCTAATTACATTTTTCAACTGTAACAACTGTGCAGTTTAAAGGGTCATAATATTTATAGCAGCACCTAAGTCTACCAGAGCTCATGAAAAAATAGTTTTTCCAACCTGTACTGTGACCGTGGGGTGACTAGGATCACCATATTTTATAGGAGGAACTATTCCTGACATTAAAGAAGCTAGATCACCCATCACATGAACTGTAAGGGCATCTTTAGCCTTCCTACCAGGTTTCTTGATGCAAATGTCTCTAACCATTCTGGCATAGATTGTTACATCTCTGAGTGCTTGTAAAAGTGGAATTTTAACGTAAAGATTCTGCAATTCCCCTAGAAGATTAAAAATAGGCGGCTCAGGTGTCTTAGCAAGAGCTAGACGTTCAGGGAATGGTGGCTCTACTGTTTCAGTAGTTTTATTAGAGGATGGCTTGACTGTTTCAGCACCCTTATTAGGTAAATTATTCTTTTATGTTTCTTCTTTATCAGAGTCAGAAGAGGTAATATCGACAATAATTGTCTCAACTACTCTCCCTGATCGTAAATGAATATCATTACATTGCACAGGAGATGTAGGTAGGTTCTAAATGTCAATGACTTGCACAAATTTATTATTATTATTAGGGTTAGGGTTCGTTTGTACAGGCAGATGAGGCTTCATTGTCTGATTATTCAGTGGGGTACCTGACGAGAGAGAAATTTGTTGCTGGAACTAAGGAAACTAGTTTGGGAACGGAGTTTGTTCAGCTCTCCAGTTTGGGTTCCATTGATTAAAATAGGATTGTTGTAGAGGCCAAGGAGTCCACATTACAGGGTCTACAAAGGGAAGGTTTGTTTGCTGCATGGGTGGGAAATTCATTTTATTAAAGGGTGGGTATTGCATTTGGTTAAAGGGCAAGTAATTTTCTTGATTAAAAGAAGTATAATTATTCCAACGATTAAATGGCATACTGGAGTTCGTACCTTGTCCTCATGGTTTCCATTGCTTCCTTCGTGTCAGCAAATAAACTGCTTCAGCTTCCTCCTCAGTTGGTTGTAATGCTGCCTTTATCCGTAGTAAAGAGGGGCATTGTTGAGTTTCATGGTCCTTCTCACAAATGGTGTATATTGGTACCTTGTCCAATGGACATTCCCTTAGCGGATGTTTTTCTCTGCATTTAGGATAGAATATGGCCGAAGCAGCTTCTGCCTCTACTTGTTTCTTATTAATCTGCAAGGTATCAATCTGTGAAGCAAAAGAACTTATAATTTCAGTTTTGAATTCCTCAAGTAGATTACCTATTTCAGCTCTTGTTGCTCCTCCACTGGCTGATTTCTGGACCCTTGAATAAGTATTATCCCTGCTTTTTGATTTATTTGTAGCTCCTCTTGAACATCTCTTGCAGAGGTTAATGATTTCATCATACGATTCTTTAGATATATCCCCTTTACCAAGCATATTTAACATATCTAAACAATCATCCCCTACCCCTTTCAATAATATTGTTTTGAGAATATCTTTACTTACATCATGGTGCTCGGATCTCTGTAAATTATACTGGAATCTTTCCACAAAGTCCTCCAGATTTTCATCCTCCTTCTAAACCATCTTGAATAATTCCTCCTTTTTTTCTCTCATCCGGAAATAGTCTTGGTATTTGGCCAAAAACTTCTCCTTCATCTAATCCCATGTTGTGATCACATGACCTCCCAAGCTCATAAACCATCTTAGTGCATTTCCTTTTAATGTTGCTAGAAACAACTTCAATTTTTGAGCATTATTAACATAATCATAACTTCTACACAATATATCAAACTCGAAAAGAAACTCATCAGGATCTTCAGAGGATAAACCATGGAAGTTAGGTAGGGCTGAGAGTGGGATATTCTTCATAGGAATTGTTCCTATGGGAACTTCCTCAATAGGGAATTCCAAGGTGGAGAGAGAATTCTCGCCTCTTCCTTTGCCTCCTCTACATCCTCCACCAAATATTCCTTCATTGTTTCCATCCATTGGTTGTTTTCCTGTTGCACTTGCCCAGTCTTCAGCGTTTTCCATTGGACTCTCAATGTCCTGAACTGGTTCCTCAATTTCAACATCTTCTATTAGTTCTCCAATTTTAATATCTTCTATTGGTTCTTCAATTTCCTCCACTGGTTCCTCAGTATGTTCTACTGTTTCCACAACCCTTTCAGGTCCCACTACTTTCTTTGTTTGGTAGTCCATTTGGAGATAGTGTTGAGTCTGTGGCCTCTGAGAGCTTAGCCTCTGAGTAGTCTCAGCTTTTGAAATAATCTCATCAATGAAAGTTTTTCTTCCTCCTCTTCCTTTGCCCTTGCCACCTGTAGGATTAGTTTTCTTGCGTCCTCTCATGCATCCTACATATCTACAAGAAAATCATCAGTGCTTTTAAAATATATGATTGCCTTCCCCGGCAACGGTGCCAAAATGTTGGTCAATTTAATTGCTTATTGAATTAAACAACAAAGTGCTACATAAATTGTCAACCCAGGGAAGTCTTGTTATTTCAAAGGCAACTGCGTACTATATGTACTCAATCCTAAAAGCAACAAAATTTGTAGTAAAGACTGGTCACACTTTGCCTTAAGCAAACTGAAGCTCCACTCAGAGTTATAGAAAAAACAACCTATTGCAGACAGCTACCAAAGAATGCTTAAAGGAAGTAATCTAAAGAATCAATCTGCACAGGAGAGTGCTGGCTATGCTATAACAGAGAACAGGACCCTATTCCCGGAGCGGGAATCTTTAGCACCTGTTCCTGATTATCAAGCTGCCACCTTGCTCTGTAAACTTAATTGCAACACACATGAATTAACTATTGATGAAATAAACACTGCAGCAATCAATTGGAAGGAAAATAGAGTTTCAACAAAATGATGTTCAGTGAACAGTACTGTTAACAAAGCATGAATAAAAGACACACTTAACACACTGCAGAAATATAATGGGTGAATCTTGTGATGAAGGTGGACCATGTCCTTCTCACAAGATTCCCCAGGAAACAAGAACTAGAAAGAAATGTTCAAAACAAGACTTTATTCATCTATCAATATGTCATGTTACAGAAAGGAAATTCCAGTCCTATTGCTTCGTCTCAGCCCTTCTCCGCAGTCTGTTCATCCCCCTCTAATGTAGATGTCTCCTCTTTTTAAAGAGGATACATCTATTACAATAGATTACATTGTAAGTCCTATTTTAACCCTTTGTACAAAAATAGGGAAGTCAGTTTTCCCTTTAAGAAAATGTTGTTACAAAAACATTGTCTTTAGATCATGATCGTTGCATCCAGTGTAGCAACTCCTTCGGTGATCTTATATTGCTGCTGTCAAATCTAAACTGCAAATCACAACTATTCATCCATGAGATTTGTGAGTCATTCCTACTGTTTCAGCAACTGTGGAAGTAGTCTTGCAATCACCAAGTAGTTTCAACAACGTGAACTGCACATTGTTATTTAACCATTCAGCAATTATCAATCCAATGGTTAATAATGAAGATAGCATAATTATATGTAGAATAATTAAACATATAGTGATGAGAAGAAATATTGTGTACCTTAGGGATACTTGGGTTAAAATAATGACAAGGACTTTAAATATACGTTGAAAAAGCATGGCATCATAACAAAATGTATGGTCAAAAAGAGACAATATGAGGTCCTAATAGTAATGTCCACTTCATGGTGGCTCACCCTGGGTGCTCCCACTCTCTCATCACCATCAAATTCCCTCAAAGCATTTGATGGCTACACTTTCATCCCAGAAGGATACCTTGTCAACTACCCCATCACTCTAGGTGGGAAAATGGTAACGGTGAATATTGAAGTCGTAAATCATCATCTCGACTATAATCCTCTTTTGGGCCTCGATTTGACTTACACCATGATTTTCATTGTTTCTTTGGTCATCTGACTCATCCTCTTCCCTTTGAATGGGAAAATAGTCACATTGGATCAACTATACTTATGTACCCTAGATTACTCCCCGTTACCTAGCGGCATCATGCCCTTAGTGGGTGGTATACGTAACTCCTATGTCAAGGTTGGTACCTGTCTTCTGAAGGGTTCCTCCTTTTTAGGTTTCTTTCCTCTCCTAGCACCCGAGGTTCCACAAATGATTTCAATGGTCTCTACCATTCCTAATGGCCCTACCGATCCCTCGGTCCATTCAGACTATGATTCCCATGAAGAACATATGTCTCTTTCACTAGATGAATTGGTTTATCAAGCCATTCAATCTATGTTTGATTCTTCACCTGCTTTCGTTATGACTGATGGTACCACTTCCTCTCCTACCTCTAATCCTTCTAATGATGTCCTCAATGAAGTCCTACCTTCAGCTAAAGTTATTCAAGAGATCCTGTCTTTAGAAGAATGACCTTGGGATGATTCTCATAACCACGCTTTGATATCTAATTTAGACACGACATCTCTACAAATCCTACCTTTTGACCCACCCGTAATTGTTGCTTTGGCTTATACAACTATCTAAACTATGAATTCAGAAGGTAGTTTGGGTAATCTTTCAAATACTATGCTCATCTATATCTCGGTAAAAATAGGTACCATGGAAAACATTCAGATTGGAGCTGACTGTAGTCCTAAGGAAATTGTGAGCTTTAGCTTCCTTTTAAAGGAATTCCACAATTTTTTCGCTTGCTCATACGAGGAAATGCCCGAAATATACCCTTCTATTGTTGAGCATGAGATCAAGATTTACGAAAATGTCAGGGTTTGGAAAATAATTCAACCATTCCACTCTCGCAAAACAATAGCTGTCAAGACTGGAGTCGTAAAACTGTTAAGTACTAGTTTTATCTACCCCGTTCCCTTGATGGAATGGGTTTCTAATCTAGTTCCTGTAGACAAGAAACAAGATACCATCCACGTCTATGTTGACTAACACGATTTGAATGTTGCATGTCCAAAATAAAACTATCCAACTCCGTTCATTAACCAAATAATCGACGATTGTGCTGTTTGTGAATCTTTCTCCTTCATGGATGGCTTCTCGGGGTATAACCAAATTGCTATCAAATCTAATTACCAACACAAAAATGCCTTGATCTGTACATGGGTCATATTTTCATATCAAAATCTCTCATTCGGTCTCAAGAATGTGGGTGAAACCCTTGAGAGGGCTATCGAATATGCCTTTCACGATACACAACATATTATTCAAGCTTACTTGGATGATCTTCCAGCTCATTCCAGGAAATGAGCTCAACACCTAGCTCATCTTCAAGCAATATTTCTTAGGTGCAGTAACTATGACACTCATATGAATCTACATAAGTCCATATTTTTTGTTGAATCTCGACGTCTTCTTGGATTGACTGTCTCTAAACACGAGACATGGGTTGATCTTGATAAGGTAAAGGTTATTACTCAATTTCCCACACCACAATCCATCATACTACTCCAAAGTTTGCAAGGAAAGGAAAACTTCTTGCATCGTTTCATCGTAAATTATGTCAAATTAATGAAAGGTTTTATGTGCCTACTCAAGAAAGGAGTACCTTACTTGTGGGATGATTAAGCTCAACGATCATTTGATGCCTTGAAACAGGCACTCATATGATCCCCACTACTCAGTCCTCCTGACTATTTGTGTGACTTTCTTTTATACCTGGTAGCCTCACCATCCTCCATTGGCATGGTTCTGGTTCAAACTCATGATGATCACAGTGAGCATGTGGTTTACTATCTCTTGAAAGGCCTTGTCGGGCCCGAACTATGGTATTCCCATGTGGAGAAACTATCCTTGGCAGTTGTTTTTGTTGTCAATCACTTCCAACACTACACCCTGTTGTGACAGACTACTCTCATTGTTGTGGAGAATGTCATGAGACACATTCTATCTCGCCAAGTTATTGGAGTAAAATATTCCAAATGGATTGCGATCTGCCAACAATTTGATCTGGATTTCATCACCTCCAAGGCTAAAAAATCCCTAGTCTTTTCTAAATTGTTGTGAGACCTCCCAAGGGTTGATCTAGATGAATTATCCCATGATCCTATGCTTGATGAATCTATCTATCTTGTTGAATCTACTGATACTTGGTAACGAGACATTCTTTTCTACATCCGAACCCAACGTTTTAGCGCAGATATATCATCGGATGACCATTGTCGCATACGCCACCAGGCTAAGCACTAATTAGTGCTAAATGATACTCTATATCATCATGGAACTGAATTAGTTCTTCGATTTTATCTTACACATGATGAGGCGGAACATGTTGTTAATGACTCCCATGTTGGGGCATGTGGTGATCATTTTTATGGCATGGATACTTCCTAGAAAATTTTGTGTGCAGGATACTGTTGGACAACCTTGTTCAAAGACTATATTACTACAGTGCAACAGTGTCAT